>CM060333.1:25691160-25768660 GCA_030674155.1 Stramonita haemastoma | reverse complement strand
TCTCTCTCTCTCTCTCTCTCTGTTTTTTAAGCATTTTTCCCTTGCCCTACTTTCTCATTTTCATCTCAGTCTTTCACCACAAAGGTATAGTCATTACAAAAAAGTGCCCATATATGGTAACTTGCAATATATGTAACACAGCGCTCTAGAACGCACAGCAGACTATGAAACCAACACAGCATTCAATAATACACACACAAACAAATATTGTAATCGGATTTCAAGTATATTCAGTCACTTCCTCTCATCCATCATTAACATGACATTTAATTGCACCTTTCGCATTTCTTTTAATTTCGTTTCCATTCATTCATTTCTCGATTCATTATCTTTCCAACAAAGCTTTGCCCCTTTTTGCTTAAAAGAAAACGCATCCCCAAGTTGTTGAGATTTATGCTACGTGTACAATTATGCCCTAATTATAACCATAATTTATTATCATCCTTCTTTTTTTATACTTTCTCACTCGCTTGATTTTAGCATTTTATCCTTTTTCCTTTTTCCAATTTTTGGCTTCACCTTAATAGTTAATTATTTAAACGAAGAAAAACAACTTATCACTTTAGTTCACTTTATACCAGTTGCTCAAGCTTTTTGTTTGTTTGTTTTTTGGGTTTTTTTAAAAAAAAAAAAGGCTTACGATAACGACATGTACAAGCTTGTTGTTTCATATATGTGACTGAAAATACAAGTTTTGAAAAACTTATTTGTATCAGAATATTTTCTGATGCTTACTCAAGGATTCTCCCCATCCCCCCTCCCTTCCAACCTTCCTTCCCTTCCCCTCTCCTCCTCCCCCCCCCCCCTCTTCCCCACTTCACTTAAAATTTCAGGTCACTCTTTTTTTTTTCTCTCTCTCATCATCCGACTCTTTCCTCTATCCTTTCCCCCAAATCAGCCAATTTTATGCTCCTCCCTTTTTCATTTCCAGTCTCCTTCAGTTTTCTTTTTTGATCTTTTTCCCCCTCACGCCCACCGCCCACTTTCGAGAGTCTAACATCAATCGGGAGGTTACGGATATTTTTTCTTCTTTTTTTTTATTTTCATCTCTGTTTAGTCAGGTTCTCTCCTTCAATTTTTTTTTCTCTGTTAAGTCAGGTTCTCTCTCTCTCTCCTTCAAAAATACATTTTCTCATCTTTCCAGTGACTTCCCGTTTCTTCTTCCTTTCGTTTGTCTGCACTTTTATTGATTTTTGTTGTTGGAGGAGGTGTCTGTGTTTTCTCACTGTTCGCGTCTTATTGGAAAGGTGTGTGTGTGTCTAACGTCTAAGTGTGTGTGTGTGTGTGTGTGGTGTTGGAGGTGTGTGTGTGTGTGTGTGTGTGTGTGTGTGTGTGGGTGGGTGTGTGGTGTTGAGGGCGGGTGCTGTTGTTGTGTTTTGGCTGCAGCATTTTCGTTTTAAGGCTGGTTAAGTGTGTCTGCTCTTAATTATGTTCTGTGTGTATGTATGTTCACTTTGCTTTTCTTGTGATTTGCATTTTGTGATTGTTTGACATGGCTTTCTGTCTGTGTGTATGTCTCATCACCTCTACCCTCTTTCTCTCTCTCTCTCTCTCTCTCTCTCTCTCTCTCCTCTCCTCTCTCTCTCTCTCCTCCTCTCCCCTCCTCTCTCTCTCTCTCTCTCTCTCTCTCTCTCTCTCTCTCTCTCTCTCTCTCTCTCTCTCTCTCTTCTTTCTGTGCCCCCACCCCCCCCCTTTTTTCTCTCCATCCCACCCTTCCCATCTCTTACTCCATCCCTCATTTCCTCTCCCTGGGTCATAGTATCTCCCACTTTTCTATTTCTGGCTTAGCGCTTTATTCCCATCTCTCCTTTTCAACTTTTTTTTTTTTTTAATCAAACTTCCTTCCAGGCCTTTTCAGAAACTTAACTTTTGTAAAGAGGTATGCTGAAAGTGCAGTTGAGAAAGAAAAAAAAAGAAGGGAAAAAAAAAAAAGACCACTGCCCCTTGTAAGACTCAAAAGAATCGGCGATTGTCAGCAAAACAATAAGCCCCTTTCAAGTGCACTATGAATGCATATCAGGCAAACTCGCAGTATGAATGCTGCTGGCTTAATATGTAGTCGCCAAGTGTTACTTAGAAGTCGTGACGTTGATATAAACTTATCAAGGGTCCGTTTCCTCAATGCGTGCGTACAGTTCTGGATTGGTAGCTGGGTGTGTGTGACTGGTCTTTTGTGCAAGCTTCTCGTTAGTCATGAAGAAATGTTACCATTTTTTGCAATGGTTTCGTCAGGCCTAGATATCCTGACTTGACCCGACGGACACTCCTGTTCTCTCCTGCAGCAGCTTTCTGTGGTGCAGATTTGCCTCTGTGGGGCGAGGAAATAGTTTGCTCTTCCTCGTTTCCTAGATCCTCTTTGTTTTTTGTTTGTGGCGATGAGTGCTTGTTGTCGTCAGCCTTGTAGTTGTTGGTCAGGATTGAGAAACTCTCTTGCACTGACTGACACATTGTACTATGGTGTAGTGAACTGATCATTGGTATAGGAAAAGAGTTATATTGAGAGGGTTTAATGACAGTAATGACTGTTTCTCTGTCAGTTCCTCCCTCCCCCCCACCTCCCTTTGAATGTTTATCCCTAATGATGAGTGGATATTTGGGGAGAAATTTGTATTGGGGACGAGGGGAATTTTTTCTCTTATGAACTTTAAAATGCATGGACTTTGGTCCATAGCTGCACATTTTGTAAGCAGTTTAGTGTTGCTGCAATATTTTGGCTTTTAATAAACAAAATGGAAAACTCAACCAAAAAACAAAAATCAAAGTTAAAATACTCCAGAAGTACATTGTTTTACACACTTGAAGACATCTTCAAGCTTTATTTTTTTCAGGGGAGGGAGGATAATGAAAACGGCACAGAGGATTTATTGTTATTTATCATCATGTAAACATAAGTTACTCTGTACCCATTGAAAGTCAAATTTCCTTCATTTTTTTTCAGCATTGCTTTTACTCCTCTTTGTTCCTTCTGTCTGGTATTTATTTTGTGTTTTGTGTGTTCCACCTCATGTTTTTCCCACTCATCTTGTTTTTCAGAACTCCTTTGAAGTGGTGGTAAACAACATTTCTGCTTCCCCCACCCTAAGGAACACAGACAGTGTCAACACTGTTTTGTGTACACGTAATTAATATATATGCAGCAGTATTTTTTGTAAAAGCTTGGCGAGTGCACACATTTCCAGACTGTAAGACAGAATCATCTGCTGTGAAAAACTTTCTCTTGAGACAGGGATACAGCACTCACACATGGGGCACACGACTGCATGTGCCGCACCACGCACACACGCATAACTCACGCACACACACACACACACACACACACACACACACACACACACACACACACACACACACACACACACACACACACACACACACACCACACACGCATGCACGCAGTGCATTCATTGCCTGAGTGTCTGTACTCTGCTCTGTGTGACAGTGTTTGATTTCAAGTCTGTAAGCGCGAAGCAAACATAATTGTTCTTGTGCTAATGAAATAACAGAAGGCTGGAGTGTGGAAGGGTGTTGAAAAATGCATGGGGAGAGAAAAATCAATGGAGCGGGCCTGTGGCAAAGTGTTGGCGACAAAAGGAGGGTTAAACTACAATTTCACAAGTAAAAAGATCTACTAGTACTGGGTTGTGATGATTGCGCCAGTATTCCTCCCATTACATCTATCATATATGTGCATAATTATCACGCCTGAACTTTTGCTGGCAAGGGTATGTTAGCCCGCACACAGCTCTTTCCATTTACAAACCCGCTTACTCGTTCAATGTGCATGCAATATTAATTCAGTGGTGAAGAGTAATTGGATTTTAACGAGCTGGAGCTGATCAGGATACACACACATATATATATATATAAAACACAAAATCTGGTTGCTAGATTTGAGTGGGGCTGTTTGTTTTTACAGAAAATTTTGTAAAATGCTTCATAAAGACAAGGGGTAAAGAAAAAAAATCAGGTTTCAAATGATAATGTTAGTCTCAGATTTAAAAAAGAATTAGTAACATCAGAATTATGAGTTTTACTGATTCATCTTTTTTTGTGGGTTAAGGTGCCTTTACATTCATTAGTAAATACTTTTTGTCTTCTTTTTTTTTTTTTTTTTTAAAGTGAATCCCGATTTTAGAGGTAGGACATGATAGCAGGATTGCAGAGAAAAGATCAAATGTGTAGGCTGTGAGATTTAGGCAGTATGCCATTCTGCACTATCAATATCAATATTCATTTCTGCCACTACTTCTACACTATACTTCACTTCTCTGTGCCAAACCACTACACACCATATCGCGCCACATCACACCATATCACTCATCATGCATACCACATCACACTACCACATGCATGCACTGCACTATGCTACACTACACCACACTACACTACACTACACTGCGCTGCACTACATTACACTGCACTACATTATGCTACACTACACTACACTACACACTACACAACACTGCGCTGCATTACACTTCACTGCACTACATAGTGCTATACTACACTACTCTACGCTACACCACACCACACCACACCACACTACACCACACTACACTACACCACTACAACACACTACACTACACTACACTACACTACACTACACTACACTACACTACACTACACTACACTACACTGCACTGCACTGCACTGCACTACGCTAGGCTAGGCTAGGCTAGGCTAGGCTACACTAGTGAAAACTGCTTCTTGAAAAGAAAAAATAGTCATGAGGTAGAAAAGATAGGCAGCTGCAAGACAAATTTCTGCCTTTTTGTTGAATGATAAGTATCCAAAATTCCATGTGAAAAGTATTGATTGATAGTATAGCTGATGTGTTGTCATGTTCAGTGCATGTATGTGTGTGAGCCTGCGTGTGTGTGCGCGCGTATGTTCATGTAGTACGTCTGTATGCATACATGGAAAAGTGATCAATAAGGTGATGCCTTTTTTCCTTCCTCCTCTCTCTTTCCCCATCGCCTTTCTGGCAAAAGTCTACGCGTTGTGTTCAGTGTTCTTGGCACAAAGCAATCCTCTTTGTTTTCTGGCAGATGCAACAATAGTGTGTGGAAATCCATCCATCCATCCGCCTAGTTTTACACTCATTTCCTCTCTTCTCAGTCATGCATGCCTAGGACATGTGTACGTGTGTGGGCATATGCACACACGTACACATACACACACACACACACACACACACACACACACACACACACACACACACACACACACACACACAGAGCCTTTGAGTTTGACAACAGACACGTAGGCTGGGAAGGAAGGAAGAAAAGGAAGAAGCTTGTGTTACAGAAGCAGTCAAAAGGAAGCTACACTTTTTCGTTCGTTCGTTGGCTTCCCCCGCACTCCACTCCTTAGAAGGAGCAGTAGTAAGGGGGAAGGGTAGAGAATGGCAAGTTAATCCTTAGAGAAAAACACAAACTGAAAGGAAATTATGGAGTGGAGGAAGGGCAAAGCCTAGTGATTAGTATAGTGTAGCTGCCTCTGTCGTTATTGCAGGGGAGAGAGAGAGAGAGAAGGATAGTCGTAGAATCGGCAAGCTTGGCAAGTGCTTGTTAGTTAGTAGTGCTCTTAGTGTATTGGTTGGCAACCTGGTTTATTTACTCCAAACCAGCCCTCTGGTCTCTCTCTACAACATATGGTGAAAGTCGCTGACTGTTTTTAATGGAAAGAAAGTACCCTGTAGTTACTACACGTGCATGCATGCTGCATGCTAACAGTGGCAGGTGCCTCACAGGGCAGTGCTCACAAACTTTTTAAGGGGCCAGGTTCAAACAAAGGCCATCTTACTCAGCTGTGCCATGACAGACACCATAGAGGGCATGGAGTCATGTGCTTTCATATACAACAGTGTGCTTTTACATACATACACACACATTCTCTCTGTGTCTGTTTCTTTCGTGAACACATTCTCTCCGGGGTTTCTTTGTCTCACACATTCTCTTCGACTCTCTCTCTCTCTCTCTCTCTCTCTCTCTCTCTCTCTCTCTCTCTCTCCTCTCTCTCTCTCTCTCTCTCCCCCTCTGTCTCTCTCTCTCTCTCTGTCCTCTCTCTCTCTCTCTGTCTCTCTCTCTCTCTCTCTCTCTCTCTCTTCTCTCTCTCTCTCTCTCTCTCTCTCTCTCTCTGTGTCTCTCTCTCTCTGTCTCTCTCTCTCACACACACACTCACACTCACACATAACCTCAATATAAAAGGAATAAATAAAACACACACACACACACTCACACATAACCTCGATATAAAAGGATAAATACAATAAATAAAACACACACACACACACACTCACACATAATCTCAATATAAAAGGATAAATAAAAACACACACACGCACACACTCACACACACCCTCTCTCTCTCACTTTCTTCCCTTTCTGAGGTTTCCTCACCATCCATCCTCCCTCAGAATGAATGGATGTACACAAAATTCTCTTCTCTGAACCGAAGTAGTTGTGTGTTTTTTTCTGAACACAACAGTGTAACTAATAAACCAGTCAGTTTAGCTTATGATGAAAGTGCTGGAGGGAAAAAGTGAATAGATTTTTGTTGTGTGGGGGAGGGGGGTGGGGGGGATAGAGTAAAGAATCAAACTGAATAGACAGAGGGTGTGGATGATATGAAGGTGCATTGAATGGAAAGGGGGGGAGTGGGGGGGGGTAGATAGTGTAAAGAATGAAAGTTCTTGTGTATGAGTAGTATTATGAAGTTGTACAAAAGTTCAGGCTAGATACCTTGGCTTAGATTTGTCTCATGTTATATACAGAGTGCTTGCTGCTTGAAAAGTATTGATCGAACGTCTTCTCCGATCTTTCGGGTAATGTTGTTACCTTCTTTGGCGTTATTGTTTTGTCTTTAATAACCGCTTCTTTTGGCAGGACTTAGAAATGTCAGTTGTGTTACCTGATCAGTAGGATAGCTTGTGTTTGCTTGCTTGCGTGCATGTAGTGTGTGTGTGTGTCAGTGTGTGTGTGTGTGTGTGTGTGTCAGTGTGTGTGTGTTCTGAATATTCTCTCATCCCCTCTCCCCATTTTTGTCTAGAGTCTTTTGCTCACTGTGCAGGATACTCGGAAGATGTCTGCAGAGTTTAACATACCAGCTGTCCCTTGTTAATGGGTAGACTTCAGTGAGAAAGATTGAGCTTGCCAGCTGTCCTAACTGTCTTCCACAACACTTTAGTGGGTCATACTCTCGGTGTGTTGTGTGTGTGTGTGTGTGTGTGCGTGTGTGTTTGTGCGTGGGTGTGCTGCACATGCACAGAGATGGTTAAAGCTCTGAAGCGTCTGTACAGAATAAAATTTGTGCCAGAAAACGAGAGGAAACTTTTAGATGGGTATATAAAAGAAGACCTGGGGGGTTTTGTGTTGTTTATTGACTTTTCATTCATCTGAATTCACTGGACTTTTTTCCCATAAAAGTGTTCAACCACTGGTGTGTTTGTTTGGGGTTTTTTTTTTCAAATGTTTATGAAATTACTGTAATTGACATAAAGGGGTATAATAAAATCATATTAAAAAAAAAAAATTATAGATCAATTCGCTAATGTCTTAGAATGGCCATCCCCACCCACACCTACCCCCATCCCACCCTCCTTTCCATTTCAATCTTTTGACTCTTCTTCTGCCTCCTTTTAGGTTGCAGAGTCTATAAGCATATGGCACATGGGTTGGGCATAGGCCTAGTACAAGGGTTCAGAGCGTCTGGTACAAGCAGCCGTGTAGCATATGGTGCAAAGGCCAGTACTTTGAACACTGTTTTTGCTTTTAGTTTGGTAACACACTGTTGTCCTGTCATCACTTGCCAGAAGCGTTACTCACTGTCCCAGAACTAGTTTGGGATGGGGTTTTGCCTGCTCTAATGGGATCATGGTTTTTGGTTGTTTTTTCGTTGGTCTCTCTGTTACGGTGCATCAACAATTATTTAGCTTCTTTCTCACAGTTTTCAAATCAGTAACAGTCCATATTGAATGTTGCCAAGCGTCGAAGCATTTCAGATTGTGTGCATTTTTCAGTTTTTGTATTTTTGTGTGTTCTTGAGAAAGGTTTATGTTATGACACCCTTTGTGTGCAATGTGTGTGGTTTGGGTTTTTTTCCCCTATCCCTTATTCAACTGAAGGAAGATAATGAAAAGGGACAATTGACACTGAATGAATTGCTGGCTTATTTTTTTGCGTTACTGTACCCATTGGTGCTTATTCACCCTCTGAAAAGCTGCTGTCTTCCATTGGTGAGCACAGTGGTCCTTTTTCATGGTTATGTTTGGCTTTTTAGATTTCTCACCTGCAGTCGTTTTTGGATATCTCCTTTTCAAAACAGTGGGAACAGATGCTATGGAAACGTTAGTATCGGAGAAGTGTTTGTTAGGATAATTGACCTGGCGCCTTTTTGATTACCCACAAAGCAGAAAGGAGTCGGTGTTCTCGCCCATGTTGATGTTTATTCATTTTTTTAACCAACAAAAGGAGTATGTGTTTTCATTCATTAAGATGTCTGTCCATGTGTGTGTGTGTGTGGGGGGGGGGGGGGGGGGGGGGGGGGGTTGTAGGTGTGTGTGTGTTGTAGGTAGTGTGTGTTTGCATGTGTGGTTTAATGTGTGTATTAGTGTGTATGTGCTTGTAGGCATGCAGAGTGTACGTTTGTGGGAGGTAGTGCTTCTACAAAAATGAAGACTTCGCAGGTGTAGAGAAATAAGTATATCACTGGAAGCATTTTATTCCCAAAGTCAGAATGCAACAACTGTAATGTTGGGTAAAAACAGTGGCATAAACAAAATCATGCCATTGGTGAACTTCAGAGCTCTAGCCAGGGAACGCACACACACGCACACGCACGCACGCACGCACACGCACACACACACACACACACACACACACACACACACACACACACACAAACCAGAACATTATGACATTGGCAAGGAAAGGGGGGGCAACAAGTGAATGGTGATGGCTCCACCTCTTTGTTTTCAATACTCCAGTACTTGCGTGTGTCCACCTGACCCTGATAGCTGCAATCCTCTGAAGAAACTCTGCTGTACCTACCTACCCTCCTCCACCACCCCCACCCCCTTTTTTCTGTTTCTATTTCTGCTTACACCTGGCTGAGGTAGGTCATGCTTGAAGGAATCTAACAGGGGGATGATGAAAGAAAAACAGGGGAACACTACCCTGGTGTATCGCGGTGCTCCCTGGGTGGTCTTTCCTTCCAGAGAGGTGGGGGGGGGGGGGGGGGGGGGGGGGGGGGGGTCCTGGTCCTTCCTTGCAAGTTCAGGTCCATGGAAGACTGAAGGGATAAGGGTGGGGAAAGATGATTTTAGGGGTTGGGGGGGCATGTATATCTCTTAGATTACTTTCTGTTTTCTTTCGTCAGTTAGAAGCCAGGTGAAAAAAAACAAACCAACATTTACTTACCTTGGAGTTTCCCCTTATTCATCCACCTGTCCACTCCGCTTTCATATTGTGTGTGAATGTGTGTGTGTGTGTGTGTGTGTGTGTGTGTGTGTGTGTGGTGTGTGTGTGTGTGTGTGTGTGTGTGTTTGTGTGTGTGTTGTGGTGTTTGTTGTTGAGTCGTTTCCATACCGATCAGTGGTTTGTTCAGTGAACAAGTCTTCATTTTGTTTATGTTTTGTTTGTAGTAGTAGTCAGGTGTACAATTTACCTGTGGTTAATTGAAATACTTAGTTTGTCCTTTCTGTTTGTCCAGTCTGCTTCAACAAGTAACTTTTTTTAGCACAATTTTTTTTTTGATTCTGACCTTTAGCCCACCATAATCTACCCCTCTGTCTGTCTGTCGTCTGTCTGTCTGTCTGTCTGTCTGTCTGTCTGTCTCTCTTCTCTCTCTCTCTCTCTCTCTCTTCTCTCTCTCTCTCTCTCTCTCTCTCTCTCTCTCTCTCTCTCTCTCTCTCTCTCTCTCTCTCTCATATGTGTCTTTGTACATATATTTTGTTTTCTTTTTATTTTTGGGTGTGGTTTTTTTTTTAAATTAGAAAATCAACCATAAAAGAAAGCCTTTCATCTGTATCTGCAAGTCTCTCTGTGTTGCAATCTGGTGTTTTGTGTGTCTCGTGCTCTGTATATATTGGTTCTTGTGTTTTGTCTGATGTCATTAATCATGCGTAATGCACGTCTTTCATTGCAGAAGACCATCTCTTGAGGGAACCAGATGTACTGCATTAAATTTTAATGTCCTCTCTCTCTCTCTCTCTCTCTCTCTCTCTCTCTCTCTCTCTCTCTCTCTCTCTCTCTCTCTCTGCTCTCTTCTCTCCTCTTCTCTCCTCTTCTCTTCTCTTCTCTTCTCTTTTCTTCTCTTTCTTCTCTCTCCTCTCTTCTCTTCTCCTCTGTTTGAAATGTATGTTTGTGCAGGCTTTGTGAAATATTCTGACATTGGTGACAAGCTGATTGGAGAAATCTGAAAAGATACATGCAGAAAGAAAATAACCGTGCTGTTTTTTTCCTTCTTTCTAGAACAGGATGATGATGATGATGATGATGATGATGATGATGATGATGACTTGTCTTCCATTTGTGCAGACAACAACAGACCTGCACACACACAGACCCCACCCAGCTCTGCTGCGGAATGTATTTGGCCAGTTAATGTCAATGCTGTTGATGACCTGTGTTTGACCTTTGACTTGTTTTTCCCTCCCCCGACAGCCGGAAGGTGAGGATGAGCTGAAGAAAAAGCAACTGATGGAGCTGGCCATCCTGAATGGGACGTATCGCGATCAGAAACAAATCCCCATGATCCACCCTTTACATCCTCGTAAGTGGCCACCCACCCACCCACCCTCCTTTTGTCAGTCCGTCACCATTGCTAACCATGTCATTGACACCACCACCACCACCACGTACTACTACGTTCTCATTCTTCCTTCCTCATGACGTGAATAATATTAATTAACCCTCATCTGTCTCTTTTTCTCTCTCCATCCTTCCTTCTTCTCTCCACCGTTCGTGGACTGCAGCCTGATGGGGAGGATGATTTAAAGAAGCGGCAGCTAATGGAGTTAGCCATAATTAATGGAACTTATCGCGATACCACAAAGCCGTCTGCTGCTACTGTATCGCAAGCACCGGCCTCCAGTCGTAAGTTTTGAGCGACCCATCTGTACTGCAGCGTATTCTGTGTGCGGTGTTTGGCTTCAATTTCCAACTTTTTTTCACGTTTTTTCCAGTGGTTCTTTTTTTTTTTTTTTATGAAGGGGGTACGCCCCTTGAGTTGTTAGTTTTCACCGCGGCATGAGAGACTTTGGCTTTAGTGAAGTGTTTGGGTTTGTGCTTTATTCTTTAATCTTTTTTAATCTTTAACTTTCTTGTGGGGGGTTTGATTAAAAAAAAAAATGTTTGCAGATATTTTTTTTTTTTCTTTTTTTTATGTCTGAGTATGTTACTCTGTATACGTGTATTTTATTTGCGAGAGAAACGCTCTGGTTTTCTTCCTGTTTTTCAAGTTTGCTGGACATCGTAATCTTGCGTAAATTGGCACCATATTTCCTCACCTAAGTTTTTTTTTTTCCCTGTTTTCCTCCTCAACACAATCTTCGTTGTTCATATCGCTTCACTGAAACTGTTACAGGTATTATATCACATTGCTTTTATGGTCTTCTAAAGTGTTCACCAGCGCATGTTTTGAAATCAACTAGTAGTTCTGCAAATGCATGTTCTTGGTGTAGTGTTTTTCCATTTTTCTTTCTCTGTTTTTTTTTTCCCCTTTCTTATATATTTCATAAAGGTTTTTTTTTTTTTTTGTTTGAATGTTGAAAGTTATGTGGCAGACTTTGTATTTGTTCCATGTTCTCTGCATATAAGCTGTTTAATCACAACCTTGGGAAGTAGCCTAGGCACGCATAAATTTATTTCCCTGGCACTTATACACCTGACCATACCACCATACTTCTCTGTTGTTTTTTCTTTTTTTCTTTTCTTTTTTTTGTCAAAGGCTTACCTGTAACAAAATATATTGCCCACATGCTTATTTCTTGTTCCTGAGAAAAATGGGTAATAATGCTTGTGTATGGCAGTACAAGAGTAATAACAGTTCTTGGTAATGATTGATTTGATGGTTAATTAATTAAACATTACTGAGCTGAGTTTGGTTTTCCTTTTACTTAATTAACTAACTTCATTTCTTGGTGATTTTCTTAGACATAAAGAGCTAATAGTTTGGGTTTTATTTTCTTTGGGGATGTGTGTGGTGCTATATTATGTATGTATGTGTGCGCACACACATGTGTGTGTGTGAAGATGTATGTCTGTGTTGAGATGAAATAGACAAACCGTTAGGTGAGGAGTTGTGTGGGAAAATTTTTTTAAAATTCATCTTTAAAGTTAATAGATAATTCAGCAGCATATATGTATCATGTATATGCACACATACATCACGTATGCACATGCTTGGGAGCTTTGTTGGATCAGTATCTGAAAATATGTATTGATACAAGTTCATTGTATTTGCTCTAGAAATAGAAAACGAGAATGTTTACTTTCATTGAATAAGATTGTTTTGTAAAAAAAAAAAATTGTCAAAATAGATTTTTTTTTTTTTAAGTTTCAGTACACTCCTTGTCATTTGCAAAATAGAGAATCAGCAACCATATCTTTTACAAAATAAAAAGGATGTCGTTTTTTAGGTGGTTATTTTTTTTTCAAGACATTTGAAATCTTTACATCTTAAAAAAAAATTAACTAATTTGTGTCGTCTTCTTCAAACCTCAACGCAACTACCATTTTCTGTCATTTAAGTGAAACTGTGTTGCTTTGCTGTTAAGCACCTGAAATGCGAGAAGAGCCCAAAACTTGTTTCTAGTCTTATGGTGTGAGCTGGATCATTTTTTTTTCCCTGTACTGTCTCTCAACAAATACTGTGAGCTCTCTTATAAGAAAAAGAAAACAGCTAAAGAAAAAAACGAAACAAAAACCGCTTGTCTTTCATTTGCAGTATGCTGTGGACCCAAACTCAGCAGCGTTTAATTAAAACATACCACAACAAAAAAAAAAAATTACAACACATGGTACAGACATTCTGGCAGTAGAATCATTGTTTCTGGCATAAACAGTAATTTAAAAAAGAACAACAAAAAGAACCTGAACTAAAAAAAACTGTCACAGGCTTTGGCAAAACCCTGTCCTGAAGGAAATTGGCTTGAAAAATTATGAAATGGAATACTGCTCAAATCACAAAAGACTGCATAGTTTTCTTGTTTGAATTCATCCTCATAATGTCCTCCATAAATAGAAACTTCTCCCATAGAGAAAAGCATGATTTGTTAAAATATGTCTATTCTCTTATGTAAAGTTTTATTTAATTTACTTAGTCATTCAATGGCTGTTTCTTGCCTTACATTCCATTTTGTTGACTTGAAAATGCTGTCAGTTGGGGATTATTTTTTTTTTTTTTTTTTTTTATCATGATGATTATGATTTTGATACATTTCCATGTCACCCATTGTGATTTTCTGCAAAAGCATGATTAGTGAGCTTATTCAAGGAAGTAGGTCACAGGGCGGACTAGATTTGTTTAATTTAACATGATATGAATTCGCATTTTGCTTGTGAATACTTTGTGAGGCTGTGGGAAAGTTTGTGGCATAGAATGGAGAGGGTGCACCGTTTGCATAGTGAATGTTTTATTCAGTTTTGTGTTGCTCGTAATGTTAAAAGTGCCCCGCTTCTCTCTCTCTCTGTCTCTCCTGTCTCTCCTCTCTCTCTGTCTCTCTCTCTCTCTCTCTCTCTCTCTCTCTCTCTCGTCTCTCTCTCTCTCTCTCTCTCTCTCTCTCTCTCTCTCTCTCTCTCTCTCTCTCTCTCTCTCTCTCTCTCTTCTCTGGCCTTCAGAAACATTTGTGTTTCACATCATCTCTGTTTTTAAACTTTTTTTTTCTTAGCAAAAAAATTTTAGGAGTAGGCTTTTTCATCGATAATGACAGATCCATAAGCAAAATAACGACACAATCTTTACCAGTGTTTAGTTATTGCAGAGAGAAAAAAAAGTTCTGTGACGCACCATGATCAATTGTTAAGAGACACAATCAGCCCCAGTGTTATATTTATAATGTAGCTTAGTGCGTCGCAGTCACTGTCACTCAGTAAATTGATTTATTTATTCCTTTTTGGTATTGTCACGTACATGCCTTCTTGGTAACAATATTTACCAGAAAAAAATATAATAGGGCAGTTTCTTTCAAGAGTTTTCAGGATGGTTTGTTTTGTTTAGGATCTTTTTCATTTAGGTGTGTGGGTGTGTGTATGTGTGCGCGCGCTGTGTGTATGTGTGTGTGTGTGCGCGTGTAAGATATGTTAATACATCACATTGGATGTTGTTAAAACAATCTCGACTAAGAAAAAACTGACCTCCATCCAACATAATAATCATGTTCTTACCCCCCCCCCCCCCCCCCCTGTGAAAAAAACAACAACAAACAAGAAACCGTCGGGCCACACAGTTAGCTAACATAACATCAGTCTGACAGTCTCTGTCTAGCACCCCCGCCCCCCCAAAATAACCACAACAACAAACAACAAACCCTCACGCCACACAGTTAACAAACATAACATCAGTCTGAAAAAAAAAAAAATAAATAAATAAATATGATAAATAAAAAAAAAATCAGTCTGACAGTTTTTGTCTGGCATGCAGACGCTCACCGCTTCCTGGCCCAATCGTGTTCTTGCCCCCCCCCCCCCCCCCAAAACACAATGACCCTCAGGCCACACAGCTAACATACTACCAGTCTGAAAAAAATTAAAAAAATTTTTTTTTTTAAACCAAAAAAAAACCATCGATCTGACAGTCTCTGTCTGGAACCCCCCCCCCCCCCCCCCAAAAAAAGAAAAACGCACAAAAAACAAGAAACCCTCACACCCTCAACACAGTTACCTGACACACACACCAGTCTCACAGCCTCTCTTCTCTATCACACAGACGCTCACCAGTTCCTGGCCTAATCGTGTTCTTGCCCCCCCCCCCCCCCCAAAAAAACCCCCAAAAAAAACACAACCACCCTCACTCAGGCCTCACAGTTAGCTCACATAATACCAATCTAGAAAAAAAAAAAAAAAAAATCATTTTTTAAAAAATTAAAAATTGAAACCCATCAATCTGACAGTTTCTGTCTGGCACGCAGGATTCCTGGCCCAATCATGTTCTTGCCCCCCCCCCCCAACGACCCTCCACCACAGAGTTAGTAAATAACACCAGTCTCTTGTCTTGGCACACAGACACCACCAGTTCCTGCCCAATCATGTTCTCATCCCCCCCCCCCCCCAAAAAAAAAGCACAACAACAAACAAACAAGAACCATCACACCACACAGCAACCTGACGTAACATCCATCTGACAGTTTCTGTCTACCACGCAGAGTCACCGCTTCCTGGCCCAATCATGTTCTCATCCCCCCCCCCCCAAAAAAAAGCACAACAACAACAACAAACAAGAAACCCTCAGGCCACACATTAAGCTAACACCAGTCTGAAAAAAATATAATAAATAAATATTTTTTAAATATTTTTTTAAAAACCCATCCATCTGACAGTTTCTGTCTACCACGCAGACCTCACGCTTCCTGGCCCAATCATGCTCTCATCTCCCCCCCCCCCCCCCCAAAAAAAAAAAGCACAACAACAACAAACAAGGAACCCTCACACAGCACAGCAACCTGACGTAACATCCATCTGACAGCTTCTGTCTACCACGCAGACGCTCACCGCTTCCTGGCCCAATCATGTTCTCATCCCCCCCCCCCCCACAAAAAAGCACAACAACAACAACAAACAAGAAACCCTCAGGCCACACATTAAGCTAACACCAGTCTGAAAAAAATATAATAAATAAATTTTTTAATATTTTTTTAAAAACCCATCCATCTGACAGTTTCTGTCTACCACGCAGACGCTCACCGCTTCCTGGCCCAATCATGTTCTCATCCCCCCCCCCCCCCCCCCCCCCAAAAAAAAAAGCACAACAACAAACAAGCACAACAACAACAAACAAGCACAACAACAAACAAACATGAAACCCTGACACAGCACAGCAACCTGACGTAACATCCATCTGACAGTTTCTGTCTGGCACGCAGACGCTCACCGCTTCCTGGCCCAGCCCCTGCAGCTGCCCATGAGGACGGCCACCCCTCCCCGGCCGGGGCCCCCATCATCCTGGCCCCCCGCCTGCCCACGCCCATGTCGCCCATGGCCATCAGCAGCGCCAGCATCATCAACGGGGCCCCCCCACCCCTCATGTCCCCCCCCGGAGAGGGGGGGCTGATGATCAACCCCTTGGAGCACCACATGCCTTACGGGCTGACGGCAGCACCCACCATTCTGGAGTACCCCAACATGGACCCTACTGGCAGCGCGGGTATGTTTCTGAGGTGAAAGGGCACAGCTTGCGGCTGGTAGGGTTGGGTTGAGTTTGTGGCTGCTTGTGGTGAGATTTAGAGAATTGGGGGTGGTTTTTTTTTGGTTGTTTTATTGTTCTGCCGGTTTTTTCATGACTGGTTGGTTTGGTTTGGGGGTTGGTATTTAGATGTCGGGTTAGGGTCCTATGTCGTGTTCTTTTTTAGACGTCTTTGGTCTGGGGTTTTTTTTTGGAGGGGTTTTCTCTCCCAAGATACAGATCTATCTCTCTATATATATATCTGTTTATAGTTCTGATCTGTTTACAGTTTATAGTTCGATTTTAGTGGTATCTATCTCTAGAGATAGATACATACTACACCAAAGAAAAGTATTCTTTTTTGGGGGGGGGCATCCGTTAGGTTTTTGGTTTTTGGCAATATTTGTAACAGCGAAAAATTGTCGTTACTTTTGGAAAAAAAAATTTTTTTACAAAATGATATGTATCCCTTGTACTTGCTACAGTAGGACTGTTGATTGTGGAGTGCACCCCTTGGTTTTTGGTGGTGTGTATCGAGGTAGTTAGCAGGGTGAGGTGTTGGCTTTCCCAGTAAATATTGTACCAGTGATGGTGTTTTTTTAATTATTATTTATTTATCCCACAGTCTCCTCTTTTATTTTCCCCATCCAGTATTGAACTGTTTTATGATTTACAACATCCTAGGAGATATTTCTGAAGGGAAGATAAAAAAAAGAGATGTGTCTATGGGAACCTGTAGACTTGTGCTGTATACCGTATTCTGTTACGCAGTTTGTAGTTCGATTCTAGAGGTAGTTGGCCCTTGCTGTTGGTGATTTTTATTGCCTGTGTGTTTTTCTTTCTCTTTCTGTCTGTCTCTCTGTCTGTCTTTCTGCTGTATCTCTGTCTCTGTCTCTCTCTCTGTCTCTGTCTCTCTCTTTCTCTCTCTCTCTCTCTCTCTCTCTCTCTCTCTCTCTCTCTCTCTCTCTCTCTCTCTCTCTCTCTCTCTCTCTCTCTCTCTCTCTCTCTCTCTCTTTCTCTCTCTCTTCTTTCTGTTCTTGGTGCTGATTTTCATGGTGGTGTTCTGCAAGATGACAACTAAGTGATTACATTCCATTACCACAAAAGAACACGGAACCGCTATTTTTAGCTCAGCGTAGCATGCACAGCGTGCGTGTGTGATGAGCTGGTGGGAGGGAGTGAGAGTGAACTGAATTGATGGGGATGTTCACCAGCCATAATTCTTTTCCCCCTCTGTTTTTTTTTTCTTCATATTTTTTCTTGAACTCCATCTCAGATTTCTTATTCTCGTGTTCTGTTTTCATGGCCGCCATAGTGTAGAGTGGAGACCTCGGCAGGTTAGTCACTTACTCGGTTTGGGTATGTACATGAGGTATGTACATGAGGTATTTACATGAGGTATGTACATGAGGAAGATCAGTATGTACTTGAGGAAGATCAGTGTGTACATGAGGAAGATCAGTATGTACAGTATGGACAGCGAGAATACCATCTGTTCATTATTTTCTGGGAGGGAAGACGATATGATTTTTGTAGCAATAGAAAAATTTACTTTGTAAAATGCCATGTAAAACACCACCCCAAAAATGGTTCTTACTGTATGAGAAAAGAAAGAATGGTTTTACTATATGAAGTTTTACAGTACTATTTCTTCAAAAAGGAAAGGAAGGTGTTTTGATAGTGGAAAACCATACAGCAGCAGAAGTAACTATTGTCACTGTCATCATCAACTGCTCAGACAGCAACTATTGTTGTCTGTCATATGAGTGAAAATTTGTTGCGCTGCCATTAAGCACCTGACAAGTCAGGCCCAGCATATCCCACTTCAGCATTTCATATGAACACTAAAGACAGTCATATTACATTTTAAAAAAAGAAAAAGTTTCTTTCATTGTAAGTTAATTAAACAGGATGGGTATACTATCTGAGAATGCTACCGGTTTCAAAAGTAAAGGTAGATTTCACAAATGTCACAGTCGGAAATGTTATGGGGAACTGACTTTCTCAATTTGTGAGGCTTTTCATTTGATGGGCTATATATATATACAAGTGCTGTTCATTGCAAATGTGGTAGACTCATTCAGAAGTAAGTGGCATCCCTCCTGAGGTCTTTTTCTTTACATGTCGTTGTCTTTCTCCGCAGTTTTTGTTGAACTGAAGCAAATTTCGTTTTTGTTGTTGACATTTTTTTTTTTTTTTGTCTTTTGGGTTATCACGTTTTGTTTCGCCTGAAATCCAACATTCCTAGATGATGAGTGGCTTTTGGCCATTTGAGTGATCTCAAATCCAGCAATTTTTTTTTTTTGGTCAAATTTTAATTTGGGTTTGTTTTGCTGATAATGTTCGGTTTTAGTGTTGTTGCCTTCTTTCAACATTTCATTCCATCCTTCAGACGGAATGGACTTTTGGTTTTTGACCAGTTAAGTAAGCTTTTGAGTTGCCGTTTGTTTATTTGCTGCTAGATCCCTATGGGTGTTGATGACTTTTTTTTTTAAGTAACTGTTAATGCTTCGTAGATGTTTGATTACATTTGCCCCTTTTTTTTGTTTAGGCTAAACTTAAAAACGGCGATAATTAATAACTGTATTCTTGAGCAGTAATTTATGGAGTGCAGGGGTCCCACTGTAATTATTGTGTGAATTAATGTAGCATTGATAAAACAGTCCCTCCCCGTTTTTGCCTTTTTGTTTTTGAATTAAAACCTTAATCAACAGATTAAACAGTTTTCCTTCCCGCTGTCCTTTACTCTTTTTGAGTTCAGTAGATTTTACAAAAAACTTATTTAAAAAAAAAAAAAAAGTTTTTTTTAATCTTGTTTTTTTAGTTGGTTTGTCAATTTACAAACGTGCAGTGAAGCTTAGCGGTGTAGAAAATTATATACTGTTTGGTGTGTTGCTTTGCTTGTGTGAATTATAAAAAATAAAAAAAAGTTGAAAAGGCGAGTAAATATAATATAGTGAAAGCTTCTCAGTTTTTGTTGTGAAACGGATGAGCCATTGACTGCTTATGAATAATCAGTATGAATATTTTTAATCAGAAATCGCAAGCCTTCTGGTTGGGTGTTGTTGGTTTTTTTTGTTTAAAGTCATGTCATGTTGATGTATTCTAGCTGCGGGCACAATCATGTTTCTGATTGGAATTTTTGGCGTAGAAATATTGATGATGGAAACAAGGAGGGCTAGATAACAAAGTGATTGTTTATGTTGATTGTAAAAAATTAAAAAGTATACTATAAATGGCAAATTAAAAATCAAAAGTTTATCGGTAGGTAAATAAGAGTTATGATAGATTTTTTTATGATAGATTTTGGGGGTAGATGATAAAGCAACTTGTTTTTATAAGCTTATGTAAAAAAAAAAAAAAAAAAAAAAAAATTTAAACTAAACTTGTTAACGAATGTTGCTGAAAATTTGGGGAGGGGGAGATGTCGGTATGGTATATCTTTTCAGTAGTTTCATATATCACAAAAACATCATGACTCCAATTGTTCACTTACCAAAGACACATATTTGCCAGTAATCTCAAACTTTCTGAAAACAAAATAAAAGCACAAATCATTGACCCCTAGTCTAGAGTATGTAAAAGTTTTGAGATTTTCTGTATATATAATATATCTGTGCAATTTCGCAGGCTTTTTTCTGCAAATGAATAGATATGAGATTATCTCAAGACATGTGTTAAATCAAATAAAAATAAAAAATCATTAAAAAACCCAAAACAGAACCCAGAAAGGCTTTTGATATGAGCATTTTTAACATTTAGCAAGATGGATAAAGATGGGTGATTCTAGCCAAGTTCTCCTAGTCTTGGGCTGTTGTTTTTTTTGTACAAAAGTTTGGTTGAAATTGAATTTTGTATTTTTTACAACTACACTAAAACTAATGATTTTATTAATGAATAAAGTATTGAAGTAATGTAGTCTGCCACAAATTAAAAAGTAATACCTAACAGCGCGAGTGTCCTCTCACACCACTAACATACCAAAGTATTGATGTGTATTTTAAGCAGTGGTAATTTATTATTAAAAAACAACAACAACAAACAAACAAACTTTGTTGACTTGTTAAGTGCAAATACTCAACCTGTGATTGGACACTCAATTTGTGCAGTCCCTTACAGCAGTTTTTAGATATACGCATGAAAACGCATTTTTTACCTCGGAAGAGAGAAGATTGAAAACATTTTTACACTTTACAATTTTTTTTTCCTCCTTTTGTTTGTGATAATGATGTCCAGTGTTAAATGGATGTCGTTGATTTTGCATTTACATTGAATACACCTTGTATACATAAATGTTTGGGGTTTACAATATTTGAGTATTCCCCTCCCCCCCCCCCCCCCCCCCTTTACCCATTCTTCCAACTGAGGCTACGCATCCAGTTTTTGTGCTTTAAATGCAACATGGAAGTTGTTACAGCATTTAAATATCTATCTATGTAAGGATGGGACTGTATTAATTTGTGGCACAAAGGTGTTGTGTAGTCAGATTCGATGGTGATGCAGATTGGATGATGAAGTTCAGAAAGTCAAATGTGCTTTGACAGCACTGCAGGGTTGGTTTTTTCTTTTTTTTCTTTTTTTTTTTTAAAGGTATTGTGATGAAAAGTTGACTTTTGGTGTATGCTCTGTGGTGGTGGTATTTGTTGTGGCTGTGTTGATAAGAAATGCAGCTTAGTTGTGATGTGCTTGTGTTGTTATTATGCTTTATTTGTGTCCGTGGTTTTGTTGGTTTTGTTTTTATATTTGTTTGTGTAATTGTTCAACTGTGGCCTTACAGAATGTTATTTTTTTATATAAATGTTATTGTTTTACATATAATGTACATGCTTTTATTGGTTGGTCTATGTACATAATAAGAATTTTTTATTGTTTGTACATTTTTTTTTTTTTCACAAAGTGCCTTTTTCGGCCAAGCATTTGGTTGTTTGTTTGTTTTTCATTCATGAAGTTGTGGATATCGTTTGTTTTTCTGCGTTATCTTTTAAGATTACTTTTTTTTTTTGGGGGGGGTTACTCATTCAAAGCAGATTTCATAATTTTTTGGGAAACACTGATTGCAACAGGGCTTTGTTGCCTCTAAAAAAAAAAAAAAATTTTTAAATCCTGCATATTCTGTAGTTAATCTTATTCATCCTTCAGTCATGATTAGATTTATGCGCACACACACACACACACACACACACACACACACACACACACACACACACACACACACACACACACACACACACACACACACAGATTGGGGGGGGTTAAAAAGAAAAAGTCAAAGCATTTCTGACTTCTTAAATAGATAGGTGTGTAAAGTTTGCAACGCTGATTTAAAATGTTAGCCATCAATTAAAAGCAGAAATGTTTGTTAGGGTGGGGGATCATTTCCTTGGCACATTGTTTTCAAGAACGGTTGTTGTTTTTTACATTACCGAGTGTGACACATGAATTTCTTTACCATATCATTGTTTATTTCATATGAACAACAAGAGTTACAGGTGTGACAAACTGTGTGTGAAGGAAGAGTAGTTGTGTTGATTTGACGCGTGCCTTTGTCGACAAGATGCATTGAAGTGTGTGACCTGTTGTAGGTGCCACGCCCAAACTGCGGAGAACGTTAGCAGGTGTGCGAGATCACCCTTACAACAGGGTCACGCTGTCCTAAATAAGTGTTCAGGTCAGTCATACATAGCCCATGTGAAGTTTGATTTTTTCCTTCCTAACTTGTGTCCTTTTTTCCGCAGAGGGGGGGGGGCCGGACTTGCAGTTACGTAGTTACCAGCCTTGTGTTAGAAGATCGTTTTATCTCAAATCTGTGCCTCTTTTAAAATGGAGACTGGAGATGATGGTTATGACTGTTGAGTTTTGATGACTTGTTAGGCATGTGTTAATCACTTCTGAAATTTTAAGGGGGGGGGGGGGGGGGTGGAAATGCAAAGGCAGCAGACCAGGGGAAAAAATGGCATCAAATTGAATTGGACGCAAAAAGTGAAACATTTTCAGGCAGTTTTGTGGTTTATTGATTGCCTGACATGCAATACATTTGTTGATATCTGCATCAAAGGGGAAAAAAAAAGGGGGGTGGGGTGGGGCAGGAACTGGAATCAAGCATCAGTGAAGATTGTAGACTGCAGCATTGTAGGATTCCCACATATTTTGTCATGTAGGCCCCCAAAAAACTACTGAGCAGTGTACCCCTTTGGGTGCAGGAAAAATTTTTTTATAAAAGGCTGCATCGAGGAACAGTGGGTGTGCCATTATAGTTGCCATGCGCTTGTCTGTCTTTATCCAAGCGCCGTTTCTATCAATGTCTCTGATTGGCTGAGCACCTCAGCTGTGACCAGTCCCATTTCCATTTATCACCAGCCCGTTCACTCCATATATGCAAGATGGCAAGTGATGCAAAATCGAGGTGATGGATTCAGAAAACAATCTGATTTTTTTTTTTAATCCTACAATCAGAACTTTTGAATTAACTGATAAACAGCAGAGAAGATTCAAGTAACACCCCACCCCTTCTCTACAACTTCATTGTGATCCACACACTTATTTTCACTTGTTCTCCTCCCCCCTCCCCCCCATGTCTGTCTTATTGACAGTCATGATATTACCTTCTTCACCATCGCTGCAATTTTCATATCGGCATTATCTGACAGCGCAGTTTGGATTTAGTCATATGGGTTTGATATGCACATGCCTTTGAAATGTACTGCCAGTATTCACAGAACTTTTACACTGTATAAATGTAGAAAAAAAGCTACTGACAAAGATGTGTACATTTTGTGCATACGGTGTAGAGAAAAGGCACAGGGTTAATGTTGTATACAGGTCATTTCTTTGCGGACAGATTTTTCTGGTCCCGCCCAACTCTTTGACGCATTGCTCAAACGAATGTACATAGAAACAGCGGTGTAATCACTTTATATGGGAGTGTTCGTGCAAAGTCTGTATGAAATCAGCATGAAGCTAAAACAGCAACCTTGAATGTAATGTGGCGTACATGTCACGCCTGCTTTATACTGTCTGGGAAATGTGATGAGGATGAATTTGTCGCCAACGGAAGAATCTCAATGAATTTACTTTCTATTTTTAAGGGGGGAAAATCTAATTAGAGCAAATTTTATGCATTCTGCACATGATTGAACTGTGAAGAAATTTCCATGATACTTGTGTATTATAAGAATCAAAATTCCATGATTCTTGACATTAAACTTGAAAGAAAATCAGTTGTGACAAGGGAGGAATATGTGATGAAAGAAGTCAGACATTTCTCAGCATATTTTGTGTCATTTAAAATATGAAGGGGGGAAAAAGTAAGTGGCTTGGTGAACAAAGCTATGTGAAGAGGAGGACTATGAACAGGGAAAAAAATCCAAGAAACTTATTTAAAATTGTAAATTAGCAATGAATCGTTCTGCGTGAAAGAATCGTCAGAACTTTCAGAGAGTATGTGCCAACATTAGTTGTTGCAATGAATCGTTCAGTGTGAAAGAATCATCAGAACTTTCAGAGGGTATGCCCCAACATTAATTGCTTAGCTTGTTGGGCTTTAGTGGCACTTTCTGGCTAGGGGGTTATTTGTTGATTTTCTGCAAATTGAAGGAAGAGTAAAGTGCTTCAAACAAGGCAGATAATTTCAAACTTAAGTAAATAGTGTATATTTCATGTTGTTGTTTTTTTCTGTGAGAGTGAGCATTGATGACATTTTACGTAGGGTTTTTTTCCTGCATCACTTTGTGCATATTGTTCTTCAAATGTGGCTTATTTTGACAGATTTGCATTTGGTGAAATGCTCAGCTTTCGAGCCTGATTTTATGTGAAATCCAAATGTTCAACTGTGCAATTGTGTGTTCATTGTAGTGTATATTTTTTATTTAAATAAATATTGGATACAACACGTTCTTTCTTGTCTTCTGTTAAATGTGCATATGAACTGTAGTTTGCATTTGTGTTTTGTGTTACATAAAATGTGTTTCACTGTAATCTCCCTGCATAAGACAACACGTTTGGGAAACAGTATTTTACATTGCATATGTCTTGTCATGAAAATCTTCCGCAGCAAACAGTATTCTTCCAAATGTATTGTTCTTCACACTCAAAATATTATGTCTCTGTCATGAAAAGATTAGGAGGAAATCCCTAACATTTTTCACAGATGACAACACAGTACATACAGCTATCAAAGTCCTAAGAAATTCATTAAAAGAGTGTGTATTTAAGTCCTTGAATCATGAGAACAGAAAAGCAAAAAGACGACAAAAACTGTGACATCACAACTTGGAGTCCACATACAATAATGAAGCAACTTTTCTGATGTTGTACTTTGTCTTGTGTTGAATACCCCCCCTCCCTTTTTCTGCAACTTTTTCACTGACTGCTCTTTCTGGTGTAAAACCCGACAGGCTGTGACGACCGATCAGCGACAGATGTGGTTGTGTGTGTCGTCTTTATAGCCGTCTGTTGAGCGGTCTGTGTAGCAGTGTCCAGTGTTTGTGTGGATTTCTGTGTGTCATCTGTGTAGCCATCTTTGTGGCAGTGTCCAGTGGTTGTGTGGATCGATCTGTGTGTGGATCTGTGTAGCCGTCTGTGGAGCAGTGTCCAGTTGTGTATCTGTGTTCATTCATGCCTTTCACGTTCCATGGCTTTAACCCCTAGCGATGATCTTCTGCGTGGGAAGCTGAGCTACGCGTGTATCTACTGACTGACTCTCTCTCTCGTGTACTTCACTTGATTAACCTGTTGATCTGAGCACTGTCTCTTGTCATTATCGTTGTTCTTATCGGTGCATGCTTCAGACAGTTCTGTGTTCCGGGGTGGAGCTAAAGGCATGCCTTTTAAAACTGCCAATATCTTCTGTCTGTTTATTGGACAGTCCTCTCCTCAACTCTTGTGTGGTCTTTAACGCCTTTTGTTTTATTTTTCTTTCTCTCTCTCTCTTGTGTAGCTGTTGATTGTGTCTCTCATCTCTAGCAGTATTTGTTGACAGTGCCACAAAAAAAAAACTGTCAGCTGTTTTTTGTTTTTGTTTTTCCTTCTTTCTCTTCCTTCCCTTTTCTACTTCCTTCTTTGCATAGTGCTTATGGAAGGGTTATTATTCATTCTTTTTTTTTTTAATTGTATATGTGAATGCTGACTTAATTAATTGCCTTCAATGATGATTAATAAATAATGTCTTTTAAAAAAAAAGTATCGACTAACCTAACACATTTTTATTTCTTTTTTATTTTTCATTAACCCAGCTGGCAACTAACACGGTCACACACACAGTGCGAGCGAGCAAGCGAGCGAGCAAACGAACGAACGAACCCCTGTGCCTTAACTGAGCTGGGATGGGCCCAAGGGGGAGGGAAGCGGGATGACCGCTGCACCACCACCACCACCACCACCACCACCACCACCCTCCCTTGTGTACTCCACAGTATCTGCCTTGCCTACACCTACTACTACTTCTTCTCCTCCTCCTCCTCCTTGTCAGTATTTGAGGGGGGGGGGAGAGACTGTCGTGGCCAGTCCTTCTCTGATCAACCACTAACCTTACCCTTGTCGTGAGAAACCCAACTATTAACTGGCCAGGAGGATTGGGGGATCTATCGTTCTCATCGCCATCGTTCAGTCTCTTCCCTCCCTTCCTTCCTGTGGCTGGTTGGGGTGAAAAGATGAGAGACGAGAAGGGAAAAAAAAAAAGAAGAAAAAGAAATACACCACACAAAGCCAGCTAAGTGCCTGTCTCAAGTTCGCTGCTTCCATCATCATCGACGCTAGTGTGTACCGTGGTTGTTTTGTAATTGCTCTTTGTGAGACGGCCTCTGTGTGTTCTTCTGAGGCGTTCTGTGTATGCTTTTTTGTGCAGAGAGAATGCGTGCGCGCGTGCGTGTGTGTGTGTGTGAGAGAGAGAGAAGTCACAGTATTCTCTATTTCCCCCCTTGTATGTTCAGATTTCTTTTAAACTGTTGTCTGTTATTCTATTTTAATACTTTTTTTTTTTTTTGTCTGTGTGTTTTAATTAATTGCAGCAGGGGGTGTGTGTATATATATATATTTTTTTTGTTGTCAGTTGTGTTTAAATTAAATGCAGCAGGGGGTATTTCTGTATTAAGAGACTCGCGCTGAAAAGTGTTTTCCCAAACTTCAGGTTAATTTAGAACCTGCTTTAGGAGAATTTTCAGAAGCGTTATTAGGGTTTAAGTTGCTTATCAGAGTGTAGGCACCAGTAGTGCATATCATGAAACTTTTATGTGACTTTCTTTTTCGTACTTAAAACATCGTGGTTAACTGTAGTGACACGAGTGTCTTGCACCTCTCTATAATAGCAAAACTGTTCAGTCTTCTTTACTTTGAGACCCTTGTGTTCAAATTTTTATACTATATTTTGAAAAAGGGGGACAGGAAAACTGGGTCCATTCTGAAAGTTCCCTATTTCTTTCATTGAGGTTTACTGTCAAATTTCTAAACTAGTTGCTGGATAGAAAAAAAAAATTGGGAATAAAAAAAGTTGAGTTGAGTAGTAGTATTTTTCAGGTGGGTTTTTTTTTCCTGTTACTGTTCTTGTAAAACATTTGGGAGGAAAAGGGGGAAACTATATTTGACTGGTCCTTTTAAAGAAATATATATATATATATAAATATATATTTGTGTTTTGGAGTTTAGAGTAAAAGCAAAAACTTTGTAAGTTTTTGTTTTTATTTTTTGAACACTTCATTTGTGGTTTGCGGTTCTCTGCCTTCATAAAATGAAAGAAAGATATTGTGTGCAACACTGGTAGACTTGTCTCAAGAAAAAATATTTTTATTTACAGTATGACGTTAGGTCTTCCTTAAGTTACAGTCACTTTTTTTGTAGTCATCTAAGACGATTTGCTCAAGTGTACAATAATATCAAGTCGGCTAAACAAGAAAAAAAATATTTAAAAAAAATTAAGATACTGAGCCAAATAGATTTTTTTCCCATTTGTATCAAAAAGAAATTGCTGCAGTGGCTTGTGAACAGAATGAAACAAACAAAAAAAAAGTTACCACTTCTTGCTTTTTTTTTTTTTTTTCCATTGGGCCAGGTGTCTTTTTTTGCCCATCTCCCCCTTCCCCACCCTCATCCCTCCCCCAGTGAGCATAAATTTTACAATTTATCTTTTTAATGTTTTTAAAATACTCATATCATGTTTGGGAAGAGCAATATTGCTGGCGATATCGTTCGTTAGTCGTGTTGAATTAAAACATTAGTTATTTCCATATAACCGTTTATGATTATTCTTTACTTTTGATATTTCAATGGGTTTTTGGTTTTTTTTTTGGGAAAGTCTATATATCACTTGGGCATATCAGTATTTCCCTGTCATATCTGAAAATTTTTTAGATTTTTTTTTCCTTTTTTAATTTTTTATTGCAAATAGGAAATCTTTTGGTAGCATTTTAGAAGCATTTTAGCTGTAGCGTAGTTGAGAATACACAAAGTACTCCCATATCACCTATGCAATGAAGAAGGAAAAAATGCAGTCTCAACTAAGAAGATTGGGGCTGTAACCCTTAAGAGGGTTGATGGTATGTGTAAACTTGCTTTGTAATCAGCTTGTAAATATATTTTGTACATAATTTTATATCTCTTGAATTTTCCTCTAACCATATCCTTTTTAAATGCTTTTTTTTATATAAAAAAAAATATATATATATTCAACACATACTCAAGCTCATCAAAAGCAGATTGCAATTTTCTTTTATGCAAGTTTTGCTGAATAAAAGATCAAGCAATGATTGTTTTATAAAAATGGTTTAGAATTAACAAGGCTTATGGCACCAAGTCACATAAGATTTGATAGTGCCAGGTTTTTTTTTGGGGGGTGGGGGTTAATTCAACTAAGGAAATCATGCATTCTAAGTTCTGATTTTATTTTTGTTCGTTCCTTTTTTTTTTTTTTTTTAACAACTACTCACCCCTACTTCCTGCTCTCCCCCCCCTCCCCCTCTTTTCCCATTCTACTTGTGCATAATGATACTCACTATGAATTATTTTTGCTGTATATGTTTCGGTTGGTAGACGTAGCTATGTTTGGTTGATCAATATATTTTCTTTTTTCGTTTGTGTGTTTTGAGTCCTTTGGTGTGAGAGAGCAACATGGTCACCATAGAGGACTGTTCAGTTTGATACCCTCGCTCCAATGGCCAGCTTTTTTCTTCTTTATTTTCCTAGAAATATATATATATGAAAAACGAGTGTACAAGAAACTGTAATTAGTCTGGACTTTTCTCGTTATACATGGCAAAGACAGGCTAATTCTTTAAAATTGATTTTAAAGAGGGTGAGAGTTTCTTGGATTTTTTTTTTTCCATAAGATTTACAATCGATGTAGTTGTATTTTCGATAGTTGGGTGAACAAACAATGTATGCCTTTTGTTTCTGTTTTATTTTTTATTTTATTTAATTTTTGCAAATATCTTTTTTACATCAATGTTAAGTCATGGTCACATAAGCAAATTGTCGTTTGGCAACATATGGTTTTTTTTATAAAACACTTTGATATGTTTATTTTTTTTGAATACCGTGATCAAAACCTCCCCAAAATTTTGTATTTTTTAAATATTCAAAATACCTTGATCAAAATGAACAAATCATCTTTATGTACTTAATTGGTGTTGGATTGATTGAGTAGAGAGCTGTCAGGTTATAGTGAGGAGGTGACTGAAAAAAGAAAATGAGGAGGCAAGGTGATCATTGTTAATCTCAGTATTTCAGAGAGTTGTGATACGCTACTACAGTTGTAAGGCAAATGCATGGGGCACTCAACATATATTTACACAGGTGTTTTTTTCATGCAAGTTATCGACGGTCTGCAGAATTCTGTCGTAACCTCAGCGGGTTTGTTTTATTTTTTTGTATAAGTTTTGACTCTTGTATTAGAAGAAGAAGATCTCCCACCTGCCCCTAGCTTTGTGATTGTAGCTTATGCCAGTTTGTTTTCTGCGAGTGAATGTCACGTTGTGGATGATTGACGGCAGTTGTGTGGAGAGGTGACAAACTGTAATAATACTCTTGCCAGGATTGGGGGAGGAGTTTTTGGGTGAAGTGTCTACATTATCATGAGTTGCTGTTTATTTCTTTCTCCCTGTTAAAATCGCTTCCCTCGAAATGTCCAGTATCTGCTGATCAACGATGTGTTCCTGGATGTCAGATGATGCTAACAGTGTCTTCCATTTTATTGGAGGTGTTCTCTTTCATCTCTGCCTGGTAGGTTTGTTGGCGTTCGTTAAAGAGTCGGGTATGTGGTTCAGTTCTGTGTCAAGGTAGTTGGGTGTGTGAAGTATGAGTCACAGTTGTTTCTTTGAAGTAGTGGTTATTTATGAGCTTTTCTTTGAAGTTGTGGTCACGCCTGAGTTTAAGAGTCTGTTCATCGTTTTTGCTTCAAGTTTAGATCACTGCCACGTTATTCTGTGCATTTTATTTTAGACTGATGTGTGCTCATGTGTTCGAAAACATGTCTCAAGTTTGGGTAAAGGGGAAACGGACTGTCTGTTCCATGTCTACTACAAGATGTGAGGGTTTGGAGGTTTTTTTTGTCCTTGCTCATAACATTAGCATGTATCTATCAGTATCATTGTAGTACTTATAGGTTTAGTAAACATAGGTATATATATGTACGTGTGTGTGTATATTCTTTCCTGTTTGGGTTATTAATCGAACATGTTGCTTATTATGTCTTTACCCCTTTCTCTGATATATCCTTCTTGTCTTAACGAAATATCCGTACTGCTGTGTTACTACGATGTTCCTGTGATTGTGTTTTAACCCATCGATATTTGTTAGTCCTGCAAACAATGTCTGACCGACAACGAAACGCTGTGTGCATCCTTCAGAGCCTCAGCGCTGTGGCTGTCTCCTGTGCAGAGGTGTTGGGGTTGAACCGCTGTGTGTGGGGATAGATAGGCCTGGCTCCTCTCTAACACCTAACCCACCTCTCTCTCTGCTGCCGTTTGTTTCTACTACTTACTCATGTCTTGGGTCTTGACTGCTGAGTGACGGGAAGAGGCAGGGAGCTTCCCTGGCCCTTGTTCTTCTCCTTGTTAATCTTGTTTGCTGATGCACCAGCCATGACCTCTTGACTCCTCTCAGGTAGGTCTTTGCATACAGTAAGTAACTGCCACATAGCCAGTAGTCGCTCGGCTGAGTTTTTTTACCTGCTAGTTTTTTACCAGAATGATTCGATCTATGTGAAGACCTGTTATCAAAATTTGGACGCTTACAGAAGATATCAAGAGATTTGCAAACTTGCCGAAGATATCTAGATTATGAAAAATTTTTGAAACCGTGCATCAACGCTACAATGTCAATAATGGCTGATGCTTTAAGTTATGCTTAAAATCATACATGTTAAAGGGGGGAAAAAAAAGGATTTTGTCTGTGATTTATGTTAAAAACTTGTCGGAATATAGGATCAGTTATAGGATTGAGTTAACAGACATTGTAGCATATGTCATCGTCAAGTTTATAGTAGGTGGAGTACCATTGAGATGAATATGTCTGAGAAACAAAAGCTTATGGTAACATAAAGTTGGGGGGGGGGTGGGGGGGCTAATGTGATTAAGAAGAAGAATAAAAGACAGACATCGGCCAAAGATACTGGTTCATATCATGTGGCTGCTTTACTGTATGCATTGAAATTACTTGCTACAAAATGGCTGGCTAGGGTTTGCAATTAACCCCACACACACACACACACAAACTATTTGGCTTTAATGTTTGTTGGTTGGTTTGTTTGTTTATCATGCATAACAAAGTCCATGCTTGCTGCTATCGTTGCCCTGCCTTGAGAAGGTGTGAATCTTATTCCTTAGCATTGTCATGTTGAACAGAGTTCATATCAATGAGAATTTAAACTGACATGAGAAATGCAGTGTTGTGTTAAACGAGAGAAACGTTATCAGTCTTCTCTCTTTGGTAGAACACAGGATTGCCTGGCTGGCTATGATGTTTTTGTTTGTGGGCTGTTGGTTTGGTGGTGTGTTTTTTTTATCAAAAGAAGAAAGTGGACATCCACAGGCAGAGAGAAAAGTTTTAGAGAGAAAGAAAAAGATTATTAGCAAGCTGTCTAAAGAAAATGGCCTTCACACAGTATTCCGTCCCATATCACCTTACACTTTCTGTCTTGCTGTGTTGAAAATGCGTGATATATCCTGAAGTGATAAAAGCACAACAACAAGAACAAAAGCAGCCATTTTGTCGCTTGAAGAAGTGGGTGTAGTTTTATCAATGTGTAAAAAAAATAATAATAATAATAATAAATACGACCTGCAAGTGCCTTTTTGATGCTGTTTATCGGTTTTGACTTTAACTGCATGCCCTCCAGAACAAGGTTAACAGTTTTGTATTGGTTCCTTGTGCATATTTTTGTATTCTGGATTACTGCTGTGCATATAAACAAACGATCATGGTTTATTTTTTTTATCAGAAATCGAGATTAATGTCATTGATATGTGGTTTAAGCAATTTCTTTTAAATAATGCAATCAAAACTCTTTTTATTTTTCCTTGACTTATTGGAAGTGGATCGATCTTGCATTCGTCAGCATAATAATTCTGTTATTGGCTTCGTTCTAACCACCCATCGTATGCTTGTTTTTCACCTTTGCAATAATGCTCCTGTGTAAAGGATACTCATTTGATTTTTTTTTCCTTTCTTTTTCTCTGTTTTTTTTTTTTTTTGCTGCCTGAAAAGAGAGCAGTTGAATCGGATCAACAGTGTCATGTGTTAAGTTTGTGTCTAATCATGAGGTGGCTGGGGTTTATGAATAAGCTTTTGGACTGTTAGGTCTGTATCTTTGCATTTGGTTCGCTAGCTGCCGTTAGAAGAAATCTGCTGGATGTGCAGGTACTATTTTAATGCAAAGAGAGCATTGCTTTTTTTTTGTTTGTTTGTTTGCTTTTTTTTTTTTTTTTTTTTTGCTTTTTTTTTCTTCTTTTTTTGTTGTTGCTTTTTTTATGTACATGATGGAAATGGTAAATTGAGCTTTTAGTTTTTTTAGTTCTTTTTTTTTGTTGATTTAAAATATCACTGTAAAGTGTCAGTGACAAGTATTTAGGTTTGCAGTCTTCATTTTTACCTGTTTTTCGGGTGGGGGGTCCGCCTCAGTTGCTGATAGTTCATTCAGTGTAACATGAATCCCTGAAGATGTAATTTTCAAAGCTTCTAATATGATGGTTTGGGGTTTGTTTGGTTTTTTAGATCCTTTAATTGATTATGTTTTGAACACTTCAATTTCTTTGTAGTCAATATTTGAAAACGTAACGAAACAAAAGCTAACTGCAATAAATCTCAAATATTTTGTGTCATTTTGAACAGAAACATTATGATTATCTTGTTTAATGGTCAATTCTAAAAGAAAAAAACTCATTATGATAAGATCTGTGCAAGCAAAGTTCTTTTAATTTTGAGCATCATACTTACTGAAAATTGCCACAAAGGATGGTTATTTCACTTTAAAGGTAGGCTTTACTGGGAACTTGTTTCATATCACAGTACTTATATGTGACCTGTTTTTACAACAACAAAAAGCCTCTTAGGGTTTATGTGGGTCAAATTAAGTTTTTTTTATTTTCCGAAAGCTACAGATCATTAACCTTTTTTTGGTGTATGAATCATTGTTCTAGCTTTAAAATTTACAAAATTATAAGTGTTCGAAATGGGTGACACAGCAATTTCACATTCTGAGAAAATCAGGTTTAACGATTTCACAACTGTAGCTAACTAAAACCCTAGCAGGTTGATAAAAAATGCTTTGAAAACACATTTTAAAAATCAAATCTAACCTTTTCAAGTACATGGCTTGAAAATTTAATGCCTACAGATCCCATTTCTGATGAAAAGTCAAAACGTGACAAAGTGGACCCTACCTTCTCTGTTTTTAGCCTCTCTCTTTTTTCACTGCCTGCGAGTTAAGTCTCATTCTGTAAAAACGGGTCACATATAGTGAGGTGCTTTAAGCTGAAGGAGGAAATGGCTTGTGGGAGGGGGGGGTGGGGGAGGGTCAGTAAACAAAATTCATTTTGGAAAAGAAAATCTGATGTCGCGCAGTTGTGAACAAGCTTCCAGAATCTCGGCATAGCTGTTTGATCAACAGCCATGATTCACCTCTTGGAGATTTTGCATTTCTTTTTTCTGTTCTGTTTATCCTTCCAGTTTTATTAACTCCATTTTTTTTTTTTTTTGGTGTGTGTTGAATGCTGTTTTAATAAATGTAGACTTGTTGAGAGTTTTGCAGTAACCATTGAATGCCTCTGCTTATTTGTAATAACCAGCATATTTTGTATCCACTTTATTATTATCTACTACCATTACTCATGATAATATTATGCAAATAAAAGCCGTTTGTACTCATGGAAAACAAAAGCTCACCTCTTCTTCTCTTTGTTTGAACACTAACTAACCTGACCACCAGTTGCGTGTTTGACTGACAAAGCTTGCCAGCGGCTTTCCCTCTGCCCTAGGCTCCTCCCAAAAACCCTACACTTCTTCTGCCCCCTTTGGCTTCACTCTCTGGTACAGAATTGATCAACCCATTGACAAAAAGTGGAGTGCATCAGAGTTGATTTTCTGGGAAAATTGTCCTTAGTTCGTGGGAAGAGCAGAAGTGGCAGCAGCGAAAGTCGTTGGCTGTGTTTGACCTGTTTTTTTCACCTGACTGACATACTAAACCGCAGTACACCAGCTAATCTTGATATTACTGTTTTTTTAATGTCTGTGTGTGTGTGTGTGTGTGTCACAAGTTTGTGTTTGAACTTCATTTGTTACTGTGTGTATTTTTGTGTTGTGTGTGTGTGTGTGTGTCATGGTTTGCTTTTTTCTTCTCTCACTTGTGTGTATCTACTTCCCAGCTTTCGTCCCTTGTCTAGTTTGTTGTTTTTTTCACCCGAACACAAAATGCTTCTCTTTTTTTATTTTTTTTTAATAATTTGTTAGATCAGTGCCTTTCTGTAAAGTTTTAATAAAGGCTTTGAATGGTGACTGGTTCATTGATAATACGAAATATATCGTTAACGGCATTACGGTCATGTGATAGTATATTTAAAGAGTCGAGAGAGGGAAACGTGTTTCACTATTAACATGCGCCTGTTGCTACTGCTCCGGCCCGCTAAGGCAGCTGATGGTGGTTCTTCGTTCTTGTTGCTCCATCCTTCCCCCAAGTGTCCACATGATGTATAATAAGAGGATTGCCCCCCCCCACCCCCCTCCCTCTATGAGGTTAAAGTGTGAAGATAATTCAGATGTTCTGTCCCTGTGTGTGGCATTACTACTTTGATTGATGTCTTTGGCCAGTCAAGCTCTTGTCTGTAGCTATTGTAGGAGTCAGTTTTTGTCTCATCTCGTCTTGTCTTGTGCCTGGCTTGTGGGCGACCTTTGCCGTTTTTGGTGTTAGAGTCTCCGCCAAAAGCCGGGTGGGATGGGGGAAGGGGGGGGGGGTGTATTTATTGCGCCTGAGAAAGCGTTGGTGTAGGGTTCGCTAGTAGTTTGGTGAGTTGTCAGTTTGTTTTATTTGTGCATGTGGTTTTGTTTGGGGGTAGGGGTGTTTAAGGGGGGGGGGTAGGGTGGTGGTAGTAAATTGTTTTTAAAATATTTTGTTGTTTTATTTGTTTGTGTTTGATTTCTTTGTGGGTTTGGAGGGTGGGAGGGGGTGTGAATTGTTGCTTCTTAGGCTTTTGAATTCATTTAGGCTGAATTTTTTTTTTTTTTAAATATATGAAAAAACCCCCTGATCAAATGTTTTCGCTGATGTCTTTGTCCTAATCTCTCACTGTAAAAAAAATTTGCTTTCTTCCCAACTTTAATTTTTTCTTCTTTTTTTAGAAGACATAAAAATCATGGTGTTTTCTTTTTTCTCTCCCATGTTGATATACTGTAGCAAGTGTATTACTTTTCATCTGTGATTCAAAGAAGTTGTGAAATCTCAGTGGTGCCTTGTCCCAAGCTTTATACACTGCAGTAGCAGATCTCTTACTGTGTCTTCCAATTTGATAAACCACATCTTTGTTTGTTATTTTCTCCTCCTTTTTTTTTTGTTATTCAAGTGACATGTTGTGATGCTTTTCAGTTGTTTGGAAATAGGTTTTGCTGGGGGGGGGGGGGGGGGGGGGGGACATTTTGAAAGGGAGAAAATGGATTTATATCTCAAGTAATGATAATAATAATAACTGGAATTTATATAGCGCTATATCTTGACATGATAGTCTAATGAAGAAGTTCATGCAGAAATATACCGTAAAATTTATATTTTACAACAACTTTTTTATTATACTCAGCAGACTTCAAATTTTTGTCTTAATATCTGGTAGATTGAACAGGAGTTCATGAAAAAAGTATCAAAGGAAAAGTCTGTTGTAGTTTGGAAATGTGGAATTTTATTTTCTAGGGGGTTTTTTTTGGTTTTTTTTAAAGGGGAAGGGGGGGGGGGGGGTTATTTAGAGCTTAATTAATTAATAGAGGGGGAAATGCTTCAAATAAATTTAAAAAATTGTAGAGAAAAATCTGAAAAATGGAAAATTATTTTGTTAATGATTTACTTTGTTGATGTTTGTTCACACAAGTGTGAAGAAATAGTGCCTTAATGCGATACCAAAAATTTGTCTTTACTTTTTTTTTTTTTTTTTTTTTTTTTTTTTTAAACAGACTTTAATGTAAATATTTTATCAGTTCTTGGTCAGTTGAATCAGGCAGGTGTTGTTGCAATGTGTGGAATCTCATTTTAGTGTACATAATGATAATGGCGTTGTGGATTATGTACTTAATTTTTTTCTTTTTTAATCTCAAGTTGATCTTGCCAAGTTTTCGTTTGCTTTCACTCATTTCATGTCAACTCACAGTTGCAAACTCTTCATTTGTGTATTTAATTTGCTCAATTGCTCAACTCATCTTGTTCATGGGGAAATACATAATCTTTTTTTTTGAGCTACTCATCATAGTTTCAAAGCTTTGAAACTACACTATTCAATTTTGGAGAGTTTGAAGCCATGACATACTTTTGACAATTTATTGATAGCGTGCGTATATACTTATACCCTGCTCATGTAACCTTTTTGTACTGGTTTTTTTTTTTTTCATTTTGTAATCCTTCTTTTCCCCCCCCCCCCCCCCCCCCCCTTCATTCTGAGACATATTCTCTGCTCATTCATTTTATTGACTGCATCATTGTTTAGGGGTTTCTTTGTATTTATTTTCTCAGTATTTTGTTGTTTGTTCATGTTCAGACTTTAGTATTGTGTGTGTGTTTTTCTGTCAGTCGTTTTTTTTGTTGTTGTTTTTTTCAGTTACTTACTACCCCACCCCCCTCTTTTGGCTGGTGGGGGATTAAGAACTATTAATTAATAAAGGAAAGTATTGATGGGACTCTCTTTTGTGATGTCACACCACGGCACAGTCAGTTACTGGACTCCAGATGGACAGAGAAACTGTTGACGTTTTGACCAAGACGAAACATGATCCCGTTTTACTTTTAAATTGTACACTCACTTGGTTTCTCTCTGTCTCTGTCTCTCTCTCTCTCTCTCTCTCTCTCTCTCTCTCTCTCTCTCTCTCTCCTCTCTCTCTCTCTCTCTCACTCTCTCTCTCCATATGTACATCAACACACTCTCCACCCCTTCTCTCATAACATAGTATGCATTGTGATACGCATGCACACTCTCACTTTGACTCTCTCTCTCTCTCTCTCTCTCTCTCTCTCTCTCTCTCTCTCTCTCTCTCTCTCTCTCTCTCTCTCTCTCTCTCTCTCTCTGTTTATACATATTCATATGGGAACGGATGACAACATTTACAAAACTGCATGCCCACAGCAACTGGATGCAAAAATAAAGCACATACATGCTTATTTCATTACCCCCAAAATAAAAAGAAAGTAGATAAAAGAAAGTAAGTTCACCAGCAAGTGAACTCCAGCAACGAACCTGTCAAGCCAGCTTGAGTCAAGTCAGACCAAAAGGGATATATTTGCAAATAACATCACTGTACTGGGGAAACAGTACACTCCCCAGCTCACCCAGCTGCAAATGGGTACCTGCTCTCTTTAGGGTCAAAGGAGGTAAAGCAGCGAGGGAGAGAAGATGGGCGCCGCCCTCAATATGCTGGCCCCTAGAGAAGCTGAGGTCTCTGACGCCTCACTCCCCTACGACCACCAGGTTATGGGACACCTTTACCTTCACCTTGTTACATGACCCCAAAACATAACAAAAAGAAGGAATGTGGAAGGATGGTTAAGATGTTCACCTGCCTTACAAGTAAACGGTTTGGGGTTCATTTCCCAGCCTTGCCATTTCTTTCCATTTTGATGAGAAAATCGAACAATGTCAGTCCTTCCAATAAGATTATACTGAGGCCCCATGTGCGACTGCATGCCTAACATCTTGCATACACATCAAAAGCCCATTCTGCCTTTTGAGAGAGTAGGCTATTTCATGCCTGTAAAAATGGATGGCGAAATATTTGAGAAAGCATGCACATATCTGCTGTGTTCAGACACTGTCCCCAAAGTTGGAATGTGTGGGGAGGGAGCGGGGGGGATGGACGCAGACACAAACATCTCTATTGGTGAACCTCAGAGCTGTAGACAAACTGTAGCCAAGGAATGAGAAAAGACCGATCCCAGGTCAACTTCAAGTGAACACCTGCCAATGCCGTAATTCCCTTCGTGTATATACATATATATATATATACACCCATACAGAAGATCAAAATATAGTATACACATTAAAGCTTTCATAATTCATATCAGCATTCAAACGGGAACATACCCAGCATACATCCCTGAAGTCAAGAGTGGGCAAAAACAGTCGCAGACGCAAAATTCTCACCATTGGTGAACTTCAGAGCTCTAGTAGAGGACTGAAAAAAAATACATATATCAACAAAAGAAATCGGTTCATACTTTATGTTTAAAGAAAAGCAAAAGATCTGTAAAACCTATTCACACATACACACACTCTGTCCAGAGAGTTCTCACGTGTGATGGGAAGACACTGTTTTCAAAACGGGACAGTCAAAAGAATATGACTGACTGAAATCGTCCCATCACATATGCAACGCACTATTTTTAGCATACTTCGTTTGATTTTAAGCAACTGTGTGTTGCTGTGTGAACTTGCCTTATCGCTGAAGAACAGTCTATTGACAGTTTACTATAGTGCTTATGAACATGTCAGTAGCTTGTTTACGAGACAGAGACTTTGATTTCGTGCTCTTTTGTTATTTTTCTAAAAAGTTCTGATTGATGTTTAGCGTTTAATGTTCACTTTTGGTGTTTTTACTTACTTTTTGTATCTACCATTGTTTGTTGTTTTTTTTTGTTTTGTTTTTGTCTAATATCACTTATGTGAACAGACATTAACTGAAGAACAACACACTCTTTAGGTTCGATTCCCGTTCAAGGAGACTTTTCCTGGGGTTGACATCAGTGCAGATCCTCTCTCCTTTGGATGAGACTATAAACCGAGGCCCTGTGTGCGAACACACGCAGAACATCTTGTGCACACTTTAAAGCCTGATCCACTTTACGTAAGAGTAGGCCATTGTATGCCAGTGGTAACAGATAACATTTGCAAAACTGCATACACACGAGGACTGGGTGTAAAAAATGCATGAGTGTTTATTCAATTATCTTGGATATAAAAGAATAAATAAATAAAGAGCTCCTTGGGACAGGTCAGCCTGGTGGTTAGAGTTGCACTCACAATCAGACAAACCCAAAATCCATCCCAGGTTTCAGCTACCACCAAGACGTCCATTCTTCAAAGGGATTTTCCCCCTGAAGTTGACATCAGTGCCAACTCCACTCCCCTGAAATTCCTTTGGATGAGACTACAAACTAAGATCCTGTGTATGAACACATGCATAACATCTTGCACACATTTCAAAACCTTGCACACATTTTAAAACCCGTTCAGACCAGTGGAAACATATGACAACATTTTTTAAAAGCATGCACACCAGTGTGTCGAAACATTGTCCATGAAGTCTAAATGCAGCTGCCTTAATGGTGAGCAAAAAGATTGGGTGGCATACGCAAAATCTCACCATCTGTGATTGAACTTCAGGAGCTCTGACCAAGGAACAATATATATATCGTTTGCGCATCTTGGCTTCAGTCAAGTCCCCCAGTTCACCCAGCTGTAAATGGGTACCTGCCCCCTTTAGGGTCAGGGAAGGTAAAGCAGCGAAGGAGAGGAGATGGGTGCCGCCCTCAACATGCTGGCCCCTAGAGAAGCTGAGGTCTCTGATGCTTCGCACATAGGTTATTGGGCACGCCGCCTTTAAAATATATATATGTATATGTGTATAATATCTTACAAAAGAGCAACATCCATGACACCATCACATAACCAAACCCTTAACTGAAAAGGCTCAGGAAAAAAATGACAACTCTCCCTTCTCTCCTTAAGGACCAACTGTGCTGAACTTTGTAAGCAATGTATGTAACTCAGGCAAGTTGAACCTGGCAGAGCCCATCCCTCTCCAGGTGCAGAGTGCATGCTGGGTATGTTTGTGTTCCTGCAACCTGCCACATGTTGACATGAGTTGCAGGATCTTTAACATGCGTAACTGAACCGCATGACCCGCACTCGTGGCAATTTTATAATCTCGCAGCTATGAGAGAAAATCTAGCTGGCAGCACACCGCTTCTCCAGATCAGAGAATTGAGCATTCAAAACAAATAGTAATGACAACTTTTTTTTTATTTAGTTCTTTTATTTTCAAGGCAGAACAGAGAGAGGAATGGAGGGAACTGGTTGTCAAGTCTTCATGGGTGCCCCCACGCTCGCCAGACTAAGGGATAGATAGACAGATTTTGAGAATAATAGAATAAGCACTCCTGTGCTTTTTTTTTTTACATCCAGTCCCCGAGTATAAGCAGTTTTGGAAAATTTGACTTTGTTCCCACGGCACTCAATGGTCTACTACTTCTTCCAAAATGTGGAACAGGTTTTAACTGTGTGCAAATGTTCTGTTCTTAAGACACTCGTATTAATTTACCAGCATCACCGAGGCCCCGTGTCCGAACGCACGCAGAACATCTTGCGCACACGTTAAAACCCGTTCTGCCTTTCGGAAAGACAGGCCATTTTGTGCCGGTAGGAAGCGGATGACAAAATATATTTTTAAAAAAAAAACAAAACAAAAAAAAAGCATGTACACAGGTGTGTTTAGACACCATCCCTGAGGAAAATGTCGGGAAGCTGGAGTCCCCAGGGCCCGCTCGGGGCTGTATATATGCAACGTTCTGGTGGCTCCTGCGACGGTACTGGAACCATTCGTATGAGCAATTGCTTTTCCAATGGACCATTCCAGTGGCATGGAGAGGGGGGGGGGGGGTCTGCTGCATGGGTAACAGCTTGCCCCCATACTTACTAAGGCTTTGCGCTCTAAAGACTTAGAGCGCAACTCCTGTCTTCCAAGATTGATGGGTGCCTACTGAACAGAGTAGTACACACTCCTAGAAACATTGAGGAGACTAACAACACAATACTAGAATGAATATGATCCTGATTTCAGACATAGATATTTAAAAATGCATATAAGGTATATCGAAGATCTTTTAAAGCACAGATCCTAAAAAGAACATCCCAAAAAGAAGCACTTTCACTTTTTTTTTACATAAAAATAATAATTACATGCTTTGCTTGTATCCACTCACACCTTCCCATGCGTGCACACACACACACACTGCACATCCACACCACACATGCACTACACACAGACACAACACAACACAGTCACAGCACAACACCACATGCGGCCGGCGCCCGACACACACCCCACACACACACACACACACTGACTCCACTCTCCCCCAAAGTCCTTCGGGTGAGACTTTAAACCAAGGCCCCGTATGTGAACGCACGCAGAACATCTTGCGCACAAGTTAAATCCTGTTCCGCTTTTCGTAAGGGTAGGCCATCGTGTGCCGGTGGGAACAGATGACATTTACAAAACTGCATACACACGGGGACTGGATGTAAAAAAGCACAAGAGTGCTTATCCCATTAAAGATTGGTTCATTGAACTTAAAAAAACAAGTGTCCTGGCCTTGTGTTCAATACACACACATCACACACACACACACACACACACACACACACACACACACACACACACACACACACACACACACACACACACACACACACAACACACACACTGCACCACACACACACTCACGAGCGCGCGCACCACACACACACACACACACACACACACACACACACACACACACACACACACACACACACACACACACACACACACACACACACACACAGAACACGTGGACTGGATGTAAAAAAAAAAAAAATTAAAGCACATCAGTGCTTATTCCATTATCCTCGATATAAAAGAAAGAAAGAAAAAATCCTCGATATAAAAGAATAAAATAAATAAAAATAAAACAGCGTTTCTGGTGTGAACGGTCAAAGGGAAATAATTGCTTCAAACTTCAAGGGATCTAGTTAAGCCCCTTGTAATTTTGTCTGGGCTTTGTTATCTTTTATATCGAGGATTTATTTATTTATTATTATTTTTTTTTTATTCTTGTATATCGAGGATAATGGAATAAGGACTCATGTGCTTTTTTACATCCGGTCCCCGCGTGTACGCAGTTTTTGTAAATCGTGTCATCTGTTCCCACCGGCACACGATGATGCCTACTCTTACGAAAAGCGGAACAGGATTTAACGTGTGCGCAAGATGTTCTGCGTGGTTCGCACACGGGCCTCGGTTTATAGTCTCATCCGAAGGACTTTTGTGAGGAGTGGAGTCAGTACTGATGTTAACTCCAAAGGAAAAACCCCCTCGACGGGAATCGAACCGGGTCGTCAAATTTGAGGCAATGTTCTGACCACTAAGGCTATCCCGTGTCCGGTCGTGTGAAGAAAAGGCCAATGTTGATATTGGAAAAGTGCCCCTGACATTTGGGAAGGAAAAGGGGGAGAAAAAAAACACCCTGAAATAAACGATCAACTTTCCGAAATTCAATAGCTGGGAATCAAGGCTCATATATAGGCATACCTGTTCCCCACTGCTGAATTACAGCACTTTACCTATGTAGACTTATTCATATGAGGGTGGTGTGGTTGATTATTTTGCTGTGAGTGATGCATTGTTAAACATGGTCCCCTATGTGAATGTGTATGTGTGGGGGGGAGAAAGTGAATCTAGACATTTTCCTGTTGAAATATTCATAGCAACCAAAGAAGAGGTAGGCAGAATAAGTTACCAGCCAAAACTAGAAATGACATCAATTGAGAAAATAGTCTGGAATCCAGAATGAATTTTTGAAAAATCCCCGTTTCCCAAATAGGAAAAATTCAATGAACATTTTGCATGCAGGCAAATTTGATGTAGATGAAACTCACAGCATTCTTCGGAACAGTTTACTAAAGGGAGCTAGTTGTTAGAACAACGTTTTTTTTTTTAATTAAAAGTTTTTTACCTACAAGGAACATATTCTGCTCCAAATTGTTCAATGCTGAATGCAAAGAAGCACAAAAGTAACTCCAAAAGACTTCTAAAAAACTTTCAGACAATGCAATTCTGAAAACAACTAACTGCTTATGTTGGCCTCAGAAGCAGATAGAAGGCACTTAACAAACCTAGTAGAGCGAAAACAAGGTCGTTTAAATAAAAGTCCTGAGATGTTTGTCAAACCCAATCATATTTTGGTCAGAAATAGAGGCACTGGCACGGAGTCTGTGCTCAGCCTGATGTAACTCCAGATCAGTGGTGGTACAAGCATATTATTAACGAAAATAGTTACAGCAACCCCCCCACTGGTTCTACCATCAGGATATGCTTTGTTGTTTGTTTGTTTGTTTGTCCTGGTGTTCGACGATGACCTCCAAAACAGCAGAGGGGGGCAGCTGCTGTTTCGAACACTGGGCAGAAATTTGATTATAGTGGAGGTGCCTTGCCTACATAGGCTACATCCCACTCTCTCGGACAAGAGGGCATAGGGACAGTCAGCGATGGAGATCATATGACCACTGGTCATGTTTGTTTATTTATTTATTCTTTAAACTGAAGAACAACATGTATTTAATTAGCTGTCTACGGTAAAATACACTTTTGAATTGGGGTAAATTACCGGTATAACAGAATATAAAATTAAAGAAAAAAAGGGGTTTTTTGTTGGAGAGAGAGATTCATTCTTTTATATCGAGGATAATGGAATAAGCACTCTTGTGCTTTTTTACATACAGTCCCCGTGTGTATGCAGTTTGTAAATGTCATCTGTTCCCATCGGCACACGATGACCTACTCTTACGAAAAGTGGACCAGGATGCGCAAGATGTTCTGCATGCGTTCGCACACGGGGCCTCGGTTTAAGGTCTCATCGAAGGACTTTTGGGGAAGAGTGGAGTCAGCACTGATTTAACTCCAGAGAGACAGACAGAGAGAGAGAGAGAGAGAGAGAGGAGAGAGAGAGAGAGAGAGAGAGAGAGAGAGAGAGAGAGAGATCTTCTCCCGTCAGTGCAAAGGTCCGTGATGCACGAAGAAATTATTTGCGTTCAGGCACAGAAGGAGCTGAGATAGGCCTACTGGTCCTGTGCATTTCGCTGTTAGTTAACAGTTATGATTCAAAATCGTTGCAGCCACTGAACAAGACGCATTGTCGCCGCACTCTGCGAGTTTTGACATGAAGCCTCGGTAAGTGTTAGGCTAATATATATATATTTTTAGAACTTTATTTTATTTTTCATAATCTTTTTTACATAGTCTGTTTGAAAAAAAAAAAAAAAAAGGAAAAGCATGAGGGTAGACCCTTGTTTCGTTTTTTCCCCTCTCCGTATGGCAGGACAAAATGTCCCAGTGCCCCACTCCTGTTACTGCAGTAAATTTCTACTTTAAACTCCTTTAGGAATCGTTGCAAAACTGAACAGATTTTTTTTTTTTTTTTTTTTGGTGTTCGATGTCAAAACAGATGGTAATTTCTCCCCCTGTTCCCCTTTTCTCCCAGACTTTTAAAACAATAGTTTACACAAACACACCCACCCCTTACCCCTTGCCATTTACCTGTACAGAAAGACTAGCATCCAGGCAGGAGCTTATTTGGTTTTCATATAATTCAGACAATGCAAAGTTGCATGACTATTTCCAGTTTTAACTTTTTTGTTTATTTGTTCAATGACCATGTCATCTCCCCATCCTTCCCAATTTTTAGGTGTCCAGATTGGCTAAGTAAAAGTAAATAGCTATAGTTGGCAGAAGGTAACAGACAGATTGATCGGAAATCTTGATCACTGCTGGAGTTGAAAAAGAAATCGTTTGTAAACTGAAGAATTTAGGTTGGATGCATCTATTAATTGGTTACCTCCCCCCAGCTGTGCCAGTGTTACTTTGAGCCGGCTAGAAAGAGTAGTTCCGCGAGTGAAAGTATTCCCATTGGTGAAACAATTCCCCCACCCCGGCTTACACGCTTAAATAGTAAATTCTAATAATTTACGTGGCCCCAGTTAATTTGGCACGATTCATATTGCTGAAAAGCAGATTGCTGCATCTTACAGTTTTGCAAGCATCCCGAAAGAAAAATACCAATAAATGTCGATGTCCGTCGCTGATTTGTCAAATAAAAGCTAGGCTACATGCACAAAGAGTTACCCTCCTTGAAATGCGTAGTGATTTGAACGCGAAAAGTGGCGGTAGCTTTGCATCTGCCATTGAGAAGAGTTGCAGGCCTAATGTTGGTAAGTTTTCTTTACTCGCGGTTTTATTAAGTTTTGAATGCAGTGGAGCAGTTGGTCCGCACGCAGACTTTCGTTGTGTACTACGGTAGGCACTAAGCCTAGGCTTACTTTTTATTCAAAACAGCAAGTTCGCTGCACAAGCTTATGCTTCTAAGTTAACGCCATTTATCCAGCACAGGGCTGGGGTTCATGGGTGCTTTTACATTCTTATGAATGTCAGTTGGGTTAAAAATGCTCTTTTAAGTTCTTTGGTTCAGTGTGTGGGTCTTTTTAAAATACGAGGTCCTTCATATTTTTGAAAGGTATTTTAAAGCCCTGTTTAAGAGGAAAGGCAAAACGGCAAAAGGCAAGATGTAGACATTTCGCGTAACAAAGGAGTGGGCAATATTCACTCTGCTAGAAGACAAAATGTAGGCAATTAAGGGTGGTCGGATGGTTAGGCCTGTGCCTGCCAACAAGTAAACCATGAGGTTCTGGGTTACATTCCCAGCCTCGCCTTAAGTTCCCAGTTGACATAAAATGAAAGTCAGTCTTCGATGAGTCTTTAAACCAAGACATGCAGAACATCTTGTGCACAGTTAAAAAACCCTAGGAATGAATGACAACCCCCCCCCCCCCACCAGCATGCACAGTGTTAAGGCACCATCCCATGAAGTTGGAATGGGGACCCATATGGTGGTGGAGGGGGGGGGGGGGGGTTGTCACCTGGAATACACTTGGGCTGGTTTAGGCCAGGTGTTAACTATGGCAGCATTGAACAGTCCAATTTTTGTTAAACATTCCCACTTAGTTACTGCACATTTCCCCATGGCAAGAAATGACAATATCTGAAAAGGAAATGTTCTTGATTTAATGATATAGATCAGGAATATTGAATACTTTGTGTCACTGTGTGTGTAGTGTAAATATTTACAAATGACCTTCTACCTTGAAATGAGTTGCATTGCACCTGACCACTTTTGTTAGTCATTTAAGGCAGGTGGGGTCATGTCGATTTTGAGATTTCCAAAAAAAAAAAAAAAAAAAATCAAAAAAAAACAAACGGCCTACAAACACCCTGCTTCTCATACTGGTCATCAATAGAAAAAAATGTTTTCTCATTTTGTCGGCTCTTGGTGTCTGGCACTTCAATTTGTGATTATTGATTGAATCCAATCAACTTAATTTAAAAAAAAAAATACTGAATAGCTTTTTCATTGCATATTAGCACGCTAACCATTGAGAATGGACCTCTGGTGCATTGTGACTTATGTGGTAGAGGGTCACACACTATTAGTGTTTATAACAGAGTTGTATGTGCTCATCAGATTCTGGCCAGCAGCCCTGAACAGAGAAGATGAAGTGCATTAGTACAGGGGTACAGTGCCACTTGAGTGCTTGTGACAGCAACACTAATCCCTTTTGTCAGCTTTTCTGTGGAATGGGGTTGGGAAAATGCAACTGAGCTCTTTGTAAAGCTGGTTCTTTAAATGGCTCCTTATAGTTATGAGATTTAAATGCATGCTCATTCATCATGGTCTTGGGAGTGAAGATATTCTACAGTCCCAGAGCTCAGTTTTCTAGAATGTTTTCAGGGTTGAGCAAAAGCAGAGCAAAGTCACAATTTCACAAATACAACATGGGTAAATTCCCTCTGTCTTAAATGGAATTCCATATTGCCAGTTTTTTGGTTTAAAAAAGCAATATTAGATCCAAGACCTTGTATTCTTTTGAAAATAACAACCTGTGACAAACACCTTGAAAACTTTGGAAAGTCAAGGCTTGTTAACATTTGTTAAAGTGTTCTCATTAAGATATAGGTCTAGATACATTTCTGCATGGAAAAATAAATACGTGTGAGTGCTGGACAAAATGGCAACAAAGTCTCCAAGGTTGTAAAAATGGATTTGGCACCTGCTCAGTAAGTCTCCGGAAGTTGTTGCTAAGTTGGATGGATTTTTGTCAGAGTTGAAAATGACAGAGCAAGGCCAAGAACTATGTATAGAATCATGTGTAATAGATGAAAGCAGAGCTTGGAGGCTATATCAATAAAATAGCAATAAAAAATGTTTTTGCTGTACATGTCTTATAACATTGGTTTGCAAAAAAAAAACAAAAAAGAAAGGGGGGGGGGGGGGGGGGGGGAGTGTACAAAAGTTAAAAGCTGAAGCTAACTTCCTAGAGCAGATTTGAAGTCTTGTTTGAACTCAGTTCTACGAAACGGATACATGTAAAGAATTTCAAAGCAAGTGGTGCCTAAAGCTTGAGCCAGAATGAAAGTGATAGTGGTGATGTACACTGGAGGAAAATGTGTATGTGTGTTCTTCCATTTTGAGGATAGTGGATAAGCACTCGTGCTTTTTAACATCCCCTCGTGTATGTGGTTTCAAAAATTGTCATCCATTCTCACCAGCTCATATTGACACAATGGCCTACTCTTCCAAGAAGTAAAATGGGTTTTAATATGTGTGCATCTGTGTGTGTGTATGGTTGTTTGTTTTGTTGTTTGTTTTTTTTTGGGGGGGGGGGAGAATCATACTTAATGTAGAAAAGGTACTAAAGGGAAACAAAGTGGAAAGAGAAGGAATATTATGTGTGGCTAGATGACTGGAAGTAGAATTAAAAAGGTAGCAAATAAAACAATAGGGTTTTTTTTTTGCATGACATATATTTGGGCTTTTTGTATTTTATCTACTAGGTCCTTTTGTCAGTTGGGAGAAAGGGGACACGCTCGCGTATGATATATTGATTAGGTAAGTGGGAAAAGGGCTAGCACATAAAAGAGCAGGTTTTTTTCACATGGTTAAGTTTTGGGCTATCTATCTTCATCGATTTAAGTTGGGTTCTTTTGGAAACGGGTGCAATTTTCTAAAATAAGGTGGGGAATCGATTTCAGACCTGGAAAATTGTATTTGTACAATGGGAAAATGCAAGAAATAATCAGATGCAATTTTCAAAAATAAGGCAGGGAATCGCTGATTTCAGAAGTGGAAAATTGTAATTGAACAATGGGAAAATGCAAGAAATAATATCTTTGGGTTTGTTTCAAAATTTCACAACTTAATTTTGTGTTTTAAGAATATTGTCATAAAAATCCAGTCAGTGAAGCAAGAGAAGCAACCATGGCTTGATAAGACAAGGTGATTAGTGATTTAAAGAAAAGTTCCAAACCATTGTGTCAAATGCAAGGTACCATTGTGTCTATGTGCCATTGTGTCCACATGCCTACAGGCAGACAAGCCAGCTGACTGACAGCCCTTTCCCAGTTACTAATGTTAATTGCTAACACTGACCTTTACACTAACCTTTATTTCTTAACCTGGCCCCACATGTGGACACAAAGGCAGGTGGATATCATGATACAAGATGACACGAAAAAAAATTTGCATTTTTAGGTGTGAAGTGGGGGGGGGGGGGGGGGGGGGTAGGAAAGAAGGATGTTAGAAGGGGGGGGACGGATAGCTATTTTGGTAAGGAGGAGGGTCAATTTTTTATATATATATATATATATTTTTTTTTTTTTTTTTTTTTTTTTTTTTAGCAGAATACTTAAAAGTGAAAAAAGTGGGGTCAAGTGGGAAATGCAGTTACCAAGATCACTTCTTTTTTTTAAGCATGTGTGTGTGTCTGTGTGATTGAGAGACAGTAAGCATACTGACATACATGGTTGCGTAAGTGGGCAGGAGAGTATACATATGTATTCCTTCATCTTAGTTTTCATTTTGTCTAGATCAGAACTGTTAAAAAAAAGAATTGGTAGCATAAAACAGTGCCAAACACTGAAAGAAGCCCAACAAACAGAACTACAAGGCAAGGTCACAAAAGCACAATAAAAACAAAATGGTTGAGAAAAAAAACTACCAAGAAGACAGAAGTTTGATTAGAACACAAGAACAACTAGCAAAAGCAATAAAAGAGCAAAATGAAGAAATGTCTTCTAATAGTGAGCAAAATAAAAAAGGCAGCAACAAAAATTAGAAGTAAACTGAACTGACCTGAATAGACATAAATTTAAACTCGTTTTAAAGTCAAAGACTCAAGAATACTTTATCTCGACTAGAGAAATTATGAATAAAGCATATATTTGATATTTAATGTATTATTATTATTACTATATATACATAAAGCATGTACAGTTGGAAAGGAAAAAACTAGAACTTAGTTCTAAGGGAACTTAAAATAAAATGGGGATGAACCAGAAATTACCAGAAAAGAACCCCTTCACCGGATAAAGACCCTCATAAAATTATACAAACAAGAATAAAACTAAACCAAACCAAAACAGATGGGTGGGTACTGCAATTTTAAGTGAGGGTGGCTCAGATCTTGTGCATAGCTTGTGTCTTCTTAGAGGCTTAGTGACTGTCAACCCCCTTCACACTCCTTTTAAAAGCATTTTCCAAACCGTCTTGGTTCTTTCTAATCCCTTAGTCTATGGGAAATCCTAACATTAGGGTTTAAGTTGTCAAAAAAAAAGGGGGGGGGGGGGGGGAGGGTTAAAGTTGTCGATGTCATGCTGATCACATAGCAGTCGAGGGCAGCTGTTTCTCGAGTACTTGTGCCTTCAGCTTCCCCTCCATCATCAAATCCTGGAAACTTCTCCTCCAACTACCCTGCCTTCAAGATGTCACTTCAACAACTTTTTGTCGAGACCTCAACTTGTAAGTGCATAATGGGAAAAAAGATGTACATGTATTACTTTATACATCTCTCTCTCTCTCTCTCTCTCTCTCTCTCTTCTCTCTCTCTCTCTCTCTCTCTCTCTCTCTCTCTCTCTCTCTCTCTCTCTCTGTTCTCTCTCTTCTCTCTCTCTCTCTCTCTTCTCTCTCTCTCTCTCTCTCTCTCTCTCTCTCTCTTCTCTCTCTCAGTTTTCCCTATCTATCTAAGCTGACTTCAAAACAATGTCAATGATTCACTATTCAGTGTGGGTGATTTGCACATGTGTGCATGGTGTGTTTAGTTGCTTGTCTTATGGTCCCCTCCCCCCCTTCCCTTTTTAAATTTTTTTTTTTTTTTTTTTTTTTTTTTAGCCTGAAAACTCTTAAGCTTAGTGAACTTGTTTCTGAGAGGAATGCTATATAACTTATTCTTAAATTTATCTAGGCCTAAAGCAATGAAAAGACTGAAATGTCAATGACTTCAATTTTTATATGCAGTGTATTTTTGTCCATTGCCGACATGTAGCAGTATTAGGTGGAATGAGTTTTTGGTTAAAGAATAATTTTTAATGGTCCATCACTTTGTTACTCTGTTTTTGAAGTTTCTAATGAAAAGAATGTCAGTTTGTTGTGGCTTAGTCGTTAACAAAGATTTGTAAATTTGCCCCATTGTAGTGTGCTGAGATCACATAGTTGTAAGAGTCACTACTTGTACACTGGAATCAAGAACTTTGCTGTCACACCCTTGCCTTGTCCCTAGCAGTAGCTTACACATTTGTTATCTGGTTACCAGGTGCCATGAAACACTGAGAACTCTTCATCAAAGCTGCGCCACATGAACCACATCGGCCTGCGCAAAGAGAGGAAGGCAGCATAGTTGGGTCACGTCACCTTTCACAGCTGACTTCCCTAGACATGATTGATAGTATCCTGCAGAGGGGCACTGAGGCAGACACATGAGCAGACAGAAAATCGAAGAATGCCTGGCATTGATTGAGCAATACTACTCTGACTATCCTGTATGGGACACTGGATGGAGGACAACCCAGGAGCAGACAGAAGAATTGAACAGAGAACATCAAAGAATGGACCAACCTGTGTATGGCAGTGCTACTTCTAAAACTGAAGACAGACAGCTGGAGCAGACAGAAGAATTGAACAGAGAACATCAAAGAATGGACCAACCTGTGTATGGCAGTGCTACTTCTAAACTGAAAAAATTCAAAACAGACCAGCAGGAGCAGACAGAAGAATTGAACAGAGAACATCAAAGAATGGACCAACCTGTGTATAGCAGTGCTACTTCTCGAAACTGAAGACAGAGACACTGAAGAAAGACCAGCCTGGGGAAAACTCAAACCAAGGCATCCCAGGATCTTCAGTGACAGTAACACCATGGACTGCTGTTACAAACCGGACAGTAACAGGTAACAGCAAGGTCTTTGTTGGTGCCGCTACATGTCACAGAGCAGGTGAGAATAAAATTATCAATCGTCTGTCTTGCATGTTTGTGTCATGCATTTGTCACCATGTCTGTTGTCTCGTCTGCTTGACTGTTCAATTTATAAATGTGTGTGCATATTATTTGCATTTTTGTTTTGGTTTGTCTTTTGTTTGTGTTTTTGTCTTTTTCATTTTGATTTTTGGTCTCTTTTTTTTTAAGGACCAGATTTGGATGTGCAGGAGATCAAATATGCACAAAGATCCCGCAATTTCATTTCAGCAGTATTTTTTGTGCGGAAACATGAACATACCCAGCATGCAATCTGTGCAATGATATGAGATAGGCTGAAGTTGGATGTGGGATTGTTGGCTAACGCCAGGGGGCAGACCTGCAAAGTTGCAACCATAGAAAAAGACCAGTGGTCAGTGGGGCTATAAACATGAAATAATTTTTTCTGTTATTGCTTTTTTTTAAAAGTTTCTTTTTCTGAAACTTCTGGGATTTGGTACTTCAAACTTGCAATTTTCACTTATTTTTTAATTAAATTCTTTCTGGAATACTTTTTATTTTTTTAACTGATCTCGCTCCTGTTCTAGTCTTTAATTCTATTTATTTTTAATCACAACTGTTCTTTGCTTTCTATGTCTCTTCTTTGCTCCTGGTTTTACTGTACATTGTTTCCGTTTTTATTTACTTTTTTTTCTTTATTTCCGCATCATTTACTTTTGGATGTGCATCTGTTGTACCAGGTACCATGTGATGGGGGAGAGTGCCGTTTCACCAGGCACGCGACATGTTCGTGAAGAGAACTGGCAGCCATTCATTTCAAGTTGTCTTCTCAACACCCAGTTCCATTTTGTCGCTACCACTGATGTTACAACTGCCTACAGGAACTGCAACCCAGACTGACTCTGCCCTAATCCAGGTTAGAAAATCAGTATCCTCATACTGGACTTAAAAAAAAAAAAAATCTTGGCTAGAGCTACAGGTTTGCTAATGGGTGAAATTTTGGGTATGCGACCATTTGCCAGCCATATAAAGGTAGCTGCAGCACAACTTTAGGGATGATGTCTAAACACTCCAGTGTCCATGCAGCTTTATAAATTCTGTCATTTGTTTCTACTGGCACAGGCAGGGGCTTGTGTGAATATACACATATCTTGTCTACACATAAAATCCCATTTCAATTTCAGAGAAGGGTAGGGTCAGTTATGGCTTGTGGCATGGATGAGATAGACCTGACATGCAGCCCTGCCCTCGGATAGAGTCCCATTGGCTCCACCCAGTTTAACATTTCTATGAAAAACTGCCTAAAAAACTCAGTGCTACTAGTATCCCAACCATGACCAAGGAGGTGAAGCTAAGTTGAACTGATCAAACTATCCTTCAGGAGTAATTAGTTTTTCATTACTTTTCACCATCGGTTTTTCAGTTGTGACTATTTCTTTCAAAGGCAAGACATTTGAAAAATACAGTAAATTTTGTAAACGGCAGGGTTCAGCCATGTTGAGAAGTACTGGAAAAGTCGGGAAATTTAAAAACTTCAGTTAATTAGAAGTCTGGGAAAATAAATTGTTAAAAGTTGGAATTTTATATCGATAAAAATCTTATACTTAAAGTATAATGTGTTGAAAATGAAAGATCAAGAACATAAAATTAGTTCCAAGCTCTTTGAGATATATTGGCCTTGCATAATGACTTTCTCTGCTATTGTCTTAAAATATTGGGATGAGTGGGTGACAGTTAATTATATAGAAATAGAATACATATCAACACCCTGAAATGTTGTTTTTATTTCCAGATCTCATCACTGTGGAACACCAGCAGAGCATCGAGAAAACATCCAGTGTGGAACACCAGCATCAAGAAAAACACCAGCGTCAAGAAAACATCCAGTGTGAAACACTAGCATCAAGAAAACACCAGTGTGAAACACTAGTGCATCAAGAAAACATCCAGTGTGAAACACTAGTGCATCAAGACGGTAGGTATCCAGTGTGAAACACTAGTGCACCAAAAAACATCCAGTGTGAAACACTAGTTCACCAAGAAAACATCCAGTGTGAAACACTAGTGCATCAAGAAAACATCAGTGTGGAACATTAGTGCATCAAGAAAACTCCAGTGTGAAACACTAGTGCATCAAGAAAACATCCAGTGTGAAACAATGGTGCATCAAGACAGTATCCAGTCATCAAGGTAAAGGACAGCTGTGGAGGAGAAGGAAGCCATCAGTTATGTAAGACAGGAAGAACGGATTTAAGTTAGGACATTTAACACTAGAGCAGTGATAAACTCGCACGTAATCATCAATCACATAGTAGACAGGAATTTGCACAGCACAACAGCAGGAACTAAGTCAGACAGAATTTAATATACCTAGTTGTCATTCTTAAAAGGGCAACGCAGCTAGAGTTCTAAACACTTTACCTTTTTTGCTGTTGATTTTGCTAAGAAGAGCTTTGTAAAGCACAAGTTGCCAAGAAAAGGCAGAATATAAAAAAAAATGAGTGGGAAAAAGTGATACCAAAAAAAAATATAGCACAAAGTGAAAATGAGTATTTTTAAAAGAAAAATAAAATGAGAAAAAGGTTTCCCAAAATTTAAAAAAAAAAAAAAAAAAAAACCCAAATGCATAAAGAAAAAAAGATTGGCTTTGCAAACTGCTTCTGAATGAGGCAAAGAAGTATTAAAAAAAAAAAATAAAAAAAAAGTGTAGAATGGCTGTTCAGATCAGTAGGAAACCTGAAAAAAACTGAAGGTTGAAAAAATTTGCTTTTGGTTTTTTTTCTCCATGTTTTGATACATTAAGAAATAAGCTGAATAGCTGGCTATTTTCAATAAATGTTTGTTCTCCCCCCCCCAAATGTGTTCAAATTTTTCATGAAATAAGCAGAATAGCTGGAATTTTCAATACTGTTTTTTTTCCCCATATGTATTTAAGACTTATGAAACGGAATAGCTGGCATTTTCAATTCTCAAATGGTTTTTTTCCCCTCCATATATGTATTTAAAACTTAATGAAATTGAATAGCTGGCATTTTCAAAACTAAATGTTTGCTTTTTTTTTTTCATATGTATTGAATTGAAATCTGCTCATGGCATGCAGAATAGCAGGCATTTTTAATATTTAGTGTTTGCTTTTTGTTTTGTTTTTCTATAGATGTATTAAACTTTTAAAACCTTTAAAACTTTCATGAAATGGGCACAATAACTGGCATTTTTAATACTCAATATTTGCTTTTTTCATAATTATATATTTAAAACTTTTCATGAAATAGAACGCTGGCATTTTTAATACTCGATGTTTCCTTTTTGTTTTTTTTATATGTATTGAGATTTTCATGAAATAGGTACAATAGGTGTCATTTTCAATTCTCGAATTCTTTTTTTCTTTTCATGTGTATTTAAAACCATTTCATGAAATAGGTACAATAGCTGGCATTTTCAATACTTGATATTTGCTCTTGTTTTTTTTCATAATTATATATTTAAAACTTTTGATGAAATAGAATAACTGGCATTTTCAATACTCAAATGTTTTTTTCATTTTTTTTCATGTGCATTGAGATTTTCTTGAAATAAGTACAATAGGTGGCATTTTCAATTGTCAAATGTTTGCTTTTTGTTTTTTTCATGTATGTATTTAAAACTATTTCATGAAATAAGCATGATAGCTGGCCTTTTTTAAAACTCAATATTTCCTCTTTTTTTTTTCTTTTTTTTAAAAAAAATGTTTTGAAAACATTTCATGAAATAAAATTGCTGGCATTTTCAATACTCAAATATTTGCTTTTTTCCCACCAATATACATATAAAACTGTTGATGAAATAGGCACAATAGCTGCCATTTTCAATAATCGAATGTTTATTTTCTTTTTTCCATATGTATTTAAAACTTCATGAAATAGTCAGAATGGCTGGCATTTTCAATACCTTTGTTTTTTGTTCTGTCCATATGTATTGAAAACTTTTCATAAAAATTTGGCTGGCACTTTCACTTTCTTTTGTGTCTTCCATGTGTATTAAAACTGTTAATGAAATAGCTGGCATTTTCAATACTCGGTGTTGGCTTTTTTCCCTTATTTTTTTTCCATACATGCATTAAAAAAAAAATTTTTCATAAACTAGGCACAATAGGTGGCATTTTCAATACTCAAAAGTTTGCTTTTTGTTTTTTTCCATATGTGTATTTAAAACTTTTAATGAAATAAGCATGATAGCTGGCATTTTTATACTCTAGTTTGCTTTTTTTTCCATATGTTTTGAAAACTTACTTATTTTCATACTTTTCAGGAAATATTTCAATACTATATTTGTTTTTTTTTTGTTTTTTCCCGTATGTATTAAAGACTTCTCATGAAATAGGCAAAATAGATTGCATTTTCAATAATCAAATGTTTGCTTTTGGGTTTTTTTTTCCATATATATTTAAAACTATTCATAAAATAGTTACAAAAGGTGGCATTTTCAATACTCTTAATTGTTTGCTGTTTGTTTTTTTTCCATGTATGTATTAAAAACTTACGAAATATGCACAATAGATTGCATTTTCAATACTCAAATATTTGCTTTGGGGTTTTTTTATGTATTTGAATCCATTTATGAAATAGGCAGAATAGCTGGCAATTTCAATACTCTATGTTTTTTTTTCTTTTTCCTTACATGTAAATCAGACTTTGCATGAATTAAAATAGCTGGCATTTTCAGTATTCATATGTTTGCTTTCCCCCCCCCATAGGAATTTAATGAAATAGGCACAATAGATTGCATTTTCAATACTCCTGCTTTTGGTTTTTTTCCATATGTATTTTTTAAAAAAAGATGAAATAGAATATCTGACATTTTCAATACTCAAATGAGGTGTTATTTGTTTTTTCATCTGTATTTAAATCTTTTATGAAAAAGTACTTATAGCTTGGCATTTTCAATCCTCAGTATTTGCTTTTTTTCCCATATCTTTTTAAAACTTTTCATAAATAGAGTAGCTGGCATTTTCAATATTTGAATGTTTGCTTCTTCCCCCCCCCATGTATTGAAACTTTTCACAAAATGGGAACTATAGCTGGCATTTTCAATACTGTTTGCTTTTGTTTTTTTCCATATATGTATTAAAAACTTCTCACAAAATAGGCATAATAGATTGCATTTTTGATACTCAAATGTTTTTTTTTTGTGTTTTTTTTCATATGTATTTAAAATTTTTCATGAAAAAGGAACGATAGCTGGCATTTATAATACTGTTTGCTTCTTTTTTTTTTGATGTTTCGAAAACTTTCCATGAAACAGAATAGCTTGCATTTTAAATTTTTTTTTTCTCGTAAGTATTGAAAACTTTAAAGGAAATATGCAGAATAGCTGAATAACATTTTCAGTACTCTGCTTTTGTTTCCCCCCTCACATATATGTTTTAAAGACTTCTGATAAAATGGACACAATAGATTGCATTTTCAATAATCAAATGTTTGCTTTTTTTCATATGTATGTAAAACTTCATAAAATGGACACAATAGCTGGCATTTTCAATAAAGTGTTGTTTTTTTCCCATAGATATATTTAAAACTTTCATGAAATAGCATGATAGCTGGCATTTTCAATAAAGGGTTTTTTTTTTTCCATAAATGTATTTAAAACTTTTCATGAAATAGGCACAATAGCTTTTTCAATTTTCAATACTCAAATGTTTGCTTTTGTTTTCAGATTATTTAAAACCATTTACGAAATAGGCAGAATAGCGACATTTTCAAAAACGTGCTTTTGGTATAGTAGGCACAATGGCTGGGATTTTCAATACTGAATTTTTTTATTTCCCCCCCTCCATATCTTTGAAAACTTTTCATGAAATAGAGTAGATGGCATTTTCAATACTTGTGTACTCGACGTGTTTGCTTCTTTTTTTTTTTTTTTTTTTTTTTTTCGTATGTATTGAAAAGTTTTCAGGAAATAGGCATAATACATTTTTAGTACTCTTTTTGTTTTTTCCATATATGTATCCAAGACTTTCATAAAATGGACGCAAAGATTGCATTTTCAATAATCAAATGTTTGCTCCTTTTTTGTGTATTTTAAAAAACTATTCATAAAATAGGCAGAATAGCTGGCATTTCTCAACTCCCCCCCCCCCCCCACACAATAAAAATGTTTCACAAAAAGGCACAATAGCTGGCGTTTTCAATACTCATTGTTTTCTCTTTTTTTTCCATATATTAAGAAATTCTCATAAAATAGGCATAATAGATAGCATTTTCAATACTCAAATGTTTGCTTTTTTATTGTTTTTTTCATATGTATTTAAAACTTCTAAAATAGGCACAATAGGTGGCATTTTCATCACTTAAATGTTTGCTTTTTGTTTTTTCATGTGCATTTAAAACTTAACAAGAAATAGGCATGATAGCTGGCATTTTTAATACTGTTGCTCTTTCTCTTTTTTTTTTTTTTTTTTTTTCCCCTTCGTATGTTTTGAAAACTTTATATGAAACAGAATAGCTTACATTTTCAATGCTGTGTGTGTGTGTGTATTTAAAACTTTTCAAGAAATATGCAGAATAGCTGGCATTTTCAGTACTCTGTTTGCTTTTGGTTTTTCCATGTTTTAAACACTTCTTATGAAATGGACACAATAGATTGCATTTTCAATAATAAAATGTTTGCTTTTTCATATATGTGTAAAACTATTCATAAAATAGCAAATAGCTGGCATTTTCAATACTCAAATGTTTTGCTTTTTGTTTTTTCCATATGCATTTAAAACTTTCATGAAATAGAATAGCTGGCATTTTCAATACTCAAATGTTTGCTTATTTCCCCCCATATGTATTGAAAACTTTTCACAAAATAGGTAGAATAGCTGGCATTTTCAATACTCTTTGTCTTCTCCATATGTATGTATTAAAAACTTTTCATGAAACAGCACAATAGTGGCATTTTCAATACTAAAATATTTGCTTTTTTTTTCCATATATATATATTAAAAAGTTTTCATGAAATAGAATAGCTGGCATTTTCAATACTCAAATCATGTGGGGTTTTTGGTCTTTTCATCTGTATTGAAAACTATGTCATGAAATAGGCACAATAGCTGGCATTTTTAATTCTCAAAAGTTTGCTTTTGTTTTTCCACATGTTTAAACTTTTGATGAAATAGGTACAATGGCTGGCATTTTTAATACTAAATGTTTGCATTTGGGTTTTTCCCCCCATATCTTTTAAAAAAACTTTCATGTTAACTTTTCACAAAATAGGCACGATAGCTGGCGTTTTCATATTCTTGCTCTTGTTTTTTTTCATGTGTATTTAAAACTTTTCATGAAATTGGCACAATAGCTGGCATTTTTAATACTGAATGTTTGTTTCTCTTTTTTTTCATATGTTTTGAAAATTATCTTGAAACAGAATAGCTTGCATTTTCAATGCTTTGTTTTTTTGTTTTTCTTGTATGTATTGAAAACTTTTCAAGAAATAGGCAAAATAGCTGAGTGGCATTTTCAGTACTCTGTTTGCTTTTGTTTTTTTCCATAAATGTATTGAAGACTTCTCATAAAATGGACACATTAGATTGCATTTTCAATGATCACATTAGATTGCATTTTCATGTAATATTTTTTAAAACTTCAAAAAATAGGCAGAAAAGCTGGCATCTTCAATGCTTTTTTTTTTTCCATATATGTATTAAAAACTTCTCATGAAGTTGGCACTATAGATTGCATTTTCAATACTCAGATATTTGCTTTTTTTTTTATAGTGTATTTAAAACCATTCACGAAATAGGCAGAAGAGCTGGCACTTTCAATACTTGTTTGCTTGGGGGGGGGCACTTTCAATACTTAATGTTTGCTTCTTTTTTTTTCCCCCATACATGTATCTAAAACTTTATTTCATGCATTTTCAATACTTTGTTTTGTTTGTTTTTTTTTCATATATGTATTAAAAACTTCTCATTAAATAGGCACAACAGATTGCATTTTCACTAATCAAATGTTTGCTTTTGTTTTTTTCCCATATGTATTTTAAAAATTTCATGAAATACAGTAGCTGGCATTTTCAATAGTCAATGATGTGTTTGTTTTTTTCATCTGTATTGAAGACTTTTCATGAAATAGGCCCTATAGCTAGCATTTTCAACATTTCATATTTGCTTTTGGTTTTTTTTCTATATATGATTTAAACTTTTCATGAAATAGGCCCTATACCTGGCATTTTAAATACTCAAAATGTTTGCTTTTTGTTTTCTCCACATGTTTAAAACTTTTAAATGAAATAGGCACAATGGCTGGCATTAATACTGAATGTTTGCATTTAGGTGTTTTGTTTTTTTTTTTCATATCTTTTGAAAAGTTTTCATGAAATAACAGTACTGGCATTTTCAGTACTCAAATGTTTGCTTTTTTCCCCCATATGTATTGAAAACTTTTCACAAAATAGGCAGAATAGCCGCGATTTTCAATACTCTTTGTTTTGTTTTTTTCCATAAAATATATATATATAATATATATATATATATATATATATATATATACATATATATTATAATAACACTCATAAAATAGGCATAAAAGCTGGCATTTTTCAATACTCAAATGTTTGCGTTTTCTTTTTTTCATGAAATAGGAACGATAGCTAGCATTTTTATATTGAATGTTTGCCCTTTTTTTTTTTCTTTTTTTAAAATATTATATTTTGAAAACTTTACATAAAACAGAATAGCTTGCATTTTCAATGATTTTTTTTCGTATGGAAAACTTTTCAAGAAATAGGAAGAATAGCTGACATTTTCAATGCTCTCGTTTCCTTTTTTTCTTATTTTTTTCTTCCATATATGTATTAAAGACTTCTCATAAAATGGACAAAATAGATTGCATTTTCAATAATCAAATATTTGCTTTTTTTCAAATATATGTATAACTATTCATAAAATGGACACAGTGGCTGGCCTTTTCAACAGTCAAATGATTTGTTTTTTCCATAAGTGTTTAAAACTTGCATGAAATAGGCATTACTGGCATTTTCAATACTGAAATGTGCTTTTTTTTTCATAAATGTATATAAAACTTTCATGAAAAAGGCATGATAACTGGTATTTTCAATGTTCTGTTTTTTTTTCTCCATATTGTATTAAAAATTCTCTCGTGAAATAGGCACAATAGCTGGCATTCTCAATCAAATGTTTGCTTTTTTGGGGTTTTTTTCATATGTATTTAAAACCATTCACGTAATAGGCGGACTAGCTGGCACTTTAAATACTCGAAGTTTGCTTTTGTTTTTCCACTTTTCGTGAGAGAAGGCACAATGGCTGGCATTTTTAATACTGAATGTTAGCATTTGGTGGGTTTTTTTTTTCCATATGTTTTGAACACTTTTCATGAAATAGAGTAGCTGGCATTTTCAATACTCAGAATGTTTGCTTTTCCTCCCATATGTATTGAAAACTTTTCACAAAATGGGAACAATAGCTGGCATTTTCAACACTCTGTTTGCTTTTGTTTTTTCATATATGTATTAAAAACTTCTATAAAACGGGCATAATAGATTGCACTTTTCAATACTCGAAATGTTTGCCCTTTTTTTCATATGTCTTTAAAACTTCTCATGAAATAGGCACGATAGCTGGCATTTTGAATACTGAATGTTTGCTGCTTTTTTTTTGTTGTGTTTTGAAAACTTCATGAAACAGAATAGCTGGCATTTTCAATGCTTTTTTTTCTCTCGTATGTATTGAAAACTTTCCAGGAAATGAGACAGAATAGCTGGCATTTTCATGCTCTGTTTGCTTTTGTTTTTTTTTCCATATATGTTTTAAAGACATCTAATAAAATGGACACAATAGATTGCGTTTTCAATAATCAAATGTTTGGGGTTTTTTTTTTCCATATGTATTGAAAACTTCCATGAAACAGAATAGCTGGCATTTTCAATACTCAAATATGTTGCTTTTTTTCCCCCATATGTATTGAAAACTTTTCACAAAATGGGAACATACTCTATTAGCTATTCTGTTCATTTTTCAATACTCGTATTCAAATGCCGCTATGTGCCTATTATTTTCCATTTCAATATTTGTTTTTTTATTAATTAAAACTTCCCATGAAATAGGCACAATAGATTAAATTTTCAATTCTCTAAATATTTTTGTTTTTTTTTTTATTAAGTTTTCATAAATAGAATAGCTGGTATGTTCAGTACTCAAATGATGTGGGTATTTTTTTTGTTAATTTTTTTTTTTTTTTTAATCTGTATTGAAAACTTTTCATGAAATGGGCACTATAGCTTGCATTTTCTTCGTATTTTGCTTTGGTTTTTTACCTATTTATATATATTTTAAAAACTTTCATGAAATAGGCATAAAGGCTGGCATTTTTAATACTGAATGTTTGCATTGGGGTTTTTTTTCCATGTTTTGAAAACTTTTCATGAAAAAGTAGCTGGCATTTTCAATACTCAAATATGTTTGCTTTTTCTCCCCCATATATGTATTGCAACTTTTCACAAAATGAGAACAATAGCTGCATTTTCAATACTCTGTATGCCTTTGTTTTTTTATATATGTATTAAAATCTTATCATAATAATGGCACAAAAGATTGTATTTTCAATACTCAAATGTAGCTTTTTTTGTTTTTTTGTTAAAAACTTTTCATGAAATAGGCAGATAGCTTGAATTTTTAATACTGAATGTTTGCTTTTTTTTCTCATATGTTTTGAAAAGTTTTCATGAAGCACAATGGCTTGCATTTTTAATGCTTTTTTTATGTATTGAAAACTTCCAGGAAATAGGCAAATAGCTGGCATTTTCAATACTCTGTTTGCTTTTGTTTTTTTACATATATGTATTAGACTTCTCATAAAATAGGCACAAAGATTGTATTTTCAATAATCAAATATTTGCCTTTTTTCATATACATTTGACTGTGCATAAAATAGGCACAGTAGCTGACATTTTCAATACTCTGCTTTTGTTTTTTCCATAGATGTATTAAAAACTTCTCATGAAATAGGAACAAGAGGTGGCATTTTCAACTCTCAAATGTTTGCTTTTTGGTAGGGTTTTTTCATATGTATTGAAAACTTTTCATGAAATAGGCACAATAGCTGGAATTTTCAATACTCAAATGTTTGCTTTTTTGTTGTTTTTCCACATGTATTCAAAACTTGTCTTGACATAGGCACGGTAGCTGGAATTTTCAATACGAGAATGTTTGCTTTTGTTTTTTTCATGTGTATTTAAAACTTTTTATGAAATAGGCACAATAGCTGGTGTTTTTAATCCTGAATGGATTTTTTTTTTCGTATGTTTTGAAAGCTTTTCATGAAACAGAATGGCTTGCATTTTCAATGCTTTTTTCTTTCATGTATGTATTGAAAACTTCTCAGGAAATAGGCAGAATAGCTGGCATTTTCAATACTCTGTGTTTACTTTTCCCCTTCCCCCCCCCCCCCCCCCCCCCCATTTATGTATTAGACTTCTGATAAAATGGGCACAATAGATTGAATTTTCAATAATCAGATATTTTCTTTTTTCATATACATCTGACTATTCATGAAATAGGCGCAATAGCTGGCAATTTCAATACTCGACTTTTGTTTTTTTTTCCATATGTGTATTAAAAACTTATCGCGAAAAAGGCACACTAGCTGGCATTTTCAATACTCAAATGTTTGCTTTTTGTTTTTTTTCCTATGTATTGAAAACTTTTCATAAAATAAGCACAATAGCTGGCATTTTCAATACTCAAATGTTTGCTTTTTGTTTTCTCTATATCTGTTGGAAAACTTTTTATGAAAGAGGCACAAAAGCTGGCATTTCAGTACTCTCCTGTTTGCGCTTTTCCCCCCCCCATTTCTGTTGAAAACATTTCATCAAATAAAATAGCTGGCATTTTCAATACTCAATGTTTGCTTTTGTTTTATCCATAAGCATTTTAAACTTTCATGAATTGAATAGCTGGCATTTTCAATACTCAAATTTTTTTTGTCTGTATTGAAAAGTTTTCATGAAATATGCAGAATAGCTGGCATTTTCAATATTCAATGGGTCCCCCCCCCCCCCCCCCCCCGTATATGTATTTGAAACTGTTCATGAAATGGGCACAATAGGTAGCATTTTCTATACTCAAATGGTTTTTTGTTTTTTTCACCTATGTTTGAAACTTTTTATGAAATAGGCACAATAGCTGTCATTTTTAATACTGAATGTTTGCTTTTTTTGTTTGTTTTTTTCATGTTTGAAAACTTTTCATGAAATAGGATAGCTGGCATTTTCAATACTCAAAATGTTTGCTTTTTTTACCCATACGTATTGAAAACTTTTAATAAAATAATAATAATAATAATAAAACATGGAATTTATATAGCGCTATATCTTGTGAAAACAATTCAAAGCGCTTGCACATGACCCTCACAACAAACAAGCAACCAATGACAGTAAATAGTTCTCGCAAATTCGAAAGCACACACACACACGCACACACACACTTATAGAGGTTATACACTTTGACAGGGTGAAGGGAATTTCAAACGTTGAAGGCAGGGACAAATAGATGAAAACAGAAGGCAAAAGGATTGAAACAAGTGTGTCTTGAGGTTGAATTTAAAAGTTAAAATGGCCACAATTGTGACAATAGCTAGCGTTTCAATACTGAAATGTTTGCTTTCTTGTTTTTTCAATATGTATGAATTTTCAGGAAATAGAATAGCTGGCATTAGAAAAAAAAATACTGCCTGGAAAATAAGCGCAATATGGCATTTGATATTTTGAGAAAGTTCGTATCTGTTACACATGGATGTGTGTGTGTGAAGGGGCATTTGAAGGAGACATCAAGTTGAAAGATCAGAAAGGGAGAGGGGAACAGATGCAAATTTAGTGTGGGAGGAAAAAAGTGGGCTAGTTGAAAATGTTTTTATTTACAAGGTCTTGAGGGCTCGGGGTAATTTTTTGTTTTTAATGGCTGCAACTTGTACAAAAAATGAAATAACTTTGATTGCAGACTGAAAATTTGCTATCAATTGCTAACCAGAACATTGCGCTCACAATTTGACGACCCGAGTTCAATTCCCGTTCAAGGGGATTTTCCCCCTGGAGTTAACATCAGTGCCAACTCCACTCTCCCTAAAAGTCTTTCGCATAAGACTGTAAACTGAGGCCCGTGTCCGAACGCACGCAGAACAACATGCGCACATGCGTTAAATCCAGTTCCGCTTTTTGTAAGAGTAGGCCATTGTATGCCGGTGGGAACAGATATTTACAAAACTGCATACACACAGGTACTGGATGAAAAAAAGCAGATGAGTGCTTATTTCATTAACCTCAATATAAAAGAATAAATCAATAAAAACCAGAAAATAATGGACATCGAAGTTCAAGGCATAGGCTTAGCTGTAGATAGTACTGGCGATTCCGATTTAAAACTCCATACTATCACAAGCTATAAAACTTGGTGTCTGTAGCTACATACCATTTGTCTATGTGCTATTGTGTCCACATGCATTCTAACGGACCGACCTGATGACAGACAACCCTTGCATGCGATTAACTCTTAACACTAACACTAACCTCAATTCTAACTCTTGCCCTACATGTGGACACAAAAGGCAGGTAGATAAAAGGGTTCATGCTGACACAATGGCTCAACTTTCTTTGCGATTGAATTGAATTCTTTAATGAAAGAAAATGGATAAGCACGAGGCTTCTTTATTCTTTACATCATGCTGTAAGAAAAAAAAGACGTGATTTTTGGTAAACAACTAACATCTCAAAATAACTGAAAATAATCATCCAAAACAAATACTCGCAAGTACTATGATTGAATTAAAAAACAAATACTACTGGTGCTAGAATTTTAAGGGAAAGGGTGCTAGGGGGGGGGGGGGGGGGGGGGGACTGGGGGGGGGGGGGGGGGGGGGGGGGGGGGGGGGGACTTGAATGAATGGGGATAGGGAGCAAACAGTCACACTTTCTGGTTAGGTTTAGGGAAGAGCAGAGAGCATTTTAGAAAATTAATTTAAAAACAGAACTTGGGGATTCTTTCTTTATTCTTTTACATCGAGGATAATGGAATAAGCACTATTGTGCTTTTTTTACATCCAGTCCCTGTGTGTATGCAGTTTTGTAAATGTCATCTGTTCCCACCAGCACATGATGGCCTACTCTTATGAAAAGCGGAACAGGATTTAACGTGTGCGCAAGATGTTTTGCGTGCGTTCACACACGGGGCCTCGGTTTATAGTCTCATCCAAAGGACTTTTTGGGAGAGTGGAGTTGGCATTGATGTTAACTCCAGGAGAAAAATCTGCTTGGCCGGGAATCGAACCTGGGTCGTCAAATTGTGAGCACAATGTTCTAAGGGGATCATTTTGGAAAATTCGTTTAAAAGAGAACTAGGGAATGCTGGCTCTAGAATTAATAATCATTTAAAAGGGGAGCATTTTTGAAAATTCATTTAAAAACTAGGGATGTTGGCTTTAGAGTGCATGAATAAATCATTTGAAAGGCATACATTTTAGAAACTTCATTTAAAAACAGAACATGGGGATGCTGGCTTTAGAGTGCATGAATAAATCATTTGAAAGGCATACATTTTAGAAACTTCATTTAAAAACAGAACATGGGGATGCTGGCTTTAGAGTGCATGAATAAATCATTTGAAAGGCATACATTTTAGAAACTTCATTTAAAAACAGAACTAGGGGATGTTGGCTTTAGAGTGCATGAATAAATCATTTGAAAGGCATACATTTTAGAAACTTCATTTAAAAACAGAACTAGGGGATGCTGGCTTTAGAATTAATAATCACTTGAAAGGGGAGCATTTTTGAAAAGTCCCACAGAAAAGGGTGCTGGTTTTAGAATGCATTATTGAATAATCTTTTGGGGGGAAGGGGGAGAGGTTAATGGGGATGGTGAGAATGCATCGCAGAAAAAAGCAGCATTATTAAAATGGAGCATTAGAAAAGTGTGTTCAGGTCAGTGGGAATATGTGCATGTATGTGAGTGTGGATGGATTTGTGTGACATGTAGATCTATGGAATGATTTACCACAGATATTTGCCATCACCATATTGTGCAACCAGTAGAAAAGTTGCATACCTGGGGTGAGGGGGGGAGATTGTTAAGTAGAAATAAGTTGCTGAAGTAGCATGAACTTTTGTGAGTTTGGTTTAAAGAAATCTCACATTGCTGGATTTGCAGCTGTAACCAACATTGTTTCACCATCATTTTGGAAAGGATGGCTTTAGAAGTATTAGAATGTCACATTAAAATTTTACTACAGTTTTGGAAAGGATGGAGATGGAAGTATTGTAATGCCTTTTTTTTTTCAGTTGCAAAAATATGTCACAACCTTGCATTCGAAAATGCCTTTTTCCTTTAGTTATTTAATAAAATTTGGTATAAGAGTTTTTGTCTTTCATTCTGTTTGTATAAGATATTGCAGGCATCTTGTATTGGAGTCTTATTTCCTTCTTGCCTTTTGCTTTGCCATAGGTTAGGGATATACCCACTGCCCAGATCATATCACTCCCACCCCATTCATAAACTACTACTCCATCTGTACTTATCCCAGTAGTCTTGGATTTCCATTTTCAGTTCAAGTGTACAAGCCTTTTTTTTTTTTTTTTTTTGATTGTTTAAATTAATGAAAAACGGGTTGGAGGCCCTGCAGTGTAAATCACACCCCCACCCCCCCCCCCCCCCCCAAAAAGGAGAAAAATGTGAATAAATATAAATTAGAATTAAGTGAAAAAATACAGAGAAACAAGCCGGAGGCCTCACAAAAAATATCTGGTTGTATTGGTGAGACTAAAGTGAAACATTTAATATTCGATGTGTGTACATTGACTTTGTTAAAAACCTGAATTAATATTGGCTGCATGCGTAAGAATTGGTTGAACGCAAGCGTTTTGATTTGTTTTTGCAAGATATAGCAGTATATATATATTATATATATATATATATATTCCATTTATTATTATTATTATTATTGCTTCATGATTTCTTGTCGGTTCCTGGCATTTGTCCAACTTTTGTACAGTGTCTATGCCCATTCACTTTTTTTTTCTTCTGCAGTTTCAGTTTAGATGTGTGTATTCTAAAGTGCCAGTGTAGCAAATGTGATGTATTCCAGCTTGTCATTGCTATATTGCTATAATACAGTGGGGTACAGGTTGGGTGGGGTTTTTTTTTTTAGCCATTTTTCTTTGACTTGTGTGCTATCATAAAACTTGTTTGGTTAAAAAAAAAAAAAAAAAAAAAAAGCCAACTAGAAAATGGTTTGGCATGTGTATGGTTTTGGGGTTTTTTGTTTTTTTTTAAGTAGTTGTAAACTAGTTTACAAGCAGTTGTATGAAAGACTTGGTTGTTTTAATTGGTGGTTTTTTTTGCTTTTAATCATTAAGTAGAAGAAAACATGAATTTCACCAAAGTATGCGCTCGCTTTTCCACTTTTTTTTTTCTTGTTGATCACAGACATTTTGTATTGAAATGTTTAGTTATAGTATAATTTCGTACACTGTATAGTAGTGGGGTTTTTTGTTTTTGTTCTTTTCATGTACTCAGTTTGAAGTGCAAAGTGAAAAGTTTATTGCTGATGCCCCTTTTTCTTTTCATTGTAGATGGTAAAATTTGGGTGGTGTTGACTGCTGTGTTACCTGCTGTACCTGTAGATCATTTTACATAAGATTGTGACTTAGCTGCAGATTTGATCCTGAAGCATTTGCCTGTCTTGGGTTCTATTCCACAGCTGCAAAGGACATTCCTTTATGTGGTTTCTCTTCCACAGTTAAGTTGCTAGACTTTTTTTTTTTTTCTTCTGCATAAATAGCAAACATAAAGATACTGCTAAGCGTGACCCAATAAAACTTTCTTATAGTTTTCTTCCAAACATCTTTTTTTTCTTAAATTGATTTACATGCTCTGTAAAAAAATAAAATAAAAAAAAAAAAATAATAATAAAAAATAATAATAAATAAATAAAATTGGCATTTATTTTATTATTATTTTATTATTATTATTATCAATTTATTATCATTTTTTAAAAATCTTTTTTTTCTATATTATGTATTTTTGAGGCTTCAAATTTCTTCACTTTATCTGTGTTTAACTTGTTGCTTGTATCATTGCTTGATCGCAAACAATCTGGAGGATATGGCTTCGGTGATATCTGAACCTGTCTTTATGTGAAAATGTTTTGTTTTTTATGGTATCTGGTAGTTTTAATTTTTGCAGTTAATGCCCTCCACTTTGTTTACTGCCCTCTTCCTCCTATTTCTTATTAAATGTAATAAATTTTTGAATAATGTGCTCATTAATTTTGACCCTGGAATAAATATTCCAGGGTAAAAACTGTGCATTATTAAAAAATGTACTGCATTTAAAACTTTTCTGTTTTGATTTTACTCCCATGAAAGGGTGAATTGGAAACGCTATTTGCCAGTAGCATGAAAGGTGTTTTTTGTGGGGTTTTGTTTTGTTTTTGCTTTTGTTGCCATTATTAGTGGGGGTGTTTTCCTCTCTGTTGCCCTAAACCCAGTTAAGCTTAAGTTCCAACTGGAAATGTATGGTGGTGTGGATAAACTATGACAGTTAACTTTGATTTGATATGTGATTGTAAAAGTTTGACAGTTAACTTTGATTTGATATGTGATTGTAAAAGTTTGACAGCTAACTTTGATTTGATATGTGATTGTAAAAGTTTGACAGCTAACTTTGATTTGATATGTGATTGTAAAAAGTTTGACAGCTAACTTTGATTTGATATGTGATTGTAAAAGTTTGACAGCTAACTTTGATTTGATATGTGATTGTAAAAGTTTGACAGCTAACTTTGATTTGATATGTGATTGTAAAAGTTTGACAGCTAACTTTGATTTGATATGTGATTGTAAAAGTTTGACAGCTAACTTTGATTTGATACGTGATTGTAAAAATTTGCCAATTATGATAATGAAAATATTGCATGTTCCTTTATAGGATCAACACAAATGTTGCCTATAACCAGTATTGCTTCCATTTTTTCTTGTATTTGATAAACCCTGTACACAGTTGACACATATTTTGTACCTTTAAAAAAAAAAAAGTACCTTAATTACAGTTTTAAAGTGGTGGGCACACACACCGGCACTAGACTACCACACTGACATAACTGAGAAAAAACTCCTTTTTAAAAGCACTATAGGAATGGATGTTATTTTTTGTACCATGTGGACAGATGAAAAGTCCATTCAGAAGTGAACAGAAGACAGTTGGTCAGTCCTTGTGTCACTGCTGGTCAGCACCTCCCCCTTCAGGGAAAAAAAAGGCTGAAGTGGGGTTGGGTAGCCAGCTCGCAGCTGAAAAGCATTGAATGAATTTTTTAAGTTGATGAAAAATGGTACAAATATGTGCAAGTGACCAAAAAATAAACGCAGAAAACTCAACTGCCTATGTTCAGTTTTATTCATGAATGGCTGTGTTTACAAGTGTAAAGTGTGTGCACAAGATATTAAGCTTGCATATTTATATATATTTTTTATTGTACATACATATTCTCTCTCTCTCTCTCTTCTCTCTCTCTCTCTCTCTCTCTCTCTCTCTCTCCCTCTCTCTCTCTCTCTCCTCTCTCTCTCTCTCTCTCTCTCTCCCTCTCTCTCTCCTCTCTCTCTCTCTCTCCTCTCTCTCTCTTCTCCTCTCTCTCTCTCTCTCTCTCTCTCTCTCTCCTCTCTCTCTCCCTCTCTCTCTCTCTCTCTCTCTCTCTCTCTCTCTCTCTCTCCCCCCCCCTTCCTTTTAGATAGCTTAGTGGTTGGAACATTGCGCTCACAATTTGAAAACCTGGGTTAAATTCCCATTCGAGGGGATTTTTCCTCTGAGTTAACATCAGTATTGACTTGACTTCCCAAAAGTCTTTCGGATGAAACTATAAACTGAGGCCCTGTGTGCGAATGCACGCGGAACATCTTGCGCACACGATGTTCCACACACGTTAAATCCTGTTGTTCGCTTTTCGTAAGAGTAGGCCATGTGTGGCTGGTGGGAACGGATAAGATTTACAAAACTGCATACACGTGGGGAAGGATGTAAAAAAGCATATAAGTGCTTATTCTGTTATCCTCAATATAAAAGAATAAAATAAAAAATCTCTCTCTCTCTCTCTCTCTCTCTCTCTCTCTCTCTTCTCTTCCTCTCTCTCTCTCTTCTCTTCTCTCTATGTATATTATATATTATATATATACATGTATATGTCGTGTAAGCCTCTGTTGTCAAGCAGACACTTGGTGGTTTTGACCAATTGATCTATTGTTTTGATTATATGGAACGTGTAACGACAGTGTCGTACTGTAGGTGAACACTATCACTTTGAGTGAACAGACGTAAAATCGAAGCAAAACAACAACAACTGTAGTGAAAAAACTAAAAACAACCAAACAAAAAAAGACACCCCCCCCCCCCCCCTCCCCCAAACACGATTTGCTGACTGAGTTTGAGCCTCATTCAAGAGGATATTTTCCCCTGGAGTTAACATATATGCCAGTCAACACCCCCCCGCCCCCCCCCCCAGTCCTTTTGATTGGACTATAAACTGTAGGAACGCACACAGGCACCATGCGCACTCATTAGAACCTGTTCTGCTTTTCAGAAGAGTAGGCCATTGTGTGCAGTGGGAACAGATGACAAAATTTGGGAAAACTGCATGTAGACGGGGACTGGATGTAAAAAAAACAACACCAAGTGCTTATTCCATCAGTCTCCATCAGCACATTACAAATTACAAATTCACTCAATTTTCTATTTTCTTGTTTTGGGGGATACAGTAACTTAACACACACCATGTGGATGTGGGTTAAGCCATCTGTAAAAAAAATTGAATAAACCTTAAACTGTTAATACTTACTACTGTAAATACGTAATACTATCAATACTTAATACTGTCAAATACTTAATATTGCCAATACTTATTATCAATACCTAATACTGTCCATACTAATACTGTCCATACTTGTTTATATCCATATTTAACCCACTGTCAATACTTAATGCTGTCAATACTTAATACTGTCCCCTCCATATCATGTAGCGTAGGCGGTGCAAGACAAGGCAAGTTCTTTCATTTCAAGGATAAAAATAAACATGGTTTTCTTTTCATCCAGTCCTCACCCTTAATACAGAATAATCATGATTTAAAAAAAAAAAAAAAAGCCACAAACCCAACAAGCACAAACCACATGAAACTACCAGGTCTTTAAGAAAATAATTAGCCTCAAACATCATTATGAATAGATACCCCCCCCCCCCCCCCCCCCCCCCCCCCCCCCCCCCCCCCCCCCCCCCCCCCCCCCCCCCCCCCCCCCCCCCCCCCCCCCCCCCCCCCCCATTTAAAAAAAAAGAAAAAAAGCAGCAACAGCATAAATCTTATGAATTCAAAAAAAAATGATAGACGCCTACACATTTAAAACAAGTTGAATGATCTTTATTTTTTCAAGCGTAACAAAGTATTCGCATACACATTTAAAACAAGTTGAATGATCTTTATTTTTTCAAGCCTAACAAAGTATTCGCATACTTTTTTTTTTGCACCGGGCCTTGCCCTGATGGGAATAGCCAAACAAAAACAACTGGCACAAAAAAAACCCAGCAACATCACAAATCTCACAAATTCAAAAACAAAATGATACCTGCAAGACGAAGGAAGACGCAGAAATACATAAAAACTTGTGAAGAAGAAAGAAGCAGAGATAATGAAAAATGGGGAGGGGGGAGAGTTTACATTCGGTGGGGTGGGGGTGACATTAGGTGGGGTGGGGGTGACATTAGGTGGGGGTGGGGGGTGACATTAGGTGGGGTGGGGGTGACATTAGGTGGGGTGGGGGGGTGACATTAGGTGGGGTGGGGGTGACGTTAGGTGGGGTGGGGGTGACGTTAGGTGGGGTGGGGGTGACTTTAGGTGGGGTGGGGGGTGACATTAGGTGGGGTGGGGGTGACATTAGGTGGGGTGGGGGGTGACATTAGGTGGGGTGGGGGGTGACATCAGGTGGAAAACACTGACCGGTCCAGGGGTTACTCTGGTTAGTCAGGGCATCACGAATGATTGTGTCATGTCATAGTACAAATGCAGGGTACATAACTTCCTCTACTATACTCGGAATAAATCTTTCTGTATTACCTCTCTTTGAAGACCGTGATGCGCCTGTTTCTGCGAATCGAAGTTTAAAACTTTGTTCTTTCTTTCTTTCTTCTTCTTCTTGTTTAAAAAAAAAATATATTAAAAAGTGTTTTGTTTTTTAAATGTCGATGACCAGTTTCAGGTAGTCTAAATCAAGCAAAAACTTACCGATAAAACGTGTGACAGGTCTAGAACAAGCAATATGAATTTTCTTTTAGCCTGGGCTTTCTCTTTCTGTAACGCTTCTCTAGTTTCATCAGTTTGTTATATTCATTTATTGTTCTTCAGTTTCACCAGTTATATTCATTTATCAATTATGATGATGATGATGATGCTCATCATTATCATTTGTTTAATAATCATCATTATGTTGTTATTGTTGTTATTTTTTTTTAATTATTATTATTGTTGTTGTTGTTGTTGTTGTTATTATTATTATTATTATAGATCTTTAGGATGGGACAGAGAGGGGTGGCGAGATGGCTAGGATACTGTTGTCAGGGGAGAATCGGCAATGATTTAAACTCGGTTGATACCCCAACTCCCCCTGAGCAGTTAGGATTAAATGATAAACTGTCCCGTGCCATTGTTTCTCTATGACTTGTAACTTTTCGGAGATTAAGCAAGAATTCAGTCCTGTCGTTTTCGGAATATATTTAAAGAATAAAGAAGAAAGAAAGAAGCAAACATGGCCAGTGGTCATGATGATGTCCATCGCTGACTGTCCCTAGTCCTTCGGATGAGACTTTAAACCGAGGCCCGTGTGCGAACGCACGCAGAACATCTTGCGCACACGTTAAATCCTGTTCCGCTTTTCGTAGAGTAGGCCATCGTGTGCCGGTGGGAACAGATGACAATATTTACAAAACTGCATACACACGGGGACCGGATGAAAAAAAAAAGCACATGATTGCTTATTCTGTTGTCCTCGATATAAAAGAATAAATAAAATAAATAAATAAAAATAAAATAAAATAAATATGCCCCTTGGCCCAGAGAGCGGGCATGTAGCCTACTGTGGGCAAGGCACCTCCACTATAATCAAATTTCTGCCCAGTGTCCGAAACAGCAGCTGCCCCCCTCTGCTGTTTTGGAGGGCATCGTCGAACACTACGGACAAACAAACAAACAAATAAACAACAAAGCATATCCTGATGGTGTAGAACCAGTGGAGGTTTGCTGTAACTATGTCCTTAATAATTATGCTTGTACCAACCACTGATCTGGAGTTACATCAGGCTGAGGCACAGACTCGCGCGTGCCAGTGCCTTTATTTCTGACCAAAATATGATTGGGTTTGACAAACATCTCAGGGCTTTTTTAAACGACCTTGTTTACTTCGCTCTACATAGGTTTGTTAAGTGCCTTATATCTGCTTCTGAGGCCAACATAAGCAGTTAAGTTGTTTTCAGAATTGCATTGTCTGATAGTTTTTAGAGTCTTTTGGAGCTACTTTTGTGCTTCTTTGCATTCAGCATTGAACAAATTTGGAGCAGAATATGTTCCTTGTAGAGCAAAAAAACTTTTAATTAAAAAAAACAAGGTTGTTCTGACCACTCAGCTGCCAATTAGTAAACTGTTCGAAGAATGCTGCGAGTTTCATCTACATCCGGTTTGCCTGCATGCAAAATGTTTATGGAATTTTTCCTATTTTTGTGAATGGGGGATATTTTCAAAAAATTTTTATTCTGGATTTCAGACAATTTTCTCAAGTGTTGTCATTTTAAGTTTTGGCTGGTAACTTATTCTGCCGCCGCCTACCTCATCTCTAGTTTGCTATGAATATTCAACAGGAAAATGTCTAGATTCACCTCTCCCCCCCCCCCCTCCCCCCACACATACACATTCACATAGGGGACCATGTTAAACAATGCATCACTCACAGCAAAATGATCAACCACACCACCCTCACTAGGAATAAAGTCTGCATTAGGTGAAGTGCTGTAATTCAGCAGTGGGGAACAGGTATGCTATATATGGAGCCTTGATTCCCAGCTATTGAATTATAATGTGAGTTTCATCTCAACTTGTTGCTTCATACAATTTCTACAAATTGTAACATTTTTGGGGTGGCCCCAGATGCTGAGGTGGGGAGAGCTTGCGGGAGCGTGGGACCTCCGACTTCCTGGTTCGCGGCTGCAAGTCCTGATATCAGCTTCTGCTGGAAAGGACTATAATTCTACTGAAAGTAAAGTAAAACTATTGAATTTCGGAAAGTTGATCGTTTATTTTCAGTTTTTTTCCTCCCTTTTCCTTCCCAAATGTCAGGGGCACTTTGCCCAATCTCACATTGGCCTTTTCTGTCACACGACCGGACACGGGATAGCTAGTGGTCAGAACATTGTGCTCGCAATTTGACGACCCGGGTTCGATTCCGGTCGAGGGGATTTTTCCTCTGGAGTTAACATCAGTGCTGACTCCACTCCTCACCAAAGTCCTTCGGATGAGACTATAAACCGAGGCTCGTTTGCGAACGCACGCAGAACATCTTGCGCACACGTTAAATCCTGTTTCCGCTTTTCGTAAGAGTAGGCCCATCGTGTGCCGGTGGGAACAGATGACACGAGTTACAAAAACTGCATACACACGGGGACTGGATATAAAAAAGCACATGAATGCTTATTCCATTATCCTCGATGTACAAGAATAACAAAAGCCCAGACTAAACTTTCAAGGGGCTTAAACTAGATCCCTTGAAGTTTGAAGCAATTAGCTCCTTAGACCGTTCTACGCAAGAAACGCTGTTTTATTATTTTTTTTGTTATTCTTTTATATCGAGAATTTCTTTTTTATTTATTTATTCTTTTATATCGAGGATAATGGAATAAGCACTGATGTGCTTTTTTTTCTTCTTTTTTTTTTTTTTTTACATCCAGTCCCCGTGGTGTGTGTGTGTTGTGTGTGTTTGTGTGTGTGTGGTGTGGTGTGTGTGTGTGTGTGTGTGTGTGTGTGGTGTGTGTGTGTGTGTGTGTGTGGTGTGTGTTGTGTGTGGGGTGTGTGTGTGTGTGTGTTGTGTGTGTGTTTTTGTGTGTGGTGTGTGTGTGTGTGTGTTTTGTGATGAACACAAGGCCAGGACACTTGTTTTTTTTAAGTTCAATGAACCAATCTTTATGGGATAAGCACTCTTGTGATTTTTTACATCCAGTCCTCGTGTGTATGCAGTTTGTAAATGTCATCTGTTCACACCGGCACCCCGATGGCCTACTCTTACGAAAAGCGGAAACAGGATTTAATTGTGCGCAAGAAGTTCTGCGTGCGTTCAAAATACGGGGCCTCGGTTAACAGTCTCATCCGAAGGACTTTAGGGGAGAGTGGAGTCAGTGTGTGTGTGTGTGTGTGTGTGTGTGTGTGTGTGTGTGTGTGTGTGTGTGTGTGTTAGTTAGTTCTTCAGTTTAACATCCTTCACTTAGGCTAATAGTGATATCAGACGGGAAAGTGTATATGAGTGAGTGAGTGTGTGTATGGAGGGGGTGGGGGGTGGGTGGGTGGGTGGGATGAGCACATAGCTTAAATTTCTTCGTTAAACAACTATAAGAAACCAAAAATTAAAACCTTGAACAAGACTAATAAAAAAAGAAAGAAATAACATCTTAAACACTAACTTTGCAAATTCATATAACTAGTTAAAAAAAACCCATAAAATTAAAAAACTGATAATAGGGACTATGACCTTAATGACAATACAATTTCTTTTCATTAGCGAATGTCTTTTTAGAATTTGCTAATGGCAAACGTATGTGAAAACAGGTAAAAAGTTTTTTTCAAATCTCTGCATTCTAAAAGATGTGACGTGTGTGTTGTGTGTGGTGTGTGTGTGTTTTGTGTGTGTTGTGTGTGTGTGTGTGTGTGTGTGTGTGTGTGTGTGTGTGTGTGTTGTGGGCGCGCGCCCGGGGCGGGCGCGCCCCGCAATGTAGAGGATGTGGGTTTAATGTGCGCATGTGTGTGACGATGGGCGGTGGGTGTGGTACAAGAAAGCATGTACATTATTATTCTATGTAAAAAAAAAAAAAAAAAAAAAAAGTGAAAGGTTCTTTTTGAGGTGTTCTTTTTAGGATCTGTGTTCAAATGATCTTCGATATCCCCTTTGTATGCTTTTTTATATCTATGTCTGAAAGGATCAATATTCATTTAGTATTGTGTTGTTTAGTTTCTCGGTGTTTTGGAGTTTTGTACTACTCTGTTCAGTAGGCACCCATCAGTCTCGGAAGACGAGGAATTGCGCTTTAGTCTTTAGAGCGCAAGCCTTAGTAAGTAAGTATGGGGGCAAGTGTTCCCATGCAGCAACCCCCCCCCCCCCCATGCCACTGGAATGGTCCATTGGGGAAAAGGGGATTGCCATAAAGAATGGTTCCGTACCGTCGCAGGAGCTGCCAGAACGTTTGCCATATACAGCCCTAGCCGCCTGGGGATCCAACTTCCCCCTTTTTCCTAGGGATGGTGTCTAAAAACACCTGTGTAATGCTGTTTTTTTGTTTTCTTTTCTTTTCTTTTTTAAAAAAATTTTTTCATCGCTCCTACCGGCACACAATGGCCTGCTCTTTTAAAGGCGGAACGGGTTTTAACGGTGTGGCAAGTGTTTGGTGCGTTGCACAGGGGGCCTCGGTGATGTGGTAAATTAAACAAGTGTCTTAAGAACAGAAACTTTTGCACACACAGTAAAACCTGTTCCAATTTTGGAAGAGAGTAGTAGCCATTGTGTCCCCTTGGGAACAGAAGTCAAATTTTCCAAAGCTTTACTGGGGACTGGATGTAAAAAAAAAAGCAAGGGTGTTATTTATTATTCTCAAAAATTGTCTATCTATCCTTAGTCTGGCGAGGTGGGGGCACCCATGAAGACTTCAACCAGTTCCCTCCATTTCCTTCTCTGTCTGCCTTGAAAAAAAGAACTAAAATTTTTTAAAAAAAAAGTTGTCATTTTATTTTTTGAATGATTAAATCCTGCTTGGAGAAGGCCGTATGGCCGCCAGAGTTTCTTCTGTGTGGATGTAAATTGCCACGGTGCAGGTTATGCAGATCATTAGCATGTTAAAGATCCTGCAATCATGTCAACGGTGGTGGGTTGCAGAAACAGAAAAATACCCAGCATGCACTTGCCCTGGAGGGATGGGCTTGCCAGGTTCCACTTGCCTAAGGGAGCACTGTTTTTCCCAAATTCATACGTTTTCCTTTTAAGGGAAAGGGGAGTTATCATTTTTTTTCTTAACCTTTTCGTTAAGGGTTT
>CM060333.1:25638844-25681522 GCA_030674155.1 Stramonita haemastoma | reverse complement strand
GCAATGCAGGTAACCATCACAAATCTTTCATCATTAGGTGATTCAAGACAAAGAACGACAGACGGAGTGCTGGGTAGAACACTGCAACTGAGATGCTAAGCAAAACAAAATGTCGTCACAGAAGATGCCCTGAATGCCATAGGGTGCCTACCAGAGCTGGAAGAGCTTGGCAGAGAACCAGCCATAGACGAACTCAGCAAAGCCCTGGACTCTCTTGCCTTTGGCAAAGCACCTGGGAAAGACGGTGTTCCCGCCGAAGTATTGAAGTGCTGCAAAGAGACACTCATCACCATGTTGCATGAAATCCTATGCATCAGTTGGAGTGAAGGCGAAGTGCCACAAGACATCAGGGATGTTAACATCGTCACACTATACAAAAACAAAGGTGACAGAAGCGATTGCAATAACTGTGGCGGTATATCCCTCCTCAGCATCGTTGGGAAAGCCTTTGCATGAGGAGTACTGAAGAGGCTCCAGGTACTTGCTATGAATATGTCATTTTGGTGACAGCACTGGAGGCCCGTTTGCAGTAAGAGCCATTTGATTTAACCAGCCTGACTTTAGGTTCGAGTTCTGGAGGAAGCATCATTAGATGTCTCAGCGATGGCTTTGCTTACTTATCCTTTGGTACCTTAATTAGAAACACATTTTTAACATACAAAGGTATTTTTGTTTTCACAGAAATACTATAATACTCTTGTTTCCAACTAAGACAGCCACAAAACAATGATACCAAGAAAGAAATAAAATAACTTACACTCTAAAATGCTATTGAAAACTAAATGGGTAGATAAAATATACATGCTATGACATCTTTATGCCTATATGCTCGGGGATCCAAAAGGATGCGAAGGGCCATTAATTTTTGATGTAAGCTTGGGTGGTCAGCTCAGCCGTGGGTTACCCAAACACTGTCAGGTCATTTAGACCCGACAGGTAAAAGGAATTAATTTTTTTTTAAATGTCCTACACTAGGACCTCGAGATATACAGTTCATTCCATTTTGACCACCAATGCATATATACGACAAAGAGTATTGAAGAAAAACGCGTCGTAATTGGTTACATGCGCTTTGTTTTTTTTCCACTTTATTTTTTCAGCAATCTATCTATCTATCTATCTATCTATCTATCTATCTATCTATCTATCTATCTATCTATCTATCTATCTATCTATCTATCTATCTATCTATCTATCTATCTATCTATCTATCTATCCGTCTGTCTGTCTGTCTATCTATCTATCTATCTATCTATCTATCTATCTATCTATCTGTCTGTCTGTCTGTCTATCTGTCTGTCTGTCTGTCTGTCTGTCTGTCTGTGTCTGTCTGTCTGTGTCTGTCTGTCTGTCTGTCTGTAAGGGAGATAAGGGGTTTATTTCAGTATGTGATGGACGCTATACCCGAAAGGTTTAAGACCTTCCAACCTTCCCATGGGTCCATGAAGAAGTGGGTTCAAATCTCGGGGAGTCTGGTGAGTTAGAGTCGGGATTTTTTGCAATCTCCCAAGTCAACTTCAAGTACAGACTGGCCAATGCCTTAACTCTCTTCATGTATATACACATGCAGAAGATCAAAATATGCACGTCGAAGATGCCGTAATTCATGCCAGCTTTCCGTGGGCTATGGAAAAGCGAACATACCTAGCATATATCCTCGAAGTTGGAATGCGGCTACCTTCATAGTGCGCAAAAATGGTCAGTTAGGCAAAATCTCACTATTGGTGAACCTCGGGGCTGTAGCCGAGGAACGGAGAAAAATTTAGTCTGTGACTAAAAAAAATAAACCACTGACACAGGGCTGTTCCCGATATTTGAGGTTTTTGCTTTTGCTGCTGCTACTGTTGCTGCTGTTGCTGTTGCTGTTGCTGCTGTTGCTGCTGCTGCTGCTGCTGGTGCTGCTGCTGTTGCTTTATTTGCTGCTGCTGCTGCTGCTGCTGCTACAGTTGCTGTTGCTGCTGCGACCGTCGGCGATATCACTCCTTGATGCTAGCCACCGATGCATACCCCATTAACTCTCTCCATTCCTTCTGTTATCAGTTTCTTGGGTAAGTTTCCTGCTTTTTTAGCGAGTCCTTCACCTGTGGCCATGTTCCTGCTGTGATAATGCCAGTCACAACAATCTGATTGACAACTGTTTCTTCCTCGGCCTCTTATCTTCCGCTGCTAATCCTCCTCTGTGAGCCCACTCCCCATCCCCTCCCCCCTCCCTTCCCTAGCTTCTTATCGGTCACTAGGGATGTTTGTTGTGTCGTTAAAGGGTTTTCGTGTCACTAACTGGATAAAGAAGTTCCACTGCGGGAACTCGGTCTAAAAGTAGCAAATGATAAAGAAGGTGGTACCTACACTTGTTTTTCCTCCACTACTTTTTCCTCAAAGTAGCAAGGAGTTTTTTTTTTTTTTTTATAATAGTCGTTAGCACATCGATTTATTTCAATACAGCTGACATCCCAATCTAAAAGAATGGGAGCAGATTATATCAAATGACTAAATCTTCATTTAATTTACGTCTTTTATTGATTGATAGCTCTTTTTTTGTTTAAGTCTTTATCTCCTTCCCTTTTCTTCTTTGTTTTTTTATATTTCATTTCTTTTCTTTCCCTTCCTTTTCCATTATGTTCTGTCAGTTGACTGTGATATTATATATATTATTTGTATATATAAGTATGCAAATATGTATATATGCATATCATATATATATATACATATATATATCTAGAGAAAGCAGCCTGGATTCCATGTAAAAATAATATGATGTGGTTGAAAGCGATAAACATCACACTACACTACACTACACTACACTACACTACACTACACTACACTACACTACACTACACTACACTACACTACACTACACTACACTGCACTGCACTGCACTGCACTGCACTGCACTGCACTGCACTACACTACATTGCACTGCACTACACTACACTGCACTACACTACACTGCACTGCACTGCACTGCACTGCACTACACTGCACTGCACTACACTACACTGCGCTGCGCTGCGCTGCGCTGCACTGCACTGCACTGCACTACACTACCACTACACTACACTACACTACACTACACTACACTACTCTGCGCTACACAACACCACACCACACCACACCACATCACACCACATCACACCATACCACACCACACTTAACTGTAGTGCACTACACTTCACTACACTACACTGCACTGCACTACACAGCACTGCATTGCAATTCACTACACTATAATGCACTGCACTGCACTGCACTGCACTGCACTACACTACACTACACTACACTACACTACACTACACTACACTACACTACACTACACTACACTACACTACACTACACTACACTTCAATAAAACGCTAGACAATACACTATAATATTATTCAATACAATACAATATATAGCAATACGAAAAGTTTCTTATCTTTAAAACACACGAGAAATTCACGTGGGTTACGAGTGTACCTAGTAAGAATCAACAAGTAAACAAAACAATACAATGAAATACAACTCAACACAACACAACACAATATAATACAAAACAAATCAATACAGTACTATACAATTCAACACAATACAGCATGATACACAATGAATGTGTTAATCGAATTTTGACCACTTATCCATGGAAGAAAACATTTTGAATGTGTCAAATTTGACCAAGTGTCATTGGAAGGAAACATGTTGAATGTGTCAGTCAAAGTGTTGGTCAAACGTCATTGGAAGGAAACATGTTGAATATGTCAGTCAAAGTGTTGATCAAACGTCATTGGAAGGAAACATGTTGAATGTGTCAGTCAAAGTGTTGATCAAACGTCATTGGAAGGAAACAGGTTGAATGTGTCCGTCAAAGTGTTGATCAAACGTCATTGGAAGGAAACATGTTGAATGTGTCAGTCAAAGTGTTGATCAAACGTCATTGGAAGGAAACATGTTGAATGTGTCCGTCAAAGTGTTGATCAAATGTCATTGGAAGGAAACATGTTGAATGTGTCAGTCAAAGTGTTGATCAAACGTCATTGGAAGGAAACATGTTGAATGTGTCAGTCAAAGTGTTGATGACACGTCAGAGGAAGAAAGGGGAAGAACCCCTGGTCACAACAGCTTTCTAACGTGTGAGTAATGATCAGCTCTTTACCTGGAAACAATACCTGGTCAGCTCCCATATCATTCACTTGAAATTTTCTTTGATAACGAAATGGCTGACGTAGTCTTTGCATCTCAATGTGCTACACTCAAACATGATCGTGGGTAAGTGCGCCTGATCTTTTTTTATATTAACAAAACATTATGTCAAAAAGCATAGCAAAATAGAAAATGCAAGAATGTTTATTTAAACATACATATACACACACGCGCGCGCGCGCGCGCGCGCGCGCGCGCGCGCGCACGGAAGCACGCACGCAAGCACACACACACAAGCACACACACACATACACACAAACACGCACGCACGTACGCACGCACGCACACACGCACGCAGAGAGAGACAGACAGACAGACAGACAGACAGACAGACAGAGAATTGGCAAAGTTAATCTTAGCAAACCGTCGAAAATGAACCATACTCAAATGATAATGATTATAACGGTCAACTACTGGTTGATGTAGCACATTAAAAACTGATAACAAATAATTAAACTATCAGCATCAAATGCCTACAGTAAAAATCATACTTTCAGCAATGCAGTATAAATGATGAAAGTAAAAGCCAATCATTTTTTTCAAATCGCTGAATTTAAAGAAGCTCATTATCACTTTTAAGCATAATATTAACATTTTTTTTTCTATTTAGTCTTATTCTGTTTTTGCAGTTGAACAACATGTTAAATGTTAAAAATGTCTAGACGTTTGCAGAAAATACTGTAAAATACTTCTAGAGATAGTCATAAAAATCTGGTACTTTAAAAGAACATATTCCTTATAATTATGACGAAAAGGTAGTGAACGTGTTTTAGTGTATATAATCATTCCCCGTAGAAGAGGAACATGTAAACACAACCTACATTTTAATACAGAAACAAAGCACAACTAATCATTAAGACTGGTAGACTATGCCATCAAAACAAATTTAGACACCGACAACGAGATCGAAAATAATGTACCCTCTTTCTTGTAACAGCCCAATGGTGACCAAACACACACAGAACATGGTGTCTTCAATAACATCGCCAACGACGACAATAACATCGCCATCACCAAAGGCGACAACAACAACAACAACAATAACAACAACAGGCAATGACCAGTTCGCCGCGCAACCGAGGGTACCCGATTCCTCCACAGACCAGCTGGACCAACCTGAGCATTCCACAGACCAGGAGCCTTCAGTGGTCCTAGAAAACCCAACAGTGGTCCCAGAAAACCCAACAGTGGTCCCAGAAAACCCAACAGTGGTCCCAGAAAACCCAACGGTGGTCCCCGAAAACCCAACAGAGGTCCCAGAAAACCCAACAGTGGTCCCCGAAAACCCAACAGTGGTCCCTGAAAACCCAACAGAGGTCCCAGAAAACCCAACAGTGGTCCCAGGCAGCCATCAGACTGGCTCCAAGAGTTGCAGGGCACTGGAGAAGAAGAAGAAGAAGGAGAAGAAGAAGAAAAGCAGCAATTGTGAGATGCAGGAGGAGGAGGAGGAGGCTGACCGGTGTGTGATGTGTTGGAAGCGGTGCCGGCCAGTCTTGACCCTCCCCTGTCACCTCGTCTGCTTCCCGTGCCTGGAGCTGTTGCTCTTCTATCGGGACAGCGTGGATGCCATCCAGTGTCCTCTCTGCTTCCGCCTCTACCCCGTGACAGAGCAGTGGCATGACGCTTTCCTTGTGAGTGTGCCAGCTTTCTTTTTCTTTTTCTTGTTGTTTTGTTTGTGTGGGTTTTTTTTTTTTTGGGGGGGGGGAGGTTTTGTTGTTGTTGCTGCTTTTTTGTTGCTGTTGTTGTTGTTTTTTGTTGCTGTTGTTGTTTTTTTTTTGTTTTTTTTTTGTTTTTGGTTGTTGCTTGGGTTTTTTTTTTGATTGATGTTCAGTTGTTGTTTTTTAATGACGTGTCTCTGTGTGGTAGTGGGTACCATGGATGACTTGTCATACAGCCCTCTCTAACGTGCTGTACGTAGTTCTAAATCGCAATGTGTGTTTTATGTCGTGTAGTGTAGTCGAGAGACATTATTCCCATATGAAAGAGGTCAATAAAGATAGTATTTCTGCATCTTGGCATCTCTCCACCTGTCTTCTTCCTACAGCAGTGCTTCACTCAGCCTCAAGCTTGTCCCCCAAACACGATCTGAGATGTTGTCAACACACCCTCTTTTTCTCTGTTTGTCTCGACTGTGTGGTCTAAGTCTTCCCACTGAGCCTACAAAACACTCACTCTGGGTAGGAGCCGGCCGGGGTCCGAAAAATTCCTATGACTTTTAAGAAATCCGAACCCGCTTCCTTCCAGTGCGTAACGCAAGGCGGTAGCCACTGCACCATGGCAGTCGGTGTTACAAATGTCTTTGCTGAGGACATTAGTGACCTTAGTGTAGGCTTTAAGAACAATCGTTAGCTGTGTGGAGAAGTAGTAAAAAAAAAAAAAACACACACACACACAAAACCCCAAACGAGTGTGGTTTCTGAACACTTACAACACAAAATAGACATACAATTTTATGGGGGTTTTTTTTTTAGTAAGAGGGTCAAATGTGACTGTCCAGTTTGTATACTGTAGATTAAATCTTGTTCCAGATCTGGTTTCAGAAAACCACAGGTGTGGACCTTCAGAACGTGAAATAGAGAATTGTAGCTCTGAGCTAGCTGAGCAATCCAATTTCCGTTCTTGCCTCTTCACGTTGGAACTCTCTCCCAGATGATAGTTTGAAAACTTGCAACCACCCGAGTACACTAAAGCGAGATATGTCTGTCCATTATTCCAAAGTGTCCCCATATTTCTAGCTACATTGTGGGTAGAAATGAATGAATATTTCATTGTAGAGGCCGTCTGGGAATCTGTAGTGTGTATAACGATTTGACCGGTCTTCACTTTGCTGACAGTCCACAGTGTGCCCACGGCAATACAGGGGAAAGGATAGAACACTGTGTATTGTCATGCCCTCGTTTCCACACACCTTCTGAAAATATGCTTAATTAACAACTACCTTGTAATTATCTTGAAATACGCCTTCTTTTGGCAGGCGACCAGGATTTCATATTTCCCACACTGTTCCTAGCTTCATTTTTCCGATCTATTCACTTATGAAGGAAGGTGGCAGGATGGTTAAGACGTTCGCCTGCCAACAAGTAAACCGTGAGGTTCTGGGTTCGTTTCCTAGCCTTGCCCTTTCTTCCCAGTTTGACAAAAAAAAATCGAACTGAATGTCAAAGTCATTCGAATGAGACTATAAACTGAGGATCCGTGTGCGAACGCACGCAGAATATCTTGCGCACACGTTAAAACCCCATTCCGCCTTTCGGAGGATCAGGCCATTGTGTGCCGGTAGGAGCGGATGGCAAAATTATAAAAAACAGCATGCACACAGGTGTCGTGTTTAGACACCATCTCTGAGGAAAAATCGGGGAGTTAGAGTCCCCATGGTGGCTCGGGGCTATCTATCTATCTATCTATCTATCTATCTATCTATCTATCTATCTATCTATCTATCTATCTATCTATCTATCTATCTATCTATCTATCTATATATATATATATATATATATATATATATATATATATATATATATATATATATATATAATGGGTAGGCGCTGCACTTGTGGCGACGCGCTCTCCCGGGAAGAGCAGCCAGAATTTCACGCAGAGAAATCTGCTGTGACATAAAGTGATCTAAAATAGATAAATAAAAAATCTATCACGTCAGTATTAACGGGGAGGGGGGAGGAGGTAGTGTTTCTATTTCAATTTTTGTTGTGGCTTATCACTCCTTACAACTCCGCTCCACAAGAGACATGATACGATGAAGTATCTAAGGAATATTTTCAGTGTACTTTATAATGTCATGGTTAGGAGTCATAAACTCGGTAATAAACGGATTCGTCTTCTATGTCTCCTGAATTTACCTTTTTCTGCTGTGTGTTTTCTTCAGCTATAAGATTGAAATGCGTTATTGATAACATGGTGATATGTTGCTCCCAAACTTTTCATAAAATGTCAAAGCAGCAAGATTAAAAATGTATGTTGTTTATTGATTTTTTTTAATCTGAAAAGGATTGCTTAGTTGTGATGATGACATGTTTTTCAGCGGCAAGAATTAATGGTTCAGGTTTGTTGGGTTTTAAAGCACACTCTAAGGTATTAGTTTGTTGTTGCTTCTAATGATGCATTTGTGTAGATTAAAGAATAATGTCCGGTCGATTTAGCGCACAAGACACACAACTCTGTCAGTCATCACTTTGGTTGAAGCAGATACCACGGAAACGTAATGAATCGAGCAGTCCCAGTTATATGGGGTTGTGTAAATGTCCCTGTGACGTGGTATATTGGAAAAGGAACATTGCTATAGGTCACCAGCCGCCATGGCGCATTGGTTAGTGCCTTGGATTTTGGACTGGAAGGTCGCAGGTTCGAATCCCATAGGTCATAGATATCTTTTGGACTCTGGCCGGCTCCTACCCAGAGTGAGTGTGCTGTGGGCTCAGTGGGGAGACTGGGACCACACAGTCGAGCTTCATCCACTTTACGGATGCGAGTTTGAGAGTGTTGCTCAAATTACCTGATCAGCATTGCAGGTGTCTGTATCTCTCGGGCCTGGTTGACCCCAGCTAGCGACAGTATTAACTCAGTCGCGGAGTTCTCTCGATGCCTGTTGTAAATTTCGCTGAAAATTTCGCTACTCTCTCTCTCTCTCTCCCCTCCCTCCTCTCCCTCTCCCCTCTACTTTTTTTTAAAAATATCTTTTTCTTTACACACACGCACACGCACACGCACACGCACACACACACACATACACACATACACACACAGATATATATCTATATTTATATATAATATATTTATATATATATATTTATATATATATTTATATATATATATATATTTATACACACGTTGCCAGTAATTTGTGGATAATTATGGTTAAAGTGTGATATAACCCCAACTCAAAGTGTGCAATACTAAATTCCTGCATGCTTGTACCTCTTGCAAGAAATAGGGATAAGCGACATTGAAGCAGCGACAAGGAGGTTGGAGAGTATCACAAAAAATCAGACTCCCCCTCCTCCTCCTCTAACCCCACCCCCACCCACCCCCCACACACACCAGCCCAACCCACCTTTGTTTGACATAATGTAAGCTGTCTGACCATTAGTTTTGATAAGTTGAAGCAAAAACGCGTTGATTAAACTACCTGGCCATTAGTTTTGATACGTTGAAGCAAAAATGCATTGATTAAATAATCTGGCCAATTTTTTTTGATAACTTGAAGCAAAAACGCGTTGATTTAATTACCTGGCTATTACTTTTGATCGGCTGAAGCAAAACCGCGTCGGTTTAATCACCTGGCTATTAGTTTTTATCATTTGAAGTGAAAACGCGTTGATTAATTTACCTGGCCATTACTTTATGATAGGCTGAAGCGAGAACGTCTTGCTTAAATTAAGTGAGCATTAGTTTTGATAGGTTAATCAAAAACGTGTTTGTTAAAGTCCTCAACCATTAGTTTTGATAAGTTGAAGCAAAAACGCGTTGTTAAAAATCCCGGCCATTAGTTTTTACAGGTTTCAGCACAAAAAAAGTATTGATGCTAGCGTTCTAAAACGTTCCATTATCCTCAATATAAAAGAATAAATAAATGACTAAATAAATAAATTAATTAATAAACAGTCCTAATCCAAACACCACCACAACCACTAACCATGGACGGCTCTCTTTCTCACAGAAACAAAAGCTGTGGACACGGAACTACGAAGTCGTGGGGCGGAAACCCTTGCAGCGATGTTACCGCTGCAAGCAGCGCATGCGCAGTCTCGCTCAACCTCCTCCCCTGGCCGAATTCTTCTGCTACCAGTGTCGGCAACCCTTCTGCTCCTCTTGCCACCGCGCTCTCCATTCCCTTACAGCTCACGGGCGAGGAGGACGTCAGCACATCGTCATCCCTCTAGTCCCTGAAGAGTGGACCTATCTGGACGAAGAAGGCATGACGTACTGCAGAAAGCACGGCGACTTTCCACTCTCCGTCTTCTGCCTAACTTGCGAGACCACAGTCTGCGAGGAGTGTCAACGGGAGCTGCATGCTGAGCACGAGGTGTGGAATTTCTGGGTCAACCTCCAGAACGCCCACAACGTGCTCCGTGGCCGGCTGTGTGAGCTGGAGGATCACCTGAGGATGGTGGGTCGTCTGATGCGCTGCTTGAGGAACGTGGGTGACGCCATCCAGCTTCCGTCTCCTCAGGAGGGGCTTTCTCCCGTTGCCGCCGCTACTGGTGATAGTGCGGAAGGTAAACAGAGAGAGAGGGGGCAGAGAGGGAGGGAGAGAGAGGGATGGTGAGGGAGGGAGAGAGAGGGATGATGAGGGAGGGAGGGAGAGAGAGAGGGGGGGGAGGGAGAGAGAGAGGGAGGGAGAGAGAGGAGGGAGAGGGAGGGAGAGAGAGGGGGAGGGAAAGGGAGGAGGGAGAGAGAGAGGGGGAGGGAAAGGGGGGAGAGAGAGAGAGAGAGGAGAGAGAGAGAGAGAGAGAGAGAGAGAGAGAGAGAGAGAGAGAGAGAGAGAGAGAGAGAGAGAGGAGAGAGAGAGAGAGAGAGTGAGAGAGAGAGAGAGGAGGGTGGTGGTGGAGAGGGACAGAGAGTTAGGGAGAGTTCTTTATTCTTTTTCTTTTATATCGAGCATAATGGGATAAGCACTCTTGAGCTTTTTTACATCCAGTCCCCGTGTGTATGCAGTTTTGTAAATGTTATCTGTTCTCACCGGCACACGAGAGTGAGTGAGAGAGAGGGAGAGAGAGAGAGAGAGAGAGAGGGAGAGAGAGAGAGAGAGAGAGAGAGAGAGAGAGAGAGAGAGAGAGAGAGAGAGAGAGATGGATGGAGAGGGAGGGAGAGGGAGGGAGGGAGGGATGGAGAGAGAGAGACAGAGACAGAGACAGAGACAGAGAGAGAGAGAAGGTGTGTGTGTGTGTGTGTGTGTGTGTGTGTGTGTGTGTGTGTGTGTGTGTGTGTGTGTGTGTGTGTGTGTGTGTGTGTGTGTGAGTGTGTGCGGATTGTGTGTGCGCACGCACGATTTAAAAAAAAAAATTCTTACCTGCATGTTTTCAGGCCGAAGAGCGCCCCAAAGGCGTCCAGAATCTCTACAATGGACGCCGTCCCAAGAAGCTCTGAACAGTGTCCAGTCTTTATTTGACCACCCTGACTTGAAGCCGGAGAGCCCCAAAGCCCAGAGAAACCCCATGGACAAAAAGAGGAAGCGAACAAAAGGGGAGGACTGCACCCTCCCTAGCCCACAGAGCAGCTACCAGCACTGTGATGGAGGCGTGCTAGCAGCAGCAGCAACAGCAACAGCAGCAGCAGCAGCAAGTGCTGACAATGCTCAGTTTCCAGAACCGGATTTTGCACGGCACTGTCCTTTCCAAAACGACTCCAGTCCCTCAAGAGGCCTGACGAGTGACCGTACAAGAGATACTGCACGGTACAGCTGTACATCTCATCCTTCTCAGAGCTGGTCTGACAATCCGCCGTCTGGTTCTGGTCGTTCAGAAGAGGAGGACAGGAGGAGCTATTCTGAAGTCGCAAAGGCAGGATGTGCACCTGGTTCGAACAGTTTGAACAATCCTCCTAAGCTGGCGTCGGCGTTGAATAGCCCGCCATTACTGACTGGGATGGCGGAAGCTCGCGTTATAGAGCCAATGACCTTTGAGCTGAATGCTGTGTCCTCGCGAGTAGATTCTTCAGGGCAATTTGTACCGTGTGGAGGTCCATCATCAGAGGCATCCTCGTCGGTGTGTGAGCTGTCTGATCAACCTCCTCCTAGACAAGATGCCTCGTCAGATAGGAAACCACCACCGTGCATGTTAGAACAAGTGGAACACAAATCGTCAGGTAAAATCGAAGGAAATGGATTGTTAGATGACTCACCTTCCGCTGTGGGTGTGTTGTCTAAAACTGTCACACAGTGTGTTTCTGCAGAGATCACGTCGTCTGATCCTGTCACTTTCAACACTTCTCTAGAGCAGTCAGCACAACCCGAGAGTGCGGTGTCTGTGGAACCTACACAGCTGGATTCCGAATTGTCTGAAGACGAGGTGTTGAACAGTATGGCATCCATGTTTGAGCTGTTAGAAGCGGGATCACCCAGGAGTGAAGCGTCAATCTGGGGACCACCACGCATGGTCCAGCCAGATCTCCTGTCTTACGCTGCTTTATCAGACAAAATGTCGTCAGCGATGCATTCATCGAATCCTTTATCATCATCATCAAACGAGTCCTCAAATATGAATGAAATCCATCCATCAAATCCTGCGATACCTGTTACAACGACATCCGAAGCTGACTCAGCACTCACCGCACACTCCGTCAATGAAATAGCAGACGTGATTTCGTCCTTGTTTCCGCTGTCAGATACTACTTCATCAGAGATGACATCATCACGCTCTCCATCATCAAATCCAGTTTCAGACATGACATCACCGAGCACTGTATGGTCAAACGTCGTATCTGAGGTGGTGTCCTCTAACGCTACATCATCTGATGGTGATTTACCAGAGATGGTTTCATCAAACTCTGTAGCATTAGATTCATCATCATTAAGAAGCATCTCACGTAACCCATCTTCATCAACTCCCCTGTCATCGGAGTTTAAACCATCAAATCCTGCGTCAGATATCGTCAATGAGGCTGAAGGTTTGAACGATGTTGCTCAAAATGGATCCGTTTCAAGAACAAACACTGACAATTCTGCGTCCACACAGGAGAACACAGACACATTCCCCAAGAACACAGCCAGCTCTTGCATGAGCTCCCAGAGCTGTGGCTGTGGAGCTGACTCCCTGACATCTGCACAGCAAGGCGCCGGTCAGAACGAGGGCTCTGCGGTGGAGGAGCGTCACGACCCACAGTCAGAGACCTCCTCCGCTCAGCGTGCCAACAGCACGGGCCCCCTTCCTGAGGACACACACACAAACACCGACGATACAGATGAGAGTGTGACGACCAATGACCCAGAAACCGGTGAGTCGATTTGGGGGGATCTCCATTCAGAAAGCACGGACGCAGCATCCAACCACGTAGGCAGCAGCGACAACAGCCAGCTGGAAGGCATCGTGAGGGACGTCTTCGGAGAGAGTTTCAGCCAGCACGTGTGGGCGGTAGAGACAGTGTACAGCATCCTGCAGGCCCGCACAGACATCCTGGCCTACGACCTGCACATGAACAGACTGGGCTGCGTATCCTCCATCTTCACCTGGATGCGCGCCAGACCCGCTGTCAGCAGTGAGATGTACGCCGTCCTCAAGGCGCTCTTCCCCGACACCCCGTCACAGCCCGCTACCTCCGGCTGTGTCCCAGGGACTTCGCACGACTCCAGCAAGAACCCACTGCGCTACAACAGCAACGTCAGTGATGGTTGGCTGAGCCTCAACATCGAGGACTCTGACCATGGTGCTGGACAGAGCAGAGCGTGTGAGCTGATTTCTGAAGTGGGTGCTCGGCTGCAGGGTTTTTCTGCAGGAGAGGAGGAGGACAGGCATGTGGTGGGCATCTCCAGCCAGGAACTGGAACCAGACTATTTGGACTGGGAGGGAGAGGTGGAAGACTTCTTTGACAATGAGAAGTGGATGTGATTTTTATGGAAGGGGGGTTTGGGAGGCAGGCATCTCTGTCAGGAGAATACATCTGGCTGCAGTTAGCCGTATTTACAACGCACAAATCCACCATCACTCAAGTCACACTTTAGTGCTTCCTTTCCTTTTACTTAGACTAAGTAGTCGCAAGTGTGGTCAGTTCCTACTATAATTAACACCAGCTGGCCCCCAACCTGGGCTGGGATGGGAAGGATTAATTAGCATCTGAGAGGAGCTGAAAATGGGGGAAAACTGACAGCTGTGTATTCAACACGATGCTAACTGATCCTGCATCCTAGTGAACATCGAGGCGATCCCTACACAAACACACACGAATTGATGAGATGTACAGAATGGGGTACTAGTCATCTCGTGATTTAGTTGTGAACTATCATTTTAGCTGTATTTTTGTATTTACTTTTATTTCCTCTTGTTTTATTTTGGCTTTCTTTTTATAATAGTCTCGTTTTTATTTCACCTTATCTTCTTTTACTTCATTTTATGGCGGCAGCCTTCTTTCGCTCGGACAGACATAGAGAGAAGAAACTCAGCAGTAGAGTTATAACTGCAGGCTGTTTCCACATTTCTGATGGAGTTTGTGAGCGGCCTCAGACACACACCATGGCTGTGGACGTATACTGAGCTGGACTGAGAGCCATCTGTAGTTATACTGATCTCTGCTCGGTGGACTCGGAAGGATTTTCGGGGCCGGGATGCAAGCAGCCCGGGTTCGTGCCCCCGCTGAGACAGCTGCTTGGAGGGAATTTTCCCCTGGAGAAACATTGACACTGATTCTACTCCCCTGAAAATCCTTTAGGTGAAACAATAAACCGAATTCCCCTGTGCGAACGCATGCACGTACGCAAAACATCTACACTCATGTTAAAGTTCCCCCATTAAGAAGAGTAGACCATAGAACAATAAATAACGGGTAGGCGCTGCACTTGTGGCGACGCACTCTGCTCTCTCCGGGGAGAGCAGCCTGAATTTCACGCAGAGAAATCTGCTGTGACATAAAGTGGTATAAAATAAAATAAACAAAATAAATAAGAATGCCTGTAGAAACAGATGACAATATGAACAGAACAACAGAAAAAAAAACAACAACAAAAAACCCCGCATACACACTGGTGTCATATTCAGACATCATCCCCGAAGCCAGAAGGGGGCTACCTCAATGGTCAGTGAACGATCGTATCCGCAAAATTTCATAAATAATATATTTTGGTAAACGTCGAAGCTCTAGCCGAAGAACAGAGAAAAAAGGAGTTTCCCTCATCTTTTATATCGAAGCTGTTTATGTGGAAGAAAAAAAATGGCGACGAGTGTCATAGATATTATATATGGAGTTCTTTATGTTTAAATGAGACAGGGCATTGTTAAAATAAATATTGGGACGAGGCTTTTGTGCGTCTACATCGTCCCAATGTGGAGGATCGAATGTTAGATAGATTATAATGATAATAGCATGGGATGGAATAACAAGAGTACTAAACTGACGATATCGAATTATTTATTTTAATAAAATATTACTCATGTACAGGTGGTGGTGTGTGCGTGTGTACATGCGTGCATTTTTATTTCATTTATTTATTTTTATCTATTTATTTTATTCTTTTATATCGAGAATAATGGGATAAGCACTCTTGTGCTTTTTTTACATCCAGTCCCCATGTGTATGCAGTTTTGTAATTATTGTCATCTGTTCCCACCGGCACACAATGGCCTGCTTGTGTGTGTGTGTGTGTGTGTGTGTGTGTGTGTGTGTGTGTGTGTGTGTGTGTGTGTGTGTGTGTGTGTGTGTGTGTGTGTGTGTGTGTGTCTGTGTGTGTCTGTGTCTGTGTTTGTGTCTGTGTGTGTGTCTGTATGTTTGTGTGTCTGTGTGTCTGTGTGTGTCTGTGCCTGTGACAGTTTTCGATTTCTTACTTCTTGGTTCACAAATACAGCTTTTGAAAAGGTGTCCAGCCATACTTAAGAATAGTGTTTTCCCTCTTTTTCTAAACCCCCAAATGGTAGTAATGAGTTTGCATGCTTGCTTTAATGTAGTTTTAACCATTGAAAGTGTCTTTTTACTTGTACAGATTCAACCCTAACCCCCCTCCCTTTTTTTATATCTTTTTACTTGTAAGTTACAGCACTTGAGTCAGTGAAAATTTTGGATTAAATCTCATCATATAATTTTAGTCATGGCGTTGTGGATTTTTCTCCTAAGAATGTGTGCTGTGTGCAAACGTGCAACGAGCGTGTGCAAATGTAACTGATTACAGCATAAAAGCCTATCTATCTATCTATCTATCTATCTATCTATCTATCTATCTATCTATCTATCTATCTATCTATCTATCTATCTACCTATCTATCTATCTATCTATCTATCTATCTGATTAAAGCATAAAAGCCCATCTATCTATCTATCTATCTATCTATCTATCTATCTATCTATCTATCTATCTATCTATCTATCTATCTATAAAAGTTTTTTTCTGTTTTCTTTGCCATGCAAATAAAGCCAGATAATGTTCACTTTAGGAGCACACAAACAAACGCACGCACACACACACACACACGCACATGCACACACACACACTCACACACACATGCGCACATACATATACACTTTCGAAGCACATACACACACGTACGTACGCACGCACGCACGCACACACAGATACACACACTCACACACACACACGCACACAAACACATACACACACACGCGCGCGCGCACACACAGACACACACACGCACACACCACACACACCACACACACAATTATGCGCGCGTGCGTGTGTGTGAGTGTGCTTCTAAAGTGAACAGTATCTGGCTTTTTTTGCATGGCAAAGAAAACAGAAAAAAACAACTTATATATATTTTATATATATATATATATATATATATATATATATATATATATATATATATATATATATTATATATATATATATATATATATATATGCATGTTAAAGAACCCGTAATTCGTGTCAGCGTGAGTTTGTTACAAAAACAGTTCTTTTAGGAAAATAAGGGGTGAAGGAGGGGTTTGGTTTTTAGGTGCTTTGTTTAAAATAAAACCCAATACTGTAAAGTCAGAAAGTGTCAGCTGAGGACAGTGGGAAGAGCTGCAAAGTTACAAGGACAGGAAAAGATCGGGCACGATGCATCTCACCCAACATGGGAACGCAGAGAAGAAGGAGGAAAAAAAGCCCAATTCTTTTCTTCTTAAAAAAATCAAATAAAGGATCTTCCTTCCCAGACAAAAATCTCAACATAACGAATCTTCGATAGAATCATTTGCGAAGATCACGTAGGGTTGAAGAAACGAAGAAATGTAAGTCATAGTGTACGAATGCAAGCGGAAACCTGCCTGTCTCCCTATCCTGAAGAATTCCTCAGGACTAAGGCACAGTAACAAAGATAGGCCTAATAAAATAACAATACATGTTGAAAAAGTTGGTCAACAATAAAGGCAAGAAAAGAACATCAAAACAACAAGATGGTTAATTACAATAATTATCAGCAGCAGCAACAATAACACCAACAGCATCAATACAATGATGACAGTGAGAATAAAACAACGTCAACGAGATTAAAACCTAGTTTGATAAAAGACTAAAGCTTGCAATTATTTCACCAGTGAAGCATACAGTTACAGTAAATGCAAAGCGATACCAAAAAAAAAAAGCACATATTCATCTACTCCTTGAAGATAGAAATAAACAAAATCGAACTATTGAGTTCTCGCCACAGATCTATATTATTTTATGTTGACTATATAATAATAAAAACATAGAACTTAATGACGCTATTACCAATCCAAACATGCCAGTCTGATCAGTTTACCCACGAAACCATGACGTTTTTATCAAAGAGAAGTTTCGTATTTAAAAAGCTTTGGCTTTGCAGGTTGATGCTAGCCTAGATCTAAGAACGACGCTTGCAAAACTGCTGCAGTGGAAAGGTTTCAAGTAGAGGTTGTTTACAGCCGTGATGTCTACATGTGAGTAGGTATGAGATGCCACAACTACAGGAGTCTTGTTTGATCCGGGCCTCTGGTAGAAATGGCTGGCCTTGATAGTATCCTTTTGTTTAAAATCAGTTATTTGGTTTTTATCGTGTTGACTTGGCAGCAATGCTCAGAACTCATACAACTACTGAACTAGATGTAGACTCTTCGGTCACACTGGCCGATAGGTCTGGTTTCAACATTACATATTTTACATCTGCTCCTTTTGTTTTTGTTGGTACGGTTAGAGGATGAGTTCCACATTGCCTATTCATCTTAATTGTTTTTTTCCTTGTCTTTTTGCTGTTATATTTTTGTTGCCAAAAAGTTGGAGGTTTTTTGCATGAATTCTTAGTAACATTTTGAATTAGTTTTTTGATGATTCAATTTACATCTTCGTGATCTATGTGGAACTTAAACAAAATTTCTTTAGAGCGCTGAACCTTATAAATAATGTAACTGTATTGCTTTTGGTTCTAGTATTGTATATTTTGCTTGCTCTTTTTGAAGGAATTATGTTAGTTTGAGGTTGAATTCACAGTTGGTTCGGAAAAAATAGCTAGATGTTTAAGTTGTCAACATAACGAGCTAGACACACATTTAAAAATATTGCTTTGTCATTTAGATCTATCATTTTTTATAACTATTTATTTTATTTCTTGACTACAATCCACAGTACCCACTTAACTGTTATTTGTTTTCTCTCGTTTAAGCATACGCTTGATCTTACAAGTTTTGGCTGTAAATCACACTCGTTTATTCGTAGTGTACTAAAAATATTTTATTTTTCTCTGAATACGTCATAGTATTTAGTTCTGGTTTATTTGCTTTGCTTTTTTCGTTTTTGATCTACCCTTAACTTGCAGAGAACACCTCTTCAATCTAAAGTTCGCAGCAAAAGACCTGGAAAGAAATGCTCGCAAATGTGAAAAAGTGGAAAAGGAAGAAAAAACCAAACTGAAAAAAGTGAGAACCGTGTGTGTTTACACCAGTCTTTCCTTTTCTGCCTTTCCCTTGGCTCGTTTGTTTCATTCATTCCTTTTTTCTCTTTCTTTTCTTTCTTTTTCTTTCTTTATTTTTTTTCTATGTCTTCATTGTCTGTCGCTGTCTCTCTCTCTCTCTCTCTCTCTCTCTCTCCTCTCTCTCTCTCTCTCTCTCTCTCTCTCTCTCTCTCTCTCTCTCTCTCTCTCTCTCTCTCTCTCTCTCTCTCTTCTCTCTCTCTCTGTATACAATACTGTACACACGCACACACACACGCACGCACGCACGCACGCACGCACGCACGCACGCACGCACGCACGCACGCACACACACACACACACACACACTCACTCACTCACTCACTCACTCACTCACTCACTCACTCACTCACTCACTCACTCACCCACTCACTCACTCACACTCACGCCTATCCGCACTCCAAATTTACGTATCATGTCTAAACATGACGCCAGTGTGTAGCCTATGCGGTTTAGTGAATTATGCCATCATTTCCCACCACCACACGATCGCCTACTCTTTTGAAAGGCGAGGCGAATTTTTCACGTGTGCGCATTCTGTTCCTTCTTCTTCTTCTTCTTCTTCTTCTTCTCTTTTCTTCTTCTTCTTCTTCTCTTCTTCTTCTTCGCATTCTTCGCATCTTCACAATTCTCGCATCTTGCAGTATTCTTTTGCATTCTTCCTCTTCATCTCATTCTGCTTTGAATTCTTCGCATTTTTGTTTTCATTCTTCTCCTTCTTTGTCGTTGTCTTGTCCTCCTCCTTCTTTTCCCTCCTCTTCCTGCTCCTCCCTTTATGTTTCTTCTCCTCTTCTTGTTTTTGTCCAATATATTTGTAACCGCCACAACCACCACCACCACCACCAACCCAACACACACAACCACCACCACCACCACACCACCACCACCAAGCCCACCCCACCACCCACCACCACCACCCCCACTTCGTTTCTTCTTCTTCTTCATGTCCAAGGCTATTCAGAAAGGGAATACAGAAGGGGCCAGGATTCACGCGGAAAACGCCATCCGGCAGAAGAACCAGGCCTTGAATTTCCGCAGGATGTCGGCCAGGATTGATGCTGTGGCCTCCAGGGTGCAGACTGCGGTGACCACCCAGAAAGTGACCAAGTCCATGGGAGGAGTGGTCAAGTCTATGGACCTCGCCATGCAGTCTATGAATTTACAAAAAGTAGGTGGTTTTTTGTGTTGTTTTTTTTTTTTGGGGGGGTTCTTCTTCGTTCTGTTTTTTTGTGTTGAAGAATGAAGATGTGTGTTTTGGTTGGGCTTTTTTTTGTATGTATGGATGTATGTATGGAAGGAAGGTGGCAGGATGGTTAAGACGTTCGCCTGCCAATATGTAAACCGTGAGTATCTGGGTTCGTACCCAGCCTCGCCCTTTCTTCCCAGTTTGACGAAAAAAATCGAACTGAATGTCAAAGTCATTCGGATGAGACTAGAACAGTACGTAACTATATCCGCAGTGAGGATGCAAGAAGCAAACATAGAAGAGAAAGCAGTTCCCAGAAATCAGAAACACATTTCCTGGCATCTTATCAAAAGGAAATCAGTGCACGTGAGAAAAAGTACTTACGCTAGGGTACATGGAAAAAAGACCTATCCAAGAGAAGACTGGACACATGCATTCACAGATGGATCAGCAAAGACGCTACCAGAAAAGGAGGCGGCGCAGTCTTCATTATATTCAAAGATGGTATATAAAAAAAAAAAAACCCGCCAATCGGTATCAACTAGAAAGTTCTCAACAAATTGTCTTGTGACATGCCCGAACCATTTTAAGTTTACGCTTCTTTACGATTGATAGAGGAATCGATCCATGCATGCCTTGATTCCTCCCTGACAGGTATCGCAGCTGATGGACCACTTTGAGCAGGGCTTCGAGAATCTGGACGTGCAGACCCAGGTGATGGAGGGGGCCATGAGCCACGCTTCCACCCTCACCAGCCCGCAGAATGAGGTGGATACCCTCATGCAACAGGTGGCGGATGAGGCTGGGTTAGTGTGATTGTGTGGGAATGTAGTTCAAAGTAATATTATGCTATTAATGATAATAATAATAATAATGATAATAATATAGATAAAAAATAATGAAATATAATAATAATGATAATAATAATAATAATAAATAATAATAATAATAATATAAAATAATAATAATAATAATAATAATAATAACAATAAAATAACAACAACAAACAATAATAACACTACACTACAACTACACAACTACACTAATAATAATACTAATACTACTACTACTAATACTACTACTACTAAAATATAACCGAAGAAAAGAAAAGAAGAAGAAGAAATGAAAGTTATATAGCGCTATATAGGGTTTTTTTTAACCCAGTCTGTTTTGTGCTTGTAACTACACCCTGTAACAAAAGGAAAAAAGGAAACCCAAAAAACACACACACACACACGCGCGCGTGTGCGCGCGCCCACGCATGTACGCACACACGCACGTACATACACGCACGCACGCACCACGCACGCATACACACACAACACACACACACACACACACACACCACACACACACACACACACACACACACACACACACAACACACACACACACAACACACACAAAATCCAACTATGACGAAAACACCATTGTCACCATCAAAAATAAATAAAAAAAAAAAAAAACACCAAACAACCAAACACCCACAAAGAACAATCAAATCTAATGTTGGCTTAAATGCCAGACAGCCATCTAACATTGTCGCATTCCTTTCAAAATGTGATACTCTACTATAATAAGGTAAGTGGAGAACAATTGCCGCAGTAACCCAGTTTCCAAACGAGTTGGAGAAAATGCTTATAAATGTTTATTTCGTTGGGTCGATTGTTTGGTTTTCATTGCTTTTTTCATGTTCTAGTGTGTTATGGGGGACGGGATAACTCAGTGGTCAGAGCACTCGCTTTCCCCAGTCAATGTTAATTAAGCAGCACCCAGCGTGGTTGCCAAGTGGGTGGGTGACCGCTTGCGTTTTATTTCATTTATCTCCGCAGTTGAAATGCGGCTACCTTCATGGTGGGTAAAAACGATCGCATAAGCAAAATCTTACCATTGGTGAACCTTGGAGCTCTATACGAAGAACGAAAACAAGAATCGTTCCATTTCATGTTTGAATCAGTTGAAATCAAACTTCGACACAAAGTTAAGTTTAGTTTTGTCCAGTTAAAAAAAAAAGAAAAAGGCTAAACATATACTATATGGGGAGGAATAGCTCAGTGGTCAGAGCGCTCGCTTTCCCCCGTCAAGTTAAGCAGCGTTGAGCGTGGTTGCCTGTGGATGGGTGACCGTTTGCACAATACAGTTCCCCCAGTTCACCCAGCTGTAAATGGCTACCTGCCCTCTTTAGGGTCAGGGAAGGTAAAGCAGCTAGGGAAAGGAGATGGGCGCCGCCCTCAATATGCTGGCCCTTAGAGAAGCTGAGGTCTCTGACGCCTCGCTCCCCTACGACCACACAGTTATGGGACACCTTTACCTTACCTTTACCCTATACTATGTTATTTCTGTATAACTTTATTTTTTCAGTTGGTCATGTTTCAGTCTGGAATTGAACTTGGAGTTACCGTCAACCCAAAGAACGCCTATTGCAGCAACAGCCGCCTCCCAGGCCTCCAGAGAGCAAGTGAGTAGCCAGCTTTTCCCTTTCAGTTTTATGTTATTTTTTTTTGTGGTACCAGTGTTCGTTATTTTCCTCTCGAACTTAACAGTGCCAATTCCCCGAATTCCACCGTACACAGCCTCACATAGAATCGTGTTACTCCCCTCTCAACACTATCAGCTGTTCAACAACCTCCATCCAACTGTCTTAATGTGACTGTATCACGTTGACGGCAGCAGAATGGTAATGTATGTATGTATGTATGTATGTATGTATGGTATGTATGTAATGTATGTATGTAATGTATGTTGTATGTCTGTTGTCTGTCTGTCTGTTGTTGTCTGTCTGTTGTCTGTCTGTCGTGTCTGTCTGTGCGTTGGGCGTGCGTGCGTGCGTGCGTGTATCCATACTTTATACGTCTTCTGGCAAACATATCATAATTATGAAGTAAAAGATTCCACACAAATCACACGTGCATGCACGCATGCAGGCAGGCACGCACACAAGCACCACAACACACACACTTCGAATGAGACTATAAACCGATGCCCCGTGTGCGAACGCACGCAGAACATCTTGCGCACACGTTAAACCTGTTCCGTGGCCTCTGCTACTGTAAGATCATGCGTTTGGTGCTCTAGCAGCTTGTCTGTTCTGCTTCCTATGATGACCTGAAGTCGGATTCTTATCCAGCGTCAGCAGCGCCAGTGTATTTTGTGTGTACTGATGGTAATCAATTTAGAAAAAGAAAAAAACAACCTTGATGAAGCTATGCTAATACTACAGGAATGTTATTTCCCAAAATAAGCCTCTTTTATTGCATTCTTGGTCAAGAAAAATATGAAATTGATATTAGGATTTGCTCAATGAGTAAAAAAAAAAAAAAAAAAAAAGCAAAAAAAAAGAGACAAAAAAAGTAGTTCATATGGAAAAAGAAAAGGTTGAAGACAAATGAGCTTCATGTTTATATATATATTATTTTAAAAATAGCCCCCCACCCCCCTCACACCAGCACACATGCAACCGAAAGTATGATGAAAGCTCCCATCACCTGTCTTGTGCCTGTAAGTATAGTAAGGTGCCTAAGTTTTGTCTTTAAAATTTGTTGTGTGCTTATTACAACCGTTATGTGTCTGCTTCTTTCTTTCTAGCTTGATTTCTCTCTCTTTTTCTTGCAGGATGAATTAACAAGCCGGCTGGCAAACTTCGACAAATGTGAAAGGAATGGTACAGTCCTTTTTTACAAGAGTCGACCAGAGAAATGTTACCGGCATTGCAAATGGTACAAATTGGTTACAGTACAATTTTGTGATAAACAGCAATAAACTACAAACACAAACTCCCATTTTCTTTCGTTCGTTTTATTAGGCATGGTGAGCCATGTGTCTGTGTGTCTTTTTTTCTAAAAATAATCAGGTCAGAGACTGATTAAAACACAGGTTATGGGTTATGTAGCAACATAAGATCATAAGCATGTCGAGGATGCTAGCGAAAGTGTGTATGCATTCAGTGCAGCACTCTTTAGGTACCGTGGGCTCTGGTACCGTCGAAAGTTGGGCTAGGATGGGACTTAATACCAGCACATTTATTTGTCACCTCTTTGCGGAATGTGCCTTATTCTTGGGGGTCGTGTAAAGCATATGCGCACATGCATACGCACGCTCGTGTTTTTTGTGGTTTTTTTTCGGACATGTAGCGACGGCCCTACAGTTTGCTGTGGTGCATCATATTGTATGTTATCATTATTCTATGTGTACTATTAGTACTATTGCCTCACTGTACCACCATTTTTTACCGACAAATTACAATATTCAAGCAGACTGCCTCTTACGGGCTGTGGTGTCGCCACAAGACCGCGCCACGCATTATCGAAGATGCTATAAAGTGTGTATATCATTCATGCAAGCACTCTTTGTGCTGTGGCTCTGTTATGTGCCAAAGTCTGGTAGACGGTACAATAAACTTGCACCTTTACTTTGTCACCTTCCTCGAAATGCCTTCATTCTTGAGGTATATCGTATGCGTTGCGCGCATGCATAGCACGCTCGTGTTTGTTGTGTGGCCCTTTTTGACTGTAACATGTGCCCAAGGACCCTCAATTTGCTGGGTGCATTTACCGTATGTTCATCATTATTCTTATATGTACTTTAGGTACTATGCGTACACGTAACAGCTTTTTTTCCCCGACAAAACTTGCAATATTCAAGCCAAGGCTGTCCTATTGGGGCTGTGGTGTTGCCACAAGACCGACGCCACGCATATCAAAGATGTTAGTAAAGTGTTTATGCGACACTGTAGCACACCTCTTGGTGCTGTGGCTCTGTTACTGTGCAAAAGTCAGGGTATGACGGGAATCAATGCTGCACCTATATTTGTCACCTCTTCTGAAATGTGCCTTATTCTTTGGGGGTGATGCGCGCACACAACGCCCGCTTATGTGTGGGCAGTGGTGTGACGCCCTACACTTTGCTGCGGTGTATCATATCTATGTTATCATTATTGTTTGTGTACTATAGGTACTATTGCGTACACTGTACAGCTTTATTGTCCGACCAAAATATGCTATATTCAAGCCAAGTGCCTCTTTAGGGCTGTGATGTCACCACAAGACGGCGCCATGCATATCGAAGATGCTATTAAATGTATGTATGCGGACACTGTAGCACTCTCTTGGTCTGTGGGCTCTGTAACTGTGCAAAAGTCAGGGTAGGACCGGACTCAAACCGGCACCTATAATATTTGTCACCTCTTCTTGAAATGTGCCTTATTCTTGGGGGTGGGTGGGGGGTATACACGTATATATATATATATATATATATATAAATATATATATATAATATATATTGGGTGGGGGTATACACGTATATATATATATACATATATATATATATATATATAATATAATAAATATATATATATAAGTGCATGGCCGATGCGACATGCACACACACACACACACACACACACACACACACACACACACACACACACACACACACAAAGACACACCAAAGACACACAAACACAAACAGGAGAGCGCGCACGCACTCGCGAGCACATACCCCAAAAAATGAAGCACATTTCAACATATGACAAAGTGCCGGTTTGAGTTCCGTCTACCCCGACTTTTGCACAGAAACAGAGCCCACAGCACCATGCGAATTCTCTACTGTATGCATACATACTTTACTAGGATCTTTTATATGGGTGGCACTGTTGTTGTGGCGATATCACACTCCCAAAGAGGGCAGACTGGTTTGAATAATTTTATAGTAAGTACGTCGGAAGGAAAGTTGATACAGTCTTCGCAACAATGCACAATATCACACGCAATGACATGACAATATACAAAATGATGCATCACAGCACAATGTAGGGCCGCGGCCAAATGCACACACACACACACACACACACACACACACACACACACACACACACACACACACACACACACACACACACACACACACACACAAACAAACAAACAAACGTACACACATTACAAACAACTAGTTGATGATGGGTAGATAGATTTTGAAGAAACCGGCTTTTTTTTTGGGGGTTGTTTTTTGATGCAATACGTAGCATCGCTACATTGCTTTTTTTGTAAAACAACTGAATATTCACTTGGGGTATCCTCCAATGCAATCTGTGTACTCTCTCTTATTTTCATGGTTTTTTTTTTCTTTTTTTTCGACTGTTTGTTTGGTTGTATTTATTTGTTATATCCATACTCTGAATATATTGCAAATTGTTACGCGTATTTATTTATAATGTATGGAGTTTTGCTCTGTGTCATGCAAACAAATAAGTAGAAATCTTTTTGTTTTGTTGTTGTTTTTTTTTTCTTTTTTTTAGAACACGGTATAACTTGGCTCATTTACAATGTTCAAATCATTTAGAATGCAATATACATTTGATTCATTTAGAATGTTTGAATCACTTAGAAGTATAATGTTTCTATCACTTGAAATCTATAATCTATATTTGGATTATTAAAAAAAAACAAAAAAACAACAACAGCAACAACAAACGGACACACAAACACGAGCGCGCGCAAGCATGCGCGCAAGCATACACACACCAAAGAATAAGGTGTTTTTCAAGAAGATGTGACAAAGAGGCGGTTAAAGTCCCGTACTATCCCGACTTTTTCACAGTAATATATCCCACGGCACCAGGAGAGCTCTCTACTGTTGCAAGGGAAACAAATCTGTCGTTGACACCTCCAGAGAGAAGTTATTTCCCTTCCATCAATGTACGCTGTTCCTTGTTTTCATTTCTTTTTAGTTTCTCTTACCCCCCCCCCCCCCCCCCCCCCCCGACTTTTTCACAGTAATAATTATATCCCACGGCACTAAGAGAGTGCTCCACTGTTGCAAGGGAGACAAATCTGTCGTTGACACTGCTAGAGAGAAGTTATTTCCCTTCCACCGATGTACGCTATTCCTTGTTTCTTTTCCGGTTCCCCCCCCCTGCCCCCCCCCCCCCCCCCCCCTCCAAACCCCTCCCTTTTTTTTTTCTTCGTCGAACACTCAGACAGCCAGCAATTATTGATATCTGTCATATCAGTGATAATGCGTTGTGCTTCTTGTAAGCGCCTGACAAGTCAGGCCCAGCGGATCCGACTTCGGCATGGAAAGAGAAAATCTTTTTAAAGTCTTTCTGAAAAAAAATAAGGCAGGAGAATGGACCAAGAAGGTTGTTTATATTGATCTCAGCACTGTGATAGGAACACACACACATGTACACACACGTGCATACACACACACGCACGCACGCACGCACGCACACACACACACACACACACACACACACACACACACACACACACACACACGTACACACACACGCACGCACAAACACACACACACACCTACTTCTCTACCTCATCTCACAAATACACATCTACACACATTATTGCAAGCACGCAGAACATCTTGCGCACACATTAAGTCCTGTTCCCTTTTTCGTAAGAATAGGCCATTGTGTGCCGGTGGGAACATATGACACGATTGACAAAGCTGCATACACACGACGGGGACTAGATGTGAAAAAGCACATGAATGCTAATTCTATTATCCTCGATATAAAAGAATAAACAATAAATACAAACATAACTACATAAATAAATAAATGAATAAATAAAGAAAGAAATAATAAATGCAGAAATAAATAAATAAGCACGCTCACCCATACGCACTTCTGCGCGCACACACACACACACAACACACACACAACCACACAACACACACACACACCACACAACCACCACACACACACACACACACACACACACACACACACACACACACACACCACACACAAACACACACAACACACACACACACACACACAACACAACACAACACACACACACACAACACAACACAACAACACACACACACACACACAACACACACACACACTCACAAACACAACACACACAAACTCACACACACAAAAAACACACACACACACACACACACTACACACACACTACACCACTACATCGACTTTGACACCCCCAGAGCATCCAAAAATATCCTTACTGCCCCAAATGAAGACAAATGCACGGCAAATTGTTCCCCAATTATCAACATTCCCTGAATGGAGCCACGAGCATCAGTTGTTCCAGCTTCCTGCCGTGCATGCAGCAGGCAGTCGTGCTGTGCGGGAGACGTGCAGCAGGCATGCAGCACTGGGACGTAACGTCCGCAGAAAAGGCACGGGATGTCAGAGCAATACAGGCAATTGATCAAGTTGTTAAGTTGTTAGTGAAAGGGTTGTTTGTTCTCTGTAAGTGTTTTGGGGTGGTTGGGGTGGGGTGGGGTGGGGTGGGGAGGGTTGGGGGGTTGGAGGGGGGAGGGAGGTAAGGTTCGTGTGTGTGTGTGTGTGTGTGTGTGTGTGTGTGTGTGTGTGTGTGTGTGTGTGTGTGTATGAGTGAGTGTGTTGTGTTGTGTTGTGTTATGGTGTGTGTGTGTGTGTGTGTGTGTGTGTGTGTGTGTGTGTGTGTGTGTGTGTGTGTGTGTGTGCTGTGCGCGCGCGCGTTTAGAGTAGTAAATTGGTTTCAATGATTCATATTTTAGGATGCTTGTGTAAGTACACTGTTAACGCAGCCCGCCAGTAAATGGTTGATACTGATGGTGCATAGTATGTGTGGGACATGAGAGAGACAGAGACAGACAGACAGAGAGTGAAACAGAGGGATAGACTCACAGACAAACAGACAGAAAGTGAGATAACAGAACACCCAAGCAGTTTGTTTTGGCTGTTGCCTTAGCTACCGTAACAAAACAAACTACACTGTTATGTCATACACCTCACCTAGCTATCATCACCACGCTTATCTTTTCTATCCAGACTGGTTTAGTTGAAACCTTCAGGCTGCTGTTCTCTACAGCAAAATACCAACGTGTCCAAGGTATACGACGGTTACCCCCAACATGTGGCAGATGTGGCGTCAGCTGTTCAGCTGTTCTTCTTCACCAGCTTTGGCGGTAAAAGTCGTCATCAGCGTCACAAGTTCCTATCTGTGTGGGCGACTTCTTGGAATCCTAGTTGTGGTATAGTGTCCACAGAATATGCTTTGATTTGATTTGATTTGATTTATTCTTTTATATCGAGGATAATGGGATAAGCACACTTGCGCTTTTTTACATTTAGTCCTCGTGTGTATACAGTTTTTTGTAAATGTTATCTGTTCCCACCAGCATACGATGGTCAACTCTTACGAAAAGCGGAACAGGATTTAACGTGTGCGCAAGATGTTCTGCGTGCGTTCGCACACGGGGCCTCGGTTTATAGTCTCGTCCGAATGACTTAAATGCCGGTAGCTGTGACACTTTTTGGGGGGTGAAAGATCACATCACTAATGCAGAAGTGAAAACCAGAATAAAGAATGCCTTCGGACCATAAGAAGAACTTACAACGATGAAAAAACGCAAGCTAAAGTGGTACGGGCACGTCACACGAACATCTGGACTGGCCAAGACTGTCCTACAGAGAACTGTAAAAAGGGAGGGTGACGAAGAGGCAGACAGAGGAAACGATGGGAAGACAACATCAGAGAGTGGACAGGCCTTGGGTGGAGCGATCTGCTACGAAGGGCGGATGACCATAGGGAGTGGAGGAAGCTGGCTTCAAAGTCTTCAGTAGTGCCCCCACGGTCCGCAGGACTACGGGACAGGTGAAGGTAAAGGAAATTGAAATCAGACAAAACAGGTGTTCATGGCGACTCCCACCTGGAAATGACGTTGATGGGTTTTGAACCTGTACCAAATCCACACCACGAACCACCGTGCAAAGAACGTCAAGGAGACAAAGCCAGTAATGAATCAGAGACACATCGCACATTCAGCAACACAACTTGAAGCAGACAGACGCTCTCTGTGAATCACGGCTACAAAGCAGATTTTTTTCTCATAAAAGCCTTTGCAATGAAGAGCTTTTGATAAATTGATTATTTGAATATGTTGAAACATACAGCCTAGAATGCCATCTTTGTCCTGCCGTCACACGCAAAACGTCTTTATCAAGTCACACTCGCGTAAAATTCAGCACCAGCATCCTGTCTATGTTTCCTAACATGATTATCATCATGTCTCTGTTCCCTAACACGGTTTTCCATAATGGCAAATTCCAATCTGTCTGGCCTAGAGAGATGTGTATTATTGGATTTTCACACACACACACACACACACACACACACACACACACACACACACACACACACACACACACACACACACACACAAACACAAACACATACACACACACCCTGCATTCATAAGGTATGGCTCCTGTGGTTGTCTTCTCTTTGTGACCTTTATTGGTTGAGCACACACTTTCAGGATGAAACATGTCCCCTTATTGGAGATTCCTAGAACAATTAACTCTGCTGGCTAAATCACATTGGGTGTCCATTTTTAGCTTGAATTGAAGGAAATCAAATTCTTACAAAAACAAAAATTACTCGTCAATACATCCCCAAACAAAAGAAAACCAAGAGAGACAAAACAAAGGGGGAAAGCCCCAAAAGAAAATGAAAAGAAGGCAAATTGACCAAAATTTAAACAAAAATAATATTCTTCCTTAAAGAAAACTGGTAGTGAAAAATACGTCAGCCAAGACAAAAAAAGGAGAAAAAAAGGCTGGAAAGAGGGATGCCAATACTAAGGAACAAGGCAGCAACAATCCTCACTGCACAAAAAAGAAACAAACAAAACCAAAAGCTAAAACAAACAAATCAATCAAACCAAACACCATCTTCCTTTCCAAAAATACTGTAGAGCGTCAACACATCAAAGAAAAAACAACAAAAAAACACACACACCACCTTCTGTTTTCACGGACATGTATCATTACACACGTTGTCTACGAAATCGTACATACGTCAGCAACCATTAATCTCTATCACAGAACACTGGACCACCCAGGAAATAACTTGCATTCTTTTTCATAGTCTAGAAAAACCAGAATATCAAAGGCTATTCATGTTGAGGGAATATGGCACATCACATTTATCAAGCATGTTACTCTGACTGACACGTGGCAGAGCAGATAAGTGAGAAAGCGTGGAGTGATAATAGATCCATAAAGAAGGCGAGTGTGGATGCTTTAAACAGAAAGGGTTTGCTGCTTTCACTGAAGGGAAACAAAATAATATCTAAGTGTTTTGATATCATTAAAGCTGCTGATATAGTTCAGGCAGTTCTATTCAGGTCTGTTACTATCAGCTATGTTGCTGGTAGAACATATTCCTATCTTCACCTTCCCTCCTATTTTGGCCGTGTAGTTCTCAGAATCCAGCAAACCATTGGTACCTACGAAAATCTTCTATCAATGGTAAAGAAGCGTAAACTTACGGGCATGTCACAAGATCAAAAGGACTTGCAAAAACAATACTGCAAGGCACTGTCCAAGGAGGAAGAAAAAGAGGCAGACCAAGAAGAGATGGGAGGATAGCATCAGCGAATGGACAGGCCTAGAAGTCAACAAAACTTTGAGAAAGGCAGAACAGAGAGGAATGGAGGGAACTGGTTGTCGTCTTTAGGGGTGCCCCCACGGTCGCCAGACTAAGGGATAGATAGATGGATAGATAGATAGATAGATAGATAGATAGATAGATAGATAGATAGATAGATAGATAGATAGATAGATAGATAGATAGATAGATAGATAGATCTCAGGCCCTTCTTAGTTCAATCCTTTTAGCTTAATACCTATTTAAGCAATGAGTCATGTTGAAGCTGGATTCAGTCCTACAGATGATTTATCATGATACCCCATGATCATAAAACCGTGTGTTAGTTTTGCTAGTTTGTGTGATGTTTGCACACACTTCATTATATTCCTTACTTCCAAATACTTGCATTCTAGCTTGCAATTTTGAAGCAGGAAGAGGTAAATGAGGAATACACAGAAGAGGGAGGTAGTTGCAGTGGTGGTGGTGGTGGTAAGCAGGTGCCTAAAGTTAAAGTCGCTTTTGAAACGGAAGCAGCACAATGTTGATTTTTCCACAGTCAAAAAAGCAAACTGATCTGTTTCAAACATCAGACTCTCTCTCTCTCGTTTACAAATCCATGACACGACCATGTTTTCTTACTGATCTTTTCTGTCACGTGTCAGCCTCAATCTTGCGTTGAATAAACGTTTACACGTAAGTTATATTCGCTGAACATGAACTAGAGAATTTGCTGAAGTTTCCTGAAGAATTGTTTATAACACATTCATAGAAAAGGTGAAGCAGATGTAAATGTCAATATATGTATAATATATATATATATATATATAAGAGAGAGAGAGAGAGAGAGAGAGAGAGAGAGAGAGAGAGAGAGAGACAGAGACAGAGAGAGACAGAGAGAGACAGAGAGAGACAGAGACAGAGAGAGAGAGACAGAGAGAGAGAGACAGAGAGAGAGAGACAGAGAGAGAGACAGAGACAGAGAGAGGTGTATGTACAGACTATCAACTTTGTAACAATTTTACACAAAATTTGTTGTTCAATGACAAATTAACCAGAAAACAAAAATGAATAAACCTACAACCTAAAGAAGCAAACTAATTTGAGCAACTTCAGAAACACACACACACACACACACACACACACACACACACACACACACACACACACACACACACACACACACACACACACACACACACACACACACACACAAGGATGCAACTTTGTCATGTTGCACTGCTGCTGAACAAACTATGTACATCTCATGGTGGGTTTGTGCCCTCGTCTGTCGGTTTGTTATTCGTATCCATTACAAATTTTTTTGTAGGTGGAGGCAGATTTCTCTGTCTCTGTCTCTCTCTGTCTGTCTCTCTTTCTCTCTCTGTGTTCAAATTCATTTAACTGTCTGTCTCTCTGTCTCTGTCTCTCTCTGTGTTTGTGTGTCTGTGTGTCTATGACTGTAGTCCCAGTATGCCGTACTTCACTTTCCAATTCTTGTTCTTTTTTTCAATCTCTTCTTCTTCTTCTTCTTCTTCTTCTTCTTCCTCCTCTCCATCTTCTTCTCCTTCTTCTCTTACTGCTCAAGAAACAGCATCGCCATGTGTGAAAAGATTTACAAGGATGTTTATTTTGGCCACAGCGTCTGCTGTTCACAATTTGAACCATTACTTGCTGCCTGTAAATAACCCAGGTGATGTCATGTTAATGTGTGCTTGTTCCCCCCAAAAAAAACCCAAACCCACAGAATCTTTTATGTGTGTAACGTTTTTATGTGGAAACAGAGCTATTTAGAAACAGGCCTGTCTCGGCAGCTTAAAAAGGGATATATAAAAATGCCATGACCCCCTTCCCTACCTCTACCCCTTTCCAACGGACTTGCATGGGAGAAAGTAAGGAGGTTACAAAATGATGGTGTAGGGTAGGGTAGGATAGGGTAGGATAGGGTAGGGGTAGGGTAGGGTAGGTAGGGTATGGGGGAGAAGATCCCTTGCACGCATCTATGCGGCGTAAGTCATCGCCAGCTGAGAACAAACGGTGCATGTAAGTCTAGAGAAAATGTCAATGGATTTATCATTATTTTGCAGAGGCTGCTGATTCTCTGTTGTTTAGCTTCGGGCCACACACTCGGGTATAATGTTACTGCTGCTGCTGTTGTTTCTGCTAATGTTGCTGATAATGATGAGGATGAGGACGAGCATGATGGTGATGATGATGACAACATAACACAATATTACACAATACAATGCAGCACAACACATACATTACAATACAACACAATACAATACAGTACAACACAACACAATACGATACATTACAACAAAACACAATACATTACAAAAATACAATACAACACAACCCAGCACAGTACAATGCAATATGATAAATTACAACACAATAGAATACAATACCACGACAAACAATATACAGTACAAGATAATGCAATGTGATATGATACGACACAGTACAGTACAATGCAATACAATACAATGCAATTCAACAAATCCAATAATTATGAAACAATCTGATACAACATAAAACCTCGATCCGTTAATAGACATTTCCTCTAAAACAAAAAAGTAAGCTGCTATACACATTATTTTCTCAAAAAAGACAACTATATTACCACACAATTTTAAAAACAAAATACAAAGAACAGAGACTCTGTTACTAGTCTGGTGATAGCTTTATCTTTTTTTGTAATTATGTGTATGGTATGTCTTGTTTTTGATTTGTTTTGTGTCTTGTTTGTTTCTTTGCTTTCGATAGAAAGTGGTGCCATACTATACTATTTTGCAAAAAAAAAATGTTTGTTCCGATGTTGTGTGTGTGTGTGTGATTGTGTGTGTGTGTGTGTGTGTGTGTGTGTGTGTGTGTGTGTGTGTGTGTGTGTGTGTGTGTGTGTGTGTGTGTGTGTGTGTGTGTGTGTGTGTGTGTGTGGTGTCTAGAGTTAACATCAGTACTAACTCCCCTCTCCAGAATGTCCTTTGGATGAGACTATAAACCGAAATCCTGATTGCAAACGCACACAGAATGTCTTGTGCACACTCGTTTTGTCTTTTAGAAGAGTAGGCCATGGTGTGCCGGCAGGAATGGATGACAAAACTACATGCACACTGGTGTCGCGTTTAGACATCATTCCTGGAGTCGAAATACGCCTACCTTAATGGTGGGTAAAAACAAACGAATAAGCAAAATATCAATATTGGTGAGGTCCGGAGTTCTAGCTAAAAAATGAAAAAAAAGTCTACCCCCCCCCCCCCCCTTCTTAAATCAATGCCCAGACAGACTAAACAAACACACAAATAATCCCCCACGAAACAACGCCTCCTACGCCCCAAGATTAAATATGCATCTCTATCGTCAAAACATAGAAACAATAAACAAACAAACACTGAACAAACAAACAAAACAAAACAAAATAAACCCCAGAGAACTATACATTCCAGCCTCCTGAAAAATCCATAGAAGAATGAAGCCAACAAAAACAAACAACAGTCACAAATAAAAACACAACAAAAACAACAAGTACGATAACACCAATGACAAAACATCAGCTAGACAATAAAAAGGAGTATTACGGCAACGACAAGAACAAAGACAACAACTAAAATGTGGTGTAAACAGTGGTGTAAACAGAGGTGTAAACAGAGGTGTAAACAGGACAAAACAAAGCAAACAACAAAGGAGAGAAGGATACGGGGAAAAGCCCCAAGAGAGGTAAACAAAACCCTCGATAATCCCAAACAAAACAAATCAAACAAAAAAAAAAAAAAAAACGTTCTTGGGTCTCATGAGAAGATTTGGTTGTAAAGAATGTTGCCAACAGTCTCATGGGAAACAAGGCCCCACAACCAGAAAGTATCCACAGTAGAAATGTTGTTGTTGATGATGATGATGTTGGTGCTGTTGTTGTGGCAGTTGCATGTCCCCCCCCCCCCCCCAGCTCAACACCTTTGGGTTCACCTAGTATAATATGCACAATGTCTCACCTATCCCACCTGGGAATCACTGTAAGACTGTAAGTACTCACGAGATGTGAAGAGAGAGAGAGAGAAGAGAGAGGAAGAGAGAGAGAGAGAAGAGAGAGAGAGAGAGAGAGAGAGAGAGAGAAGAGAGAGAGAGAGAGAGAGAGAGAGAGAGAGAGAGGAGAGAGAGAGAGAGAGAGAGAGAGAGAGAGAGAGAGAGAGAAGCAAGGCAAACTCTTTTATTTGAGGATAATAGATAAGCACTCGTGTGCTTTTTTACATCTAGTCCCCGCCCTTTTCAGGGATAGCATCAAGATAAAAAGATACTAAACAGTAAAACTATACGCAGTACCAAACAACATAAAAGAATAAGGACACTATATATAATAAGGTAATAAGAGAGAGAGAGATAGATAGATAGATAGATAGAGAGAGAGAGAGAGAGAGAGAGAGAGAGAGAGAGAGAGGGGAGAGAGAGAGAGAGAGAGAGAGAGAGAGAGAGAGAGAGAGAGAGAGAGAGAGAGAGAGAGAGTTGTGTGTGTGTGCGCGCGCGCACGCTGTATGTGTGTGTATGTGTGTGTGTGTGTGTGTGTGTGTGTGTGTGTGTGTGTGTGTGTGTGTGTGTGTGTGTGTGTGTGTGTGTGTGTGTGTGTGGTGTGTGTGTATGTGTGTGTGTTTTCAAGAACCCCGCCATATTTATAGGAAACCATACTCCATCTACAGAGGACTTTCTTTTTCCTCATGTGAAAGAGAATATTCATTGTTATGCTAAGAGCTTGTTAAGACTGAAGACAATCTGACCATAACATCTTGCGCACATGTTAAAATCTGTTCCGACTTTCGGAAGAGTAGGCTATTTGAGCCGATGGGTAACAGATGACAAAATTTGCAAAACCGGATGCATAAAAACCAGCATAAGTGTTTATTCCATCATCCTCGAAATAAAAGAACAAATAATGATAAATAAATAAGAATGTATCAATACCAGAGGTGTTGAAAACCAGACACACTGTAATCACTTGATCAATTGCTCGTGCTGCTTTTATTTATTTATCTATTTTATTTATTTATTTATCTATTTATCTATTTATTTATCTATTTATTTATTTATTCTTTTATATCGAGGATAATGGAATAAGCACTCATGTGCTTTTTTTACATCCAGTCCCCGTGTGTAAGCAGTTTTTGTAAATCATGTCATCTGTTCCCATCAGCACACGATGGCCTACTCTTACAAAGAGCGGAACAGGATATAACGTGTGCACAAGATATTCTGCGTGCGTTCGCATACGGGGCCTCGGTTTATAGTCTCATCCGAAGGACTTTAATTCTCTATGCCGATTTTTCAGGCCTGCGTTATCACCCCCCTCCCACCCCACCCCCTGCCCACCCTCCGTGTCTCCCCGTAGGGATGCTTGGGATCTGTCGGTACGAATAGCATCCCCACATTTAGGAAACTGAGTTAAGAAATTCCCTCTATTCTATCCCTCTCTTTCTTCCTTTCTTGTTCCTATTCTCTTCCCGTCACCTTTGTCTATTTTCTGCCTTCTTTGTGTCCATTGTCCTGCCTTTTTTTCTAAAAGGTAAAACAGGTAAAGGTGTCCAATAACCTGTGTGGTCGTAGGGGAGCGAGGCGGTTATGTGCCTTTTTTCAATAAAAGCTAAAGAGATTTGTTAAAAAAATTCTCCCACGCCAAAGATCGATTGTGCTGGTTCGGACTTTTCAGACGTTTAACCGCAGCGCAAATTTTCTCTCATAGTACTAAACAATAGTCACTGTATGAGTGTTTGACGAAGAATCTGTCCATTGCTGCTGCTGCAAAAAAACAACAACAACAAACAACAACAACAACAACAAGATGGCAGCCCCGCTACGACCTCTGTGGTCCGTGAGGCTACCGAATACAGCATGACTGGACTGGGTTTCTGCTGCACGTCTTCTGCACAGCTCACAGCTGCTTGCCGCACTGCACTGCAGGAAGGAAGGAAGGAGACAGAACTGGCTGTTTGTACAGCACTGCATTAGGCTGCTTGGTTAATTGGTACGTTGCGGTAGGTTGCAATTTGCTGTCTGCTTTATCTTCATTAGAGCAATGCACCACTGCTGCTGCAATACATGTGTGTGTGTGTGTGTGTGTGTGTGTGTGTGTGTGTGTTGTGTGTGTGTGTGTGTGTGTGTGTGTGTAGTGTGTGTATGTGTGTGTATGTGTGTGTATATATGTGTGTATGTGTGTTCGTGTGTGTGTGTGTGTGTGTGTGTGTGTTGTGTGGTTGTGTGTGTGTGTGTGTGTGTGTGTGTGTGTGTGTTAAGTGGCGTGTGTTACGTAGAAGGGGGGTAGGAGAGTGTGTGATTGCTAATAGTTTCTGTATGTGTTTCTGCCTCTCTTTGTCACTGTCTATGTGTCGTTGTATAACTGTAGCTTTGTTTATTTATTTATTTATTTTTTTTTTTTTTTATACCACTTTATGTCACAGCAGATTTCTCTGCGTGAAATTCTCCCCGTGGAGAGCGCGTCGCCACAAGTGCAGCGCCTACCCATTTTTTTTCCCTGTCTGCAACTGTATTTGTTTCCCTATCAGAGAGGTTTTTTCTAAGAACTTTGCCAGGGACAACCCCCTTGTTGCCGTGGGTTCTGTTATGTGCGCTAAATAATGATGTGTAACACACGGGACCCAGACCACCACTCATGGTCTACTAGTCTGACCTTCCCTCCATCTGCAACATGCGTGTGTATCCGTGCGCGTGCGCGTGCGCGTGCGCGTGCGTATTTGCATCGCTGAGTCAGAGTCTTTGGTTACCCCTTCTCTCTGTTTGTCTATGGTCCTCTGTCTATATTTCTGTTTGTGATTGACAGTCTGTCTCTCCACAACTCTTCTCTTTGTCTGAAAGCTTGTTTGTTTTGTTTTGTATGTATGTATGTATGTATGTATGTATGTATGTATGTATGTATGTATGTATGTATGTATGTATGTATGTATGTATGTATGTATGTATGTATGTATGTATGTCCATCTGTTTCTGCGTGCATGTACTCGCACACGCGTGTGTATATGTGTACAATGAAGATAGGTCAAAATTATTTGCAGTGTTAGTAAAAAGAGAAGCTATAATTGTAATGTTATCAACAACGGCAAAACACACACTGTACAGGAAGAAGAGGAAGAGGGAGACCGATGGTGGATGATGATGATGATGATGATGATGATGATGATGATGATGATGATGATGACACATAACTACATCGCCGCTATTCGAGTTTCTTCTGAAAGTGATACGGATGAACTTAATTGATGATTTAAATGATGATCCCTTGGTTGCTGTTGTTGGTTGCTGTTGGTGTTGTTTTAATAAAATAATAATAATAATAATAATAATAATAATAATAATAATAATAATAATAATAATAATAATAATAATAATAATAATAATAATAATGACGAACAGAACTTTGACAATAATGACAACAACGATGATGATTGGGATGAAGTTGTTCCTGCTGATAAAAATATAGATTGATAACGACGACGATGGCGTTGATGACGATGACGTAGATGGCAACGCTACAAAGAATAAAACAAAACTCTAACCGGTGTTTGCAGCCATCTATCCTTACAAGAGTTTTTTTTTAAAGAAAAAAAATTCTACTGTACATATACAGGAAGTAGACCGTCCAAGGGACATCACTTTGCTGCGCTTCTTTTTAGAAACTCCCGCTAAAATGGTCCCAGTAACACTGACCGTACAATTTGCTGGAAAAAGGCCAGACCTGGTTTGACTACTTCTCCTTTAACTCCTTGAGGAGTCCCGGAGTGAGGGGGGAGGGGGGCGAGCACGTCACAGGTAGAATGTAGATGGAAAATAAATCCTCACGGAGTGCATCTTTCTTAAAATAATTTATCGTTGTAAGCACAAAAAAGTGTGAAATGCATCAGAGGTTGACTGACAGTAAATATATTGCCTGATGCTAGTTTTACGTTGCGGAAAGAGATTCTAGGTTTGGATAAGCACCCACAAGATAAAATGATAATCTTGGTGGCTTGATGTTGCCGTGAGAGGGTATGAAGCATGTGGAACAAAAACTGGATTTGAGAATTAATGATAGCGTGTGTGTTCATGTACCCACGTATTATACACAGTGGATGTCTGCACGCAGAATCTCAGGCACACACGCACTGTTGATTAGTGGCAACTGACTAAACTATAAATCGCTTAAAAGACCAGAAATGATGACTTTATATATATGTATGTATGTATGTATGTATGTATGTATGTATGTATGTATATGCATATATGTATGTATGTATGTATGTATGTATGTATGTATGTATGTATGTATGTATGTATGTATGTATGTATGTATGTATGTATTATTAGTAAGTAATGTGATCAACGTAATACATTCAAACACAGAAATAGGAGGCTGACGGAGTAAAATGGGCTAAAGGCAGGGGAGTGGAATGGCAATGGAAAGGAGGTGGGGGGGTAGGGAGGCATCGTAGGATGTAGACGGGTTGTGAATGGGAGTGGGGGCCATTTTCACATACAGAATGCTTTCATCTGGTAACACATTATAGTCCGTTTTTTTATTTTTGTTTTTTTTTATTTAGTTTAAGCACAGGAAGTAAAGGAAATGAGTTCTGTGTGAAGTAAGTCCAATGAGGGAAAATAAGTGTGGTGTGTGTAATGGTGTGTGGTGTCTGTGTGTGTGTGTTCCTGTGTGTCTGTGGTGTCCTGAGTGTATTCGAGCAATTGGAATAGCTATTTTTCTATTCCAATACAAACCTCTCTCTCCTCCCTCCTCTCCCCCCCCTCCCCTCCTCTCTCTCTCTCTCTCTCTCTCTCTCTCTCTCTCTCTCTCTCTCTCTCTCTCTCTCTCTCTGTGGCACTATCTCCCAGGTCAGTCTGCTATGATAATCGATCCCACAAAACAGAAGTCAGTCACCCTCCCAATGGACGTCCCCGTTTGCTGTGTTTTTCTCTTTTTTTAAGAGCTGTCTGTATGCAGTTGGGAAAAATGCATACTGTTCGTGAGAGCTGGCAGTGAATGAATCATGCTGGTGGCCCATGCCAGAGCTGATGGCAGACAGCGATAGACATGTCAGAGATGTGAACACGACACAGCGTGAACAGCAGCTGGTTCTGACAGCCAGTAAAATAGCAGGATGCTATTCTTAGAGCTTCAAAAGACAAGGGTGTTTTTTTTTTAGGTGCAGTTTGTTCAGACCAAAAGCGAGATAAGTGTCAGAGCAAGGGTATAGACATTTTGAAGGTGTAGTTTACTTAGATCAAGGAAAGATAGGTGTCATCAGTGCATTATAAATCTTTTTAAAGTGTTGTTTATTTAGATCAAGGTAAGGTAGGTGTCATCAGTGCATTATAAATCTTTTTAAAGTGTTGTTAATTTAATCAAGGTAAGATAGGTGTCACAGCATTATAAATCTGTTTAAAGTGTTGTTTATTTATATCAAGGAATGATAGGTGTCAGTGCATTATAAATCTTTTTAAAAGTGTTGTTTATTTAGATCAAGGAAAGATAGGTGTCAGTACATTATGAATCTGTTTAAAGTGTTGTTTATTTAGATCAAGGAAAGATAGGTGTCAGTACATTATAAATCTTTTTAAAGTGTTGTTTATTTAGATCAAAGAAAGATAGGTGTCAGTGCATTATAAATCTTTTTAAAGTGTTGTTTATTTAGATCAAGGAAAGATAGGTGTCAGTGTATTATAAATCTGTTTAAAGTGTTGTTAATTTAGATCAAGGTAAGGTAGGTGTCAGTGCATTATAAATCTTTTTTAAAGTGTTGTTTATTTAGATCAAGGTAAGATAGGTGTCAGTGCATTATAAATCTTTTTAAAGTGTTGTTTATTTAAATCAAGGGAAGATAGGTGTCATCAGTGCATTATAAATCTTTTTTAAAGTGTTGTTTATTTACATCAAGGAGAGATAGGAGTCAGTGCATTAAAAATCTTTTGAAAGTGTTGTTTATTTAGATCAAGGAAAGATAGGTGTCATCAGTGCATTATAAATCTTTTTAAAGTGTTGTTTATTTACATCAAGGAAAGATAGGTGTCAGTGGTTTATAAATCTTTTTAAAGTTCTGTTTATTTAGATCAAAGAAAAATAGGTGTCAGTGCATTATAAATCTTTTTAAAGCACTGTTTATTTAGATCAAGGAAAATAGGTGTCAGTGCATGATACATCTTTTTAAAGTGTTGTTATTGTTATTCATTTTTATTTATTTATTTTATTCTTTTGTATCCAGGATAATGGATAAGCACTCATGTGCTGTTTTTCACCCAGTCCCCGTGTGTATGCAGTTGTGTAAGTCTTGTCATCTGTTCCCACCGGCACACAATGGCCTACTCTTACGAAAAGCGGAACAGGATTTAACGTGTGCGGAAGATGGTCTGCGTGCGTTCGCACACGGGCCTCGGTTTACAGTCTCATCCGAAAGACTTTTGGGAGAGTAGTCAGCACTGATGTTAACTCCAGGGGAAAAATCCCTCCAACGGGAATCGAACTCGGGTCGTCAAATTGCCAGCGCAATTAGAACGAGGCAAGAAAGATGTCAGAGAATTGAAAAGAAATTTTTCAAGGTGTAGTTTATTCAGTTCAAAGAAATATAGGCGTATCTTAGAATATATTTTCTGTATTGTAGATAGTTATGGCTAAGAAGTAATAGATGGCGTATGCCTATAATCATGTCTTCGTGGACGGTAGGGATATAGGCACACATAAATACATTTTCCTACAAACACGTCCACATATTATAGACACAGAAAGACAGCAAGGCAGAGAGGCAAATAGACGGGAAACACACACACACAAACACACACACACACACGTGGATAGACGTTAAAAGAAATATTACACAAACACACACAGACACACACACCTACAAACACACATGCCCATGCGCACGCACACACATACATGCCCGTACATACAGACACATCTAGAGACATACAGTGAGACAGACAAAATGAAGCGAAAGGGTGTGTTACCAGGCTGTAAACGCCTACCTCATAGATGTGTAGCCATTTTCAAAGAGAAAAAAACCCCATAAACTGAATTATAGCAAACTGAAAGGAACTAACTGAATAAAATAAATAAAAAATGTAGTCAATGTTTAACAGCTTTCAACTGCTCTCTCAGAGTGGCCCTTATGTCAAAGACTGCCTAGAGAGATTGAAAGGTGGCTGGGGCAGACAGTCTGAAAGTATTGCGTTTACGTGTGACGAAATTCAATCTTTTACGTCAGAAAATAACAGTGAAGGAAATAGCATTTTCTGTGGCTGTAGTGTGTGTGAACAGGAAAAAGAAAATAATGAGGGAATAAACAGTTTTTCAGATATAAAACTTT
>CM060333.1:25621344-25626344 GCA_030674155.1 Stramonita haemastoma | reverse complement strand
CGTAAAAGAACCCACGGCAACAAGAGGGTTGTCCCTAGCAAAATTTTGTAGAAAAAAGCTACTCTGATAGAGAAACGAATACACCTGCAGAGAGGGAAAAGAAAAAAATGGGTGGGCGCTGCACTTGTGGCCACCGGCTGGTGGAGAGGGGGAGAGCAGCCCGACTTTCACGCAGAGAAATATGCTGTGACATAAAGTGGAAAATTAAAAAAAAGAAGAAAAATATGGATTTGGGGTATGTAAAAGAACCCACAGCCCAAAAAAATGTCCCCCACTAAATTCTGTAGAGAAAAGACACTCGTAGGAAAGCAAATATGAATGCATGCAGCTTTTGTTTTTTTTAAATGTGTTGCGCTGTAGAAATGGCGACGTGCCCTTAGTGGAGGGCAGTCCGAATTTCATGTAGAGAAATTTGACGTGACTTAAAGTAGTTTACAATACAGTACAGTACAGTCAAATGCATTACATATTTGTTTCATTTTTATACATTTGTATAGTGAAGAACTATCCAACGATGATGTTGGAAGCACTTTTATCAGCAAAAAAAATATTCAAGGAATGAATCAAATTGTTTAGACATAAATTTTGTGATAATAATTATTCTTTCGTTGACGCGCGAAGTCATTAATTTTTACAACTTTTTCGCTGAAAATAAAATTTTAACGTTGACGGTGTTCCATACTACATTTTGTAGAATAAAAATCCCGCGGTCCTATTCTTTTTTCATTGTGCTCTTTTCAGCCGAATGTGTTTCAGTGTGAGCAGGGACTCACATTGAGTTTGCAGTATATTTGCATGTGTAGAGGTGAGTTTCATAAAGCAATGAACAGAGGAGCTGTTTCCTTTTCTGTTAGATTTCAACAGTAGTATGTGCTATGTTATTTAATAGAAACATTTAAAACTCTTTTTTTCACGATTAAGAAAAATTTCTCACTTAGAATATTTGCCCGTTTCTTAGCTAAAGCTCCAAGTTTTACCAGGGATGAGATTTTGCGTATGCGACCGTTTTCCCTCCATTAATTAATGTAGCCGCATTTCGTCTTCGGGGAGATCTAAAAATGACATCACTGTGCATGCCCTTTTTATACAAAGAATTTTGTCATTTTTTTCCACTTGCAAACAATATCCAACGTTTGCGAAAGGAGGAACGAGTTTCAACGTGTGCGCAAGATGTTCTGCGTGCGTTCGCACCCCGCCTGGTAAGGGAGCAGAGATATATTTATGTATTCTTTTCTATCGAGGATAATGGAATAAACGGTCATGCTTTTTTACATCCAGTCCCCTTGTGTATGCAGTTTTGTAAATCTTGTCATGTGTTCCCACCGGCACACAATGGCCTACTCTTACGAAAAGCGGAACAGGATTTAGCGTGTGCGCAAGATGTTTTGCGTGCGTTCGCACACGGGGCCTCGGTTTACAGTCTCATCCGAAAGACTTTTGGGGAGAGTGGAGTCAGTACTGATAACCCCAGGGTAAAAATCCCCTCCAACGGGAATCCAACCAGGGTCGTCAAAACGTCAGAGAGAGAGAGAGAGAGAGAGAGAGAGAGAGAGAGAGGAGAGAGAGAGAGAGAGAGAGAGAGAGAGAAAGAGAGAGAGAGAGATGCCAGTCTTTCAGTTACGATATTGTAATAAACCATAATTATTTATGGATGATATCCACTGTCAGGCTTGTTAAACATTGTCATCAGTTATCAGAATGAATGTACGTGTAAAGTGGTAGTACTCAGTGTTTCCACTTCTGTTGTATGCAGGATGGACGGACGGACGGACAGACGAGCAGGCAGTCAGTCAAACAGCTAGAGCGGCCTGTATAGTCACAGACCTTGGCATCTGATGGGGGTGGCTGTCTTGCAGAGTTAAAAGGCGAGTTGCTGATCAGTATTTATGTGTTTTGTGTCAGCTGGAACTCTCTCTCTCTCTTCTCTCTCTCTCTTCTCTCTCTCTCTCTCTCTCTCTCTCTCTCTCTCTCTCTCTCTCTCTCTCTCTCTCTCTCTCTCTCTCTCTCCTCTCTCTCTCTCTCTCTCTCTCTTCTCTCTCCTCTCTCTCTCTCTCTCTCTCTCTCTCTCTCTCTCTCTCTCTCTCTCTCCCCTCTCTCTCTCTCTCTCTCTCTCTCTCTCTCTTCTCTTCTCTCTTCTTCTGTCTGTCTTCTTCTGTCTGTCTGTTCTGTCTCTGTCTCGTCTGTCTCTCTTCTCTCTCTCTCTCTCTCTCTCTCTCTCTCTCTCTCTCTCTCTCTCTCTCTCTTCTCTCTCTCTTTCTTTTTCTCATTATCGTTATAATCATATATAATTATTATATTATCATCAATATTACTATTGATGGTAGTAATAATAGTTCAGCTTTAGGGAGCTGCGCCCCCTGACACCCGCTTTTTAGAAAGGAAAGGGGTCACATCTCTCCACTGTGATATCCTTCATAAGGAGGTTGGTTGTTTCGCCTTGTTATTCATGTAGTGCGTATTATTTTTGCCTATAGTCTTACACATATTTGTTTGCTTTGATTGTTTGATAAAGACCTTGATGTATGTGATGGCTATGGTTAATACGGTTACCATTGGGAATTTTTTTTAATCACCCTTGCACGCGTCACACGAGTCCAGTGGAAAAACAAGAGTCCGTTCTGACAGAGAGGTGTCCCGAGTGTGACAGTTTTACAATGCCATATCATCGTCTGAGGAATATGGATTGTCATTGCATGGTCTTGTATTGGCTGACTGATAGCCTGCAAGTGGAGACCGTCAGCTCTTGAGAATTCTCACGTCACAGACTTCACTACTGCCCCTGCAACAGTCTGTAAGGCCATCGACTTTGATCTCCCTTGAACCAAGGCAGGCGACCATCACAGTCTTGAGGGACTGACGGATGATGACTATTTAAGAATATGGAGTTGCTAGAGTGTTGCGGAGAGCTGGGGAGGATTCAGGCGTTTTGTTTTCGGTGTGGAAGCAAGGACAACTCTTTAGTATTGGGACCATTGCGTTCCCTCTTCTGAGGATTTCTGCGTACTGTCATAGACAATTTGCCTGAAGTAGAACTATTTGTATCAACTGCTTTCAGTGGAAGGTCCCTCAGACGAACCTCCTTTAAAGGCATGTGTAGGGTGAACAGGAGAAAGTTGACCCCAGTGTTTCAGCCTGCAAGTCGGCTAGATGATGTCCAATGAAAAGCGTAGATTTGTGTAAGAACGAAATGGCCAGGAAAATTGTACCCAAGGATATTGTTTACAAGGTCTGCCTGACATGCTTCGGGGTTATTAAATTCTCCACTGATGATAGTAACTGTGAAGTCCATCATGTTCCCTGACCTATTTTTACATACTGCATTTATTACTCACTAGACTCTAAAACAATGGAAAAAGGAAGTTTGATTTATCATATTCTATATCATATTCTATAGATGTTAGAATGTATCGATATGAAAAATACAGACAAAAATGAAGGAATGGAAGATCATCACTGCAACGTGCAAAAATGAGCTACAAAAATGTCGAGTTTACTAATCATCAAGTCCATGGACTATGATACAATTACAAGAGTAAAAGGAGTGATGAGCTACAAAATAAACGGGATGGAGACAACACAAATAAACATGAACTTTTCCACGCTACAAGCAGAAGTAGCATTATACCTTGCTGTTAGCAATTTCACTGTTGACTATAAAGTTGGCTAATTTTAACATCTTTTTGCGTAAAGAGAACAAATCACAAAACATGATCGTCAATGTTGAATACACAAAGCTATGATGCAGTGCATTTTTCTGTTGTTAAGAAAGTGTTGTAAGTTTCATGGAAAAGTGGAAATGCTTGCCAATAGCATGCATACTATTTTGCTTACAAAAACGGCTTTAACAAGCAGAACCATTTCTGTTTCAATTCATTTTGAAATATAACATGTGAACTAAACGTTCAAAATTATAACTATGATTTGATAATTCATGTTTGATCCAATATAACAGAAAATCAAATTACAGGGAAATTGCTACTTGCATCGAGAACATAGAAATTGTGTTCCCGAGTAAAAATTATGGAATAGATTCTTTCAGGAACATGCAAAACCTGCTTGGGCCTGTGTTTTTTGTCCTGGATGTCTTGAAACTGGAGAAGCAGAGGTTTAATGGCTATTGACACACCTGTCTATCTTCACCTGTTGTTTATCAGTGCAAAGGGAATCAATCAGAAAGTTAATGCAGTGTAATACATTTTTCAAGTTCTCGTTTCTATTTTTCAATATATACGATTTTTTTCTGCAGATTTCCTTTCGTTTGTCTAAAGACTTTGTGTGTGTTTATTCCTAGTAGATGTTTTATGGGTATGTAAATAATAGTGTATGAACTGAAAGTATTCAACAGAAGTGTTCGAAAGTGCCTTTCATCTAGAGTGGAAAAAATTCTATAGCTTTATAGTCTGTTTTCTAGACTCCTGGCTTGAAATTGAGCAGGACCAGTAGCTAGTGCCAGAAAAATTGAAGCCAGGGCCTTGAGCCCACATAGTGCTGTCAAAATTTGAACCTTTAACTGTAGGACTCTCAAGAATCCTTCAACTTAACCACTCAGCTATCGTGTATAGCAACAAAGTGAAGAACAAATTGTAGCAATGTCCATTTTCCCCTTTACCTTCATCCTTAAGTTCAGGTTCCTGTTTGAAAACTTTATTAAATGTATACAGTTTAACACATTCTTGCGGAATACATTTTTTCCTGTAAAGTAAAATACTGTCACCTAAGTGATATAAAATTTCATAAGAGTATATGAATTCATCTGTTTTCTGATTTTCTAAGTCTTCTTTCATCCAAAGAGCTGTCTTACAAGGATTTGTAGTTTACTGTAAGCAGGCAAGTGTGCGCGAACTCACGAACACCTATCCAATTTCACATGCGTACATGCAAAATTGCGCAAACTTGTACGCACACATACCTACACACAAACCATCGTTAGCACAAGCACACGTGGACATGGAATACACACAGGCATCTACTTGCACTTGTTCCTTGACCCAAGGTCAAGA
>CM060333.1:25606344-25618844 GCA_030674155.1 Stramonita haemastoma | reverse complement strand
ACACACACACACACACACACACACACGAATTCTCTCGTAGGGGTGGGGTGTGAATTGTCATTCAATAGGCTGGAGGGGGTGATCCTGAGATGCTTTTAGGGCTTTGAGAGGGTGATGGTTCATTACTAGGGCTGTGTCTTTGGGAAATATCTTTAGCAGTGATAATGAGGGGAATAACTGATTAAGCTGCTCTTATATCAAAGTTGGGGAGGATTGTCATAGTGCTAGATGTCAGTCATAGTGCTAGATGTCAGTTTCTGTGCACATGCATACTCGAAAACACACGAATACTTGCAATATTCTTAAATTCTTGATACATGCATGTTCACATACGTGCATCTTATACAGATACAATACACAAATTTGTAAAATGCTTATGTGCATATGATACACATACTTATACGTGAGTGTACATTTACATAGACACTTGTTGAACACAAGCGTTCACACAGAAACACAAAACTACGCATACGCTATCATGCCAACCCACACTCTTGTGCACACTAATAAAGATATATTGACCCCCCCCCCCCTCCCACCAACCCACACTCAATTGCTCCCCCCTCAACCCACACTCTTGTGCACACTAATAAAGATATATTGCCCCCCGCCCTCAACCCACACGTACACCTGATTGCCTTAGCAGTCTCGTGTGTGCACGATTTTATTCATGGACACACACATACTTCAGTGTGCACGTACACACACGCGTGCGCACGCGCGCACACACACACATTTAACCTACATACTGGCGTACCTGCGCGCACAAATCTCCATAAATTCTTCCGTTTGTTTGTAAAAATTTGCCTTTTTAATCTTGAAAACTGAAATAATATCTACTCCCTCTGGCAGGAGGAATGGAACCTCAGACAAACTTTTTCAGATCCATCTCAACCTGAAAGACGTTTTCCCTCTGTGTGTCAAAAACCGAAGGGAGGTGACAGTACTCACCAAGATACACGTGGGTCATTCTCATAATTATCACTCATGTTCATTTGCTAAAAGGCGAGGGAACCCCATGGTGCATGACTTGTGATTTGCGGGTAACCATCAAGCATCTGCTCCTGGAGTGTTGGGATGTTCAGGATATTAGGCATGAGCATTTTACCGCAGACTCCCTAAAGATCCTCTTTGATAAGTCATTTTCGATGTGGGTTTTCCCACGACGCGGTGGCCGTCCTGGGCTGACCCTTATGGTTGGCCGGGGCGTCGATACAAGCAGGGACAGTTGAGTTGGTTTTATACCTCGTTTTAAACTGTACATAGTTGTACAATTTTAATACGAGTTTTAAAATGTAACGAGGTGATAGCCCTGATATGGCCTATGTGGTCGGCGGGGCTATAAGCAACATAACTGGATTGAATTGGAAGTCATTTTCAAAATGATTTATAAGTTGGTATTTGCACTTGTTTTTCCCCCACTACCTTTTTCCTCAAAGATCCTCTTTCGGAATGTTCCACCGGACACCATTTTTAACTTCCTGAGAGAATCGGGATTTTTCCGTCTGATATGAGTGAAAGTGGTATAGTCTGTTGGTCTCTAAGGACACGGCAGGTTGTATTAAAGAATCTGGTTTTGGTATTATCTCATTTTATGTGTGATCGATGTGGGTTTTCCCACGATGCGGTGGCCGTCCTGGGCTGATCCTTAAGGTTGACCAGGGCGTCGATACAAACAAGAACACTGAAGCTGGTTTTATACACACAACACACCACACACACACACACACACACACACACCACACACACACACACACACACACACACACACACACACAACACACACACATTGAATATGAGCTGTACTTGTCTTCCCATCATTCCACAGAGATGTACTCATTTAGCTTTGCCTGAAGCAAACGACAGTCATCCTGAGAAATACACCATTTTTTCTTTTCTTTCCACCTAGTCAACTACATCTTCAAACTTTTTACCACATGTCACATTTGAACACTTTAGCTCACAGAATTATCTGTAGACTTTGAAAGAAAAGCACTCTCCTCTCAAAGTCACAAACACTCAAATATTGCTCTAGAGTATAGTAGTAAAAGTATTATGCATTAAATCGAAGGAACTGGAAAAAAGAAAACAAATTATTTAAAAAAACAGCTCAGTGTTGACAGGATGAGATAACTCAAAATAATGAGAAGATAACCAGGATTTTAAAGTAATATATATATAAAATTTTGAAAAGAAATCTTTAAAAATTCTTTCTCCCTGTATCTTTTACATGAAAAGGCAGTGAAGTGTGTGCAAATATATTGGACAAGACTACAGAGCGCAAGCATCGCTATCTGATAAAGTTCTCCCCAAGGTGAATGTCTCAAACAGCCTCTGACAACCAAAGTCCAACTGCTGGAAAAGGGTGAGTTTAACGTCTTCATGGCAATATAGCCTTTAGGGACAAGCTGGCGTGACGTGGATGCAACCACCCACGGAAAGTCGTTTTTTTTTCACAGGTGTTCTCATCAGCTGCTGGCCTTCCCTGTGCTTTTATAGCTTCAAAGGCTTGTGAATGTTTTGACTGACAGGAAAAAAAAAGATGAAGATGGCCCCTGGCGCCTTAAAGCCAGTTGCTTCAGGTAGAGGGAACTCGTCAGGCTGGGAAGGCAGTTTGTCTAGGGGAAGATCAACCCTAATTTCAAACCTCCGCTGCCTTGCTGTCTTGGAAAAGACTATGGATGTAAATGCGGAAGGGAAATCTGGAGTGAGCCCTGAAGATGGTCAAATAGCCATTGTCTCCCGAGACAGAGGGAGCCCAGTGCAGAGAGCCGATGATGAGCCAGTTCCTCCCTAAAGATCCTCTTTCGGGATGTTCCACCGGACACCATTTTTAACTTCCTGAGAGAATCCGGCTTTTTTCGTCTGATATGAGTGAAAGTGGTATAGCTAGTCTCTAAGGACAAGGTTGTTTTAAGGAATCTGGTTTTGGTTTTATCTCGTTTTAAGTGTGATCGATGTGGGTTTTCCCACGACGCGGGGGCCGTACTGGGCTGACCCTTATGGTCGACTAGGGCGTCGATACAAGCAAGGACAGTTGAGTTGGTTTTATACCTCGTTTTAAACTGTACATAGTCGCACACTTTTAATACGAGTTTTAAAATGTGACGAGGTGATAGCCCTGATAATTATGGCCTATGTGGTCGGCGGGGCTATAAGCAACATGATTGGATTGGAGTTCGTACTTTGACCACCCTTCTGTAGGGGCTCTTGGGCATGCAACGATGGAATCTCTTCAATCACTTCCTTGCTAATAATGAGTTTTATCATTATTCCTTTTTTCTTGTCTGGAAGTTTTGTAAACCTTCTACCATTTACTTTCTTGGTCGTAGCTTTTATAGCTTGGGAGACAAGAGTGTGTTATCTTGAAAAAAAAATTAGTAGTAGTAGTAGTAGTAGTAGTAGTAGTAGTAGTAGTAGTAGTAGTATATGATGCGTAAAACTAGACAACATTAGTACGGATATAGATGATGTTATGTAACGAAATTTTTAAAAATCATTCTTTTTGCTTGGATTACAAAACTCAGTTCAGTACTATCTATAATTTTTCCACAACGACTATCAATCTTATTTAGTTAGTATTCTTATGAACCTTTGGGTGGAGGAGAAGAACAGGAGTAGGGGACAGAAGAGGGTAGTTGGAATAATTGATTTGTTGCAAACACTTTTTGTAGACATTTTCTCAGTACGTGTTTCTGTGAGTTCCAAGGTTGGTGTACGGAGCTGGCCAAGGACATGTCCTGGAGGAAGTCTCTGGGTCAGGACAGGACTCTGGCATAGGTCAGTTTGTTTATGTGTGTGTGTGTGCGCGTGTGTGTGTGTGTGCGTGCGTGCGTGCACGCGTGTGCGCGCGCGCGCGTGTGTGAATTATGTTATGTCACCCTCTAATGGGGTGAAATATGAACACCCCCCCCCCCCCCTTTCCACGGTCACACTCTGTATCAGACAGCACCAAGCAAAGTCAAGATAAGTTTTTCAAACATTTATTTCCCATTCGCTCAAACTTAAAAGACAGGATTTACTCACATACAACTACAGGCCCACTCTGCTAACACTACAGAAAGTATCAGTAAAAGAAACAAATCATGACAAAATATTTTTACAATGGCACCTCAAGTCAGAATCTCACGGACAAATCACAAATAGTTATACCAACACACACTGGCAATTTTTCACTCACTCAATATACAGGAATCCTTTTCGTTCCCACATCAGTCACCATCACACACACTATTTACTTGCTATCTTTGAAACACCAACCCACAGCAGTGTACAACAATGACCTCTCAAAGGCCAAAAGTACAACACAGGTGGAGACACTACAAATTCCTCTGACGTGGCATCAGTAACAAATGGTGTAAGACCAAACGAGTATTATATTTTTCACATCACAATAAAGGTGAACACAAGCAAAGAGAGAAGTGTATCAAATTCTCTGATGATGTTGATTCACTTACAAAGGTACCAGAAGGCTGGCACTGTTGTAATGGAAGATAGGATACTCAGACGTGTCACCCTTTTTGGAGAAAAGACAAGACTAGCCACATGATGCACATCAACATACCAGCTTAAAGCTGACGGTCATTAAGATGAGACTATGAACCGAGGCCGTGTGCGAACGCACGCAGAACATGTTGCGCAAACATTAAAACCCCGTTCCGCCTTTCGGAAGAGCAGGCCATTGTGTGCCGGTAGGAGCGGATGAGAAAATTATTCTAAGAAAAACCAGCATGAACACAGGTGTGTTTAGACACCATCCCTGAGGAAAAAGCGGGAAGTTGGAGTCCCGAGGGCGGCTCTGGGCTGTATATATATATATATATATATATATATATATATATATATATATATATATATATATATATATATATATATATATAATGTATATATATTATTATAATGGGTAGGCGCTGCACTTGTGGCCACGCGCTCTCCCCGGAGAGAGCAGCCCGAATTTCACGCAGAGAAATCTGCTGTGACATAAAGTGTTATAAAATAAAAAGAAAAGAAGATAAAAGAAACGAAATCACTCCCATCATCAGCTTCCCAGTACAAACCATAAACACGTGGAACATCAGGTTTTTATCCACAATCAGGATTGTCCAAATAACTAACAACATAGGCAGGATCATTGTCACACCTGGGAATATGTAAGGGACACAAGTACGCAAACTGTCACACCACTTAAATAAAGGTAAACTAATAATTATCTGATCACACAAGACAAGTAATAGTCATCCCATTGACACAAAGACACCAAAACAGTTGGGTGGATGGTAAGAACTTAGGCCAAGTTAAGTGGGTAGTGTGGGGAGGATTTAGGCCAAGTAAGGGGGGAGTAGGGAGGCAGTGCATAATATAGGTATGTTACAGATGATTTGTTCAGTGTTTTTTGTGGTTGCAGGGCTTGGGGAGGAGACTACATGAATTTTTAATGGAAATTAACTGCTGGTTGTTTTTTTGTGTTTGCAGAATCAGTGTGTAAAGGGAGCTGAAGAAAACGGAGCAAGACGGATGATTGGCACTTTTTTTTTTTAAAGGTAAATGCTACTTGCAAATCAAATCAAATCAAATCAAATCGAATTCTTTTGTTTCAAGGATGATGAATAAGCACTCATGTGCTTTTTTTTTTACATCCAGTCCCCGCCCTAATTTGGGATTACATCAATTTAAGAAACACCGCCAACTAACGGCACTATTTAACCAAACAACAAGGCAAAAACAAGAAGACGGTGATAAACAGAAGACAAGATGTAAGGACGGAAAATACAATAGAATAACAAAAGCGCAAATACAGTAAACTAAAATTGCAATAATCAAATGATCATTATAATAGAAAACAAAAAGAATGCAAAGCCAGAAAATCGATAATAAGTATGTAGTAATTAAAATAAAAACAAAAAAAAAGTAAATAAAACATGACCATTTAGCTACTGAGTACATTATCCAGCCATCATCTGTCAACAAAATCAGTCATAGGCCTGGAGATCATAATATTTTGGAAATAGAGGGGAAAAAACAAAACAAAACCCCAAACAAGAACAAAAACAAAGAAATAAAGAAAGAAAGAAAGAAACAACCCCCCCCCCCCACCTTAATCAAAATATCTTCATTTTGGGGAAGCACTACCAATGACAAATTGCATAAAGATATGTCCCAGATTAAAAAAAACCCAAACATGTGATTCACACACACACACACACACACACACACACACACACACACACACACACACACACACACACACACACACACATGATGAGCATATGCGCACATGCCCACACCCTTGTGTATGCCCATAAGTTATCTTTTTTCCATTCTCTTATGGTATAGAATTTGAGTGTTAAAAAAACTACCAAACATATGCAGAGCAAGTTATAAATATTTAGACTAAAATCAAATGTAATTAATTTAAGCCAGACTTGCTTGTAAGGTGAAGCTGGCGGTAAATTCTTAAAATGTATTGTAGGCTGGATTGGAGTGCACATGAAAACCATGCATTGCCCCCCCCCCCCCCCATGTCAGTTTTAGAGCCTGAAGATAACTTTTAATAAATCATTACACAAGTTCATATTGGCCAAACATTGCCCCTTTACAGTTGCAGAGAAAAACAGCTTGGTGCAGAAAGAGTGGTTTCCACAGTGCTATAGGAAAATAATAATAATAATAATAATAATAATATTATTATTATTATTATTCGTAATAACAATAATAAAAACCGCAATAATAATGATAATGATAATAATAATAATAACAACAACAACAACAACAACAACAACAATAATAATAATAATAATAATAATAATAATAATAATAATAATAATAATAATAATAATAATAATGATGATGATGATGATGATGATGATATATCGGATTTATATAGCGCTGAATCTTCTAGCGTACACAAATCAAAGCGCTTAATATCCCTCTTTGGTTTAAACAGTTTTATTTGTTCAGAAAACAACAAGCAACAGTATATGATATGAGTACAACAAGCAAAGCTTATATGGGTACTCAAACATCCATATATATGCAAGGATAGGCTGCAGCTGAACAACATTGCATCAAATAATGAACGATAAGACAAGATAAGATGACGTAAGTATTTAAAGATTGTGAAAATACCGGAAAAAAACAAAAACAAGGCCAAAACAAGACAGTAATAAACAGAAGACAAGATGTAGGGACGGAAAATACAATAGAAAAAAAAAGTGCAATTACAGTGAACTAAAATTGTAATAAACAATCAAATGATCATTATGATAGAAAACAAAAAAAACTACAGCTGTGGTTAGAGGCGGTGAAACTGAATGCACTTGGTGCTCACACTTGTACCTCTCCCAATTTTTATATGTACACATCGTACACTATTTTTTGAGGTTTTGTTTTGTTCATATTTTGTATAAAACTAAGCATTTTTGTTGACACTGAAATAGCTGTAGGGTAACTGATATGTATTTCTGATGGCACTGATAACTGTAGGGTAACTGACATGTATTTCTGATGGCACTGTGTGCAGACAGTGTCAGGATGGCCGGGGCAGCAGCGCAGAACATTATCAAACCACAAACGTCTTGCAGCGCATATTCCAGGGAGGCAGAAGACTCCACGAGTAAAGAAACTGCTAGACATCAATCACTGAATTGAAACTTATCCCCTATCCCAAACTTTGCTGATCCTCGGGTATTGGAGCAGGACTATCAACACAGCATGTCAAGGATCACTTTGTTTCGTATAGTGCAGTGAGGGTTTGGGTAAACCTTGTGACTAGAGCGCTGAACACTGGGCATGTGATAACTGACAGAGTGGGTTTGAGTCTGCATCGAAATCTCAACCCCTCATCCCCCCTCCTTTCCCCTTGTCTGTGCCAACATCCACAATACAAGTACTGAAATAAAGCCATCCAAAATGTGTATATATTATAGCCACACCCACACATCCCCCCTCTCACGTGCCTTGTTGTGCTCATCTCCAAAAACAGTTGAGAACTTTTTTTGCGTTGTAGAGGGGGGCTCATGCACACACGACAGACTTGTGTTTTTGTGTTCCTGTGTGTGTGTGTGTGTGTGTGTGTGTGTGTGTGTGTGTGTGTGTGTGTGTGCTTGCTTGCTTGCTTGCTTGCTTGCCTGCTCAGTAAATCATGAAAAGGTAAAGGTGCCTCATAACCTATGTGGTAGTAGGGGAGGGAGGCGTCAGAGACCTCAGCTTATTCAGGGCGCAGCATATTGAAGGTGGCGCCCATTTTCTCTCCGTCGCTGCTTTACCTTCCCTGACCCTAAAGAGGGCAAGTACCCATTTACAGCTGGGGGACTGTACTGATACAAGGGTACCCAAACGGTTGCCTTTCCACTTGGTAACCAGGCTGGCTTAACCTTAGCCTCCCCCCCCCCCCTCGCCTTAACCTTAGCTTGGAGAAAGCAAGCGCTCTGATGGCCGAGCTGTCCCATCTCCATACATTTTCAGTCATTTGTTTTTTATTCCTTGGCCAGAGCTCCAGGGATCAATGAGCAGTGACATTTTTGTGTATGACCGTTTTTTATTTTCTCTCCCACCATTAAGGTTAGGTAGCTGCATTTCAACTTAAAGAAATATTTACGAATTGATTCTCCTCATCTTAAGAAAAAAAATCAACCTACTATAATAGCCCAAATAAAATATCACTTAACGGTGCCAACATTAGGAAGCAACAAAGTGGCTGGTTTCATGAAAGCGCAATGATTCTATCGGGGCACAGGAAAAAGTTGGACGAAAGCACGGTTGCGTCGTACTGTCGTGATGATCGAAAAGATTATCGATAACGATCAAAGGTCGATTATAGCGCGGTTGTGTTTTGCTGTCGCGATAATCGAAGGTCGATTAAAGCGCGGTTGTGTTATGCTGTCGCGAAAATCGAAGGTCGATTATAAAGTGGTTGTGTTTTGCTGTCGCGATAATCGAAGATTGATTAAAGCGCGGTTGCTTTACTGTCGCGATAATCGAAGATTGATTAAAGCGCGGTTGCTTTACTGTCGCGATAATCGAAGGTCGATAAAAGCGCGGTTGTTGTACTGTCGCGATAATCGAAGATTGATTAAAGCGCGGTTGTTGTACTGTCGCGATAATCGAAGGTCGATAAAAGCGCGGTTGTACTGTCGCGATAATCGAAGATTGATTAAAGCGCGGTTGTTGTACTGTCGCGATAATCGAAGGTCGATAAAAGCGCGGTTGTTTTGCTGTCGCGATAATCGAAGGTCGATAAAAGCGCGGTTGTTTACTGTCGCGATAATCGAAGGTCAGTTATGCTAAAGCGCGGTTTTTTTGCTGTCGCGAGAATCGAAGGTCGATAAAAGCGCGGTTGTTTTAATGTCGCGATAACGACAAACGTGATTGTGTCCCAGCGTTGACGAAAGCGCGAATATGTCCCACTGTTGCGTTGATCGAAAGTCCACGAAAGAAAGTCCACGAAAGCGGATATGTCCCACTTGCGTTGATCCACGAAAGCACGAATATGTCCCACTGTTGCGTTGATCCACGAAAGCACGAATATGTCCCACTGTTGCGTTGATCCACAAAAGCGGATATGTCCCACTGTTGCGTTGATCCACGAAAGCACGAATATGTCCCACTGTCATGTTGGTCGAAAAAGTGATCTTGTCCTGTTGTTGCATTGACTGAAAGCCGACTGAAACCAGTGTTCCGAGTAAGGACCGTCCCAAAAGATAACCCGCGCACGTAAGGTCATTTTTCGGTCAATCTTTGGTCGAGGTAGTTTTGAATAATACATTCCAGCTTTATTGGACAGCAGTTAATTGGAACCCACAGCGATGGCAAAACCTGGCTTGGATTAACTGCTGTTGGGTAATTTCTTTCAACACGGATTTTGTCGAACAGCAGTAATCGACTCGAAGACTCGCAACAATCGCAGCCATACAATTGCCTTTCACTAGGCCGGCCTCTATGCTGTGGATCGTTGGTCTAGAGGTTTTTCACCCATCCTGGCAGTGGAAAACCATGGACTTGATCCCCAATGGAATGTGAACTATAAACATTGGTAAAAGGTAAAGGTGTCCCTTAACCTAGGCGGTCGTAGGAGAGCGAGGCATCAGAGACTTCAGCTTCTCTAGGGCCAATTATATTGAGGGCGGCGCCCATCTCTTCTCCCTCGCTGCTCAACTTGACTAAGGAAAAGTGAGTGCTCTGACCACTGAGCTATCCCGCCCCCATTGAGCTGATAAAAAATGCAGACATGCAAGATGTGGACATTAAACTACACTTAAAACCCACATCTACAATTGAGATAACTAAAATTTGGTCATAGGAAAGTAATTTCAAGTACATCTAAATACACAAGGTCAATTATGACGTAAACATTAAAGATAAAACGGAAAAGGTCTCCCATAACCTTTGTGGTCGTAGGGGAGCGAGGCATGGGAGACTTTGGCTTCTCTAGGGGCCAGCATATTGAGGGCGGCGCCCATCTCCTCTCCCTCGCTGCTTTACCTTCTCTGACCCTAAAGAGAGCAAGTACCTATATACAGGCTGGGGGGGACTGTACGGAAGCCAAGGCGCGCAACGGTTACCCATCCAACTGGTAACCATGCTCGACGCTGCTTAATAACTTAATTTGGGGAGAGCGAGGCTCTGACCACTTAGCTATCCCACCCCCTGACCTGTTTAACACGTCTAAGTATCGGCATTTCATAGTATATCTAAAATGAAGGTTACTGGAACATTTGAAATACTGTAAAGTAAAAAATACAGACTTCAAAGTAGTAGGCACCCATCAGTCTCGGAAGACTGGAGTTGCCCTCTAGTATTTAGAGCGCAAAGCCTGGGTAAGTTTGGAGGGCAAGCTGTTACCCATGTAGTAGACTATCCCCCCCCCCCTCCACGCCACTGGAATGGTCCATTGGAAAGGCAGTCGCCGATACGAATGGTTCCAGTACCGTCGCAGGAGCCGCCAGAGCGTTGCATAATTATACACAGTAGGCCGACTTCTAAGAAGGAGATCACTAAAATGCAGACATCTGAAAACGCACTACTATACACAGAATATACAGTCTGAATTTCACGCAGAAAAATCTGCCGTGACTTTAGGTGGTATGAAATGAAATGAGACTAATATATAAAATACAGATGAGTAAAATACATTAAAACCACAAGTGGTGTACATAAAAACCCATTAAAAATCGTGTAAGATGCAGAATACAGAAATAACGCGTTTAAATACACATGAACCCGTAATTGAAAACCGATAACTACAATATAAACAAAAGTAAAGACACTCTAGTCGTGGGAAAGGCAGAAACCGGAAATGTGGACATCTAAAACCCGTTTAGATGCACATAAGACCCAGAATCTAAAATACACAAAATATAAATAAAATGCGGTCAACATAAAATAAAGACGTCTAAAATATACACATCTAAAACATTTAAATACACATAAAGCCAAAAAATAAAACCAGCATTGTAGACGCATCGCAAATACAGACGAATCTGAAATCCATCTAAAATATAAAATATTTGTAAATGCGCTTACCTAAAATAAAGACGTCTAAAATGTACAAATCTAAAACATGTGAATTAAAAAGGCCAATCTAATCCAATCATGCTGTTTGTAGCCCCACCGACCACACAGGCCATATCGGGGCTGTCACCTCAAAATCTAAAAGGCATGTAAAGCATAATTTTTTTTAAAAAAGCCCATCTGAAAGCGCTCACCTAAAATAAAGTCTAAAGTATGCAAAACTAAAACATTTGAATACATGTAAGGCCCCACAATAAAGCCAGCATCGAAGACTCGTCTTTAATGCAAATAGAATACAGGCACTACAACTCGCCCACATTTAAAGACTATCGATATTGAAGACGTCTAAATAGACATTAGACGAGCATCAAAAATGCATCTGAAGTACAGATGAATAAAATAGATATCTTACAATGGTCATCTAGAATACGGACGTATACAATTTAAGACATCTAAATACACAGACCAACATATAAAATGTATTTAGAATTCAGGTAACCAGCACAAACTGAAATATAGATATCGAAATCACATTGAAGTACAAATGATTGACAGCTAAAATATACACAACTAAAATACAGACAACTTGGTTAGATTTAGACCTAAAACGCATCTAGATGCACATTTATACACGCTAATAAATGCAGACGTTTAAAACATTTAAATCCACATAAAATGTATATCTGTGATATTTGCAGATGATATGCACAGAAAATACAGGTATGTAGACATCTTAAGAGACATAAACACGCCACCTGAAACGCATTCAAATACAGGTGACTTAAAATACGTTAAAAAACAAACAAACCCACAGACATTTAACATACTGACATCTAAAATGTACATGCACATTTAAAAGAACATACAAGACCAACACTTGAAATACATCTGCTGGACGATGTGGAGTGTAGGGGTTCAGACAGTTCAATTCAGACACCTGGGTCCGTGAAGTCAGGGGATCGAATCTTGGCAGCAACGTCTGGTAATTTGGG
>CM060333.1:25601344-25603844 GCA_030674155.1 Stramonita haemastoma | reverse complement strand
TTGTTAAGTTCTCGAGTCTAAATTTCCTTCAATTTATGTTCCCAGATTATAATAATAAAAATAAGAGGAAAAGAAAAAGGGAAACCCAATCAATACTGTTGTGTTGTTATTCATGTTGATATTTGCTTCTAAGGGCAGCGTGATAGCCTGTTTTGACAACGGTACGTGTCCCATTTTGACTAGCTTTGTTGATCTCTGAGATTACTGTTGACACAAGGTTGGGGTTTTTTTGTGTGTTGTGTTTTTTTTTGTTCATTAAAAAAAATCCATTTGTAATGAAGCAAATGATTGCTTTTCTTCTTTCTTTTCTTTTCATTTTTTTAAAGAGGGAGAGAAAGAGAGGTCGAGGTCGAGGTCGAGAGAGAAAGAGAGAGAGAAAGAGAGGAGAGAGAGAGAGAGAAGAGAGAGAGAGAGAGAGAGAGAGAGAGAGAGAGAGAGAGAGAGAGAGAGAGAGAGAGAGAGAGAGAGAGAGAGAGAGAGAGAGAGAGTAAAGTATGATGTAGTTGTTTTATTATTATAATCTCTGATATAACAATGAAAACGTAATAAAGCTAATAAAAGAGACACTTCCCCCACCACTCACAACCCCACATACAAACATACAGAAAAATAAAACAATAATGAAAAATAAAACACCAACAGCGGTAACATAGCATTTTTAAGAAAAAACAGGTACATATCCAGCAAACATGGATTAATTTTTAATTAAAACATTATTCAGGATCACATCTTGGTTTGTTTTTTTTTCAGTCTCGCATATTATTTATGCTATGCTGTGTTATGTATGTTATCATACTACTTTATTTCTGAGACATCTTTTAGCTGTAGGTTTCAAATCTACTATTCTTTCATTTATTCCTTTTTTCCAGGCAAAAATCCTAAAGGAATCTATGTATCTTTCTATGTACCAATTGAAAACCAAATTCTAGGTTTTCTCGTGTTTTTTTTTTTTTTCTCTCTCTCTCTCTCCAAATATTACAGCCTAACAAGCAGATAGGAAAATGCAAATAACTCAAACAGAGACACATTTTTGATGTATTTAAAAGGAAATAAATATGAACTTAAATATGAACACGATTTTCTGTTCCAGTCCACTTTATTATCAAACACACAAACCTTGATATCCACACCAAGAAAAAAAGAAAACCATTTAAGTTAGCATTGTTCTCGCTGGTGATTGTAAATGATCATTTTCCACTTTTGCACATTTTAGCACGCATACACGCTCACTCATTTGTGCCCACAAGCAGACAGATAAAAACTCACCTGTGCGTATGCACACGTACACACACACACGCGCACACACACGCACGCACACGCCACAACACACACAAACATACACACACACACAGAAGCAAACAAACAAGCAAACAAATGTACACACATACACACACTGTCATTCACACTTTCACGTACGCACGCACGCTCGCACGTGTACGCACGCATGCACGCACACGCACACAAAGACAAACACAACCCCCCCCCCACACACACACACACAAACCGCCATTCTGTCACCGATCTTCTTTCTCCTCATTCCATTAGCGCTGCTACAAGGCTGTAATACTACCATTACCTCCAGACCTCACCATCTGCGTCACTCTCACCAGTCCTCACATCGTTCAGACGGTATCCTGGTTATGCCATACCAAAAAATTATGTCTTAAAAAAGTTACTCATTGGGACAGTCATCAAGTCAGACATGCATATTTTACTATGTTAGTTTCAACGTGTCTAATTTGATTATGACTTCAGTGTAGAACAGAGAGAACAAAATGTAATCAACATGTTTACGGTGATTTTTGAGGATTCAGGTATTTTTTAGACAAAAAGGTATTTTCTTGATGAAACTAACACGTTAGCCTGAACACGCAACGTACTATGCTTATGCAGTCCAAGTTTGGGCATACTGTATTTTTTGCTATTCTGAGACTTCAAAGATACACAGATTTGTTTTTCTTCAGACAGCAAGAACAATTAGGTTTCAATTTCCATGCCCTCAAAACAAAAAAACGAAAACAACACCAAAGCAACCCCCCCCCCCCCTAACATTTTTTTTTATATTAAGATGTTTGTGATAATTACTTTTAACAATCTAGTGATATTGAGGCCAGCATTTGCTATCAGAATAACGTAATAACCCAGAACAATGTTGGTGTGTTTTTTCTCTCGACCATTATGTGACATTCAGCTTAAACACGCAGATTTTTTTTTTCAGCTATACTATACTGATGAAAGCTACTTTTAATCTACGTGTCAATAAACCCCCCACAAAGGAAGCGAAAGGTAATCAACATGTCTCTGAACTGAAATTGGATTCTTCAGAATTCGTGATAGTGTATTTAGCTAGAAAAAAAAATGCCTGCCTCATTTTGATCAGTGTTGTAAAAGTGGTGTCATTCGCTGTTAACACAAAATTGAGGGTTTCGTTTTCAATTGGTTTTTAAAAAGTGTGTGTGTGTGTGTGTGTGTGTGTGTGTGTGTGTGTGTGTGTGTGTGT
>CM060333.1:25580760-25601244 GCA_030674155.1 Stramonita haemastoma | reverse complement strand
GGACGTACGGGTAAAAAAAGCTTGGGGGCACCACCACTGGATTTCACAACTTCTTTGAATAAAAGATGAAAAAGTAACACACTTTGCTACAGTATTCAACATGGGAGGGAAAAAAAAAACACCGTGGATTTTTATTTTTCTAAAAAAAAAATAAAAGAAAAAATTAAAGTTGGGAAGAAAGCAATTTTTTTTAAAGTGGAGATTGGGAAAGACATCGCGATAACTGTTGATCAGGGGTGTTTTTTTTCTTTCATATTAAAAAAAAAATAGCCTAAATGATTTCAAAACCCAAAGAAGGGGGGAGTCTATCGAAAGACTTTTGGGGGGGGGTTTAGAGTAGAGTAGTTTTTCAGCATGTTTTAACTCAGAGGAAAAACCCCCTGCCGTGAATCAAACCCGGGTCGTCAAATGCGGGGCGCAATGTTTGCCCATAGGCTATCCCGTCCCCTTGTCCCCCTTTTGGTCAAGGGAAAGGGGGAACAGGTAAAGGTAAAGTGAAGAAAGAGAAAAAAAATTTGATGTCCTGTCAACAAAAAGCAAGTGATCGCTTGACTTTAGAAGTGCCTGTTAGAACGACATTTCAGCTGCGTTTATTTTGTGGTTTTATTCAATTTTTGTAGTGTCGAGGCTCCTGACCTGTAGGCTACAGATATACGGGCCCTGGTAAGTGTTTTTATCCATTCTGATGCAGAGATATTTAGGTATGTGTCTGTCTTTCTAAATGCTGTTTAAACAGACTCATCTTTTGCCTGACCATACCCATTCTAGCCTTGACTTCTTGTTGACGGGACCCATTGATCTCTTTAATTAATAGAGCCCAAATATTTGAAATTTTGAACGTATTCCAGATCTGTTCCATTGATTTTGATATTTGAGGGTTGATGTACCATTCATGTGTGATGTTTGGTCTTTTTTGCCATTCAACTTAAGGTCAGCCGCGTTGCCTCTGCATCGGTTTTGTAGAGAATTCTTCTCATGCTTGTGATGTCATTGGCGATAAGATGCTGTATCATCAGCAGACTTGAGGTTAGGGATGTTCCTGCCTCCTATATTAATTTCCATGGCATCTATGGCCGCCTTTCTCATAATTATCTCTGTATAGGCCTAAATGCTAAAAAGATGCGGAGGTAATATGTAACCCTGACAGACTCCTTTTTTTTATATCGAAGAACTTAGGTGTGCTCGCCATTCCATCGGATGGTTGTCTTCGAACTGAATACAAATTTGCTATGAGAGAGATCAGATGCTTAGGAAAGCCCATTTCTAATACTGTGATAAACAGATGGTGATGGTTGACACTGTCAAAAGCCTTACTATAGTGTATGAAAGTTTATGAGTGTTTCATCTTCAGTGTGTCTATTTTTCTCTAACAGCATCTGAAGTACAAAAAGCATGTTGTTCCTCTTCCCGTTTATTTCAATTTGTTTGCTTTACAAGATCAGCTCTATATGAATTCCATATAGGCCTATCATTATTATTGTTACTATATCCTGTCTGACAATCAGACATCGCTTTTCAACTTTATTTTTTATTCCTTGCTTGTACGGCTTATCAAGGCAATTGTTCTACAATTGCCACAGTTGTTGTTTTTTTTTTTATATATAATCCCCACTCTTGTAGAGCACGGCAAATTTCTTGTTGCTTCTACTCGCTGGGTCATTGGCTGTCTCCCAAAATCTTTTGCATAAAGTAATTACATGCAGCTTTAAAAACTGGATGGGCCTGAGTTCTTCAAAAGCTCTCTTGGTATGTTGTCCATTCCAAGGGATTTGCCTTTTTTCAGTTGTTTGGTGGCATCAGCTCCTTCATCTTTTAGTGGCAAAGATTTCGCCTCTTGTGGATCTACATTGCGTGTCAATTCTCTGGTAAGTAAGGAAATTTTTTTAAAAAGTGGGAATATTTTCTACTCTGATCTCTCTTATGAAAGCTCTTAGCGCTTACAAACAGATACATAACAATTCAAACAGACTATCAAACAAAAAAGACATACTTACGGACAGCTACAAAACACACACTAATCTGAAACTTTCTATTCTCCTTACTAGGTATCCTTCATCATTTACAAGCCTCCCATGTGAAAGCATCCCACCCTTCTGCTGTTGTTGGTGTCAAATAGTTCTTGTCCGTATCCATGCCACCTTTCTATATTTCATTCATTTTCTCTGACTTTTCCACCTTTGTCATTCAGGCTTTGATTTTGAAATGACAGGATACTTCCTTTTACTTTTTAATTTGCTGGGAAAGACTCTCTCTCTCTCTCTCTCTCTCTTCTCTCTCTCTCTCTCTCTCTCTCTCTCTCTCTCTCTCTCTCTCTCTCTCTCTCTCTCAATCTCTCTCTCTCTCTCTCTCTCTCTCTCTCTCTCTCTCTCTCTCTCTCTCTCTCTCTCTCTCTCTTCTCTTCAAAAAAAAAAAAAAAAAAAAAAAAAAAGAAAAAAAAAAGAAGTATGTAATGCTTACTCTGTTACCCTTAAAAAATAAAGATAAACAAAGATTCTCTCTCTCTCTCTCTCTCTCTCTCTCTCTCTCTCTCTCTCTCTCTCTCTCTCTCTTCTTTTCTCTCTTCTCTCTCTCTCTCTCTCTCTCTCTCTCTCTCTCTCTCTCTCTCTCTCTCTCTCTCTCTCTCTCTCTCTCTGAGCCCTTTGCAATTTTTATTTTATAGCTCTCGTTTTCTAACCCTAAACTTTCGTCTTTTCTGATCTTTGTTCTAATTCTTTTCATGTTTTTTGTAGTCATCATTTCTGTTGTTTTTTTTTGTTTTTTGTTGTTGTTTTTTTTTTTGGGGGGGGGGGGGGGGGGGCTTTTCCACTTTTCTCTTGCTAATATGACAACTTCATCACTAATAAAGTTTTGGGTTGATTTTTTTTCCCCATCTTTTGTAAGTTACTTTGGGCAGCGTCTGTGTAGGCCTAATACCTTCTTTGCTATCTTTCATTCTTTCAGAAGTCGTTCAAAACGATTGTTTGTGTCCATTTCATAAGCGCTTTTAGCTTCAGTATTGCACAGCTTGTCCAGATTATAATTATGTGCAGTCAGGTGGGGTTTTTTTTCCTTCTCTGTTTGACACCTTTAATCTGATATCCATCTGATCTGATTTCCTCTGATCCCAGTCACTATCTGTCCTGGTCTTGTTCTGGCATTTAATGACCGGTGTTTGCCAAATGGTCAGTCGGTACATAATCAAATCGATGGCAACTTTCATCTAGTGGTGAGATCCATGTGTATCTCCTTCTGTTGGGGGTGCTTAAAGAAGTGTAATGATTAAATTGTTTGCTTGGCAGAGGGTAGGCCTATAAGTCTCCTCTGTCATTTCTTGAGCCCAGACCCAAAAGTCCAATGCTCTACTCTGTCTTTTCATTCAGCTTCGTTTGTGTTGCAGTCTCCTATGATCATGATCATGCAGATTTCCCTGCCAGGTATGTTTCTCTTTGAATGGCCTGTAGGTCATTGTCAAAATAGTTCTATGTCCTCTTGTGAGCTGTTCAATATCGGTGCATATACCTGCATGTTGTTGAAAGACTCCCTTCAATGATGGTGTTGGGTGGGTTTGGGGGGGGGGGTGGATTGATTTTTGTCAAGGAAAGGTTGAGAGAGAGAGAGAGAGAAGGAGAGAGAGAGAGAGAGAGAGAGGAGGAGAGAGAGAGAGAGGAGAGAGAGAGAGAGAGAGAGAGAGAGATCAAATCAAATCAAATCAAATCAAATCAAATCTTCTTTTTTTTCAAGGATAAGGAATAAGTAAAAAACAACCAACCAGACACATCATAATATTGGAATAGGCCCAATACCCACTTATCTGCACAGGAAAGGCAAACAAACAAATAATATAAAAAAAACGATTCAAAGTTTTTTTTAAAAAAGGAAAAAAAGCGAAGACGAAACAAAACAAACAACCCCTCCCCCCCCAAAACCAAAACCCCCCCCCCCCCCCCCCCCCCCCCCCCCCCCCCCCCCCCCCCCCCCCCCCCCCCCCCCCACCCCAACAAATAGCAAAAAACAACTCAATCACGAAAGAAACCAAACCAAAACAAAGAAACACACGCAAATAAAACAAAAACAATAAGCAAAAAACCACTACAAAATAAAGGAGGTTGTGCAAAAACAACAACTAAAATAACACCTCTGGGCATCGGCTAGGGCAGGCTCACACACACACACACACACACACACACACACACACACACACACACACACACACACACACACACACACACACACACACACACACACACACAAACACACACACACACACACATGTACTTTGAGTCCTATTGACAGTTTACTATAGTGCTTATGAACATGTTAGTAGCTTGTTTACGAGACAGAGACATTGATTTCGTGCTCTTTTCTTAATTTTCTAAAAAGTTCTGATTGATTGTTCAGGGTTTAATATTCACTTTTGGTGTTTTTACTTACTTTTTGTTTCTACCATTGGTTAAAAGTTCTACAAGTTTTTTTGTTTTTTTTGTCTAATATCACTTGTGTGAACAGACATTAAATATGTTCCGAAAATGACAGGACTGATTTCTTGCTTAATCTCCGAAAAGTTACAAGTCATAGAGAAACAATGGCACGGGACAGTTTATCATTTAATCCTAATTACTCAGGGGGAGGTTGGGGTATCAACCGAGGTTAATCATTGCCGATTCTCCCCTGACAATAGTATCCTAGCCATCTCGCCACCCCTCTCTGTCCCATCCTAAAGATCTATAATAATAATAATAATAATAATAATAATAATAATAATAATAATAATAATAATAATAACAACAACAACAACAACAACAACAACAACAACAACAATAATAATAATATAATAATAATAATAATAATAATAATAATAATAATAATAATAATAATAATAATGCTGATTATATTGATGATAATAATAACAATAACAATAATGCTGATTATGATAATGATTATGATGATGGCACAATAACAAATGATGATGATAATAATAAATAATTTATAAATAAATATAACTGATAAAACTAAAGAACAATAAATGAATATAACTGATGAAACTGAAGAAGTCTTACAGAAAGAGAAAGCCCAGGCTAAAAGAAAATTCATATTGCTTGTTCTAGACCTGTCACACGTTTTATCGGTAAGTTTTTGCTTGATTTAGACTACCTGAAACTGGTCATCGACATTTAAAAATAAAACACTTTTTAATTTTTTTTTTTAAAGAAGAAGAAAGAAAGAAGGAAAGTAGAAAAAAAAAAAAAAAAGAACAAAGTTTTAAACTTCGATTCGCAGAAACAGGCGCATCACGGTCTTCAAAGAGAGGTAATACAGAAAGATTTATCCCGAGTACAGTAGAGGAAGTTATGTACCCTGCATTGTAATATGACATGACACAATCATCCGTGATGCCCTAACTAATCAGAGCAGCCCCTGGATCTGTCAGTGTTTTCCACCTAATGTCACCCCCCACCCCACCTAATGTAAACTCCCCCCTCCCCCTTTTTCATTATCTCTGCTTCTTTCTTCTTCACAAGTTTTTATGTATTTCTGCGTCTTCCTTCGTCTTGCAGGTATCATTTTGTTTTTGAATTTGTGAGATTTGTGATGTTGCTGGTTTTTTTTTGTGCGAGTTGTTTTTGTTTGGCTATTCCCATCAGGGCCCTGATGGGCAAGGGCCCGGTGCAAAAAAAGTATGCGAATACTTTGTTATGCTTGAAAAAATAAAGATCATTCAACTTGTTTTAAATGTGTACACATGTATTATTTTCTTTTTGAATTCATAAGATTTATGCTGTTGCTGCTTTTTTTCTTCTTTTTTTTTAAGGGGGGGGGGGGGGGGGGGGGGAGGGGCGTATCTATTCATAATGATGTTGAGGCTAATTATTTTCTTAAGACCTGATAAGTTTCATGTGGTTTGTTGCTTTGGTTGGGTTTGTGGGCTTTTTTTTTTTTTTTTTTTAAATCATGATAATCTGTAATAAGGGTGAGGACTGGATGAAAAAGAAAACCATGTTTATTCATTATCCTTGAAATGAAAGAACTTGCCTTGTCTTGCACCGCCTACGCTACATGATATGGAGGGGATAGTATTAAGTATTGACAGCATTAAGTATTGACAGTGTTAAATATGGATAGTATCAAGTATGGACAGTATGGACAGTATTAGGTATTGATAATAAGTATTGACAATATTAAGTATTGATAGTATTAAGTATTGACAGTAGTAAGTATTAACAGTTTTAAGGTTTATTCAATTTTTTTTACAGGATGGCTTACCCACATCCACATGCACAGCTATGTGCATGTACAAATGTGTATGTATTAGTGTGTATGTGTGTGTGTTAGTTACTGTATCCGCCAAAACAAGAAAAATAGAAAATGTGAGTAATTTGTAATGTGCTGATGGAGACTGATGGAATAAGCACTTTGTTGTTTTTTTTACATCCAGTTCCCGTCTATATGCAGTTTTCTAAATTTTGCCATCTGTTCCCACTGGCACACAATGGCCTACTCTTCTGAAAAGCAGAACAGGTTCTAATGAGTGTGCATGGTGCTCTGTGTGCGTTCCTACAGTTTATAGTCTAATCAAAAGGACTGGGGGGGGGGGGGGGGGGCGGGGGTGTTGACTGGCATATATGTGAACTCCAGGGGGAAAAAATCCTCTTGAATGAGGCTCAAACTCAGGTCAGCAAATCACGTGTTTGGGGGAGTGTCTTTTTTGGTTTGGTTGTTTTTCAGTTTTTTCACCTACAGTGACGACACTGTCGTTACACTGTTCCATATAATCAAAATCAATAGATCCATTGGTCAAAACCACCAAGTGTCTGCTTGACAACTGAGAGGCTTACATGACATATACATGTATATATATATATATATATATATATATATATATATATATAATATATATATATATACACACACACACACACAGATTTTTTATTTTATTCTTTTATATTGAGGATAACAGAATAAGCACTTATATGCTTTTTTACATCCTGTCCCCAGTTGTATGCAGTTTTGTAAATCTTATCCGTTCCCACCAGCATACAATGGCCTACTCTTACGAAAAGCAGAACAGGATTTAACGTGTGCGGAACATCGTGTGCACAAGATGTTCCGCGTGCATTCGCACACAGGGCCTCAGTTTATAGTTTCATCCGAAAGACTTGTGGAAGTCAAGTCAATACTGATGTTAACTCCAGAGGAAACCCAGGTTTTCAAATTGTGAGCGCAATGTTCCAACCACTAAGCGATCTAGAAGGAGAGAGAGAGAGAGAGAGAGAGAGAGAGAGAGAGAGAGAGAGAGAGAGAGGAGGAGAGAGAGAGTGTATGTACAGATAAAATATATATATAAATATGCAAGCTTAAAATCTTGTGCACATACTTTACACTTGTAAACACAGTCATTCATGAATGAAACTGAACACAGGCAGTTGAGTTTTCTGTGTTTATTTTTGGGTTACTTGCACATATTTGTACCATTTTTCATCAACTTAAAAAATTCATTCAATGCTTTTCAGCTGCGAGCCGGCTACCCAACCCCACTTCAACCTTTTTTTTCCTGAAGGGGGAGGTGCTGACCAGCAGTGACACAAGGACTGACCAAATCACTTCTGTTCACTTCTGAATGGGACTTTTCAATCTGTCCACATGGTACAAAAAATAACATCCATTCCTATAGTGCTTTTAAACTGTAATTAAGGAACATTTTTTTTTGTTAAAGGTACAAAATATGTGTCAACGGTGTACAGGGCTTATCAAATACAAGAAAAATGGAAGCAATACGGGCTATAGGCAACATTTGTGTTGATCCTATAAAGGAACATGCAATATTTTCATTATCATAATTTGGCATATTTTTACAATCACAGTTAGCTGTCAAACTTTTACAATCACATATCAAATCAAAGTTAACTGTCATAGTTTATCCACACCACCATACATTTCCAGTTGGAACTTAACTGCGTTTAGGGCAACAGAGGGGGGGGAAAAACCCCACTAATAATGGCAACAAAATCAAAAACAAACAAAAAACAAAAAAACACCCTTTATGCTACTGGCAAATAAGGTTTCCAATGCACCCTTTCATGGGAGTAAAATCAAAACGATACAGCTTCAAATGCAATAATTTTTTTAATAATGCACAATTTTTACCCTGGAACATTGATACAGGGTCAAAATTAATGTATGCATTATTTAAAAATTTATTGCATTCAATAACACATAGGGGGAAGGGGGCAGCAAACAAAGTGGAGGGCATTGACTGCATAAATTAAAGCTACCAGATACCATAAAAAAAATACACCAAGATTTTCACATAAAGAAGACCTATCACCGAAGCCATGTCCTCAACACAGATAAAGTGAAGAAATTTGAAGCCTCAAAAATACATGATATATTATAAAAAATAATAATAATAAAATGATAATTTTTTTTATTTTTTATTTATTTATTTATTTTTTTTACTGAGCATGTAAATTGCAATTTAAGAAAATAGTGATAATTGGAAGAAAACAATGAGAAAGTTTTACTGGGTCACGCTTAGCAGTATCTTTATGCTTGCTTGTTTATGCAGAAGAAAAAAAAGCCAAGCAACTTAACTGTGGAAGAGAAACCACATAAAGGAATGTCCTTTGCAGCTGTGGAATAGAACCCAAGACAGGCAAATGCTTCAGGATCAAATCTGCAGCTAAGTCACAATCTTATGTCAGAATGATCTACAGGTACAGCAGGTAACACAGCAGTTAACAACACCAAATTTTACTATCTACAATGAAAAGAAAAAGGGGCATCAGCAATAAACTGTTTCACTTTGTACTACAAACTGAGTACATAAAAAAAGCAAAAACAAAAAAACAAAAAATCACTACTATACAGTGTACGAAATTATACTATACTAAACATTTTAATACAAAATGTCAATGTGATCAACAAGAAAAAAAAAGTGGAAAAGCGAGCGCATACTTTGCTGAAATTCATGTTTTCTTCTACTTAATGATTAAAAGCAAAACAAAACCACCAATTAATACAACCAAGTCTTTCATACAACTGCTTGTAAACCAGTTTACAACCAACTACTTAAAAAAAATATATTAAAAAAACCCACCCAAAAACCATATTCATGCCAAACCATTTTCTAGTTGGCTTTTCTTTTTTTTTTTTAACCAAACAAGTTTTATGATAGCACACAAGTCAAAGAAAAAATGGCTAAAAAAAAACCCCAAAAACCACCCAACCTGTACCCCACTGTATTATAGCAATATAGCAATGATATGCTGGAATACATCACATTTGCTACACTGGCACTTTAGAATACACACATCTAAAATGAAACTGCAGAAGAAAAAAAAAGTAAATGGGCATAGATACTGTACAAAAGTTGGACAAATGCCAGGAACCAGACAAGAAATCATGAAGCAATGAAAATAATAATAATAATAATAATAATATAAAAATAAATGGAATATATGTAGCGCTATATCTTGCGAAAACAAATCAAAGCGCATGCGCAATATTAATTCAGGTTTTTAACAAAGTCAATGTACACACACACACTGATCAACATGAAATGTTTCACTGTAGTCTCAGCAATACAACCAGATATTTTTTGTGAGGCCTCCAGCTTGTTTTTCTGTATTTTTCACTTAATTTCCATTTATATTTATTCACATTTTTATTTTTGGGGGGTGGGTGGGGTGGGGGGTGAATTACTTTGCAGAGCCTCCAACCCGTTTAAAAAAAGAAAAGAAAAAAAAAAGGCTTGTACACTTGAACTGAAAATGGAAATCCAAGACTACTAGGATAAGTACAGATGGAGTTGTAGTTTATGAATAGGGTGGGAGTGATATGACCTGGGCAGTGGGTATATCCCTAACCTATGGCAAAGCAAAAGGCAAGAAGGAAATAAGACTAATACAAGATGCCTGCAATATCTTAAACAGAATGAAAGACAAAAATGGTTTTTTTATACCAAATTTTATCAAATAACTAAAGGGAAAAAGGCATTTTTAATGCAAGGTTGTGACGTGACAAATATTTTTTCAACTGAAAAAAAAAAGGCATTGCAATACTTCGATCTCCATCCTTTCCAAAACTGTGTCAATGTTGGTTACAGCTGCAAATCCAGCAATGTGAGATTTCTTTAAACTAAACTCGCAAAAGTTCATGCTACTTCAGTTAACTTATTTCATTTTCTACTTAACAATCTCCCCCCCCCCCCCCTCCCCCCCCCCCCCCCCCCTCACCCAGGTATACAACTTTTATACTGGTTGCACAGTATGCTGATGGCAAATATATGTGGTAAATCATTCCTAGATCTACATGTCACACAAATCCATCCTCACACGCACGCATGCACATATTCCCACTGACCTGAACACACTTTTCTAACGCTCCATTTTAATAATGCTGCCCTTTTTCTGCCATGCATTCTCACCATCCCCATTAACCTCCCCCCCTTCCCCAAAAAAAGATTATTCAATAATGCATTCTAAAACCAGCACTCCTTTCTGTGGGACTTTTCAAAAATGCTCCCCTTTCTAATGATTATCAATTCTAAAGCCAGCATCCCCTAGTTCTGTTTTTAAATGAAGTTTCTAAAATGTACCTCTTTCAAATGATTTATTCATGCACTCTAAAGCCAGCATCCCCTAGTTCTGTTTTTAAATGAAGTTTCTAAAATGTATGCCTTTCAAATGATTTATTCATGCACTCTAAAGCCAGCATCCCCTAGTTCTGTTTTTAAATGAAGTTTCTAAAATGTATGCCTTTCAAATGATTTATTCATGCACTCTAAAGCCAGCATCCCCTAGTTCTGTTTTTAAATGAAGTTTCTAAAATGTATGCCTTTCAAATGATTTATTCATGCACTCTAAAGCCAGCATCCCCTAGCTCTGTTTTTAAATGAAGTTTCTAAAATGTATGCCTTTCAAATGATTTATTTATGCACTCTAAAGCCAGCATCCCCTAGTTCTGTTTTTAAATGAAGTTTCTAAAATGTATGCCTTTCAAATGATTTATTCATGCACTCTAAAGCCAGCATCCCCTAGTTCTGTTTTTAAATGAAGTTTCTAAAATGTATGCCTTTCAAATGATTTATTCATGCACTCTAAAGCCAGCATCCCCTAGTTCTGTTTTTAAATGAAGTTTCTAAAATGTATGCCTTTCAAATGATTTATTCATGCACTCTAAAGCCAGCATCCCCTAGTTCTGTTTTTAAATGAAGTTTCTAAAATGTATGCCTTTCAAATGATTTATTCATGCACTCTAAAGCCAACATCCCTAGTTTTTAATGAATTTTCTAAAATGCCCCCCTTTCAAATGATTATTGATTCTAGAGCCAGCATCCCCTAGTTCTTTTTAAATGAATTTTCTAAAATGCTCCCCTTTCAAATGATTATTGATTCTAGAGCCAGCATTCCCTAGTTCTCTTTTTAAACGAATTTTCCAAAATGATCCCCTTAGAACATTGCGCTCACAATTTGACGACCCGGGTTCGATTCCCGGCCAAGCAGATTTTTCTCCAGGAGTTAACATCAGTGCTGACTCCACTCTCCAAAAAAGTCCTTTGGATGAGACTATAAACCGAGGCCCTGTGTGTGAATGCACGCAAAACATCTTGCGCACATGTTAAAAATCCTGTTCCGCTTTTCATAAGAGTAGGCCATCATGTGCTGGTGGGAACAGATGACATTTACAAAACTGCATACACACAGGGACTGGATGTAAAAAAGCACAATAGTGCTTATTCCATTATCCTTGATATAAAATAAAGAAAGAATCCCCAAGTTCTGTTTTTAAATTAATTTTCTAAAATGCTCTCTGCTCTTCCCTAAACCTAACCAGAAAGTGTGACTGCTTGTTCCCTATCCCCATCCTGTCATTAAAGTTCCCCCTTCCCCCCCCCCCCCCCCCCACTAGCACCCTTTCCCTTAAAATTCTACCACCAGTAGTATTTGATGTTTAAAAGAAAAATTTAATCATAGTACTCGTAGTATTTGATTTTTGTGATTATTTTCAGTTATTTTGATATGTTAATTGTTTACCAAAATTCACATGGGTTTTTTTTTTTTCTTTCTTAGAGCATTGATGTAAAGAATAAAGAAGCCTCGTGCTAATCCATTTTCGTTCATTAAAGAATTCAATTCAATCGCAAAGAAAGTTGAGCCATTGTGTCAGCATGAACCCTTTTATCTACCTGCCTTTTGTGTCCACATGTAGGGCAAGAGTTAGAATTGAGGTTAGTGTTAGTGTTAACGAGTTAATCGCATGCAAGGGTTGTCTGTCATCAGGTTGGTCCGTTAGAATGCATGTGGACACAATAGCACATAGACAAATGGTATGTAGCTACAGACACCAAGTTTTATAGCTTGTGATAGTATGGAGTTTTAAATCAGAATCACCAGTACTATCTACAGCTAAGCCTATGCCTTGAACTTCGATGTCCACTATTTTCTGGTTATTATTGATTTATTCTTTTATATCGAGGTTAATGAAATAAGCACTCGTGCTTTTTTTCATCCAGTCCCCATGTGAATACAGTTTTGTAAATATCTGTTCCCACCGGCATACAGTGGACTACTCTTACGAAAATCGGAACTGGATTTAACGTGTGCACACGATGTTCTGCGTGCGTTCGCACACGGGCCTCAGTTTACAGTCTCATCCAAAAGACTTTTGGGGAGAGTGGAGTCAGCACTGATGTCAACTTTTTCCCCCTCGAATGGGAATCGAACTCGGGTTGTCAAATTGCGAGCGCAATGTTCTGGTTAGCAATTGATATAAAGTTATTTCATTTTTTGAATAAGTTGCAGCCATTAAGAACAAAAAATTACCCTGAGCCCTCAAGACCTGGTAAATAAAAACATTTTCAACCAGTTCACTTTTTTCCTCCCACACTAAATTTGCATCTGTTCCCCTCCTAAACAGCCCTCTCCCTTTCTGATCTTCCAACTTGATGTCTCCTTCAACTACCCCTTCACACACACACACATCCATCTGTAACAGATACCAACTTTCTCAAAATATCAAATGCCAATGGCATATTGCACTTATTTTCTAGGCAGCATTTTTTTTTTAAATGCCAGCTGTTCTATTTTTTGAAAATTCATACATGTGAAAAAAACAAGCAAGCAAACATTTGAGTATTGAAAACGCTAGCTATTGTCACAATTGTGGCTATTTCAACTTTTAAATCCAACCTCAAGATACACTTGTTTCAAGCCTTTTGCCTTCTGTTAACATTTCCTATTTGTCCCTGCCTTCAACATTTTAAATTCCCTTCACCCTGTCAAAGTGTATAACCTCTATAAGTGTGTGTGTGTGTGCACACACGCGTGCGTGTGTGTGTGTGTGCTTTCAAATTTGCTAGAACTATTTACTGTCATTGGTTGCTTGTTTGTTGTGAGGGTCGTATGCAAGCACTTTGAATTGTTTTTGCAAGATATAGCGCTATATAAATTCCATGTATTATTATTATTTCATTAAAAGTTTTCAATACGCATGGGAAAAAAGCAAACATTTTGAGTATTGAAAATGCCAGCTGTTGTGCCTATTTTAAGAAAAGTTTTCAATACATATGGGGGAATGTACATTTGAGTATTGAAAATGCCAGCTACCCTATTTCATGAAAAGTTTTCAAAACATGAAAAAAAAAAAGAAGCAAACATTCAGTATTAAAAATGTCAGCTATTGTGCCTATTTCATAAAAAGTTTTAAACATAGGTGAAAAAAAACAAAAACCAATTTGAGTATAGAAAATGCTACTACCTATTGTGCCTATTTCATGAACAGTTTCAAATACATATACGAGGGGGAAAAAAACTCATTGAATATTGAAAATGCCAGCTATTCTGCATATTTCATGAAAAGTTTTCAATACAGACAACAACAAAATTGAGTACTGAAAATACCAGCTATTCTATTCATGAAAGTTTAAAATGCTTATGGATAAAACAAAAGCAAACATTGAGTATTGAAAATGCCAGCTATTTTATTTGATGAAATGTTTTCAACAGAAATGGGGGGGGGAAAGTGCAAACAGTAGAGTACTGAAATGCCAGCTTTTGTGCCTCTTTCATAAAAAGTTTTCCAATAGATATAGAGAAAACAAAAAGCAAACATTTGAGTACTGAAAATGCCAGCTATTGTGCTTATTTTATGAAAAGTTTTCAATACATAGGGAAAAAAAACAAAAAGCAAATGAGTATTGAAAATGCCAGCTAGTGTGCCTTTTTCGTGAGAAGTTTTTAATACACATATGGAAAAAACAAAACAAAAGTAGAGTATTGAAATTGCCAGCTATTGTGCGTATTTCATGAATAGTCAGATGTATAAGAAAAAAGAAAATATTTGATTATTGAAAATTTAATCTATTGTGCCCATTTTATCAGAAGTCTAATGCATAAATGTGGGGGGGGGGGGGGGGGGGGAAGGGGAAAAGTAAACACAGAATATTGAAAATGCCAGCTATTCTGCCTATTTCCTGAGAAGTTTTCAATACATACATTAAAAAAAAAAAAAGCATTGAAAATGCAAGCCATTCTGTTTTATGAAAAGCTTTCAAAACATACGAAAAAAAACCCAACCCATTCAGGATTAAAAACGCCAGGTATTGTGCCTATTTCATGAAAAGTTTTAACTACACATTAAAAAAACAAAAGCAAACATTCTCGTATTGAAAATGCCAGCTACTGTGCCTATGTCAAGACAAGTTTTGAATACATGTGGAACAACAAAAAAGCAAACATTTGAGTATTGAAAATGCCAGCTATTGTGCCTTTTTCATGAAAAGTTTTTAATACATATGAAAAAAAAACACCAAAAAGCAAACATTTGAGAGTTGAAAATGCCACCTCTTGTGCCTATTTCATGAGAAGTTTTTAATACATCTATGGAAAAAAAAAAGCAGAGTATTGAAAATGTCAGCTACTGTGCCTTTTTATGCACAGTCTAATGTATATGAAAAAAAGCAAGAATATTTGATTATTGAAAATACAATCTCTTGTGCCTATTTTATGAGAAGTTAATACATTATGTAAAAAAACAAAAGCAAACAGAGTATTGAAAATGCCAGCTACTTCCTATTTCTGAGAAGTTTCAATACATAAAAAAGCAAAAAATGCAAGCATTAGTGCTTCATGAAACTTTTCAAAACATATGAAAAAAAAAGCAAACATTCAGTATTAAAATTCAAGCTATCATGCCTATTTCATGAAAAGTTTTTAAACACATGGAAAAAAAAACAAAAGCTACATTTGAGTATTGAAAAATTCAATCTTTTGTGCCTATTTATGAAAGTTTTTAATACATATATAAAAAAACAAAAGGCTACAGAGTATTGAAAATGCAGCTTTTGTTCCATTTTGTGAAAGTTTGCAATACATATGGGGAGAAAAAGCAAACATATATTGAGTATTGAAAATGCCAGCTACTTTATTTCATGAAAAGTTTCAAAACATAGGAAAACCAAATGCAAACATTTCAGTATTAAAAATGCCAGCCTTTATGCTATTTCATGAAAGTTTTTAAATATATATAATAGGAAAAAACAAAGCAAAATACGAAGAAAATGCAAGCTATAGTGCCATTTCATGAAAAGTTTTTAATACAGATTAAAAAAAAAAAAAAATTAAAAAAAAAAATACCCACTTCATTTGAGTATGAACATACCAGTATCTATTTATGAAAAACTTAATTTAAAAAAAAAAATACAACATATTTAGAGAATTGAAAATTTAATCTATTGTGCCTATTTCTATGGGAAGTTTTAATATATATAAAAAAAACAAAATGCAAACAGAGTATTGAAAATTTAATCTATGTGCCATGCTATTTATGAAGTTTCTATTTGTTGAAAAACAAGAACAGAGTATTGATATGAGTATGTTTTGTGAAATTTAATACATGGAAAAGACATATTTGAGTATTGAAAATGCCAGCTATTCTGTTTCATGGAAGTTTGCAATACATATGGAAAAAAAACAACCAAACATTTGATTATTGAAAACGCAATCTATTGTGTCCATTTTATGAGATGTCTGTAAAACATATATGGAAAAAAAACAAAAGCAAACAGAGCATTGAAAATGCCAGCTATTCTGTCTTATTTCCTGGAAAGTGTTCAATACATACGAGAGAAAAAAATAAGCATTGAAAATGCAAGCTATTCTGTTGCATGAAGTTTTCAAAACAACAACAAAAAAAGCAGCAAACATTCAGTATTCAAAATGCCAGCTATCGTGCCTATTTCATGAGAAGTTTTAAATACACATGAAAAAAAGGGCAAACAATCGAGTATTGAAAAGTGCAATCTATTATGCCCATTTTATTAGAAGTTTTTAATACATATATGACAAAACAAAGCAAACAGAGTGTTGAAAATGCAGCTACTGTTCCCATTTTGTGAAAAGTTTTCAATACATATGGGGGAAAAAGCAAACATATTTGAGTATTGAAAATGCCAGCTACTGTTCCCATTTTGTGAAAAGTTTTCAATACATATGGGGGAAAAAGCAAACATTCGAGTATTGAAAATGTCAGCTACTCTATTTCATGAAAAGTTTTCAAAACATATGAAAAAAAAAAACCCAAATGCTAAACAATATTAAAAATGCCAGCCATTGTGCCTATCTCACGAAAAGTTTAAACACATGTGGAAAAACAAAAGCAAACATTCGAGTATTTAAAGTGCCAGCTAGTCCGCCTATTACGTGAATGGTTTTAAATACATATGAAAAAAAAAAAAAAAAACATTTGATTATTGAGAATGCCAGCTATTGTGCCTATTTCATGAGAAGTTTTTAATACATATATGAAAAAAACCAGAACATTAAAATGCCAGTTATCATACCTATTTCATGAAAGTTTTAAATATATTTATGAAAAAAGCAAACATTTCTGTATTGAAAATGCCAGTTATGCCTATTCCATTAAAGTTTAAAATATCTTTATGGAAAAAAAAAAATTTGAGTGTTGAAAATGCCAGCTATTGTGTCCATTTTATGAATAGTTTTACATATATATGAAAAAAGCAAACATTTGATTATTGAAAAAGCAATCTATTGTGTCTGTTTTATGAGAAGTCTTTCATACATATATATGGAAGAATAAAGAAAAAAAGAAGAAGAAAAAAGAAGGAAAGAGCATCGAAAATGTCAGCTATTCTGCCCTTTTTTCTTTTCTTTTTTTTTTTAGAAGTTTTCAATACATACGAAACAAACAAAAATTGAAAATGCAAGCTATTCTGTTTTGTGAAGAGTTTTCAAAACATTAAAAAAAATAAATAATTGAAAATGCAAGCTATTCTGTTTTATTAGAAGTTTTCAAAACATTTTTATAAAAATAAAAAAAATAAAAAAAAGGCAAACATTCAGTATTAAAAATGCCAGCTCTCGTTCCTATTTCACGAAAAAAAACCAACCGCAAACATTTGAGTATTGAAAACACCAGCTTTTGCACCTATTTTATGAGCAGTTTTAAATATATATGAAAAAAAACTAAACAAGAGTACTGAAAATACCAGCTATTCTACCTATTTCGTAAAAAGTTTTCAATACATATGGGGGAAAAAAGCAAACATTTGAGTACTGAAAATGGCAATAAATACTCTTATTTCATGAAAACTTTTCAAAAGATAGGGAAAAAAAAAACACCCAAATGCAAACATTCAGTATTAATGCCAGCCATTGTGCCTATTTCATCAAAAGTTTTGAGAAAACAAAAGCAAACATTTGAGTATTTAAAATGCCAGCTATAGGGCCTATTTCATTAAAAGTTTTAAATACAGATGAAAAAAAACAAACATCATTTGACTATTGAAAATGCCAGCTACTCTATTTCATGAAATTTTCTAAATACATATGGAAAAAAAAACAAAAGCAAACATTTTATTATTGAAAATGCAATATGTTGAACTTATTTCATGAGAAGTTTTTAATACATATATGGAAAAAAAAACAAAAGCAAACAAAGTATTGAAAATGCCAGCTATTTTATTTGATGTATACTTTTAAATACATGTATGGAAAAAAAATGAACAAAAGCAAATATTAAGTATGGAAAGTGACAGCTATTCTGCCTATTTCGTGAATGGTTTTAAATACGTATGAAAAAAAACAAATATCTGAGTATTGAAAATGCAATCTATAATGCCTACTTCATGAGAAGTTTTAATACATATATGGAAAAAAAACAAAGCATTGAAGATGTCAGCTATTTTATGAAGTTTACAATAGATATGAAAAAAAGCAAACATTTGATTATTGAAAATGCAATCTGTGTCCATTTTATGAGAAGTCTTTCATACATATATGGAAAAAAAACAAAAAAACAATCGGAGTACTGAAAATGCCACTCAGCTATTTTGCCTATTTCTTGAAAAGTTTTCAATACATACAAGAAAAACAAAAAAACAAAGCATTGAAAATGCAAACTATTCTGTTTCAAAATAAGTTTGAAAACATTAAAAAAAAAATAATAATAAACATTCAGTATTAAAAATGCCAGCTATTATGCCTATTTCATTTAAAGTTTTAAATACACATGAAAAAAACAAGAGCAGAGTATTGAAAACGCCAGCTATTGTGCCCATTTTGTAAAAAGTTAACATGAATAGTTTTTAAAAGATATGAAAAAAAACAAACCCCAAATGCCAACATTTAGTATTAAAAATGCCAGCCATTGTGCCTACTTCATCAAAAGTTTAAACACATGTGGAAAAACAAAAGCAAACATTTAAGTATTGAAAATGCCAGCTATTATGCCTATTTTATGAATGGTTTTAAATACATATGAAAAAAAAAAAGCAAATATCTGAGTATTAGAAATGCCAGCTATTGTGCCTATTTCATGAAATAGTTTTCAATACAGATGAAAAGACCAAAACCCCCACATGATTTAGTTCTGAAAATGCCAGCTTTTCTATTTCATGAAAAGTTTTTAAAATATAAATGGAAAAAAACAAAAGCAAATATTTTGAGTATTGAAAATGTCACTGTTGTGCCTATTTCTTGAGAAGTTTTTAATACATACATATGGAGAAGGAAAAGAGTATTGAAAATGCCAGCTATTCTGCCTATTTCATGAAAAGTTTTTAATACATACATATGGAGAAGGAAAAAAAAAAAAAGAGTATTGAAAATGCCAGCTATTCTGCCTATTTTATGAAGTTTTACATATATATGAAAAAAAGCAAACATTTGATTATTGAAAATGCAATCTATTGTGTCCATTTCATAAGTCTTTAAAACATATATGGAAAAACCAAAAGCAAACAGAGTACTGAAAATGCCAGCTATTCTGCCTATTTCTTGAAAAATTTTACACACACACACACACAGCATGGAAAATGTAAGCTATTCTGTTTTGTGAAAAGTTTTCAAAACATACAAAAAAAAAAAAAAAAAAAAAAAATCTGTATCAAAAATGCCAGCTATCATGCCTATTTCTTGTTAAGTTTTAACTACACATGAAAAAAACAAAAAGCATACATTTAAGTGATGAAAATGCCACCTATTGTGCCTATTTTATGAGAAATTTTGGATACATATGAAAAACAAAAACAAAAAGCAAACATTTGAGTATTGAGAATGGCAGCTATTGTGCCTATTTTGTGAAAATTCTATTCGTGTGTGTGTGTGTGTGTGTGTAAGGGGGGGGGGGGGGGGGGGGGACACAAACATTTGAGTATTGAAAATGCCAGCTATTCTGCGTATTTTATGAATTCTTTTTAGAATATCCCCCCAAAAAAAGAAAAAGCAAACAATTATTGAAAATGCAAACTGTTTCGTCCATTTTATGAGAAGTCTTTGATACATATATGGAAAAAAACAAAAAGAGTACTAAAAATGTATTCTACCTATTTCTTGAAAACTTTTCAATACATACGAAGAAAAAAAGAAAGAAAAAAAAAAGCAAACGCTTGAGTACACGAGTATTGAAAATGCCATCTACTCTATTTTATGAAAAGTTTTTGAAAGATCTGAAAAAAAAAAAAACATTCAGTATTGAAAATGCCAGCCATTGTGCCTATTTTATCAAAAGTTTAAACACGTGGAAAAACAAAAGCAAACGATTGAGTATTGAAAATGTCAGCTATTCTGCCTATTTCGTGAATGGTTTTAAAGACATATGAAAAAAACAAAAGCAAACATTTCAGTATTGAAACCGCCAGCTATTGTGCCTATTTTGTGAGAAGTTTTTAATACATATTTGTAAAAAAACCAAAAGCAAACAGAGTATTGAAAATGCCAGCTATTGTTCCCATTTTGTGAAAAGTTTTCAATACAATGAGGGGGGGGGGGGAAGCAAACATTCAAATATTGAAAATGCCAGCTACTCTATTTCATGAAAAGTTTTCAAAAACCCAAATGCAAACATTCAGTATTAAAAATGCCAACCGTTGTGCATATTTCTTTCATCAAAAAATTAAACACAAACGCAAACATTTGAGTATTAAAATGCCAGCTATTGTGCCCGTTTCATGAAAAGTTTTTAATACATATATGGAAAAAAAAAAAA
>CM060333.1:25569386-25580660 GCA_030674155.1 Stramonita haemastoma | reverse complement strand
AAAGCCGCTTTTCAATACTCCTGTTTGTTTTTTTTTTTTTCATACATATATTTTTAAAAACTTATAATGAAAATGGCATAGTAATTGCACTTTACAATACTGAATGTTTGCTGCTTTTTGTTTTTTTTTTTTGAAAACTTCAAAAACAAATATTTTGCATTTCAATGCTTTTCTTCCCCCATATGTTTGAAAACTTTCCAAAAAATTGACAAATAGCTGGTTTTTCAATGCTCGTTTGCTTTTTTTTTTTTTTTCCCATATATTTTTAAAGACATCTATAAAATGGACACAAAAAAAATTTTCAATAATCAAATTTTTTTTTTTTTTTCCTTATGTATTGAAAACTTCCATGAAACAAATAGCTTGTTTTTTTCAATACTCAAAATGTTTTTTTTTTCCCCCATATGTATTGAAAATTTTCAAAAAAGGGGGAACAATAGCTAGCATTTTCATACTCTTGTTTGCTTTGTTTTTTTCAAATGTAAAAAAATTTTCCCCATGAAAAGGCCACAAAAATTTAAAATTTTTTCAATTCTCAAAATTTTTTGCTTTTTTTTTTATTAATTTAAGTTTTCATAAAAAGAATAGCTGGTATTTTCAGTACCAAATGATTTTGGTAATTTATTTTTTTTAAAATTTTTTTTTATTTTTTAATCTGAATTGAAAACGTTCAAAAAATGGGCACTCTATTTTGCATTTTTTTCTTTTTGCTTGGGGTTTTTCCTATAAATTATTTTTTTTAAAAAAAAATTTTTTTACTAAATGGCAAAAGGTGGCATTTTAATACGTTGTTGCTTTGGGGGTTTTTTTTTCCATGTTTTTAAAATTTTAAAGAAATAGAGTACTGGCATTTTCAATACTCAAATATTTTTTTCTTTTTTCCCATATGTATGAAAACTTTTCCAAAAAGGGAAAAATTTTGCTGGCATTTTCATACTCTGTTTCCCTTTTTTTTTTTTTTATGATTAAAAACTTTTCAAAAAATTGCACAAAAATGCATTTTTAATACCCCAATGCAGGTTTTTTTTTGTTTTTTCCATGTGTTAAAAACTTTTATGAAATAGCACAATAGCTTGTTTTTTGATAAAAAAAAGTTTTTTTTTTTTTCTCAATGTTTTGAAAATTTTTTAGAAGCCAATGGCTTCTTTTTTTAATGTTTTTTTTTTTTGTATTGAAAACTTCTCAGAAATAAAACGGTTTTTTTAAAACTCTGTTTTTTGCTTTTTTTTTTTACATATATGTATTAGACTTCTCATAAAATGGGCCAATAGATTTTTTTCAATAACAAATTTTGCTTTTTTTTATACATTTGCTGTGCATAAAATAGCACAAAGCTGACATTTTCAATCTCTGTTTTTTGTTTTTTCCATAGATTTTTAAAAACTTCGCATGAACAGGCAAAACTGGAAATTTCAATACTCAAATTTGTTTTTTGTTGTTTTCCACTGTATAAAAAACTTGTCTTGACATAGGCACGGTAGGGGGCATTTTCAAAGAGAATGTTTGTTTTTTTTTTTTTCATGTGTATTTAAAAAACTTTTTAGAAATAGCACAATACGGTGTTTTAATCCAAAATGGGATTTTTTTTCGATTTTTTTGAAATTTTTTCATAAAACAAAGGTTTTGGTTTTTTCAATTTTTTTTTTAATGATGTTTTGAAAACTTTCTAGAAATAGGCAGAATAGGGGGGCATTTTAATACTCTGTGTTACTTTTCCCCTCCCCCCCCCCCCCCCCCCCCCCATTTATGTATTAGACTTCGGGATAAAAGGGCCAAAGATTGAATTTTTCAATAATCAAATTTTTCTTTTTTTCATTTCATCTGACATTTATGAAATAGGCGCAATAGCTGGCAATTTCAATACTCGACTTTTGTTTTTTCCATATGTTATAAAAACTTCTCACGAAAAATGCACACTAGCTGGCATTTTCAATACTCAAATTTTGCTTTTTGGGTTTTTTCCTATGCTTTGAAAACTTTTCAAAAAAAGCACAATACTGGATTTTCAATACTCAATGTTTGCTTTTTTTTTTCTAAACCTATTGGAAAACTTTTTAAAAAGAGGCACAAAAGCTGGCATTTCAGTACTCCTGTTTGCGTTTTCCCCCCCATTTCTGTTAAAAAACATTTCATCAAATAAAATAGCTGGCATTTTCAATACTCTGTTTGCTTTGTTTTATCCATAACATTTTAAACTTTCATGAATTGAATAGCTGGCATTTTCAAAAAACCAAATTTTTTTTGTCTGTATTGAAAACTTTTCATGAAAAATGCAGAATAGCTGGCATTTTCATATTCAATGGTCCCCCTCCGTATAGTTTTGAAACTGTTCATGAAAGGGCACAATAGGTAGCATTTTTCTATACTCAAATGGTTTTTTTTTTTTTTTAAACCTATTTTGAAACTTTTTTATGAAATACACAATACTGGCATTTTTAATACGAATGTTTGCTTTTTTTTTTTTTTTTTTTTTTTTTCATTTTTGAAAACCTTTCATGAAAAAGGATAGCTGCAATTTTCAATACTCAAAATGTTTGTTTTTTTTTCCCCATACGTATTGAAAACTTTTAATAAAATCACTAATAATAAAACATGGAATTTATATAGCGCTATATCTCGCGAAAACAATTCAAAGCGCTTGCACATACCCTCACAACAAACAAGCAACCATGACAGTAAATAGTTTCTAGCAAATTCCCCGGCACAAGCACACGCGTGGCACCCCACACACCTTATAGAGGTTATACACTTTACAGGGTGAAGGGAATTTCAAACGTTGAAGGCGGGACAATAGGGAATGAAAACAAAGGAAAAAAGGCTTGAAACAAGTTCTTGAGGTTGGATTTAAAAGTTTAAAAAGCCACAATTGTACAATAGCTACATTTTAAACTGAAATTTTGCTTGTTTTTTCAATATGTATGAATTTTTCAGGAAACAGAATGCTGGCATTAAAAAAAAAAAATTAAAAAAAATACTGCCTGGAAAAATAAGCGCAATAGGCATTTGATATTTTGAGAAAGTTGGTACTGTTACACATGGAATGTTGTGTGTGAAGGGGTAGTTAAAGGAGCATCAAGTTAAAGATCAGAAAGGGAAGGGTTGTTTAGGAGGGAACCATGCAAATTTATGGGGGGAGGAAAAAAGGGGCTGGTTAAAATGTTTTTTATTTACAAGTCTTTAGGGCTGGGGAATTTTTGTTTTTAATGTGCAATTGTTCAAAAATAAATAACTGGATATCAATTTAACCAAACATTGCGCTCACAATTTTGACACCCGATTCAATTCCCTTTTGAGGGGATTTTCCCCTGGAGTTAACTCAGTGCCGAATCTACCCCCCCTAAAAGTCTTTCGCATGAACGTAAACTGAGGCCCGTGTCTAACGCACCAGAAACAACATGCGACAAACTTTAAATCCAGTTCCGCTTTTTGTAAGAGTAGGCCATTGTATGCCTGTGGGAACAGATATTTACAAAACTGCATACGCACGGGTACTGGATGAAAAAAAGCAGATGAGTGCTTATTTCATTAACCTCGATATAAATCAATATAAAACAACCAGAAAATAGTGGACATCGAAGTTCAAGGCATAGGCTTAGCTGTAGATAGTACTGCGATTCTGATTTAAAAACTCCATACTATCACAAGCTATAAGACTTGGTGTCTGTAGCTACATGCCATTTGTCTATGTGCTATTGTGTCCACATCATTCTAACGGACCGACCTGATGACAGACAACCCTTGCATGTGATTAACTCTTTAACACTAACACTAACCTCAATTCTAACTCTTGCCCTAATGTGGACACAAAAGGCAGGTAGATAAAAGGGTACATGCTGACACAATGGCTCAACTTTCTTTGCGATTGAATTGAATTCTTTAATGAAAGAAAATGGATAAGCACGAGGCTTCTTTATTCTTTACATCATGCTGTAAGAAAAAAAAAGTGATTTTTGGTAAACAATTAACATCTCAAAATAACTGAGAATAATCATCAAAAACAAATACTCCGAGTACTATGATTAAATTAAAAAAACAAATACTACTGGTGCTAGAGTTTTAAGGGAAAGGGTGGTTGGGGGGGGGGGGGGGGGGGGGGGGGGGGGGGGGGGGGGGGGGGGGGGGGGGGGGGGGGGGGGGGGGGGGGGGGGGGGGGGGAGGGGTGGGGGGACTTTTAATGACTGAGGATAGGGATAAGAAGCAAGCAGTCACACTTTCTGGTTAGGTTTAGGGAAGAGCAGAGAGCATTTTAGAAAATTAATTTAAAAACAGAACTTGGGGATTTCTTTCTTTATTCTTTTATATCAAGGATAATTGAATGAGCACTATTGTGCTTTTTTACATCCAGTCCCTGTGTGTATGCAGTTTTGTAAATGTCATCTGTTCCCCACCAGCACATGATGGCCTACTCTTATGAAAAGCGGAACAGGATTTAACATGTGCGCAAGATGTTTTGCGTGCGTTCACACACGGGGCCTCGGTTTTATAGTCTCATCCAAAGGACTTTTTGGGAGAGTGGAGTTGGCATTGATGTTAACTCCAGGAGAAAAATCTGCTTGGCCGGGAATCGAACCCGGGTCGTCAAATTGTGAGCACAATGTTCTAAGGGGATCATTTTTAGAAAATTCATTTAAAAAGAACTAGGGGGTGCTGGCTCTAGAATTAATAATCATTTAAAAGGGGAGCATTTTTGAAAATTCATTTAAAAACTAAGGGATGCTGGTTTTAGAGTGCATGAATAAATCATTTGAAAGGCATACATTTTAGAAACTTCATTTAAAAACAGAACTAGGGGATGCTGGCTTTAGAATATAATAATCACTTGAAAGGGCAGCATTTTTGAAAAGTCCCACAGAAAAAGGCGCTGGTTTTAGAATGCATTATTGAATAATCTTTTGGGGGGGAAGGGGGGAGGTTAATGGGGATGGTGAGAATGCATCGCAGAAAAAGGGCAGCATTATTAAAATGGAGCGTTAGAAAAGTGTGTTCAGGTCAGTGGGAATATGTGCATGTATGTGAGTGTGGATGGATTTGTGTGACATGTAGATCTATGGAATGATTTACCACAGATATTTGCCATCACCATATTGTGCAACCAGTATAAAAGTTGCATACCTAGGGTGAGGGGGGGAGATTAAGTAGAAATAAGTTACTGAAGTAGCATGAACTTTTGTGAGTTTGGTTTAAAGAAATCTCACATTGCTGGATTTGCAGCTGTAACCAACATTACTGTTTCACCATCATTTTGGAAAGGATGGCTTTAGAAGTATTAGAATGTCACATTAAAATTTTACTACAGTTTTGGAAAGGATGGAGATGAAAGTATTGTAATGCCTTTTTTTTTTTTTTTCAGTTGCAAAAAATACGTCACAACCTTGCATTCGAAAATGCTTTTTTTCCTTTAGTTATTTAATAAAATTTGGTATAAGAAATTTTTGTCTTTCATTCTGTTTGTATAAGATATTGCAGGCATCTTGTATTGGAGTCTTATTTCCTTCTTGCCTTTTGCTTTGCCATAGGTTAGGGATATACCTGTTGCCCAGGTCATTTCACTCCCACCCCATTCATAGACTACTACTCCATCTCTACTTATCCAGTAGTCTTTGATTTCCATTTTCAGTTCAAGTGTACAAGCCTTTTTTTTTTTTTTTTTTTTTTTTTTTTTTTTTTTGGATTGTGTGTGTGTTAAATTAATGAAAAATGGGTTGGAGGCCCTGCAGTGTAAATCAACCCCCCCCCCCCCCCCCCCCCCCCCCCCAACAAAAAAAAAGAACAATGTGAATAAATATAAATTAGAATTAAGTGAAAAATACAGAGAAACAAGCCAGAGGCCTCACAAAAAAATATCTGGTTGTATTGATGAGACTAAAGTGAAACATTTAATATTGATCAGTGTGTGTGTGCACATTGACTTTGTTAAAAACCTGAATTAATATTGGCTGCATGCGCAAGAATTGGTTGAACACAAAGCGCTTTGATTTGTTTTCGCAAGATATAGCGCTATATATATATTCCATTTATAATTATTATTATTATCATTGCTTCATGATTTCTTGTCTGGTTCCTGGCGTTTGTCCAACTTTTGTACAGTATCTATGCCCATTTACTTTCTTTTTTTTCTGCAGTTTCATTTTAGATGTGTGTATTCTAAAGTGCCAGTGTAGCAAATGTGATGTATTCCAGCAGATCATTGCTATATTGCTATAATACAGTGGGGTACAGGTTGGGTGGTTTTTGTTTTTTTTTAGCCATTTTTCTTTGACTTGTGTGCCATCATAAAACTTGTTTGGTTAAAAAAAGAAAAAGAAAAGCCAACTAGAAAATGGTTTGGCATGTGTATGGTTTTGGGGTTTTTGGGTTTTTTTTTTTAGTAGTTGTAAACTAGTTTACAAGCAGTTGTATGAAAGACTTGGTTGTTTTGATTGGTGGTTTTGTTTTGCTTTTAATCATTAAGTAGAAGAAAACATGAATTTCAGCAAAGTATGCGCTCGTTGCTAGACTTTTTTTTTTTCTTCTGCATAAATAGCAAAGAAAGATACTGCTAAGTGTGACCCAATAAAACTTTCTTATAGTTTTCTTCCAAACATCATTTTTTTTCTTAAATTGATTTACATGCTCTGTCAACAACAACAAAAAAACAAAAAAATTAAAAATTGGCATGTATTTTTTTTATTTTCTTTTTTTTATTATCATTATCTTATCTTTTTTTTTTATTTTCTTTTTTTCTATATTATGTATTTTTGAGGCTTCAAATTTCTTCACTTTATCCGTGTTTAACTTGTTGCTTGTATCATTGCTTGATCGCAACAATCTGGAGGACATGGCTTCGGTGATATCTGAACCTGTCTTTATGTGAAAATGTTTTTTTGTATGGTATCTGGTACTTTTAATTTATGCAGTTAATGCCCTCCATTTTGTTTGCTGCCCCCTTCCTCCTATTTCTTATTAAATGTAATAAATTTTTGAATAATGCACACATTAATTTTGACCCTGGAATAACTTCCAGGGTAAAAACGGTGCATTATTTAAAAAAATGTACTGCATTTAAAGCTGTTTTCTGTTTTGATTTTACTCCCATGAAAGGGTGAATTGGAAACGCTATTTGCCAGTAGCATAAAAGGTGTTTTTTGTGGGGGGGTTGTTTTGATTTTGCTTTTGTTGCCATTATTAGTGGGGGGGGGGGGGGTTTCCCCTCTGTTGCCCTAAACCCAGTTAAGCTTAAGTTCCAACTGGAAATGTATGGTGGTATGGATAAACTATGACAGTTAACTTTGATTTGATATGTGATTGTAAAAGTTTGACAGCTAACTTTGATTTGATACGTGATTGTAAAAATTTGCCAAATTGTGAGAATGAAAATATTGCATGTTCCTTTATAGGATCAACACAAATGTTGCCTATAACCAGTATTGCTTTCATTTTTTCTTGTATTTGATAAACCCTGTACACAGTTGACACATATTTTGTACCTTTAAAAAAAGAAAAAGTACCTTAATTACAGTTTAAAGTGGTGCGCACACACCACCGGCACTAGACGACCACACTGACATAACTGAGAAAAACTTATTTTTAAAAGCACTATAGGAATGGATGTTATTTTTTGTACCATGTGGACAGATTGAAAAGTCCCATTCAGAAGTGAACAGAAGTCAGTTGGTCAGTCCTTGTGTCACTGCTGGTCAGCACCTCCCCCTTCAGGAAAAAAAAGGCTGAAGTGGGGTCGTGTAGCCCGCTCGCAACTGAAAAGCTTTGGATGAATTTTTTTTTTTTTTTTAATTGTCAAAAGTTGATGAATAATGGTACAAAACATGTGCAAAAAATCACAAGACCAAAAATAAAACCAAAACTCGACTGCCTTTGTTCAGTTTCATTCATGAATGACTGTGTTTACAAGTGTGAAGTATGTGCACAAGATCTCTAGCTCATTATATACATCTTTTATCTGTACATATATCTATACATCTCTCTCTCTCTCTCTCTCTCTCTCTCTCTCTCTCTCTCTCTCTTCTCTCTCTCTCTCTCTCTCTCTCTCTCTCAAGTCAAAAACGCTTCAATCATCCATGAAGGGCAATTACAATACTGACAGGCTTATTGATAAGATTCATAATCGATCCATAATCAAAGACACAAAATAGCTACATTTCATATTTGTTCAGACATTATATGATAACTTCAAATAAAAATGTCACAAACACTCGCACTCTACGTGCGCGCGTGCTCGCATACATACACTCACACCAATGGTTGGATACAATGTTATTAAAACCATTGACTAGAAAAGACAAATCTATTATTTTCGCATTGTATGCATGCATTCGCACACGCAGTATACATGCATGCATGCGCACACACACACACCAGCACACCATCCATGCCCACAAGCACACACAGTGACACATTCACACTCACCCCCCCCACACACACACACACACACACACACAAACACAGACTCGCCAATAAATGCAATGTATTAAAACCATTGGCTAGAAAGACATGAATTTACAAGCAATTAAAAAAATCAATAAAGCCAAAAATAAGATATACTTATTTTATGGGTACATCAGCATGTATATGCACACCTGTATGCATTGACTACATTCATAACAGTGGCAATCAGGTAAGTAATTCAGAGAAGTAAGAAACAATCGAATAACCTCAGTCAGTGTTGTGAGTTTAGAACTGGGATAGCTACTGGCTCTCTCTCTCTCTCCTCTCTCTCTCTCTCTCTCTCTCTCTCTCTCTCTCTCTCTCTCTCTCTCTCTCTCTAATATATATATATATATATATATAAGCCTCTCAGTTGTCAAGTACTAGGTGCTTGGTGGTTGTGACCAATTTATCTATATGGAACTATGTAATGACAATGTCACCATTGTAGGTTAAAAATTAAAAAAAAGACCCCCAACACCACATAATTTGCTGACCCAGGTTCAAATCTTTTTTTTCTTCTCCAAGTTCAAATATCCTTCAAAAGGATAATTTCAGTGCCGACTCGAATCCCCCCCCAAGTCTTTGAATGAGACTAAAATCTGAGGTCCAGTGTGCGAATGCATGCAGAACAGAAAACCTTGTGTACACGTTAAAACCTGGTCTGCTTTTTCGGAAGAGTAGGCCATTGTGTGCTGGTGGGAACAGATAACATTTACAAAACTATATACAGATGGGGACTGGAAGTAAAAAAAAAGCATGTAGTGCTTATTCCACCATTTTCAGAATAAAAATGAAAAAAAAACCTATATGATTCATAGTATTACAAATTATTCACATTTTCTATTTTACATGTTCTTGGGGATACAATAACACCACACACACACACTAATACATAGACATTTGTATGTGCATATACTTACCTGTTCATTTGGACGTAGATCAGCCAGCATGTAAAACTGAATAAACCATAATACTATCCATACTATACTGTCAATACTTGACACTATCAATCCTTAATACTTTCAATACCTAATACTGTCAATACTTAATGCTGTCAATACTTAATGCTGTCAATACTACTGTCCATATTTACTACTATCCATACTTAATACTGTCAATACTTAATACTATCAATACTCGACGCTGTCAATACTTAATGCTGTCAATACTTGATACTGTCAATACTTAATGCTATCCATACTTAATGCTATCCATACTTAATGCTGTCAATACTTAATGCTATCCATACTTAATGCTGTCAATACTTAATGCTATCCATACTTAATGCTGTCAATACTTAATGCTATCCCTTCCATATCATATAGAGTAGGCAGTGCACAAGGCAAGTTCTTTTATTTCAAGGATAATGAAAAAACTTTTTTTTTTTAAATCTAGTTCTCACCCTTACCATGATAAAAAAAAACAAAACAACCAAACCCAACCAAAGCAACAAGCCACATAAAATCATCAGGTCATGAGACAGTTTTTATAATCATGAACAGAGACCCACCTCCCCCACCCCCCACCCCACCCCCTCCTTAACTACCCCTCCGCCCCCCCCCCCCCCCCCCCCCCCAAAAAAAAAAAAAAGCAGCAACAGCATAAACCTCACAAATCCAAAAAGAAAATAATAACATGCGAACACATTTAAAACGAGACAATGGCAGACAGAAAGAAAGAATGAATGAATGAATAATCTTTATTTTTCAAGGGTAACAGAGTAAGTATTCACATACTTTTTTTTTTTCATATAGCGAAACAAACAACCCCCCCCCCCCCCCCCCCCCCCCCCCCCCCCCCCCCCCCCCCCCCCCCCCCCCCCCCCCCCTCAGCAACATTAATCTCACGAATTCAAAAAGAAAATTTTAATGATACATGGAAGACACAGGAAAACAGAAACTTGTGGAAAAAAAAGAAGCAGAGATAATAAAAAAAAAATAGGGGGGGGGGGGAGTTTACATTAGGTGGGGTGGGGGGTGACATCAGGTGGAAAACACTGACCGGTCCAGGGGCTACTCTGATCAGTTGGGGCATCACGATTGAGTGTGTCATGTCATAGTACAATGCAGGGTACATAACTTCCTCTACTGTACTCGGGATAAATCTTTCTGTATTACCTCTCTTTGAAGACCGTGATGCGCCTGTTTCTGCGAATCGAAGTTTAAAACTTTGTTCTTTTTTTTTTCTTTCTTTCTTTCTTTTTTCTTCTTTTTGTTTTTTTAAAAGAGTTTTCTTCTTAAATGTCAATGATCAGTTTCAGGTAGTCTAAATCAAGCAAAAACTTACCGATAAAACGTGTGACAGGTCTAGAACAAGCAATATGAATTTTCTTTTAGCCTGGGCTTTCTCTTTCTGTAAGACTTCTTCAGTTTCATCAGTTATATTCATTTATTGTTCTTTAGTTTTATCAGTTATATTTATTTATTAATTATTTATTATTATCATCATCATTTGTTATTGTGCCATAATCATTATCATTATCATCATAATCAGCATTATTGCTATTATTATTGCTATTATTATTGTTATTGTTATTGTTGTTGCTGCTGTTATTATTATTATTATTATCATTATTATTATTATTGTTGTTGTTATTATTATAGATCTTTCGGATGGGACAGAGAGGGGTGGCGAGATGGCTAGGATACTGTTGTCAGGGGAGAATCGGCAATGATTAAACTCGGTTGATACCCAACCTCCCCCTGAGTAATTAGGATTAAATGATAAACTGTCCCCTGCCATTGTTTCTCTATGACTTGTAATTTTTCGGAGATTAAGCAAGAATTCAGTCCTGTCATTTTCGGAATATATTTAAAGAATAAAGAAAGAAAGAAAGAAAGAAGCAAA
>CM060333.1:25511886-25564386 GCA_030674155.1 Stramonita haemastoma | reverse complement strand
CCTCAGCTTCTGTTGGGGCCAGCGTATTGAGGGCAGCACCCATCTCCTCTCCTTCGCTGCTTTACCTTCCCTGACCCTAAAGAGGACAGGTGCCCATTTACAGCTGGGTGAACTGAACTGAAGCCAAGATGCGCAAACCATATAATATATATATATATATAGTCCCTTGGTCAGAGCTCTGAAGTTCAATCACAGATGGTAAGATTTTGCGTATGCGACGCAATTTTTTTTTGCTCATCATTAAGGCAGCTGCATTCAGACTTCAGGGTCGATGTTTTGACACACCGGTGTACGCTTCTTAAAAATGTCATCCTCTTCCACTGGCTGACAATGGCCTACTCTTTTGCATGGGTTTTTAAATGTGTGCAAGATGTTATGCCTGTGTTCATACACAGATCTCAGTTCGTAGTCTCATCCAAAGGACTTTGAACAGGTTTTTAAATGTGTGCAAGATGTTATGCGTGTGTTCATACACAGGATCTCAGTTTGAAGACTCATCCAAAGGACTTTTAGGGGAGTGGAGTTGGCACTGATGTCGACTTCAGGGGGGAAATCCCTTTGAAGAATGGACGTCTTGGTGGTAGCTGAAACCTGGGATGGATTTTGGGTTTGTCTGATTGTGAGTGCAACTCTAACCACCAGGCTAACCTGTCCCAAGGAGCTCTTTATTTATTTATTTATTCTTTTATATCGAAGATAATGGAATAAACCCTCATGTGCTTTTTTATACCCAGTCCCCGTGTGTATGCAGTTTTGCAAATGTCATCTGTTCCCACTGGCACACAATGGCCTACTCTTACGAAAAGCTGAACAAGATTTAACGTGTGCACAAGATGTTCTGCATATGTTTGCACATGGGGCCTCGGTTTATAGTCTCATCCAAAGGATTTTTGGGGAGAGTGGAGTCTGCACTGATGTCAACTCCAGGGGAAAAAATCCCCTTGAATAGGAATCGAACCTTAAGAGTGTGTGTGTGAATAGGTTTTACAGTTCTTTTGCTTTTCTTAAAACAAAGTATAAACCTATTTCTTTTGTTGATAAATATTTATATTTGTTCATTCCTCTGCTAGAGCTCTGAGGCTGTCCAATGGTGAGATCTTGAGTCTGTGACTGTTTTTGCCCACCATGAAGGTAGCCGCATTCTAACTTCAGGGATGTATGCTCATTATGTTCCCGTTTCTGTAACCCATTGGAGGCTTTAATGTGTATATTACATACATACATACATACATACATACATACATACATACATACATACATACATACATACATACATACATACATACATACATACATACATATATATATATATATATATATATATATATATATATATATATATATATATATATATATATATTATATATATATATATATATATTCATGAAGGGAATTAAGGCACTGGCAGGTGTTCACTTGAAGTTGACCTGGGATAGGTCTTTTTCTCATTCTTTGGCTCCAGTTTGTCTAGAGCTCTGAGGTTCACCAATAGAGATGTTTGTGTTTGCGTCCATTCTCCTCCCCTGACACATTCCAGCTTTGGGAACAGTGTCTAAACATGACACATATGTGCATGCTTTCTCAAATATTTTGTCATCCATTTCTATGAAATAGCCTACTCTTTCAAAAGGCAGAATGGACTTTTTATGTGTATGCAAGATGTTCTGTGTGTAATCGCACTTGGAGCCTCGGTATACAGTCTCATCCGAAGGATTGAGCTGAAGGATTGACATTCAGCTGATTTTCTCATCAAACTGGGAAGAAAGGGGCAAGGCTGGGAATTGAACTCAAAACCTGTCTGCATGTTTTGGCAATTGATTCCATAAGCAAATACTATTAACTTCCAAAACTGCAGATTGTGGAATTCCTCTGACTAAAAAGAAAACGTGCATCCAAGTGATATGCATATGTTAGAGGGGGTACAAGTGTGAGAAACCCATGTTTTTGTATGGTCATATCTTTTATCTACTTTTTTTTTTTACTTTGAAGGTAATAAAATAAGAATATATGAGCTTTTTTTTGCATCCAGTTGGTGTGGGCATGCAGTTTTGTAATTGTTGTCATCCGTTCCCATATGAATATGTGTGATCAGAGAGAGAGGAAAAGAGAGAGAGAGAGAGAGAGAGAGAGAGAGAGAGAGAGAGAGAGAGAGAGAGAGAGAGAGAGAGAGAGAGAGAGAGAGAGAGAGAGAGAGAGAGAGAGAGAGAGAGAAATATTTGATTTGATTTGATTTGATTTGTTTTATTCTTTTATATCGAGGATAATGGGATAAGCACTCTTGTGCTTTTTTACATCCAGTCCCTGTGTGTAAACAGTTTTGCAAATGTCATCTGTTCCCACTGGCACATGATGGCCTATTCTTATGAAAAGCAGAACTGGATTTAACGTGCGCAAGATGTTCTGCGTGCGTTCACACACGAGCCTCGGTATAAAGTCTCATCCAAAAGACTTTTGGGGAGAGTGGAGTCAGCACTGATGTTAACTCCTGGAGAAAAATCTCCTTGACCGGTCTCAAACCCGGGTCATCAAATTGCCAGCGCAATGTTCTGACCACTAGGCTATCCCTCCCCCCTCCGGAGAGTAGGATCCGTCCGAGAGAGAGAGAGAGAGAGAGAGAGAGAGAGAGAGAGAGAGAGAGAGAGAGAAGAGAGAGAGAGAGAGAGAGAGAATGAGAGAGAGAGGAGAGAGGAGAGAGAGAAGAGAGAGAGAGAGAGATCAAATCAAATCAAATCAAATCAAATCAAATCAAATCTTTTTTTTCAAGGATAAGGAATAAGTAAGAAACAGCCAACACAGACACATCATAATAATGGAATAGGCCCAATACCACTTATCTGCACAGGAAAGGCAAACAAACAAATAATATAAAAAAACGATTCAAAGTTTTTTTTTAAAAAAAGGAAAAAAAAGCGAAGCACAAAACAAAACAAACAACCCCCTCCCCCCCCCCGAAACCAACCCCCCCCCCCCCCGAAACCAACCCCCCCCCCCCCCCCCCAACAAATAGCAAAAACAACTCTACCACAAAAGAAACCAAAACAAAACAAAGAAACACACGAAAATAAAGCAAAAACAATAAGCAAAAAAACACCTACAAAATAAAGGAGGTTATGCAAAAATAACAACTAAAAAATACACCCCTGGGCATCGGCTAGCGGACCACCACAACAACACACACACACACACACACACACACCCCCAACACACACACACACACACACACACACACACACACACACACACACACACACCACACAAAACACAAACACACACACAACACACACACACTACACAACACACACACACACACACACACACACACACACACACACACACACACACACACACAACACACACACACACACACACACACACACACACACACACACACACACACACAACCACACACACACACACACACACACTGTGACAACACACACACACACACACACACCACACACACACACACTGTGACACACACACACACACACACACACACACACACACACACACACACACACACACACACACACACACACACACACACACACACACACACACACACACACACACACACACACCACACACACACACACACACACACACACACTGTGACACAACACACACACACACACACCACACACACACACACACACACACACACACTGTGACACACACACACACACACACACACACACACACACACACACACTGTGACACACACACACACACACACACACACACACAACACACACACACACACACACACACACAACACCAACACACACTGTGACACACACACACACACACACACACACACACAACCACACACACACACTACAACACACACACACACACACACACACACTGTGACACACACACACACCACACCAACAAAACACACCACACACACACACACACACACACACTGTGACACACACACACACACACACACACACACACACACACACACACACACACACACACACACATGTACTTAGAGTCCTATTGACAGTTTACTATAGTGCTTATGAACATGTTAGTAGCTTGTTTACGAGACAGAGACATTGATCTCGTGCTCTTTTCTTAATTTTCTAAAAAGTTCTGATTGATTGTTCAGGGTTTAATATTCACTTTTGGTGTTTTTACTTACTTTTTGTTTCTACCATTGGTTAAAAGTTCTACAAGTATCTTTTTTTGTTTGTTGTTGTCTAATATCACTTGTGTGAACAGACATTAAATATGTTCCGAAAATGACAGGACTGATTTCTTGCTTAATCTCCGAAAAGTTACAAGTCATAAAGAAACAATGGCAGGGGACAGTTTATCATTTAATCCTAATTACTCAGGGGGAGGTTGGGGTATCAACCGAGGTTAATCATTGCCGATTCTCCCCTGACAACAGTATCCTAGCCATCTCGCCACCCCTCTCTGTCCCATCCTAAAGATCTATAATAATAATGATAACAACAACAACAACAATAATAACAACAACAACAACAACAACAACAATGCTGATTATGATGATAATGATAATAATAACAATAACAACAATAACAATAATACTGATTATGATGATATTGATAATGATGATGATGATGGCACAATAACAAACGATGATGATAATAATAAATAATTAATAAATAAATATAACTGATAAAACTAAAGAACAATAAATGAATATAACAAACTGATGAAACTGAAGAAGTCTTACAGAAAGAGAAAGCCCAGGCTAAAAGAAAATTCATATTGCTTGTTCTAGACCTGTCACACGTTTTATCGGTAAGTTTTTGCTTGATTTAGACTACCTGAAACTGGTCATCGACATTTAAAAACAAAACACTTTTTAACATTTTTTTTTAAAAGAAGAAGAAGAAGAAAGAAAGAAATAACGTAGGGAAAAAAAAAGAACAAAGTTTTAAACTTCGATTCGCAGAAACAGGCGCATCACCGTCTTCAAAGAGAGGTAATACAGAAAGATTTATCCCGAGTACGGTAGAGGAAGTTATGTACCCTGCATTGTACTATGACATGACAATCAATCGTGATGCCCTGACTAATCAGAGTAGCCCCTGGACCGGTCAGTGTTTTCCACCTGATGTCACCCCCCACCCCACCTAATGTCACCCCCCCACCCCACCTAATGTCACCCCCCACCCCACCTAATGTAAACTCCCCCCTCCCCTTTTTCTTTATCTCTGCCTCTTTCTTCTTCACAAGTTTTTCTGTATTTCTGCGTCGTCTTGCAGGTATTTTGTTTTTGAATTTGTGAGATTTGTGATGTTGCTGGGTTTTTTTTTGTGCGAGTTGTTTTTGTTTCTTTTTTGTTTGGCTATTCCCATCAGGGCCCTGATGGGCAAGGGCCTGGTGCAAAAAAAAGTATGCGAATACTTTGTTACCCTTGAAAAAATAAAGATCATTCAACTTGTTTTAAATGTGTAGGCGTGTATCATTTTCTTTTTGAATTCATAAGATTTATGCTGTTGCTGCTTTTTTTCTTTTTTTTAAAAGGGGGGGGGGGGGGGGGGGGGGGGAATCTATTCATAATGATGTTCGAGGCTAATTATTTTCTTATGACCTGATAAGTTTCATGTGGTTTGTTGCTTTGGTTGGGTTTGTGGGCTTTTTTTTTCTTTTTTTTTAAAATCATGACAATCTGTAATAAGGGTGAGGATTGGATGAAAAAGAAAACCATGTTTGTTTATTATCCTTGAAATGAAAGAACTTGCCTTGTCTTGCACCGCCTACGCTACATGATATGGAGGGGAAAGTATTAAGTATTGACAGCAGTTAGTATTGACAGCATTAAGTATTGACAGCATTAAGTAATGACAGTGTTAAATATGGGTAGTATCAAGTATGGACAGTATTACATATGGACAGTATTAGGTATTGATAATAAGTATTGACAATATTAAGTATTGACAGTATTAAGTATTGATAGTATTAAGTATTGACAGTAGTAAGTATTAACAGTTTAAAGGTTTATTCAATTTTTTTTTACAGGATAGCTTACCCACATCCACATGGTGTGCGTTAGTTACTGTATCCCCAAAACAAGAAAAATAGAAAATGTGAGTAATTTGTAATGTGCTGATGGAGACTGATGGAATAAGCACTTTGTTGTTTTTTTACATCCAGTCCCCGTCTACATGCAGTTTTCTAAATTTTGTCATCTGTTCCCACTGGCACACAATGGCCTACTCTTCTGAAAAGCAGAACAGGTTCTAATGAGTGCGCATGGTGCTCTGTGTGCGTTCCTACAGTTTATAGTCTAATCAAAAGGACTGGGGGGCGGGCGGGGTAGTTGACTGGCATATATGTTAACTCCAGGGGGAAAATACCCTCTTGAATGAGGCTCAAACCCAGGTCAGCAAATCATGTGTTTGGGGGAGGGGGGGGGGGGTCTTTTTGTTTGGTTGTTTTTAGTTTTTTCACCTACAGTGACGACACTGTCGTTACACTGTTCCATATAATCAAAATCAATAGATCCATTGGTCAAAACCACCAAGTGTCTGCTTGACAACTGAGAGGCTTACATGACATATACATGTATATATATATATATATATATATAAGAGAGAGAGAGAGAGAGAGAGAGAGAGAGAGAGAGAGAGAGAGAGAGGGGAGAGAGATTTTATTTTATTCTTTTATATTGAGTATAACAGACATCCTGTCCCCACGTGTATGCAGTTTTGTAAATCTTATCTGTTCCCACCAGCACAATGGCCTACTCTTACGAAAAGCAGAACAGGATTTAACGTGTGCGCAAGATGTTCCGCGTGCATTCGCACACAGGGGCCTCAGGTTATAGTTTCATCCGAAAGACTTTTGGGGAAGTCAAGTCAATACTGAACTCCAGAGGAAACCCAGGTTTTCAAATTGTGAGTGCAATGTTCCAACCACTAAGCGATCTAGAAGGAGAGAGAGAGAGAGAGAGAGAGAGAGAAGAGAGAGAGAGAGAGAGAGAGAGAGAGAGAGAATGTATGTACAGATAAAATATATATATAAATATGCAAGCTTAATATCTTGTGCACATACTTTACACTTGTAAAACACAGTCATTCATGAATGAAACTGAACATAGGCAGTCGAGTTTTCTGCGTTTATTTTTTGGTCACTTGCACATATTTCTACCATTTTTCATCAACTTAAAAAATTCATTCAATGCTTTTCAGCTGCAAGCCGGCTACCCAACCCCACTTCAGCCTTTTTTTTTCCTGAAGGGGGAGGTGCTGACCAGCAGTGACACAAGGACTGACCAACTGACTTCTGTTCACTTCTGAATGGGACCTTTCAATCTGTCCACATGGTACAAAAAATAACATCCATTCCTATAGTGCTCTTAAACTGTAATTAAGGAACAATTTTTTTTTTTTAAAGGTACAAAATATGTGTCAACGGTGTACAGGGCTTATCAAATACAAGAAAAATGGAAACCAATACGGGCTATAGGCAACATTTGTGTTGATCCTATAAAGGAACATGCTATATTTTCATTATCATAATTTGGCATATTTTTACAATCACAGTTAGCTGTCAAACTTTTACAATCACATATCAAATCAAAGTTAACTGTCATAGTTTATCCACACCACCATACATTTCCAGTTGGATCTTAACTGCGTTTAGGGCAACAGAGGGGGGGGAAACCCCCCACTAATAATGGCAACAAAATCAAAAACAAACAAAAAACAAAAAAACACCCTTTATGCTACTGGCAAATAAGGTTTCCAATGCACCCTTTCATGGGAGTAAAATCAAAAGAAAAACAGCTTCAAATGCAATAATTTTTTTAATAATGCACAATTTTTACCTGGTACATTTATACAAGGCTCAAAATTAATGTATGCATTATTAAAAAATTTAATTGCATTCAATAACACATAGGGGGAAGGGGGCAGCAAACAAAGTGGAGGGCATTGACTGCATAAATTAAAGCTACCAGATACCATAAAAAAAAATACACCAAGATTTTCACATAAAGAAGACCTATCACCGAAGCCATGTCCTCAACACAGATAAAGTGAAGAAATTTGAAGCCTCAAAAATACATGATATATTATAAATAATAATAATAATAAAATGATAATTTTTTTTTATTTTTTATTTTTTTTTTTTTTACTGAGCATGTAAATCGCAATTTAAGAAAACAGTGATAATTGGAAGAAAACAATGAGAAAGTTTTACTGGGTCACGCTTAGCAGTATCTTTATGCTTGCTGTTTATGCAGAAGAAAAAAATTAAGTCAAGCAACTTAACTGTGGTAGAGAAACCACACAAAGGCATGTCCTTTGCAGCTGTGGAATAGAACCCAAGACAGGCAAATGCTTCAGGATCAAATCTGCAGCTAAGTCACAATCTTATGTCAGAATGATCTACAGGTACAGCAGGTAACACAGCAGTTAACAACACCCAAATTTTACCATCTACAATGAAAAGAAAAAGGGGCATCAGCAATAAACTGTTTCACTTTGCACTTCAAACTGAGTACATGAAAAGAGCAAAAACAAAAAACCCCACTACTATACAGTGTACGAAATTATACTATACTAAACATTTCAATGCAAAATGTCTGTGATCAACAAGAAAAAAAAGTGGAAAAGCGAGCGCAAACTTTGCTGAAATTCATGTTTTCTTCTACTTAATGATTAAAAGCAAAACAAAACCACCAATTAAAACAACCAAGTCTTTCATACAACTGCTTGTAAACTAGTTTACAACTACTTAAAAAAAACAAAAAAAAAACAACCCAAAACCATACACATGCCAAACCATTTTCTAGTTGGCTTAGCTTTTTTTTTTATAAAACTAAACACAAGTTTTATGAGAGCACACAAGTCAAAAAAAAAAAAAAGGCTAAAAAAAAACAAACCCACCCAACCTGTACCCCACTGTATTATATAGCAACACAGCAATGATCTGCTGGAATACATCATATTTGCTACACTGGCACTTTAGAATACACACATCTAAAATGAAACTGCAGAAAAAAAAAGTAAATGGGCATAGATACTGTACAAAAGTTGGACAAATGCCAGGAACCAGACAAGAAATCATGAAGCAATAATAATAATAATAATAATAATTGGAATATATGTATAGCGCTATATCTTGCAAAAACAAAGCGCTTGTGTTCAACCAATTCTTACGCATGCAGCCAGTAACAATTTAGGTTTTTAACAAAGTCAATGTGCACACACACACTGATCAACATTAAATGTTTCACTTTAGTCTCACCCAAAACAACCAGATATTTTTTGTGAGGCCTCCGGCTTGTTTCTCTGTATTTTTCACTTAATTCTAATTTATATTTATCATATTTTTCTTTTTTGGGGGGGGGGGGGGGGGGTGAACTACTTTGCGGGGCCTCAACCCGTTTTTCAATTTAACACACGCACACAATCAACAAAAAAAAAAAAAAAAAAAGGCTTGTGCACTTGAATGAAAATCCAAGACTACTGGGGTAAGTAGAGATGGAGTAGTAGTCTATGAATGGGGTGGGAGTGATATGACCTGGGCAGCAGGTATATCCCTAACCTATGGCAAAGCAAAAGGCAAGAAGGAAATAAGACTCCAATACAAGATGCCTGCAATATCTTATACAAACAGAATGAAAGACAAAAATCCTTATACCAAATTTTATCAAATAACTAAGGGAAAAAGGCATTTTCTAATGCAAGGTTGTGACAAATATTTTTGCAACTGAAAAAAAAAGGCATTACAATACTTCCATCTGCATCCTTTCCTAAACTGTAGTGAAATTTTAATGTGACATTTTAATACTTCTACAGCCACCCTTTCCAAATTGATGGTGAAATTTAAGTCAATGTTGGCTACAGCTGCAAATCCAGCAATGTGAGATTTTTTTAAAAACCAAACACAAAAGTTCATGCTACTTCAGTAACTTGTTTCTACTTAACAACCCCCCCCCCCCCCACCCCCTCCAAATAAAATCCACGCACAGAAGTATGCAACTTTCATACGGGTTGCACAATATGGTGGTGGCAATCATTTCTATCTACATGTCACACAAATCTATCCACACACACGCATGCACACATTCCCACTGACCTAAACACACTTTCTAACAATTTGAATAATGCTGCCCCTTTTTTGCGATGCATTTTCACCATCCCATTAACCTCCCCCCCTTTCCCTCCCCAAAATATTCAATAATGCATTCTAAAACCGGCAGCCCTTTCTGTGTATAGATAAGACTTGGGACTTTTCAAAATTGCTCCCCTTTCAAATCAATTCTAAAACCAGCTCCCCTAGTTCTGTTTTTAAATGAATTTCTAAAATGCTCCCCATAGAACATTGCGCTCGCAATTTGACGACCCAGGTTTGATTCCCGTTCAAGATTTTTCTCCTGGAGTTAACATCAGTGCTGACTCCACTCTCCACAAAAAGTCCTTCGGATGAGACTATAAACCAAGGCTCCGAGTGTGAACGATGCAAAACATCTTGCGCACATGTTAAATCCTGTTCCGCTTTTCTTAAGAGTAGGCCATCGTGTGCTGGTGGGAACATATGACATTTACAAAACTGCATACACACAGGGCCTGGATGTGCTTATTCCATTATCCTTGATATAAAAGAATAAAGAAAGAATCCACAAGTTCTGTTTTTAAATTAATTTTCTAAAATGCTCCCTGCTCTTCCCTAAACCTAACCAGAAAGTGTGACTGTTCTAGCACCAGAAGTATTCGATTTTTAAAATTTAATTTAATCATAGTACTCGGAGTATTTGATTTTGATTATTTTCAGTTATTTGGATAATTGTTTACCATAGTACTCGGAGTATTTGATTTTGATTAGATTCAGCCATTTTGATGTTAATTGTTTACCAAAAGTCATGTTTGTTTGTTTTCTTAGAGCATGATGTAAAGAATAAAGAAGCCTCGTGCTTATCCATTTTCTTTCATTAAAGAAATTCAATTCAATCACAAAGAAAGTTGAGCCATTGTGTCAGCATATACCCTTTTATCTACCTGCCTTTTGTGTCCACATGTAGGGGCAAGAGTTAGAATTGAGGTTAGTGTTAGTGTTAAAGAGTTAATTGCATGCAAGGGTTGTCTGTCATCAGGTCGGTCCGTTAGAATGCATGTGGACACAATAGCACATAGACAAATGGTATGTAGCTACAGACACCAAGTTTTATAGCTTGTGATAGTATGGAGTTTTTAAATCAGAATCGCCAGTACTATCTACAGCTAAGCCTATGCCTTGAACTTCGATGTCCACTATTTTCTGGTTATTATTGATTTATTTATTCTTTTATATTGAGGTTAATGAAATAAGCACTCGTGCTTTTTTTCATTCAGTCCCCATGTGTATACAGTTTTGTAAATATCTGTTCCTATCGGCATACAGTGGACTACTCTTACGAAAAGCGGAACTGGATTTAACATGCGCGCACTATGTTCTGCATGCGTTCGCACACGGGCCTCAGTTTACAGTCTCATCCAAAAGACTTTTGGGAAGAGTGGAGTCAGCACTGATGTTAACTCCAGGGGGAAAATCCCCTCAAACAGGAATCGAACTCAGGTCGTCAAATTGTGAGCACTTTTTTGAACAAGTTGCAGCCATTACAAAAAAAAACCAAAAAAAACAAGCTCTAAGGACCTTGTAAATTAAAACATTTTCAACCAGCCCACTTTTTTCCTCCCACACTAAAATTTGCATCTGTTCCCCTCTCCCTTTCTGATCTTCAACTTTATGTCTCCTTCAACTACCCCTTCACACACACACACATATCCATCTGTAACAGATACCAACTTTCTCAAAATATCAAATGCCAATAGCATATTGCGCTTATTTTCCAGGCAGTATTTTTTTTTTAATGCCAGCTATTCTATTTCCTGAAAATTCATACATATGGAAAAAACAAGAAAGCAAACATTTGGTATTGAAAATGCTAGCTATTGTCACAATTGTGGCTATTTCATTAAAAGTTTTTAATATGTATGGGGAAAAAAAAGCAAACATTTTAAGTATCGAAAATACCAGTGTTGTGCCTATTTTAAGAAAAGTTTTCAATACATATGGGGAAAATACATTTGAGTATTGAAAATGCCAGCTATCCTATTTCATGAAAAAAAAAATTTTAAACATGAAAAAAAAGCAAACATTCAGTATTAAAAATGCCTATTTCTAAAAAGTTTTAAACATAGGTGAAAAAAAAACAAAAAGCAAAAATGTGAGTATTGAAAATGCTACCTATTGTGCCTATTTTTGTAACAATTTTAAATACATATATGGGGGTAAAAAATTGAATATTGAAAATGCTAGCTATTCTGCATATTTCATGAAAAGTTTTCAATACAGACGGAAAAAAAAATTGAATACTGAAAATGCCAGCTATTCTATTCATGAAAGTTTTAATACTTATGGATAAAATAAAAGCAAACATTGAGTATTGGCAATGCCAGCTATTTTTATTTTATTAAAAGTTTTCAATAGAAATGGAAAAAAAAGCGCAAACAGGAGATTACTGAAATGCCAGCTATTGTGCCTCTTTCATGAAAAGTTTTCCAATAGATATAGAGAAAACAAAAAGCAAACATTTGAGTATTGAAAATGCCAGCTAACAAATGAGTATTGAAAATGCCAGCTATTTGCCCTTTTTTTGTGAGAATTTTTTTAAAAAATTGGAAAAAAAAGGTTTGAAAAGCCATATTGTGCCCATTTCTGATAGTTTTGTTAGAAAAAAAAAATATTTGTTTTGAAAATAATTATTTGCCCCTTTTATGAATTAAACATTTAAAAAGGGGGGGGGGGGGGGGGGGGGGGAAAAAGGGGATTTTAAAAGCGCTATTCTGCTATTTCCGGAAGTTTTTAAAACATCCATTAAAAAAAAGTTGAAAATGAAGCCATTTGTTTATGAAAAGTTTCAAAACATTGAAAAAAAACCCCAAAAACTTCAGGGTTAAAAAGCCCTATTGGCCTTTTTCATGAAAAAATTTTTAAAAAACAAAAAAAAAAAAAGCAAACTTCTGTATTGAAAATCCAGCTACCCCATTCAGACAAATTTTAATACATGTGGAAAAAAAAAAAAAAAAGCAAAAATTTATGTTAAAAAGCCACCCCTTGTGCCTTTATGAAAAGTTTTAATACATATGAAAAAAAAACACCAAAAAACAAAATTTGGTGTTGAAAATGCCACCCTTGTGCCATTTATGAGAAGTTTTTAAAACATCTATGGAAAAAACAAAAGAGGTATTAAAAGTCAGTACTGTGTATTTATGCACAGCAAATGTTAGAAAAAAAAATATTTGATTATTGAAAATACAAAATTTTGGGCCCTTTTTTGAGAAAATTTAAAAAAATATGTAAAAAAAAAAGCAAACAGGTATTGAAAAAGCCAGTATTTTTATTTCCGAGAAGTTTTCTATAAAAAAAATAAAAAGCAAGCCATTGCTTCATGAAAACTTTTCAAAAATATGAGAAAAAAAGCAAATTTTGTATTAAAAAATTAAGAAAACTGCCCCTTTCATGAAAAATTTTTAAAAAACTGGAAAAAAAAAAAAAAAAAGCCTACTTTGGTATTGAAAATCAATTTTGTGCCATTTTATAAGTTTTTTTTAAAACATTATTAAAAAACAAAGGCAAAGAGTTTTAAATGCAGTTTTTTTTTTTGGGAAAAGTTGCAATACTTTTGGGGGAAAAAAACAAACTATTTTTGTATTAAAAGCCCGTATTTTTTTCATGAAAAGTTTTTAAAAAAAAAAAAACCCCCAAAGCAAAATTCAGTATTAAAAATGCCAGCCTTTTGCCTATTTATTAAAGTTTTTAAAAAAAAATATAAAAAGGAAAAAAAAATAAAAAAATAGAAGAAAAGCAAAAATATAGTGCCCCTTTCTGAAAAAAATTTTAATACGATTAAAAAAAAAAAAAAAAATTAAAAAAAAAAAATACCCCCTCATTTGAGTACTGAAATACCCCTATTCTTTTTTGAAAATTTTGAAAAAAAAAAAAAAAAATATTTAGAGAATTGAAAAAAGCACTTTGTGCCTTTTCTGAAAAGTTTTTAATCATACAAAATGGAGAAGGGAAAAGAGTATTGAAAATGCAGTTCTCCTATTTCGAAAAAGTTTTTAATACATTTGGGGGAAAAAAAAAAAAAAAAAGATAATTTTGAAAAGAACGCATTTGGCAAAATAAATTTATTGAAAATGACATTATATAAAAAAAAAAGGAAAACATTTGTTATTGAAAATGCAATCTTTGTGTCCATTTCATAAAAATCTTTAAAAAATATGGAAAAAAAAACAAGAGTACTGAAAATGCCAAGTATTCTGCCTATTTCTTGAAAATTTTAAAAAACACACACACACAGCATTGGAAAAGAAGCTTTCTGTTTTTAAAGTTTTCAAAACACAAAAAAAAAAAAAAAAAAAAAAAAACGTATAAAAAAAGCCAGCTATCATGCCTATTTTTGTTAAGTTTTAAATACACTTTAAAAAACAAAAAGAAATTTTTTAAATGATGAAAATGCCACCTATTGTGCCCATTTTATGGAAATTTTAAAAACTATGAAAAAAAAAAAAAACAAAAAGAAAAACATTTGTGTTTTTATTTGGAAAAAAAAAATGGCAGCTATTGTGCCTATTTTGTGAATTTCTATTTGTGGTGTGTGTGTGTGTGTGTGGGGGGGGGGGGGGGGGGGGGGGGGGGGGGAAAAACAAGTATTTGCCTACTATTTTTTAAAATTTTTTTAAATATACAAAAAAAAAAAAAAGCAAACAAAATGAAAATGCAACTTTTCGTCCATTTTATGAGAAGTTTTTTGATCATATATGGAAAAAACAAAAAAGTACTAAAAATGTATTCTACCTATTTCTTGAAAACTTTTCAAACATACGAAAAAAAAAAAAAAAAAAAAAAAGCAAACCTTGAGTACAGAGTATTGAAAATGATCTACTCTATTTTATGAAAGTTTTAAAGATCTAAAAAAAAAAAAAACAGTATTAAAAATGCCAGCCATTGTGCCTATTTTACAAAAAGTTTAAACAGTGGAAAAAAAAAGCAAACGTTATTTAAAATTTTTTTGTTTTGCCTATTTCGGAAAGGGGTTTTTTAAAAACATTAAAAAAAAAAGCAAAAAACAGATTTAAAACCCCATTTGTCCATTTTTTAAATTTTTTAAACCCCAAGAAAAAAACCAAAAAGAAAAACAGGTTTAAAAATGGCTATTTTCCCCATTTGGAAAGTTTTAAAAAGGGGGGGGGGGGGGGCGAAACATTAAATAAAAACAGATTATTTATAAAATTTTAAAAAACCCAAAGAAAAATTGTTTTAAAAAGAAAACCTTGGGGGGCAATTTTTTTAAAAAATTAAAAAAGAAACATTTGAGTTTTTTAAAAAGCCAGCTATTGGCCTTTCATGAAATTTTTAATTTCTTAATAAAAAAAAAAACAAACATTGAAAAGCCAGTTTATGCCTTTTTATTTTAAATTTTTAAGGAAAAAAAAAAAAACTTTGAGTTTTAAAAATGCAGTATTTTTTTTTTTATAAAAAAAAAAGGGAAAAAAAGCAAATTTTGGGTTTTTTAAAAAGAATCTATTTGCCATTTTAAAATGGGGGGGGGGGGGAAAAATTTTAAAAACTTTTTTAAACGGGGGGAAAAAAAAAAAAAAAAAAACAGAGTTTTGAAATGCCGCTTTTCATTTTTAAAATTTCCCTTTTAAAAAAAAAAAAAAAATATTAAAATGCAATTTTTTTTTCATAATTTTAAAAACATTAAAAAAAAAAAAAAAGCAAACTTTTTGGTAAAAAAAAGCCCCTATTGTGATTTTAAAAAAGTTTTAAATAAATGAAAAAACAAAACCCCAAAAAAAAATTTTGAAAAGCAATTTTTTGCCTATTTTGGGGAGTTTTTTTTAGGAAAAAACAAAAAATTTTGGGAAATTTACTTTTCTGAAATTTTAAATAGTGAAAAAAAAATTTTGGAAAAAATGCAAAACATTTTTAATTTTTGCATTGGAAAAAAAAAAGCAAAAAAATTTAAAAATTGAAAAGCCACTTTTGCTGTTTTTAAAAAATTAATACTTTGGAAAAAAAACAAAAAATTTTGGGTTTTTAAAATGCCAGCTATTTTTTTATAAAGTTTTAAAAAACTTTTTGGAGGGGGGGGGGGTTTAAATGCCTTTTATTTTTTCATAAAAGGGTTTTTTAAATAATTTTGGGGAAAAAAAAAATTTTTATTAAAAAGCCCTATTTTCTTTTTTCAAAAAATTTTATACATTGGGGGAAAAAAACAAAACAAAATTTGGGTTGAAATTTTAGCATTTTATTTCTGAAAGTTAAAACATTAAAAAAGGGGAGGGGGAAAAAAAACATTTTTTTAAAAGCAGTTTAAATTGCTTTTTTCAAAAAGTTTTAAAAATGGAGAAAAAAAAAAAAAGAAAAATTTTTTACTTGGGGCTTCTTGTTTCCTACGATCTGAACAGCTATTCTACCCATAATTTTTTATTATGATTATGTTTTACTCCTTCGCCTCATTCTCAAGCAGTTTGTAAAGCACAATCCTTTTTTTTCTGTATGTGGTTTGGGTTGTTTTTTTTATCTATTTGAAATTTTTGGAAATCTTTTCATTTTATTTTTCTTTTAAAAATCTCATTTTCACTTTTTGCTTTTTTTGGGGGGGTATCACTATTTCCCACATTTTTTTTTTTATTCTGCCTTTTCTTGGCAACTTGTGCTTTACAAAGCTCTTCATTAGCAAAATCAACAGCAAAAAAAAGTAAAGTGCTTAGAACTCTAATCTGTACCTATTGTCAAGACCAATAACTTCCCTCCCTAGTACGAGCTGCATTGCCCTTATAAGAATATGACGACAATTAGGTACATTAAATTCTGTCCAACTTAGTTCCTGCTGTTGTGTGTGCAAATAACTCCGGTCTACTACGTGATTGATGATTACATGCGAGTTTATCACTGCTCTAGTGTTAAATGTCCTAACTTTAATCCGTTCTTCCTGTCTTACATAACTGATGGCTTCCTTCTCCTCCACAGCTGTCCTTTTCCTTGATGACTGGATACTGTCTTGATGCACTAGTGTTTCACACTGGATGTTTTCTTGATGCACAAGTGTTTCACACTGGATGTTTTCTTGATGCACTAGTGTTCCACACTGGATGTCTTCTTGATGCACTAGTGTTCCACACTGGATGTCTTCTTGATGCACTAGTGTTTCACATGGGATGTTTTCTTGATGCACTAGTGTTCCACACTGGATACTGTCTTGATGCACTTGTGTTCCACACTGGATGTTTTCTTGATGCTAGTGTTTCACACTGGATGTTTTCTTGATGCTGGTGTTTCACACTGGATGTTTTTCTCGATGCTCTGCTGGTGTTCCACACTGGATGTTTTCTCGATGCTCTGCTGGTGTTCCACAGTGATGAGATCTGGAAATAACAACATTTCAGGGTGTTCATATGTATTCTATTTCTATATCATTAACTGTCACCCACTCATCCCAATATTTTAAGACAATAGCAGAGAAAGTCATTATGCAAGGCCAATATATCTCAAAGAGCTTGGAACTAATTTTATATTCTTGATCTTTCATTTTCAACCCATTATATTTTAAGTTCAAGATTTTCATCGATAAAAAATTTCAACTTTTAATTTATTTTCCCAGACTCCTAACTGGAAAAAGTTTTTAAATTTCCTGACTAATCCAGCACTCCTCAACGTGGCTGAACCCTGCAGTTTACAAAATTTACTGTCTTTTTCAAATGTCAAGCCTTTGAAAGAAACATTCACAACTTAAAAACCAAGGGAGAAAAATAATGAGAAAGTAATTACTCCTAAAAAAAATTTTTTGTTAACCCTCCTATAAAACTAATTACTCCTAAAGGCGAGTTTGAGCAGTTCAACTTAGCTTCACCTCCTTGGTCATGGTTGGGATCTTGCACTGAATTTTTTAGGCAGTTTTTCATAGGCATGTTAAACTGGGTGAAGCAAATGGGACTCTATCCAGAGGGCAGGGCTGTATGTCAGGTCTATTTATCTCATCCATGCCTGACCCTACCCTTCTCTGAAATGTAAATGGGGTTTTACGTGTAGACAAGATATGTGTATATTCACACACACCTCTGCCTTTCAGAAGAGCAGGCCATTTTGTGCCAGTAGAAAAATGACAGAATTTATAAAGCTGCATGGACACTGGAGTGTTTAGACATCATCCCTTAAGTTGGACTGCAGCTACCTTTATATGGCTGGCAAATGGTCGCATACCCAAAATTTCACCCATTAGCAAACCTTGGAGCTCTAGCCAAGGATTTTTTTTTTTTTTTTTAAAGTCCAGTATGAGGATACTGATTTTCTAACCTGGATTAGGGCAGAGTCAGTCTGGGCTGCAGTTCCTGTAGGCAGTTGCAACATCAGTGGTAGCGACAAAACTGAAATGGGTGTTGAGAAAACTTGAAATGAATGGCAGCCGGTTCTCTTCTCTTGACGAACAAGTCACGGTGCCTGGTGAAGCGGCACTCTCCCCCATCGCATGGTACCTGGTACAACAGATGCAAATCCAAAAGTAAATGATGCAGAAATAAGGAAAAAAAGGAAAGAAAACAAAATGGAAACAATGTATAGTAAAACCAGAAACAAAGAAGAGACATAGAAAAACAATGAACAGTTGTGATTAAAATAACAGAGTTAAAGACTAGAACAGGAGAGGTCAGTAAAAAAATAAATAAATAAATAAATAAATAAATAAATAGAAAATAAAAAAGAAAAGAAAAGAGTATTCCAGAAAGAATTGTTCACTTAAAAAATAAGCTAAAATTTCAAGTTTGAAGTACCAAATCCCAGAAGTTTAAGAAAAAGAAACTTAAAAAAAAAAAATAAAAATAAAAATAACAGAAAAATTGATTTCATGTTTATAGCCCCACTGACCACCTGGTCTTTTTCTATGGCTGCAACTTTGCAGGTCTGCCCCCTGGCGTTAGCCAACATTCCCACATCCAACTTCAGCCTAACTCATTTCATTGTACAGATTGCATGCTGGCTATGTTCATGTTTCCGCACAAAAATACTGCTGAAATGAATTGCGGGATCTTTGTGCATATTTGATCTCCTGCACATCCAAATCTGGTCCTTAAAAAAAAAAAAAAAAAAAAAAAAAGACCAAAAATTAAAATGAAAAAAACCCACACACAAACCAAAACAAAAATGCAAATATGCACACACATTGACTAAACAGACAAGACAACAGACATAATATACATGGTAACAAATACAATACAAACATGGAGAGACACGGCAGACGATTGATCCCATTTCATTCTCACCTGCTCTGTGACATGTAGCGGCACCAACAAAGACCTCGCTGTTACCTGTTACTGTCCGGGTTTGTAACAGCAGTCCATGGTGTTACTGGTCACTGAAGATGCCTGGGATGCCTTGGTTGAGTTTTCTCCTGGCTGGTCTGTCTTCAGTGTCCGTGTCTTCAGTTTTTGAAGTAGCACTGCTATAGACAGGTTGGTCCATTCTTTGCTGTTCTCTGTTCAATTCTGTCTGCTCCAGGCTGGTCTGTCTTCAGTGTCCTTGTCTTCAGTTTTAGAAGTAGCACTGCCATACACAGGTTGGTCCATTCTTTGATGTTCTCTGTTCAATTATTCTGTCTGCTCCAGGCTGGTCTGTCTTCAGTGTCCTTGTCTTCAGTTTTAGAAGTAGCACTGCCATACACAGGTTGGTCCATTCTTTGCTGTTCTCTGTTCAATTCTTCTGTCTGCTCCAGGCTGGTCTGTCTTCAGTTTTAGAAGTAGCACTGCCATACACAGGTTGGTCCATTCTTTGCTGTTCTCTGTTCAATTCTTCTATCTGCTCCTGGCTGGTCTTTCTTCAGTGTCCTTGTCTTCAGTTTTTGAAGTAGCACTGCTATACACAGGTTGGTCCATTCTTTGCTGTTCTCTGTTCTGTCTGCTCCAGGCTGGTCTGTCTTCAGTTTTAGAAGTAGCACTGCCATACACAGGTTGGTCCATTCTTGTTGTTCAATTCTTCTATCTGCTCCTGGCTGGTCTGTCTTGAATGTTCTTTTCAGTTTTAGAAGTAGCACTGCCATACACAGGTTGGTCCATTCTTTGATGTTCTCTGTTCAATTCTTCTGTCTGCTCCTGGCTGGTCTGTCTTCGGTGTCTCTGTCTTCAGTTTTAGAAGTAGCACTGCCATACACAGGTTGGTCCATTCTTTGCTGTTCTCTGTTCAATTCTTCTGTCTGCTCCTGGGTTGTCCTCCCTCCAGTGTCCCATACAGGATAGTCTGGGAGTAGTATTGCTCACTCAATGCCAGGTCATTCTTCAATTTTGTCTGCTCATGGGTCTGCCTCAGTGCCCCTCTGCAGGATACTATCATTCTTGAGAAGTCAACTGTGAAATATGAGGTGACCCAACTATGCCGTCTTTCTCCTCTTTACACAAGCAGATGTGATTCATGTGGCGCAGCTTTGATGATGAGTTCTCCAGAGTCTTATGGCACCTGGTAACCAGATAACATAAATGTCTGAGCTACTGCTAGGGACAAGGAAATTCAGGGTGTGACAGCAAACTTCTTGATTCCAGTGTATAAGTAGTGACTTACAATGTGATCTCAGAACTCTGCAATGGGGCAAGTTTACAAATCTTTGTTAACGACTAAGCCACAAAAAACTGACATTTTCATTAGAAACTTCAAAAGCAGAGTAACAAAATGATGGACCATTAAAAATTATTCTTTAACCAAAAACTCATTCCACCTAATACTGCTACATGTCGGCAATGGACAAAAATACACTGCATACAAAACTAAGTCTTATTGACATTTCAGTCTTTTCATTGCTTTAGGCCTAGATAAATTTAAGAAGAAGTTATAGCATCCCTCTCAGAAACAAGTTCACTAAGCTTAAGAGTTTTCAGGCTAAATTTTTTTTTTTTTTAATTTTAAAATGGGAAGGGGGGGGGGACTATAAGACAACTAACCACACCATGCACACATGTGCAAAAAATCACCCACACTGAATAGTGAATCCTTGTTTTAAAGTCAGCTTAAAGATTGTGTGTGTGTGTGTGTGTGTGTGTGTGTGTGTGTGTGTGTGTGTGTGTGTGTGTGTGTGTGTGTGTTGGTATTATCATATACTTACAAGTTAGGTCTTGATGATGGAAAGTTGCTGAAGTGACATCTTGAAGGAGGGGTACTTGAAGTTTCCAGGTTTAGATGATGGAGGGGAAGCTGAAGGCACAAGTACTCGGAGAAACAACTGCCTTTGACTGCTATGTGATCAGCATGACAACTTTAACCCTAATGTTAGGACTTTCGTAGACCAAGGAATTGGAACTAAGACGGTTTGGAAAATGCTTTTTAAAGGAGTGTGAAGGGGCTGACCGTCACTTATCCTCTAAGACAAGCTACACACCAGATCTGAGCCGCCTTCACTTAAAACTGAGTACCCACCCATCTGTTTTGGTTTGGTTTAGTTTTATTCTTGTTTGTAGTTTTAAGAGGGTCTTTATCCGGTGAAGGGGGTTCTTTTCTGGTAATTTCTGGTTCATCCCCATTTTATTTTAAGTTCCCTTAGAACTCCTAAGTTCTAGTTTTTCTTTTCCAACTGTATGTGCTTTATATATAAATATAATAATAACGATAATAATACATTAAATATCAAATATAATATATGCTTTATTCACAATTTCTCTAGTTGAGATAAAGTATTCTTGAGTCTTTGACTTTAAAACAAGTTTAGATTTATGTCTATTCAGGTCAGTTCAGTTTACTTCTAATTTTTGTTGCTGCCTTTTTTATTTTGCTATTTGAAGACATTTCTTCATTTTGCTCTTATTGCTTTTGCTAGTTGTTCTTAGTTTCTTATCAAACTTGTCTTCTTGGTAGTTTTTTTTTCAACCATTTTTTTTTTTATTGTGCTTTTTAAAATGACCTTACCTTGTAGTTCTGTTTCTTTGGCTTCTTTCAGTGTTTGTCACTGTTTTATGCTACCAATTCTTTTTTTTAACAGTTCTGATCTAGACAAAATGAAAATAAGATGAAGGAATACATATTATACTCTCCTGCCCACTTACACAACCATGTAATGTCAGTATCATACATCTCTCAATCACACATACAAACACACATGCTTAAAAAAAAAAAGTGATCTTGGTAACTGCATTTCCCACTTAACCCCACTTTTTTCCACTAAGAGTCTAAAAATAATATAATAATTGCCCCTCCTCTTCCACTCAAAAAAAAAAATGTTTGCCCATTCCCTATTGTTGCTTTCACACTCACATAAAGGACTTAGCCATAATCTTTCTTATGCCTCTTCTCTCTTCATAGACTTATGAAAGCTCAAGCTATGTACCACTTTTGTTTAATCTCCATTCTTTCCTACCACCCCTCTCCCTCCCTACTTCAACACCTAAAAATCGCAAATTATAATTTTCCGTGTCACGTCTTGTATCATGATATCCACCTGCCTTTTGTGTCCACATGTGGGGCCAGGTTAAGAAATAAAGGTTATGTAAAGGTCAGTGTTAGCAATTAACATTAGTAACTGGGAAAGGGCTGTCGTCAGCTGGCTTGTCTGCCTGTCTTCATGCAAGCATGTGGACACAATGGCACATAGACACAATGGTACCTTGCATCTGACACAATGGTTTGGAACTTTTCTTTAAATCACTAATCACCTGTCTTATCAAGCTATGGTTGCTTCTCTTGCTTCACTGACTGGATTTTTAGGACAATATTCTTAAAACACAAAATGAAGTTGTGAAATTTTGAAACAAACCCAAAGGTATGATTATTTCTTGCATTTTCCCATTGTTCAATTACAATTTTCCACTCTGAGATCAGCGATTCCCTGCCTTATTTTAGAAAATTGCATCCGATTATTTCTTGCATTTCCCCATTGTATCAATTACAATTTTCCAGTTCTGAAATCAGAATTCCCCGCCTTATTTTAGAAAATTGTCACCCGTTTCCAAAAGAACCCAACTTAAATCGATGAAGATAGAGCCCAAAATTTAACCATGTGAGAAAAACCTGCTCTTTTATGTGCTCTTCCTTGTCCCGCTTACCTAATGCAATATATGACGACTTATGCGTTTTCGCCGACTACTAGTGCAATGCATACTGCGGTGTGTCCCCTTTCTCCCAACTGACAAAAGGACCTATTAGATAAAATACGAAAAGCCCAAAAATATATGTCATCAAAAAAAAACCTATTTTTATTTGCTACCTTTTTAATTCTACTTCCAGTCATCTAGCCACACAATATTCCTTCTCTTTCCACTTTGTTTCCCTTTAGTACCTCTTCTACATTAATGTATGATTCCCTCCCCCCCCCCAAAAAAAAACAAAAAACAACATACACACACACAGATGCACACATATTAAACCCGTTTTACTTCTTGGAAGAGTAGGCCATTGTGTCAATATGAGCTAGGTGAAAATGGACGACAATTTTTGAAACCATGTGCACGAGGGGACAAGATGTTAAAAAGCACGAGTGCTTATCTCACTATCCTCAAAATGGAAGAACACACAATACACATTTTCCTCCAGTGTACATCACCACTATCACTTTCATTTTGGCTCAAGCTTTAGGCACCACTTGCTTTGAAATTCTTTGCATGTATCCGTTTCGTAGAACCGAGTTCAAACAAGACTTCAAATCTGCTCTAGGAAGTTAGCTTCAGCTTTTAACTTTTCTACACTCCCCCCCCCCCCCCCCCCCCCCACCCTTTTTTTTTTTTTGCAAACCAATGTTATAAGACATGTACAGCAAAAATATTTATTATTGCTATTTTATATGCCTCCAAGCTCTGCTTTCATCTATTACACAGGATTCAATACATAGTTCTTGGCCTTGCTGTCATTTTCAACTCTGACAAAAATCCATCCAACTTAGCAACAACTTCCGGAGACTTACTGAGCAGGTGCCAAATCCATTTTTACCCCTTGGAGACTTTTTCGCCCGTTTTGTCCACGCACTCACACGTATTTATTTTTCCACGCAGAAATGTATCTAGACCTATATCTTAATAAAACACTTTCAACAAATGTTAACAAGCCTTGACTTTCCAAAGTTTTCAAGGAGGTGTTTGTCACAGGTTGTTATTTTCAAAATACAAGGTCTTGGATCTAATATTGTTTTTTTAAACCCAAAAAACTGGCAATATGGAATTCCATTTAAGACGGAGGGAATTTATCCATGTTGTATCTGTGAAATTGTGACTTTGCTCTCTAACCAAACATCAGTGCTTTTGCTCAACCCTGAAAACATTCTACAAAACTGAGCTCTGGGACTGTAGAATATCTTACTCCCAAGACCAAGATGAACGAGCATGCATTTAAATCTATAACTATAAGGAGCCATTTAAAGTACCAGCTTTACAAAGAGCTCAGTAGCATTTTCCCAACCCCATTCCACAGAAAAACTGACAAAAGGGATTAGTGTTGCTGTCACAAGCACTCAAGTGGCACTGTACCCTGTACTAATGCACTTCATCTTCTCTGTTCAGGGCTGCTGGCCAGAATCTGATGAGCACATACAACTCTGTTATAAACACTAATACAGTATAGTGTGTGACCCTCTACCACATAAGTCACAATGCACCAGAGGTCCATTCTCAATGGTTAGCGTGCTAATAATATGCAATGAAAAAGCTATTCAGTATTTTTTTAAAACTAAGTTGATTGGATTCAATCAATAATCACAAATTGAAGTGCTAGACACAAGAGCCGACAAAATGAGAAAACATTTTTCTATTGATGACCATATAAAGCAGGGTGTTTGTAGCTGTTTTTTTTTATTTTAAATTTTTTTTTTTTTTTAAATTTGAAATCTCAAAATCGACATGACCCCACCTGCCTAAAATGACTAACAAAAGTGGTCAGGTGCAATGCGACTCATTTCAAGGTAGAAGGTCATTTGTAAATATTTACACTACACACACAGTGACACAAAGTATTCAATATTCCTGATCTATATCATTAAATCAAGAACATTTCCTTTTCAGACATTGTCATTTCTTACCATGGGGAAATGTGCAGTAACAAGTGGGAATGTTTAACAAAAATTGGACTGTTCAATGCTGCCATAGTTAACACCTGGCCTAAACCAGCCCAATGTGTATTCCAGGTGACAACCCCCCCCCCCCTCCCAAACCACCACCATATGGGTCCGCATTCCCACTTCTGGGATGGGATGGTGCCTTAACACGTGTGCATGCTGGTGGGGGGTTGTCATTCATGTCACTCGTTCTACCGGGTTTTTTAACTGCACAAATGTTCTGCATGTCTTGGTTTAAGTCTCATCAGAAGACTGACATTGTTTCATTCTTTTTGTCAACTGGGAACTTAGGGCGATGCTGGGAATGTAACCCAGAACCTCATGGTTTACTTGTTGGCAGGCACAGGCTTAACCATCGACCACCCTTAATTGCCTACATTTTGTCTTCTAGCAGAGTGAATATTGCCCACTCCTTTGTTACACCGAAATGTCTACATCTTGCCTTTTGCAGTTTTGGCTTTTCGCTCCATTAAACAGGGCTTTAAAATACCTTTCAAAAATATGAAGGACCTCGTATTTTAAAAAGACCCACACACTGAACCAAAGAAAGAGCATTTTAACCCAACTGACATTCATAAGAATGTAAAAGCACCCATGAACCCCAGCCCTGTGGTGGCAAAATGGCGTTAACTTAGAAGCATAAACTTGTGCAGCGAACTTGCTGTTTTGAATAAAAAGTAAGCCTAGCCTAGTGCCTACCGTAGTACACAACGAAAGTCTGCGTGCGGACCAACTGCTCCATTGCATTCAAAACTTAATAAAAACCCCGAGTAAAGAAAACTTACCAACATTAGGCCTGCAACTCGTCACAAGGGCAGATGCAGATACCGCCACTTCTCGCGTTCAAATCACTACGCATTTCAAGGAGGGTAACTCTTTGTGCATGTAGCTTAGCTTTTATTTTGACAAATCAGCGACGGACATTGACATTATTTTATTGGTATTTTTCTTTCGGGATGCTTGCAAAGCTGTAAGCACAGCAATCTGCTTTTCAGCAATATGAATCGTGCCAAATTCACTGGGGCCACGTAAATTATTAGAATTTACTATTTAAGCGTGAAGCGGGGGAGGGGGAATTGTTTCACCGATGGGAATACTTTCACTCGCGGAACTACTCTTGCTAGCCGTCTCAAAGTAACACTGGCACAGCCTGGGGGGGGGGGGGGGGGGGGGGGGGGGTGACGTAACCAATTAATAGAAGCATCTATCCTACATTCTTCAGTTTACAAACGATTTCTTTTTCAACTCCAGCAGTGATAAAGATTTCCGAATCAATCTGTCTGTTACCTTCTGCCAACTATAGTATTTACTTTACTTAGCAATCTGGACACCTAAAAATTGGGAAGGATGGGGAGATGACATGGTCATTGAACAAACAAACAAATAAGTTAAAACTAGAAATAGTCATGCAACTTTGCATTGTCTGAATTATATGAAAACCAAATAAGCTACTGCCTGGATGCTAGTCTTTCTGTACAGGTAAATGGCAAGGGGCAAGGGGTGGGTGTGTTTGTGTAAACTATTGTTTTAAAAGTCTGGGAGAAAAGGGGAACAGGGGGAGAAATTACCATCTGTTTTGACATTGAACACCCAAAAAAAAAATTCAGTTCAGTTTTGCAACGATTCCTAAAGGAGTTTAAAGTAGAAATCTACTGTAGTAACAGGAGTGGGAGCACTGGGAAATTTTGTTCTGCCATACAGAGAAAGGGAAAAAAACGAAACAAGGGTCTATCCTCATGCTTTTCCAACTTTTTTTTATATTTCAAACGACTATGCAAAAGTGATTATGAAAAATAAAACAAAGTACTTAAAAAAATATATATTAGCCTAACACTTACCGAGGCTTCATGTCAAAACTCGAGAGTGCTGGCGACAATGGTCTTGTTCCAGTGGCTGCAACGATTTTGAATCATAACTGTTAACTGAACAGCGAAATGTGCAGGACCAGTATCTCAGCTCTTCTGTGCCTGAACACAAATAATTTCTTCGTGCATCACGGACCTTTGCACTGACGGGAGAAGATCTCTCTCTCAAGGATAGGATTAGCCTAGAGGTCAAAACATAACGCCTGAAAATTTGCAAGACCCAGGTTCGAGTCCGGTCGAGAGATTTTTTTTTCTTCTGGAGTTAACATCAGTGCTGACTCCACTCTCCCCGAAAGTCCTTCGGATGAGACATTAAACCGAGGCCCCGTGTGCGAACGCACGCGGAACATCTTGCGCACACGTTAAATCCTGTTCCGCTTTTCGTAAGAGAAGGCCATCGTGTGCCGGTGGGAACAGATGACATTTACAAAAGTGCATACACACGGGGACTGGATGTAAAAAAGCACAAGAGTGCTTATCCCATTATCCTCGAAATAAATGAATAAATCAAATCAATCTCTCTCTCTCTCTCTCTCTCTCTCTCTCTCTCTCTCTCTCTCTCTCTCTCTCTCTCTCTCTCTCTCAACAAAAAAATCTTTTCTTTCTTTTATTTTATATTCTGTCATACCGGTAATTTACCCAATTTCAAAAGTGTATTTTACCGTAGCCAGCTAATTGAGTACATGTGTGTGTGTGTGTGTGTGTGGTGTGTGTGTGTGTGTGTGTGTGTGTGTGTGTGTGTGTGTGTGTGTGTGTGTGTGTGTGTGTGTGTGTGTGTGTGTGTGTGTGTGTGTGTGTGTGTGTGCCTGCCCTAGCCGATGCCCAGGGGTGTATTTTTTAGTTGTTATTTTTGCACAACCTCCTTTATTTTGTAGGTGTTTTTTGGCTTATTGTTTTTGTTTTATTTGCGTGTGTTTCTTTGCTTTGTTTTGGCTTCTTTTGTGGTTGGGTTGTTTTTGCTACTTGTTTGTGGGGGGTTTTGGGGGGGATAGATGCTATGGAAATTAATATAGGAGGCAGGAACATCCCAAACCTCAAGTCTGCTGATGATACAGCATCTTATCGCCAATGACATCACAAGCATGAGAAGAATTCGCTACAAAACCGATGCAGAGGGCAACACCGCTGACCTTAAGTTGAATGGCAAAGAAGACCAAACCTCGCACATGAATGGTACAGTCAAACCTCAGAATATCAAAATCAATGGAACAGATCTGGAATACGTTCAAAATTTCAAATATTTGGGCTCTATTAATGAAAGAGAACAATGGCTCCTGTCAACAAGAAGTCAAGGCTAGAATGGGTATGGTCAGGCAAAAGATGAGTCTGTTAAACAAGATTTAGAAAGACAGAGGCTTACCTAAATATCTCTATATCAGAATGGATAAAAACACTTACCAGACCTGTATATCTGTATAGGTCAGGAGCCTCGACACTACAAAAATTGAATAAAACACACACAAAATAAATGCAGCTGAAATGTCGTTCTACAGGCGACTTCCAAGAGTCAAGTGGTCAAACAGGAAACAGTAGTAGGCACTCATCAGTCTCGGAAGACTATGGAGTTGCGCTCTAGTCTTTAGAGCGCAAAGCCTGGGTAAGTAAGTATGGAGGGCAAGCTGTTACCCTTGCAGCAGACCCCCCTCTCTCCACGGCACTGGAATGATCCATTGGAAAGGCATTGACCGATACGAATGGTACCAGTACCGTCTGTAACTGTATTATTGACCAACCCTCAAAGCAACGACAAAATTAGTCTGAAATTTATATACCCAAACTTGAGATATGTTGGTAAAATGCCGTTGGCCCACACATGAAAGGGGTTGCTGATCAATACACTAAATGTGATAGGAGTGCAGGTGAAGTACAGCTGAGACAAACAAATGCAAACAAATCCACAGAGGAAAAAAAGTCATATGATCTTACAACATAAATTAATATATCTTATCTTAAAGGCTTGATATAAATGTTAAACTAAACTTCTAGTGATATCAGGATTACAGTTACTACATCCTTGGAGCAGGTAGAGTCTAATGCATAAGCCTGGTTGGTATATTTTGCTGGGATATATTTTCGCTTCATGTCTTTGGATCAGTGATCTGGAGGTAATGCACCTACCTAGAAAGCAAAAACTCCAGGTCGAAAGTGTGCAGTGGTTTGATCCCCGTTTGGACCCAAAACTTGTTCCCCATCCATTAGATCATGAGTGGTGGTCTGGGTGCTAATCTTTTGAATGAGACGATAAACCAAGGTCCACTGTGCCACACAAAACCATCTAGTGCACGTAAAAGAACCCACAACAACAAGAGAGTTGTCCCTGGTAAAATTCTGTAGAAAAAACCTCTCTGATAGGGAAACAAATAGTTGCAGACAGGAAAAGAAAAAAATAATGGGTGGCACTGCTCTTGTGGCGACATGCTCTCCCTGGGGAGAGCAGCCTGGATTTTATGCAGAGAAATCTGCTGTGACTTAAAGTGGTACAAAATACAAAAATACAACAAAAAAGGTGGGACAACTTAAGACAAAATGTACTTCAGCTTCTGTGGCTTCATTACATGTAGGGTATGTTGTATCAGATTCACAAGGCATTCTGTATCTAAGTTCATGGACGTTTATATCTGATGCACCCAGTCTGAATTTAGACATTATTCTTTTCAAATGCATATCTATTTCTAGCTTTCAAGCTTTAAATAAGGTTTGACATCATGCAAGTTTATAAATTATGGATGGTTCTATATCTATCACTAGTTTGAATATGATCATTCCATGTGAGAGAGAGAGAGAGAGAGAGAGAGAGAGAGAGAGAGAGAGAGAGAGAGAGAGAAAGAGAGAGAGAGAGAGAGAGAGAGAGAGAGAGAGAGAGAGAGAGAGAGACAGACAGACAGACAGACAGACAGACAGACAGACAGGAGACAGACAGACAGACAGACAGAGACTGAGAGAGAGAGAGAGAGACTGAGAGAGACAGAGCAAGATTGTGCATGAGGAAACACACACACACACACACACACACACACACACACACACACACACACACACACACACACACACACACACACACACACATTGTGATTCTGTTTTTATTTGTTATAACAGGTTTTAAAGCAACAGCTTTCAAAAGCAAAATATTACAGACAGGCTAGAACAGCATCTCATACACACAAATTATATCACCTAACCTCAAACCCATACATAGTAAAATACTAATGCAAAGAATTCCACTAGAAATTCTCTGACTGTATGGAATTCTTACAAGCACAAAAACCACATGTACACACCAGAAGCATCTATCATTGATACAAACATGTACACAAAGCTAGTATCATCCTATGCTTTGACAAATTACTCCCCCCAACTTTTTTTCGATCAATAAAGTCTTGGAAAAAACGTATCTTAAAATTTACAAATAAATTTCTTCAACACAGGAAAAAAAAGATTCAATAATTTCTTTACTGATTTTATTCCAATACCAGATAAGATACAAGAAAGAATATTTTTAACTTGATTATTGGATAAATCAGACACACAATATCCTGTCAACTTTTCTATCTATCTATCTATCTATCTATCTATCTATCTATCTATCTATCTATATATCTGTGTGTGTGTGTGTGTGTGTGTGTGTGTGTGTGTGTGTGTGTGTGTGTGTGTGTGTGTGTGTGTGTGTGTGTGTGTGTCTGTATTTTAACAAAATTAATACGATAGTTAAAGTAAAGGTAGAAACACATCATACCTTATTGTTTTTGTTACACACATTAATACGACATTAAAGTCATAGGTATAAAAACCTCTTTCCTAAATGGTCTTGTTACAAAATCAATACAATATTTAAGTTAAAAGTATAAATTTTAAAAAAAACTCCATCTTACCCAATGGAACTATTTAATTCAAGCTGACTAAAAAAAAAACTCTGAGATAGACAGCCAGTCAAAGTGACAACAAAATATGGCAGGAAAATTAGATACACTTTCATTCCATGTCAAATCTTTTTTTTTTCTCAGTTCATCATGAAAATAACAAAATGACCAGCTGTCATGGCAAAGTGGATAGCATATAGGATTCCTGACTGGAAGGCCATCAGTAGAACCCCATAGGAGTCACTGAGGGTTTTGTTTCTTTTTATTCTGGCCATCTCCTACCCAGAGTGAACTTGTTGAGCTCAATGGACCACACAGTCCACTTTAATGATGCAATTTTGAGAGTTGTTTGAAATTAGCAACTCTACTAGTGTCTGCATCTTTCAGGCCTGGTTGATGCCAGGAGACAATCATTATGGTAGGAAATGTATTCTACAACAGCCCTACAAGTTAGTTTCAAAGCTGGTGTACCTCCATAGCATCATCACTATATCAATTTAATCACCATCAGCTGTCTTGCAATAAAAGACAATTGCTCTGATTTGTTTGCCCTGTTGCTTTGGCCTCATGGCTACCTCAATTTTACTTTGCCCCTGCTCTCTGGTGTCATGGCTACCTCAATTTCACTTTCTCATTTGTTTGCCCCTGTTGCTTGCCCATGGCTACCTATTCACTTTCTCATTTGTTTGCCCCTGTTGCCTTGGCCTCATGGCTACCTCAATTTCACTTTCTCATTTGTTTGCCCCTGTTGCCTTGGCCTCATGGCTACCTCAATTTTCACTTTCTCATTTGTTTGCCCTGCTCCCTGGTCTATTGTTACCTCAGCTTTGACGGGTAATAATATGATGGTGATCAGAATGGGTGAGTGTATCACTCAGCCTGACCCTGAATCTACGTGAATATGTGTCCTCAGCAGAGGGTTAAGTAGGCAGTATTGGATCAGGGGAGGCACACTGAACACCACGAAGTGACCAACAGCAGTGCAGGCCCTTCTGGATGGTGGCTCATAGTGCACTGATAAGCTACATGCAGATTTCTAGCCTGTGGTTATGACATACCAGCCGGGAGTGACAGAGATGATGAGATTGATGAGTGCATACAAACAGCAGAAGATATGTCACAAAAGGCAGCAAATAACCCCCAAACCCCCCCCCAGAAAAATAGAACCCACAAAAACTGCTCAATTCTTTTGTTGAAGAACTCTAGTAAAATTCTCCAAAATGAAAAAGTACAAACCTTGTGAAATATGTGAGAAAAAACTCCCGACCCCAAAACATGTTTAAAACAAAGAGAAACTGGAAAACACACACACAAAAATCCCAAGAGTTTAGTCTGATGAAAGCTACTGAATCTTCTTGACAATAGGCAAAATAAAAGTTTAGTGTTTCTATGAAAATCTGAGGTTCAACTGAAAAAGCAATATGACAAATGAAAAAAAAAGGAAATCCTCTCCAATTCCAATATAAAAGAATGACAGAAAGAATTAAAAAAAAACAACAAAAAAAACTAACTCACTCAACTCAATCACTGTCTAGAAGTGAGCCAACATTTGTTGCTGTTGTTGTTGTGAAGAATGACAAAACTAGAATTGATAACTGTGAAAAAGATAACAACAGCTACAGCCTTTTTGTCAACAAAATTGTTCACAAGCATGTCTTGAGGTACTGCCAAGCTAAATTTGTTGCTGATTATGCAGAACTATACTGGCATACTTCTAGAAAAATCCAATTCTGTTCAACTTTTTTTAAAACACCACCACCCTAGAAGAAGCTATACGAGCACAAGAAATGGAAAATGTTTCAAAAACAGCCGCAGTAGTCACTCTTCCTTTCCCCTTGTTTATAGCCCTCTGGTCATGAAGGCTGTATCACGACTGTCACTGTCGCCTTGTTCAGTTAAAAAAGCTCAAGAACAATCACCTCAAGTTTGAATTCAACAATACCAATCCCCTCAAACATCAAAAACCGCCAATCTGGAAAAACAACAACCAGCCACCACCAAACCCAAACCTCACACACATTAGATGATATAGTAGCTGTTTTAGTGTTGTTTTTATTCCTTCAAGAACACAAACCAGACTGTGCTGAGGACACCAGCCATTCCACTTAATTGAGTCAAACCCAGGTTACAAAAAAAAAAAAGTGTTAAAAAGATAGCAACCACTTCAAAGTAATAAAAAACCTCTATGAAATGCCATATGGGTAAATAGCACTACACAATGGACGTCCTGTGCCCACCCTATTGTTTACGCATTTACTACCTGATTGAAAAAACAAATAAAAACAATACAAGCGAAATGTTTTATAGCAATTTATGAGGGAAAAGTTGGAGCTTTTCCAGAATTTGGCAGAAAAAAAAAGGGAGAATGGACAGGGAAGGCAGAAAATAAGCAAGAGAAATGATAGAAAGGTAAGGAAAATGAGGAACTCAGAGAGTAATAGAAAAGAGTACATTTTTTTCACAGATGTACCAAAATGTGGGGGTGCTCTATACACTGAAAAAAGCCCCTCATATCACCATGGTGGAATTCAGTTTTTACTATCATGTCCAACTCACCTCAAATTAGAATAGACACATGCAATTGATAATTGTTCTTCCCACTTCAATTCACCTCAATTTCCTATTTTTTTCAAGTTTCAAATCTCTACATGAACAGAAAGATACACTTTATATTTAAACACACACACCACCACACAACACACACACAAACACACACACACCTCTCTATAATACATCTTTTTCCATTCACCTCTTAAACGTTTAAACCCTCCCACAATCACAGTAAAATACATATATACAGAACAGTGTGAAGAAACACATATTGATATACTTGTAGATGGTCACTTACATCAAACTGTGAGTTTGTGTATGCATACACACACACACACAATGCACACACACTACCACACGCACAGCACACACACACACACATACACACACACACAACACACACACACAATAATACAGTGAATTGGTAGTCTGCAGGTAACACACTTGTCTAGCATGCAAGAGACAAGGGTTCAATCCCACCTAATCAATATTTCCCTCATCCATCTGAACCAACATGGTAATTTTTCGATGAGACAACAAACCAAGGACAGGTGTTCATATTCAATGAAGATAAAGTCCTTTTCATGACAGCATTGAGTTTTCCACGGGCAAAATTCTGTAAAAATAAGCCACCAATTACAGGGAAACAAACACATGCGCAGAGAAGGAGAGGGTAGGGGGGGGGGCATTGCTCTTGTAGTGAAGCACTCAACCTGGGCAGAGCAGCCTTGATTTCAAGCAGAGAAATTGCCCTGAGTTAAACTAAGTGGAATACAATACAATATATACTAACACAAAACATTAATCACAAAATCTGACTGATAAATACAATGTCTTATACCTGACAGAAAAGTAACAGGGACAACAAAAAAAGGCCTTTCAATACAATATATATATATATATATATATATATATATATATATATATATATATATATATATATATATAGATAATAGATAATAGATAGATAGATGGTTCTCTACGGTGAACTTTCCACCGGACACCACTACAGAGGCGCACCAAAGAAGAGATTTAAAGACTCTCTGAAGAAATCTCTGTCAGCCTGCCTCATAGACCATAACCAGTGGTCAGTCCTTGCTGCTGACCGGCAGGCCTGGCGACACACTGTGCATCAATCGGTCTCCTCCTTTGAGGACAATCGCAGAGCGGCCCTTGAGGAGAGGCGAATGAGGAGGAAAAAACGCGTCCCCCCTACATCAACCCCAGAATCGACTTTCCCCTGCAGCCGCTGCGGCCGGGTTTGTTTGTCATGCATTGGACTGAACAGCCACCAGCGAGCCTGCACCAGACGTGGACAGTGCCCTTAATCTTCGTTCGCGAAGCCAAGCCACATGATGATGAATATATATATATATATATATATATTATATATATATATATATATATATATATTCATTAGGCAAACCCATCAGCAATGCTCTCAGAATGGCGCTTTATTATGCAATATTGATTTTAAAATATTGATCAAGAACTACCACAGCTTTCTCACTTAGTAGTATAGGTTTATTAAGTAAGACCATATAATGATATTGGTCTTAAAAATGATAAACATACTCCACCAAAAAAAAGCAAAAACAAACATCCCCCAAAGCAAGAAATTCAATCAAAAACAAAAATTGCAGAAGACTAGACACCGCCAAAAAAAGAAAAAAAAGAAAGAAAAAAATGCTGAAACACAATAGTAAAATATTTGCAAAATCAGATTCACAAATCATACTACTTTACAATCTATTTCAATTAATAAGTCAAATTATACTCCAAACCACTCTCCCTTTCTTTCTTATGAACTTCTCCAGCCTGTTTTTTTCTACATAAAAAAACTCTAGAAATAACAATAAGGATCATTATAAAAGGCAAAATTAATTTGAGTATTAATATGCAATATAATCTAATACGTCAAAAACAAAAGGCACACTGTGTACAGCAAGGAAAAAATAGGTTCATACATAATAAATATCCTTTGATTACCAAGCCTTCAATCTGTACAAACAATCAAAACATTACTGATAGCTAAATCCTGATGATAAAGTGCTTTTTTTCTGAATATTCGTTTATCTTTCATTACAATTACATGTTAAAGTTAAAGTCTGTCCGAGCCTAAGGCTCATCAGGCCGTGCTTATCCCGGTTTCTGTGGCGTTAAGCGACTCAGAGTCATAGATTCCCCCCTGGATAGGACGCCAGTCTATCGCAGGGTTAACCCCCAACACAAGGTTGGTACCCCTTTTACACCTGGGTGGGGTGAGAAAATAGCCGTAAAGTGCCTTTTACAAGGGCACAACACCATAGCCGAAAGCTGGGATCAAACCCGCAACCTTTAGATTACGAGTCCAACGCCCTAACCACTAGACTACAGTGGCGGGTAGAATTACATGTCCTGTTCTTTAAATGGAATCACAAGAACATAACTTAAAATTCTGAAACTGGCCTAACATCAAGACAAAAGAGTGTATACACACAAAAAGCATCTGCTAGCATTATGATTAATTAAAACTGCAAAAGGAAAAATATGCATTTTCTGTGCCTCTCCTCTCTCTCTCTCTCTCTCTCTCTCCTCTCTCTCTCTCCTTCACACACAACAGACACACACACACGATGATGAATATAAAATTTAAATATACACAAATTTGCCATTTTCTTATTAATTTGGGTCTGTGAATAGGGAAAATAACAAATGAACCCCTCCTCCCTCCCTCCGAAAAAAAAATGCAGAAAAATAGTTATGAATATATTTCTAGGATGCCCAGTCCTCCTCCATTTAGCCTAGTGGTCAGAACATTGCGCTCACAATTTGACGACCCAGGTTCGATTCCTGGTCGAGGGGATTTTTCCTCTGGAGTTAACATCAGTGCTGACTCCACTCCCCCCAAAAGCCTTTTGGATGAGACTATAAACCAAGGCCCCAAGTGTGAACGCACGCAGATCATCTTGCGCACACGTTCAATCCTGTTCCGCTTTTCGTAAGAGTAGGCCATCATGTGCCGGTGGGAACAGATGACATTTGCAAAACTGCATACACACAGGGACTGGATGTAAAAAAAAAAGCACATGATTGCTTATTTCATTATACTCGATATAAAAGAATAAATAAATAAAAATAATAATTTTTTTTTTTTAAATAGCCTGAGTGGAAACAAAGCAGTGCTATTTGTTAAGTTTGAGGTTTACAGGCAGCACATGCGCGTAAAGAATGAGAGCTTTATGACAAAAAACTCACACTTCAAATTGGAAACCCCCTACACCCCCCCCCCCCCCGCTTTCCACACCCTCCCCCTGCTTGGGTGAGATATTAAATCAAATTCATGAATGTGACGTACATTTAATACACACATATAGAAGAACATGCTGCAAAAATAAGCCAGTTTTTCCTAGGAAAATGTTGGTAAAAAATCTCACTAACAACTCCGCGTGTATTCTTGGGCAGGTAAAGAGAAAAAATAGCAATGCGCTGTGACATTTCCGTTCTCCAAGGGAAGAAAAGCCTGAATTTCATGAAGCTGAACGAAATCTGCCTTGGCAATAAAAAACGACTGCTAAAATTATACCAAATAAGATACGACAAAAATAATGATTTGTCACAATACAATGTGAGGCATGTAATGCACGTATAATATAAAAGATCCCATGGCGACGGAATTGTCACTGGAAGAATTCTGGTTAAAAAAAAAAAGCCACTTGCATTGGGAAACACGCAACACATTGGAAACCAATTAAATACACATTCCCATTGCAAAAAAAAAAAGAAAGAGGGTGGTACTGGTCTGATGGTGATGTGCTCTCCCCTGGGAGGGCTGTGCAGCCTGAATTTCATGCAGAAAGATCTGTGTGACTGAAAATGGGTACGTATTACAATATAATGATTTCTACAGGGCACGATACAATACAAAACAATCCATCACAGTACAATTCAGCCGAATACTCAACAGCAAGCTGATGATTTCAAGATGTTTTAAAGCAAGCAATATGTAAGATTTGTTTGCTTTACAAGATTCAGCACTATACAAATTCCCTTTTAATATAAGGGATTGATCAAATTCGTCGAGACAACATATTCATGAAGCTCTCTTTGTCTCTCTCTCCCTTTTACAAACACACACACATGCACACACACACATGCACGCATGCACACACACACACACACAGAGTCACACACACACACACACATTCACATTTATGAGCATCCACACACACTGTTACACACACACTTTATACGCACACATACACACCAAATACAAATTCATCGATAACCTAACCGTATTAAAACCAAACACGGATGACACAGTCACTTACGTCAGGTAAACTAAAACCCACCCACCACACTCAACCAATGGCTTCATCCCCATAAATTAACAGGTGTGCTAAGTTCTCTCAGCAGCACAACTATTGCAAATCCCCCCTTTCTGTGGATTACCGTAATTACCACAGAGCGGGTTCACACATTTCTCCAACCGCTGACCAATCACCCGCTTGTAAGTCTCCCTCAGGAAAGGGTCTTCCTCACCTGCGGAAGTCATTCCCCACTCAGCTGAGAGGCAGGGGAGAGTCCAAACACCTCGTTTCCGCTCTGGTTGGCCAGCAGGGTTCCTGGCGTCCGTGGGTCGGCCACTTGCACTGGATGACGCTGGCTCCTCTCGTGCTCATTTCCCAAGGACGCCGTCTGTAAGGAAAGGGGGCCCCCCCCACCCCCCCCACCTACTGGGTTCTCCAGGTGTTGGCTGGGCGGGAACGTGCGGTTGAGGTACTGCCGATAGTGGACCGAGCACATGTCTGCCTGTTTGGGATCCCCGAACATGGAACATCCCGGGGCGCTGCACTGCTTACCGTGCTGCTCAGGAGGCTGGGAGACTCCCATGCCGAACTGAGGAGTGAAGCTGCTGGGGTTAGGGGGAAGAGCTCTAGGCTGTGGTGGTGTCTGTTCTGTGAGGGCTCCTCCTGGGCCTGAAAGATAAGAATCGAGACAGTCAATGATTTGGAGAGAGAGAGAGAGAGAGAGAGAGAGAGAGAGAGAGAGAGAGAGAGAGAGAGAGAGAGAGAGAAGAAGAAGACGAGAGAGAGAGAGAGACAGAGAGAGAGAGAGAGATCAGAGAGAGAGAGAGAGAGACAGAGAACAGACAGAGAGAGAGAAGAGAGAGAAGAGAGAGAGAGAGAGAGAGAGAGAGAGAGAGAGAGAGAGAGAGAGAGAGAGAGAAGAGAAGAGAGAGAGAGAGAGAGAGAGAGAAAGAGAGAGAGAAGAGAAAAAAAAGAGAGAGAAGAGAGAGAGAGAGAGGAGTGAGAGAGAGAGAGAGAGGAGAGAGAGAGAGAGAGAGAGAGAGAAGAGAGAGAGAGAGAGAGAGAGAGAGAGAGATTGTATATCATGAAGATAGAATGACCAAACTTGATTCTGATGAAATCCTCTCATTGCACCTCACCAGTCCCATAGTCTAAGTACTAGATTGTTCATGTTGGGGCATCACTGGAGATGTGTGTGGTGTGTGTGTGTGTGTGTGTGTGTGTGTGTGTGTGTGTGTGTGTGTGTGTGTGTGTGTGTGTGTGTGTGGTGTGTGTGTATGTGTATGTGTTGTGTGTGTGCTCACGCATGCATGTGTGTGAGAGACAGAGACAGAGTGAGAGATATAAAGAAAGAGAAATATATATTTAACATTCAGATTATGCAATATGTTCACATTCTAAACTACTTGTAAAAAAAAAAAAGACGGTTTTCAAAGCAACAAAGTACATTTGCAAAGCAACAGACACAGTACATTTACATTTACAAAGCACAGACACAGTACATTTACAAAGCGACAGACACAGTACATTTACAAAGCGACAGACACAGTACATTAATTTACAAAGCGACAGACACAGTACATTTACAAAGCAACAGACACAGTACATTTACAAAGCAACAGACACAGTACATTTTACAAAGCAACAAGACACAGTACATTTACACAGCAACAAACACAGTACACTTACAAAGCAACAGACACAGTACATTTACAAAGCAACAAGACACAGTACATTACAAAGCAACAGACACAGTACATGTACACAGCAACAGACACAGTACATTTACACAGCAACAGACACAGTACATGTACAAAGCAAAGACACAGTACATTTACAAAGCAAACAGACACAGTACATTTACAAAGCGACAGACACAGTACATTTACAAAGCGACAGACACAGTACATTTACAAAGCAACAGACACAGTACGCTGAAAAGAAAAACAGCAGTTTACCTTGAACAGAGGTGTTAAATCTTCGTTTCTGGTGGAAGCCTCGCAAAATGGCTTTACAGTCTTCACAGAGGGCTCCCTCTGTCTGCACTGTGTTGAGGCAGCCATCCCCGATGCACCTGGGAGGGAGCAACACTCTGCCCCGGATGCTACCAAGTCATTACCTGACAGTTCCGTCTCTTGCTTTTCAGGCAACCCTAACGGCTGATTGTTGGGAAAAGACAGTCTTCCTAAAGTCGTGACGTCTTCTGGACGTCTACTGCTTTCGTTTGTCCAGCCTCCTTTGGCGTTTCTGGCACTTGTTAGCCTCTGAGATGGTCCAGATAAATGGGTCAGGCTGGATGCTTTGTTTATTCCTTGTGAGGGCGACATTGCTTCCATTCCCTTACCCCAAGGGAGTTAGACGAGGGCCCTACAGCGACAGCATGACCGACTGAAGCCGGGGCAGAGCTGGACGTGGAACAGAGACTTGCCAACTTCAGCTTGTCCAAAGCAGGATTGCCGATACCGACATCGCCCATGCCTTTACTGATGTAGCACTTTCCACACAGGCCTTTAAACACGCCTTGTCCTGACAGCCCTGTTTGGAACACTCACCATGCAGGAGCTGTTCCAGGAAATCCAAAGACAGAGGCAGACGAGGGGATTTCTCCCACGGCAGCTGCAGATGGAACCAGGGGATCTTGTCCAGAAGCGAACCCTGGTGGAGGCCGTGGCTGAGGCTGTGAAGCGCTGGGCAAAGAGAACAGGGGTTGTTCTTTATCCTGTGGGTGCTGACGGGTCCCTGGCTCGGCCTGTTCAGAGACCTGACTCCACAGAGCTTTGGCAGGTGGGCGTGAAGAGCTACCTGGCTGACTTGCAGACACCTGTGATGCCTGTCCAGGGCCAAACAGAAGCTCGTCCTTGCTTTCATCGGGAGGAGTCAGAGGCGCTAGCAGACTGCCCTTTTCCAGGGCCTGAGTCGGTGAGTTGATGTCACTGCTGCCCCCTGTGACCGATGCAGTTTGGACCACCTACTGGCTTCCCACCTGAATTTTCTGCGGTGTCACCGCGGCGGTGTGGCTCGTGTGGGAAAACTGCAGACTGCTCCTGGTGTGGCGGCACTGGTCTTGTTCAGGTCGTTGAGGGGACTGCCCGTCTTGTTGAGGTCGTTGATGGGGTCGATGATCTGCCCCTGGGCGCTTCCCTGTGACTGTCCTGAGGATGCAGCAGCAGACACCGCACCCCCAGCAGCTTGTGTCACCCGCCCCGGGTCCCCGAGGGGCCTGCACCTCCCGGATGAGCTGTTTGTTGACTTCTCCTCTGGAGCTTGGCAAAACATTCTGGCAGTAGGGGTAGGTTTTGTTGGAGCAGCGCAAGCCGCACCCTTCCCGACATCGCTCCGTCATCATGGAGAGCTGGAGCCGCTGCTCTTCCTCCTGCATGGTGGCCAGAGGTGCTGTGGGCGCCACCCTTCCACCAGCTCTGCCAGCAGCTATCTGCTGGGATTCCTTGATGGTGTAGTTCTTGAAGCACTCGCTGCACATCATCCCCAGCTCCGGGTCCCGCAGTACACACAGCCTGGCCGCACACAGCGCTTCTCCTGGGGAGACCTCAGGCTGGCGCTCTGGGGAAAGACGCTGTGGTGGGGAGTGAAACTGGGAGCCGGAATCTCCACCTCCCCGTGTCCCCAGGAGCTGCTCAGAGAGAAGGATGGATCACCGGCGAAGTAGGCGTTATTCTGCACCCTCTGTGCCTGTTCGGGTCCCACGTACTGGTGTGATCCGTGAGTCTGGCTTCTGAAGCCAGAATGATAAGACGGCTGATACCTCAGCTCAGGTCCGCTAATCCCTGGAGACATTCCCAGCTGATACTGAGCAAACTGACCGGACAAACTGCCCGTGCTCTCCAGACGGAACTGCTGCCGGCACAGCTGGAAATAATCCTTGACCAGGCAGAGATCCTCGGGCAAGGTCAAACTCTCCAACTCCGTGCACAAGACGTTCTGCAGCTGACCGTCGATCTGCTCCACGGTTTCTCTGATCCTCAGGTACTTTTTCAACAACTCTCCCACCACGGGGCCCTCCCCTGCTGACAAGAAGCGAACGGGAAGCTGCTGCAAGCGTCGGCTCACCAGCGGGATCAAAGATGACCCTGCCCTCCTGAAGGGAGCGGAATCGCTCTTCGCCACGACCAGAGGGCTGAAGTGGCTGTGGGTGTAGGCCAAGACCACAGGTGTGCGCCAGGTGTCTTCAGACCTCCACTCCAGAGGCAGGTAGATGCCGCCCATGTCGTTGTCCTGCAGACTCAGGCCGCTGAAGGTGCGCATGGTGGGGTCCGTGACAACCACGATGGGGCGTCGCAGGACGTTGGCCAGGGTGTAGATGTGGATGGCCTCCAGGAAGCGGTGGGGGGCCGCCACGGAGCCGCTGCTGCGGTCTGGGTCCAGGCACTGCGTGATCTCCGCCCACTCTTGGTTCAAATGCTGCCACCCACAACAACTGTGTGTGTTAGAATATCTGGGCTTGTCGCTTGTCAAGAATTCTTTTTTTTTTTTTTAGAAAGGAACAGGAAAAAAAATTTACACAAAAAAACCCCCACACCCCCCCAAAAAAATACTAGAAAGGAACAGGATATAGTTAAAAAAAAAAAGAAAGAAAAACAAAGGATAGGGTAAAAGGGTTGGGAAAGAAGAACAAGGTGATTGACAAGGCAGGAATGTGACATGCGTAAAACAATTTTTTATTTACAATACAAAGTTACAAGCATGCAAGCATTCCAACACTCATATGTGCAACAATCAAAACACACACACACACACACACACACACACACACACACACACACACACACACACACAGAGATAATTAATACCCAATATTTCCAAATTAAAAGAAGCTACCTAAATCCTTACACTGTGGCTGTCGACTGCAGTTCTCTGGTTATAGCAGTTGTCCAAGAGTGGTCCTTTTTTTTTTTTATAACTGCTAATCTTCTTTGCTAGTTTTCCAGTGGGATAATGATCAACTTTTCCACTTTCACATTTAATTTTTGTCACAGGAAGTCATACAATGCAATATGAGCTATCTAAAAAAATTCCATAATACTGATAATTGTGAATCTCAGAAAGTTCTATGAACTAAGAAGCAACTGAAGTCATATTCATCAGTTCTGTATGTTGAAACATTCTATAATCATATACATTGAGTTGGATTATACACATGTCCTTGCTTTCGAATCTTTTTCTCGGGTGAAAGTCTTGCATGTTGATTTGCTCCAAAACTCAGCTTTTCCTAATGCACATGGTCATTCCCGTTTTCTATTTGCACAGACAATCATCACTTTATTGGTAGTGTATGGCAGGTACTTTTACTTTTTCTAAACCACATCCCATGCTAGGAGGGACTTTGGATCTTTTGTTTGTGTGCTTGATCCTGTAAATATCTTTGGACCACAATGAACACACAAGCTGGTCTATTGTCTTCAAATGCGTGAACAGCCAGAAGGGACTCCCAACTATTTACTGGTTTAGCAAAGTGTGTGCCATGATTGACCTGAAAAATCACATTCCTTCCCTTCCACCCACAAGGTCCTAGTGAGATACTAACAACAGCTCAGCCAGTCTCAGATTCTTGCCACAGAAATCAGACATTTCATTCCAGCTCTTGGCAGTCATACAAGCTCAAGCGTGTCACCAGTGTATCAATGAATGACTGTAACAGGGTACCAATGGATGCGATCTTGTCTTGAAGGTATTTTTTTTGTTTCCAGTACAATCCACTTCACTGAACTTGCAGTGAAGAAGATAGGTGCTTGAAACAGGTGTAGAGGTGAACATGCATCTGACATGAAGTGACTGTTGTCTGTTGACAGTGGAATCAGGTATCTTCTGTCTGCTATAGATCTGCACTTTTGTACCATGGAGCACGAGTACCTGGTTTTCATGCTGCAAACAGGTAGCGTGGCAATGTAGAAGTCTCTATGTCGAGGCGATGGTACTTTCCACCGCTTGCTGAATGCATCAGATGATACAGATGGAAGACATGTGCGTTGTCAAATTCCTCGTGCCAAGAGCCTGCAAGGGCAGGCAGTATCACATTATACCCATTCTCTGGTTCTCAGTTAGGCAAGTACTGATGTTCTATGACCTGGGTACAAAGCTGGCTTTTGAGTGATAAGCAATAGGAAAGGAGGAGGGATGGTTCCGTTTAAACTGGGCTCCAATCTACTGCAGCCGTTATGTACTTTCACAGATGTAAAGAGCTGGAAGACAGGTGTTGCTGGTGTGCCAGTGGAAAAGGAGACAGGCAGGTGAGGCAAATGAGAGCATCAGTTGGTTTGCTGTGCAGGTCTGAGTGGTAGCATCTCTGCGACACAATCGTCTGTATCCTGGCTTAGTAGATGAGAGTCAAGGAAGCGTTTCTTATACTGACTGTATAATTGATCCGGTTAAAAATGAAAAACAGGTAATTTATTCAAATTTCACTCAAACTTTCCACAGTACCATAAGTAAAAAAAATGAATGGGGATTTTTCAGTTCTGCTTGACTTAAAATTTTACACAAGTTTTTCATAATACCACTAAGTAAAAAATAATAAATGGGAATTTTGCAGTTCTGTTTGACTGTCTTCAGCAAATATTTCTCTTCTGATCGCCCGCAAACGAGTGAATAGTGATACACAAATCAAGAGCAATTCTTCAACTGCACCTCTGCTTCAGGTATTATCAGCCTTAAAGCAATACAAGCTAACCGGTCTGTTAAATTTTGCATGCTCTTGTCTCTTTACAATCTTGAATTCAGTCACTCCCAACCTCACTTTGTGAGATGACAAGTACTTTTATCATCAGTTTTACTGGATTGCATTAGATTAGACAACAGTTTCAGATAATAACAGTATCATTCTAGAAAAATATGGAAAGTAACAAGTACAAAAATAAAAGCTAAAACGCCACCTTTAAGCAAAGTAGGAGCCACCATACATCCCATCTTCACCTGAATGCAATATGTTTTTCTACTGTGGCACTATAACAACATGTTTGTTCTTATTAAAAAAAATTTTTTTTTAAAAGAACACTCTGAATCCTAGTCCTCTGAACCTTCCAAAATGTTACATCTTCTACAAAAGCATCCACAAAATTATCAGTGTAACTATCAAAGTGTGTACAGTCAGCAAATCCTATATAAAGCAGTTTTGTTTTGCTTCATTGCCTTTGTCTTGCCTTTTATAGCACTTTAAAACTGAGAAAAATCTGTAGTCAGTTCTTGACGATAAGTCTACCCACATAAAAACACAGTATTGAACTGTTCAAAGTGAGGACATAGAGCCTTTTTGAAACAGTCTGTTTCAAGTGTTATAAATCATCATGCTATGAGTATGACTTTCAGCACATTTTTTTTTTCTTTTACTTTTTTAAAAAATATTTTTTTAAAAATACTTTCAGCACATTTCTCAGCACTGTTTTTGATCACAAATACACACTTCACCGTCACAGAATCTCTTGCATCTTGTAGACCCGTACAATCTTTAGAGTCCAAGCACAGGAGACCAACAACTGTATGTCCCTGGGGCATAGTTTTATGCACAGCAATTTTTAGAGTCCAACCACAGGAGACCAAGAACTCTACATTCCTGGGGTCATAGTTTTATGCACTGCAATTTTCAGAGTCCAAGCACAGAAGACCAACAACACTATATTCCTGGGGTCATAGTTTTACACACCAGAAACTGCATCACTTGCTTTGTTTCTTCCTCTTCTGGAACATACTCCATATATAGATCCATCATTTCAACCAAGGAAGGGTATTCAACATCAATTCCAACCTTCATAAAAAAAAAAGGAATCAACAACTGATTTATCTGTTATGTCCAGCAGAAGATGTCCGCCTAAAACTGAATCCATTCCACCTGAGAAGTCTTGCTGCATTCTGACGTTCCACAAAGGAGTTGAATGGAACAAGCAAGCAAATTCTGCAGATTTACCCATCGCTCCATCTACCCAAAGCATCCTGAATCAGTTTACCTGAATAAGATGTAGAAACACACCGAAGCTGGATGCGCTGGGCCTGACTTGTCAGGAGCTTAATGGCAGAGTAATGCACTTTTGCTCCTATGACAAACAACAATAGTTTAGTTGCTGTCTGGGCGTTTGATGAAGAGGGAGATGTAGGGAAAAGCCACCACAACTAATGATTGTGTGAGATCGATGATGTTTTAAAGTCTTGGATATCTTCACTGTGCTCCTCTGAAAACACTCTTTCAGTCAGAACTCATCAGTTTGTGACAAATGATTAACAACCGTGTACTGAAAGTGAAACTGGAAAAAAAAAGAAGCTTAAAACATGAGACACACATTCTGATACTTGTAGATAGGCCAGAGGATGAACAAAGTAGATGTGACTTTGCAAAACTGATCTGTAAAAAAATTGTAAAGCTGAAACAGATCTATGTACAACATTCTGGGCATGTCTTCCTTGCTGAAGTTTGACTGAAGAGTTAAGCAAGCAGATTAACCCATTTTCTTCTGTTTAAAAAAAAAAAAAAACCCAACAAAATAACAACTAAAACTAGGCCCTAAGCGAAGTCACACAAAACACGTTGACTCATTCAGACTAGTCCAGAAATCATCCCAATTCATTACCATCATAAACTTACCAGAAATTGCTGCATACTTTGTTTCTCAAATGTAGTAACCACCTTAAATTTTCTTACCATAAACTGTGGAATACTTTGCTTCCTGCTAATCTTATAATCAATTAAAGTCATATTGATTTAGAGACTGGCTCAAACACGATACATAAGTCAACCATGCAAGGTTTCAGTCAATGAGAGAGTCATGTTGCCGAAGCTGGATGTGTAGTTATAAACTGATTTGTTGTTGGAAGTCTTGTGAATAAGAAACAAAGCTAAAAGCAAAAATACAAGAAGGTTAAAAAAAAAAATGCATGAAGAACAAATTCTGACCAGATTCTTAATGTACATTTTCACCCTTACGTTAGAATAACAAACAATTTAAAAACACAACAACAACCTTTACCAAGAAAAGCACAAACAAACAAAAACATTCTTATACACAACCCCCCCCCCCAAACAAAAACAACAAAAAAATGAAATATAAACAATTCATAAGATTCATGAGCCATTTACCTCTGGATCAGAACAAATGTCCTACCCATCAGCTGAAACACTGATTCTGCTGGTAATTCGCCATCTGTATAAAGCGACGTCCAATACGATGGCTAGTACCATCCTAACATACACCCAGCATCACTCAGTGTCTCGGATACCCATATGGCTGTGCCACTGATGCAAAGGCAGTTGCCATCCCCTGAAAACCACCCAAAGAGAGATCATGCACCATAACTTGTAAAGAAAGTCAAACCGTCATATGTTTCATACAGAATTAATTATTCGATAAAACTAGTCGTTGGGAGATAAGTTGTTTAAAATGCAGTTTTCTTATGGTGGTTCCAACACCAAATCATCAAATGGTCAGCTGTCCATCAATCAGAGCAGCAACTTTGCCTTACTTCAAGCAGCTCAGATCTGATTACAGGGGATCAGGATAGCCTACACATTGTGCTCGCAATTTGATGACCGGTTTGAATTCCCGTTCGGAGATTTTCCTGGAGTAACATCATGCTGATCCACCCCCCAAAGCAGGATAGACTATAAACCAGGTCCATGTGAAAGTAAGTCAAACTCTTCGAACACGTTAAAAATCCTGTTCGTTTTCGATAAAGTAGGCCATATGTGCAAGTGAACGTGACATTTACAAAATGCATCACATAACTGGCTGGTAAAAACACAAGAGCCTTATCCCATTATCCTCAATATAAAAAATTAATGCATATAAATAAACTAAATACTAAATTGCAATTTATGAACAACCTTTCCTATACTGTCTGTCCTACTCACTGACTGCTTGCTCTTTTTCACACTTTTTGGGCTGTTTAGACAGGCTATCTGGTATTCCTAAAGTTGGAATGTGATTGCCTAAAGGGAGGGGAAAAAATGGCCGCATTCACAAAAATCTCACCATTGGTGGATATCGGAACTCAAGGAACCCCCCCCCCCAAAAAAAAAAAAAAAAAGACAAGAAAAAAAGATAGACTAGTAGTACCAGATCTTTCAGAGACACTGGAAAGGAAAGTTCTGCAAACTCTTGCACCAAACAATCCATGAATGTTTGCAACTAGGAAACCAGCCCCTCAGGTTAACACCACAGGCTTGAACCTACATCCTCTATAAAGTATCACCCTCTCAATGCTTTAACCACTAGGTATAACCTGTTTCCCTTTTTCTTTCAGTTCATTCATAAGAACTTAGAAGTAAAAAAAAAATCCATCTGAAGTAATCAAGGATTGAGACCGCTTGTTTGCATGGTGTTTGGTTTTCTTTCTTTTATTTTTGGTTTGTTTTTATTTTGGTGGCTTTCTTTTCTTATTTGGATTTTCTGATAACAAAATCACAACATTTAGATCACCTAAAAAAAAATTCTGGGGAAAACACACACACACACACACACACACACACACACACACACACACACACACACACACACACACACACATTCAGCACACCACAACTCAAAGTCAAACACATTATTCTCTCTCCTGTTACTAATCTTATACGTGCGTACAATGCGTAAATAATAGTGATCATATGTCTTTTCAAGTCAATGGATTTAATAACATTGTATCTAAACATTGGTGTGTGTATGTGTACATTTGCGTGTGTGCGAGCACACGCGCGTAGAGTGTGAGTGACATTTTTATTTGAAGTTATCATATAATGTCTGAACAAATATGAAATGTAGCTATTTCGTGTGTTTGATTATGATTTGTATCAATATGCCTGTCAGTATTCTAATTGCCCTTCAGGGATGATTAAAGTGTTTTTGACTTAACTTGACTTGACTAATCAGTCATTCAATTTGTCAGATGGTCAATTAATTGATACTCACTGGGGACGGAGAGCGGAATCATCGTTCGGACATTACGGCACCAGTTAATTAACCCAGCTCTCTCCAGATCTCTTTGACATCTTCATCCACCAGAGCGGCAAAGACTCTTGCTGTGAACGCTGGAGACGAATTGTAAAAATCAGGCAGCTCGGTGTGATAAAAGGAGGTGCGACCTGTAAAGGAGTGAGGCTGCCCTTTCTCTATACAGCTGTGGTCAATCTTGGAGGCGATCCATCGCTTGATCAAGTCCTTCTTGTTGGGGTTGCTCTCTTCAAAGCTGGCTGGAAATGATGAAGCCATCATGCTCTTTCAGAGATGCCACACTGTACCTGATAAGAAAACAAAAAACAAACACACAACGTGCTGCATTATGGCCCATTCCAGTCTGTTCACCCAGTGTATTAAATCTCCATCTCTCTCATTTCTTCAATTACTTCTTATTAGCTGAACGCTCAGACAGCTATTGTTGTTGTCTTCTCAGTTCTAAACATTTCAATTTTCAATATCAATATGTATGCAATTAAACACCGTAGGGTCAACTGAAACCGTATATTTGATAATAATTCTGCATAGATATATATAATGTGATTTTTATACACATGTACTCTTGGCAGAATAAGGCAGCTATCACAAATTCACTTATTCAGCCTTCAAAAACTTTCAAAACCATTTTTTGGGTAGTTCTGTTCTTTCAAACTACAGTATGAACAACATTAACACTTTCACAAACATGTTTCATCTCCTAATCTTTATCCATTTTCATTCTATTTATTTTATATTATTATTTTTTATGATAACAGAAGCACTCCTGTGCTTTTTTATATATATATATATATATATATATATATATATATATATATATATATAATATATATATATATATATATATATATATATATATATATATATATAAGCAGTCCTTGTGTGTGTGTGTGTGGTATTGTAAATTGTGTTATCAGTTCCCACTGACACACAATGACCGACTCTTCCATATAGTGGAACAGGTTTTAATGTGTGCGCAAGATGTTCTATGTGCCTTTGCACATGGGACCTCAGTTCATATTTATATAAATTTATAAGGATATTTTGGGAGTGTGGAGTTGGAATTGATGTTAACTCCAGGGGAAAACATCTCCTTGAACAGGATTTGAACTCACGTCAGCAGATCACAAGTGCAATGTACAACACTTTGTATAAGTTCTATAACCAACCAGGCTACCCCAGAGAGAGAGAGAGAGAGAGAGAGAGAGAGAGAGAGAGAGAGAGAGAGAGAGAGAGAGAGAGAGAGAGAGAGAGAGAGAGAGAGAGAGAGAGAAAGAAAGAGAGAGAGAGAGAGAGAGAGAGAGAGAAGAGAGAGAGAGAAAGAGAGAGAGAGAGAGAGAGAGAGAGAGAGAGAGAGAGAGAGAGAGAGAGAGAGAGAGAGAGAGAGAGAGAGAGAGAGAGAGAGAAAGAAAGAGAATTGAATTGAATTGAATTGAATTGAATAAATTTTATTTTAAGAGGGTAATGGCATAAGCAAACATGCTTTTTTACAACCAGCCCTCTGGGCATAAAAGAACACAAATAACCAACAATCAAGAAAACCAACCTCTCAACCAAAGAATGAACAATTTCTTTTTTGAAGAATACGGGGGAAAATCAAAACAAAGAATATAATTATTAGGAATACAAATTTAAATACCAGACAGGAGAGTATAGGGAAGGAGAGAGAGAGAGAGAGAGAGAGAGAGAGAGAGAGAGAGAGAGAGAGAGAGAGAGAGAGAGAGAGAGCATAATTTTGCAAATATTAACATTTCCATATCAAAAAAAAAAAAAAAAAAAATTAAAAAAAAAAAAAAAAAAAAAAAAAAAAAAGGCATCCGACCATCTAGTCATGTAAATAATCATATTAATAGCAACAAGAACAATGATGATGATGATAATTATAACACAAACTATGATGAGGGTGACAAAAAGACGCTAATGAGGATGATGGTGTTGAGGATGAGGATGATGATGATGGTGATAATGATGATAATGATGGTGATGATATGAACAACGACTACGACAAACGGTAAGATACATGCTGAGTGACAATAATAGTGTTGATAATAGATCAGTTCAATACGTGTTTGTGTTCAATACATGTTTGGAGAAAGGAATGTTAAATCAGAGAGACTCATTAAGTAATTAAACATGAGAGAGAGGAAGAGAGAGAGTGAATGAGTGTGTGTGTGAATGTGTGTGCGCGTGTATGTGTGTATGCACGCGCGTGCATGTGTGCCTGCATTGGTGCGTGCATGTATACGTATGTGTATGTGTGCATGTGTACATGTGTGGGTGTGTACGTGTGTGTGTGTGTGTGTGTGTGTGTGTGTGTGTGTGTGTGTGTGTGTGTGACTGTGTGTCACTGTGTGTGTGTGTGTCACTGTGTGTGTGTGTCACTGTATGTGTGTGTGTGTGACTGTGTGTGTGTGTGTGTGTCACTGTGTGTGTGTGTCACTGTGTGTGTGTGTGTGTCACTGTGTGTGTGTGTGTGTGTGTGTGTGTGTGTGTGTGTGTGTGTGTGTGTGTGTGTGTGTGTGTGTGCGTGCGGGCATGTACAAAGCTAATGAGGGTGATCTGCCATGACTTTAAGTTGTATACAATACAACACAACACAACACAATATAAAACTGTGGAGACCAAGTCTTCTTTTGAACAATATGAATCAAACGACATAGTTATTCCCGAGTTCAGAATCATGCATGGCAAATACGATCAGTCACATGTCTTTGCATAAATACACATACATTATAGAAATTCTTCTACACTTACAAAAGTTACATTGTTAACAACATTAAGTTAGGCTACTTACTGAATACACTTTATACAATGACAATTGCACAACGAGTACTGTACTAGTCTGCTGCTACACTATCTGGAAGGCCTGATCGTTGGATCGAAGATTCAGTTGAACGGTTGACTACTGCAGTGTTGCTCAGATCACATCGGACTAAATTTACGCTGGACAAAATCTATTCTATCAACACGTCTGAAATGAGTCAGGGTCTGGATTTGGACACGTTGCTGATGTTATTGCAAATGTTTGCAAGAGTCAGGCCTATTCTGAGACTGAGACTTGAGAGTGAGAGGCGGTCGACAAGTAGGCTCGCTTGTTTTGAGTGCTCTAGAGACAGGCTGCACAAAAGTCAAAAGTACTTACTGCTTACATTCCTTCTGTCATCCGATAAAAACATTCCTTTCACCCTGATGAGGCTAAACATTAGGAATAATTCAAAATTGGAGACGATGCTCAAGTTTCGCTCTGTCACTGGGAAAGTCCTGACAGGGAATTCCCCGATTGCTTGTGTTCTATGTTGTTGCTGTGACCAATGACGAAGACGCATTCAGTCACGTGCGATATCGACTAAATAGCAAAATCTTTACAAAATGAAAGTAACCGGTTTGGTAGTTTAAGGTACAGTCCTTAAAATGGATAAATCCGCTGGGGTTCTACTCTAACCAGACTAACCAAAAGTGAAACCAAAGTCTATGTGTCATCAACGGTTCTGCTGTTGATCCAAATGCTGCAACAATTTGAATGATTGAATTAATTATGTAATTGTTTTGTTGGTTGTTTTTTTTTGTTTTGGGGTGTTTTTTAACGGCTAAATTCATCTGTCTCACGCCAGATGGAAAAAAATTTGTTGGTCCAATCATATGTCAGCGACGAAATACACTAGGTATGAGTTTTTCTGGTTGTTTCTTTTTGTTGCATTGTTTATGAACTTATTTGGAATGGTTTCGGTTTATTTTAAAAATTCGTCATTGTACTTTCGCTTTCTGTTTGAAATCTGCGCTTTTTTTTTTTTTTTTTAAATCACGTCAGTTCTTTTTGGTTTCCCCCCCTCTTCCTTGCTTGATTCTTTTGATAAGCTCCCGTTTTCTGTTTGTTTCGCTCGGGTTTGTCAGTATTTGCTTTCTTTTTGATTAGCAGACCAAAAGCAAAACAAACAAAAAAAT
>CM060333.1:25479386-25509386 GCA_030674155.1 Stramonita haemastoma | reverse complement strand
ATCAGAGCTTTCAGTCACCAGTTTTGGAGAAGGGAGGAGGGGTAGATCATTTATAATGAAGTTGTGAGGTAAAAAATGAGTAACTGCAATGCGTGTTCAAATTTACAAAAGATGGGTTTTTTTTAAGTTTGACTTTTCACACACTGTGAAAACAACTGAGATGAAGAGAGATTCATATCTGAAAATATCACAGTTGATTCATAGCGACACCACAGCATAATCTCAATTTTAAAAGCCAGCTTTGATCTTTTATGTTTGGCTTTACGCTTCCATATGAAGCATACCCCCCTCCCCCCCCCCCTCCCCCCCCAAGTTAAACCCATGAAACACAACACCTGTAGATATGAATATATTCATGTTTGATCAGTCAAAACCCGATACAAAGAAAGGCATTACAAATAAAACTCGGGAAGACTGTTTCATCATGAAGTAGTCATAAAACACACAATAATAGCACCATGCAAAAGGGGTGCCACACTGACTAGCTCAAACTGTAAAAAAAAAAAAAAAAAAAAAAAATCTACATCCAAGAACAAATATCCCCCCAACCAGTAACTTAATATCTACAGCAAAGAAATATGACGCGAAACCTTCAAAGAATACTCATTGAGATATAATGAGTGCTTACACTAGGAGCAATGGTCTTTTCATGTTTAAAGGAACTTGGCAAAAATGACAAGGCAATGCTTTAAAAAAAAACAAAAACCACCCATTACAGTCCATTCTCCTCTTTCAGCAACAGAAATATATATGCGTCTTTTCACTGTCCTATTTCAGTTTACATAATATGCATGCATATACATGCACACTTATAAAATTATGCTGCCTTTGTGCAACAAATTTACCAATTAAAATGAAACAGATAAGAAACAAAACAAAGCAAAAGAACAATCCCTCACCCGTCCCAAACAAGTCATTTTTTTTGGTACATGTCATTCGGGCAGTTTCACAAAAGAATCTGCAATTGATCTAACATACACCCCATGCAACACCTATCCATCTTGACTGATCAGGTATCAATGAAAAATTGCCTAGGCTGGTTAAAAGTTTGCAAAATTTACACAAAATGATGTTTATAATTTATAGTTAGGTCTCATGACCTGAACTACATCCATAAATGCAGTTAGACACCATGTTGACATTAAACTATACTGCAGTTAACAAAAAAATTCTCAAGAAGGTTTACAAAAGAAAGATGCTTGTTTCCAGCACATAAAAATGTGTATCAGCAAACATAAAAGTCTATTAGTATTGTGATTTTATATATGCTAAGATCACCCTATGTAAGTACTAACTTCAAGACAAAACAGTCAAGAACACAAGAAAATAACGAACGCATGTTCAAGCACTACAGGTTATACCTAAAAAAATAAAAAATAAAAAATAAAAAAACAACACCACCAAATATGGCAATTGTGAACATTGGCAGTTTTTTTTTAATTCAAGTCAAGTCACCAGCTGTTGTTGAAAAAAGTAGCACTGAAAATTCAATATTACATGTCACACCAAACTGCAGACACTGACAACAAAAACTGCTTGCAAAGTCTAAAGAAATCCAATAACACACAAACAATGGTTCTGGTTCTTCCTCTTAGTTAACAAACAGTATCGACACATACCGTTAAAGACAGATCAAAATGGGAGTATATGAGAGATACAATATACAAAATGCCTACTCATAAAACATCATTATACCTGTATATCAGTCATTTTATGTTTGTTGATCAATCATCATATCTGTGTTCCCAAGTATCAGACATTTATGTTCTGGCAAGTTTTGCATTGAAAAGACACAAAATTCAGTTGACAAACAAGCAAAACATGGTAGTGACATTGTCATAAGATGAAACTAAACAAAAACAAAGCAAAACAAACAAAGATAGCAAAGTGGAAACAAGGATGAACAATGATAATGGGATGATTAAAGTGTTTTTGACTTGAAAACAAGAAGCACTCCCCCCCACCCCCAAAAGTATGTTGACATGTGCAGTTCAAATTTCAGAGGCAGTTATACTGAGTATAAAAGCTGGCCAGTGGTATAGATGCCAAACATGCCATGTTTATAATGTGAAAGGAGAAACTCAAATGTATATATGTAAATATTATATATAATGCAAAGCAACTATTATAAGCTAATGCCTTATCACACAAGGCATAACACCTAAACATGCAGAAAACAAATTCTACAACCAAGCAAACGTATAGAATAGGAAACAGCACACCATGAAAAACAAACCATCAAAAAAAAAACAAAAAACGTCTCTTACACAGAGGTAATATACAAAACACGCCATCACCGATCTAACTCTTTAAAAAAAAGGAAAATCATGAAGTCACACAAAACTGATCGTTCCCATGATCATTTCTGAAAAAGAATTTATTCCAATGAACCCAAACCAACTAATTTGCTGGAAAGTTACACTGTCTGAGAGGTGAGCACACTCTCGTGTCTTCAAACTCTGTATTTTTGGGATAAACTTTATTGCTAAGATTAAGTTCAATTTTTCAAGATATACAAAAAAAACATTACAACCTCTTCTTTTTGACACCCCCCCCTCCCCAAATCTATAAATTCTGTTGAGGATCTGGGTGACTTAGTTAATAGAACTTTAGCTCCAAGACCCGAGGTTCAGTGTCAGCCAGTATCCGACAAGTTGGAAGATGAAAGAAACGTTGTTCTGGAAAATGCACACACACAAGACCTGAAATGGAAGCAAATACCACAGATGAGATGATGGAATGGGACACGATAAACCTCTGAGACACCTAATGATTTTGGCACAATTCACACAAGGCAGTATCTTGCACTGAGTGGACAAGAGCCTGGTTAACCCCTTTCCAGTACAAAAGAAAAGGCCAACAGCTGCTTGTATGCATCATATTATGAAAAACCACAAGCTTAAAGCATCAAGATTTTCATTATATACTTTATAGGTTAAAAAAAAAACCCAAACCCAACCCGACCTGAAACGGAATGTTCCATTCTTAAAAATAAAAATGTCATTTAAAAATAAAAAGTTAACTGGCATCCTAAAAGTAAAAGCTGTAAAAACTCGACAAATGCATAAATCAGACAGCTGGACCGGTAAGTTTTAATGGCCATAGAATAAACTGACGTTTTTGATTTTATACATGTAATGTTACATGTAATACTAACAGTCGTAAACTGACAAATCGAGTGGCAAAGTGCCATACAAAACCAAACTCCACTGAGGTAAAACAGAAAACTTGCCCGTGGTGTATATAAACTCAGCAAATTAGCAGACATAAGGCTGGTTTTTGATTATAGTTTCAAGGAGACATTTAAGTACATGCCATGTCATTGTTTAATCTTAACAAAACCCTTGTGACTTTCTACCACTGTGAAACCAGTCATTCAGACTCCTGCCCCCCCCCCCCCCCCCCCCCCCCCCCCCCCACCAGTACCTGTCTTTTTTTTTTTTTGTTTCTGTACAAAATTAGCACCAATAATGCAGCATGATCTGAAGTAACTTTAAAAACACATAACACGCTAATGATAAAACATTATTATCATTATGTTCGGTCACACACAAGATACCACTGACACAACACAGTTGTAATTATTATCTTGTATGACACTGTTTAAGCATAATATAAATGTAACGCTTGGCAACACATACCAGTACACGAGTTAACACAAATCAGTTGTATTCATTTTGGAAAGATGACTTTATAACACATCAGAGATGTGTACAATAATAAAATCGACAATACAATACACTACACCAGTAACCCAATAAAATCAAAATTACCATCATTTTGATTGGCAAGATTTAAACATTCAATGACATTGACTCACGGCAAAACACAAGCCCACCTCCACCCCCTCTCCTGTCCCCCCCCCCCCAGCAATAGCATATCCAGGTAAAATCTTGTTAAAAAACCAACTGCTTGCTTCTATTTCAATTTAAAAACGAAAGCAAACAGCTACTGGCAAGATGAAAGCCCCTCTGTCCAAAATACTTTATCTGTCTAAGCACTGAAGCACTAAGTGGCAAGATAAAAGGCATTAAAGAACATTTATGTTAAAACAACGAGTACATTCCTACCTATTTGTGTGCTGGCACAATTCTAGATGAGTGCATAAACTGGTGTTGGGGGTCTATCAAATTGTGTGTGTGTGTGTGTGTGTGTGTGTGTGTGTGTGTGTGTGTGTGTGTGTGTGTGTGTGTGTGTGTGTGTGTGTGTGTGTGTGTGTGTGTGCATGTGTGTGTGTGTGTGTGTGTGAGAAAGTCTTTTTTTTTTTTAATTTGCAGATGGTACATTGAATAAACAATGATTTGCTTCTTTTTTTTTTTTCATAAAGCCATCTATTTGAGAACATCCTTAATAACCACATGTGTGTGTGTTTTCTTTTTTTTTTCCTTTTATTTCAAGGATAATAGAATAAGCACTCATGTGCTTTTTTACATCCAGTCCCTGTGTGTATGCAGTTTTGTAAATTTTGTCATCTACTACTAGTGTGTGTGTAGGGGAGTTCTACTTCTTTGGCAAAAACATTTTTCTTTGTAGACTAAATTTTTGTAAAATGGCAGATTTCCATGAACAGTAAAAAAAGAAGAGAAAAAGTATGGTGGGCAGTTTTGATTTCTTTTCAAACCATTAAAATGAGTAAAGAAAACACTGACAATTCAAGCAAAGACCATGAACGTAATGCATCAAAACACTTCACATTCAAAGAAAATGCATAATGAAATAAAAAACTGGCACCTCTATTGAAATATATGTGTTGTTCAGCCACGCATATGTGAGCTGAATCCCTACTGCTAGCCCCCCCTCCCCCCAACACACACACACACACACATTAGTAGTAATGTCACTGGTCATCAGAAAATATGGTCATACTGGCAGTTCACCACAGCATCACATACATCCCTTCATCCAATGTCTTGGAATTACTGACCCAAAACTTACTGAACTAGATTCAATAGAAATCCCTCCTGCCCTCCCCTCACCCTATTATTTGAGAAAACACTTGTACTCAAGCAAACCAACATGCATACTTACAGCCCTACACATTCACAGACGAAATCGTACATGCCATCAATCTTCGCACAATTACCAAAATAAGCTGATGAATCTTATAGGAGTTGTTGAGGAATGTAAGATTTCATTGTTGCCATAAATTTCTGATAAGGAAATTTATGTGTCTTCAAAATGGTGTAAGAAGCTTGGCAACAGACTTTCCTCAAAACATATTGTATCCACAGATCCAGTTCTGCCTCCATATTTGAGATAAAAATTGTAAATTACGCTTACTGGATACTCTCCAGCACACGTTAGCAGATGCATCCATCTCAGACATATATGTAGCCTCACAAGCCTACAGCCTAAATCCATTTTAGCACAGATTTTCATGCTTGATGCGCTTATACATGAAGAAAATACTCTTCAACACATAAACAATGGAAAACAAGTAGCAGACTTGATTCTCCCACCGTGTTTAGCAGAGATGCTCTCTCAAGAGTTAGTCACCAGAGAGAAGACACAGACTTGATTTTTCAACAACCCTTAGCAGACAGAGATGCTCTCTTAGAGTAAACAACTGGACACAAGTAACAGACACGATGTTCCAACGTTTTTAAGCACAGATGCTCTCACAGAACGTATATCCGCTGAGTTGTATATCACAGTCACTGTCCACTTGGGAAGAAGAAGGGCTGGTATCACATACACACAGTCTCTCTCTCTCTCTCTCTCTCTCTCCTCTCTCTCTCTCTCTCTCTCTCTCTCTCTCTCTCTCTCTCTCTCCCTCTCTTTCTCTCTCTCTCACTCAGTCTCTCTCTCTCTCTCACACACACACAGGTCACAGCAGAGGAAGGAGTTATCAGCACCCTAGCCTGGATGTGGCCATCTGCAGTCTCAACCTTGTGATTTCTTGAAACATCTCTTTTTCTGCAAACACACACAAAAGGGCAGACTTCACACATACCATAAGAAAATGAAAAACTTTCAAGAAGGTTATGGCAAACTTAGAATATATGTCACATAAGAAATTGAAAAAACTTACAAGGTTCTGGCAAACTTAGAATGTATGCCCTTTCCTAAACATTGCCACATACTTTTGTTACCCCTGATTTTTCCTCTATCAAAAACTCTTCAAGTTTTGATTTCTTCTTCTCCTTTCATGCCTGTAGGGAGCTTGTGTCAAAGCAACGAGTGTCAAAGTCTTGTGGGTTGGTAGATTAATGGGGAAAATTGGAACAAGAAGAATGACAGTGACTATCACCCTTTTGTAAAGAACATCTCTCTCAGTCTTGTTGATTTTTTTGTTTGTTTGAATTCTTTTCTTTCAAGGATAATGGAATAAGCACTCATGTGCTTTCTACATCCAGTCCCCATGTGTATGCAGTTTTGTCAATTTTGTCATCCGTTCTCACCAGTACGCAGTGGCCTACTCTTCCAAAAAGCAGAAGGGGTTTTAATGTACACGCAAGATGTTCTGCAACTCAGCCATCCATCCAGAACAACATAAGCTTGAAATAAAGAGCCAAGCTAAGTATTTATTTATTTATCTATTATTTATTTATTCTTTTACATTGAGGATAATGGAATAAGCACTCTTGTGCTTTTTTACATCCAGTCCCTGTGTGTATGCAGTTTTGTAAATCTTGTTATCTGTTCCCACCGGCACACAAAGGCCTACTCTTACAAAAAACTGAACAGACCAGCCGCCATGGCGCAGTGGTTAGCGCCGTGGATTCCGGACTGGAAGGTCGCGGGTTCGAATCCCATAAGTCATAGGGATTTTTTCGGGCTCCGGCCGGCTCCTACCCAGAGTGAGTGTGCTGTGGGCTCAGTGGGGAGACTGGGACCACACAGTCGAGCTTCATCCACTTTACGGATGCGAATTTGAGAGTGTTGCTCAAATTACCTGACCAACACTGCAGGTGTCTGTATCTCTCGGGCCTGGTTGACGCCGGGATATATTATGACAGTAAGCGTAGAGAACAACCCTGTCAAGTAGTCTCAAAGCGGATGCACCTCCACAGCAGCATCATTACATCATCCTCATCATCATTGATCATCATGCAATAATAAAAATTGCCTCTGATTCGGTGGCCTCCGTTGCTCTGGTCTCATGGTGACCTCAGATTCGGTTTCCCCATACGCTTCTGTGCCTGTGGTGAATTTGTGTCAAGGCCTTTGGGGTTGGGGGTTCGTGGGAGAGGCGGTCGTTGGAGGGACGTTGTGGTGGTCGCCACCTTGGGTGGGTGACTCACTCAGTCTGGCTCCGCGACTGAGCTAATACTGTCGTTAGTAGGGGGCTTAGTAGGTGGTGTCCTGCGTGTGTTAGCTCAGAACAGGCACCACTGAACACCACCAAAGTGACCCAGCAGAAGTGCAGGGCCCCTCTGGCTGGTGGCCCCGCGGCGGCCTAATATTGATGAGCTCCCTGTGGACTCCCGACCCCGGGGGTGAGACACAACGAATCTGGGTATGGCTGTGGCGGGGAGATTGAAATGAGCGGCGTGGGAACAGCAGTACGGGAACGTCACAGAAGACGAGGCAGCAAAAAAAAAAAAAAAAAAAAAAAAAAAAAAAAAAAAAAAAAACCAACTGAACAGGATTTAACGTGTGCGCGAGATGTTGTGCGTGCGTTTGCACACAGGGCCTCGGTTTATAGTCTCATCCAAAGGACTTTGATGAGTTCTTGTGTGAGCATCCTTGAGTAACAGTTCAAGTCTGGTCTCCAAAAAATGCATGACCAAAAAGGGAGTGGGGAAACAATTTAACAAAAGCACAATGAAATGACTGTTGTCATTCTTACCTTCACATTTGACAAGGTTCTGGCAGATGTAGCGAATGTAGGTGTAAAAATCACAGACTGCTGCTATCTGCAGAAACAGAGAAGAAAAAATGTTCAATGCCACTTCTTTTTTTGGACACAGCTAGATTCGTTCATTGTGTTAACAGAACTCCCCCCCCCCCCTCCTTCCCCCCCACAGGAAAAAAGAAGTTTGAAATTTTTCTCAGACATCCAACACATTCTCTCTCTCTCTCTCTCTCTCTCTCTCTCTCTCTCTCTCTCTCTCTCTCTCTCTCTCTCTCTCTACTCCTCTTTGTACAGAATATATTCAATTCAATTCAATTCAATTCTCTCTCTCTCCAATCCTCTTTGAATAGAATTTATTCAATTCAATTCAATTCTCTCTCTCTCTCTGCCTTTGCTAAGCCCTCTGAAGACCTGGTATAGAAGCTGTGAGCATAATTAATGTTATCAAAGCAGAAGACAACTACTTTATAAACAACACTTGGCTTTCCTTCCACATGCCCCCCCAAAAGATGCTAAACTCTTAAATCCTTAATGTGTGACAAAATTATGAAAACTAAAAATTCAAAATCATCCCTTTTTTCCTTTTTTTTTCAAAAGGATCCTTTTATAATGATTCCCTCAATAACTGAGCTGGGTGACAACACTGTGTGATAAAGTTGGTAGCAAGTAATTTTGACTGTAACAGACTTTTCAAGTTCTTGCTTTTTCCTGTCTCTCAGACACCAGCCCTGTAGAGCTCCAATAAAAACTGTGGGGACTGGTAGGGTCACTACGACAAACTGCAGACTTTGTCATCCAGACCAGACTAAAAATTTAGCATGGCCCGGAAATCAAGAATCGAAGAAGAAGAAGAAGAAGAAGAAGAAGAAGAAGAAGAAGAAGAAGAAGAAGAAGAAGAAGAAGATGAAGACAGAGAAGAAGAAGAAAAAGAAGAAGAAGAAGAAGAAGAAGATGAAGAAGGAGAAGATGAAGAGGAAGAAGAAGAAGAAGATGAAGAAGAAGATGAAGAACATGATGAAGATGATGAAGAAAGAGAAGAAGAAGAAGAAGAAGAAGAAGAAGAAGAAGATGAAGAAGATGAAGAAGAAAAAAGAAGAAGAAAAAGAAGACCAAGAAGAAAAAGAAGAAGACAAAGAAGAAAAAGCATTTTATTTTAACTTTGATAACCAACAAAAAAAAGAAGAAACTTTTGTTTAAAAAAACATATTAGCTTCCTGCATGATTAAACTGCAGAAAGACTTTTGAAAAGTTGAGACAGGAGCTGTGTAAAGACGAGAGCCAGGGACTCACTCTATTGCGACACATCTGTGATATACAGTACCACTCCTCATCTTCCTCCAGTTTGATCTTGAAGTTGCACAGCTTGTGTGTGCTGGACAAGCAGCATTTTCTGCAACACGTCATGAGGCAAACACTGTAAAACACACATCTTCTCTGATACCCGATTCAAAACGAATTGTAAACTTGTAAAACAGAGAAATACTTTGTACAAGTGGTGAAACAGAGTAACATTTTGTTCAAGTGGTGAAGAAAACCTGTAGGACAACCTGTCAGGAGATGTCAAAGACAGCCTTTCTTTTTGTTCTTCACTCACTCAGCCAAGCCATGGTGAAAAAGGACAATCATTTTTTCTGCGACTGATATCTTAAAAAAAAATGTTTTTATACTTGTTTGTATAAGATACATGATAAGAATTTTTTGCAGACATACATAAAGGCAGAGAAGTACCTAAACTAAACCAAAGCAGGTTTTTTTTTTTTTTCGTTCCTTGGATAGAGCTCCAAAGTTTACAAATGGTGAGATTTTGCATATGCGACCATTTATGCCTCCCATGAAGGCATTTCGACTTCAGGAATGTATGCTGGGTATGTTCATGTTTTCATAATTATGGGATCTTTAACATGCATATTTCATCTGCATATGTATATATATACACGATGGGAATTAAGGCACTGGCAGGTCTGTACATGAAGGTGGCATGAAGATCGCAAAAACCCCGGCCCTTAATTCGCAAGACACGGCCAGTATCTGAACCCATGACTTCAGAGACCCATGGGACTGAAGTCGAATAGTCCTAACAACTTGGCTATGGCGTCTGTCAAATCAAAGCATATAAAAAAATATGAGAGGCAGACACACACAAGACCACAAACAAGACAAAGAGACAGAGACACAGAGAGAGACAGAGATAGGAAAACTCTCACCTGGGGCTGGAGGTGTCTCCTGACATGGGTTCAATGCACAGGGTGTTCTGCTGTACACACTGTAGCACTCGCTCTGACAGCTGACACACACACACACACACACACAAGAAAGCAATCATCAATAGTCAGAAATATAGATTATTTCATGACTCCTGCACAATATGGGGGATCAACAGATATGATTATTTCAGTAAATGATAAATTCTGCATAGTATATCAATATCTTTACTAAGCCATGTCTTTTTTAGTTTTATTTTTTGATGAGAATTACTTTGAATTGGTTTCAAATTTTTCAGCCTCAAGAGGGAAACAACAGGCTAAGAAAACCCAACCAACCAACCAACCAAACAAAAAAAACCCTGACCCAAAAATCCTGTGATAAGAAACTTGGCCTTTAGAGCACAAGAAGTCCAAGAGACGATATTTGTTTGCTCTGAAAAGAGATCAAGTATTCCCATAGAATGAATACAATGTACTCACACAATCCACTCACGCATGTGCACACACACACACACACACTGTCCCCTCACAAACACAAAGACACACACGCAAACACACACACACACACACACACCCTAACCTCACACAAAGACACACACATACACATCCTGTCTCTCTCCCTCTCCCCCAACACGCACACACACACACAACACACACACACACACACAAACACACTCACACAAATACACCCTATCCTCACACAAAGACACACACATACACACCCTGTCCCCCCTCCCCAACACACACTATCCACACACACACATACACATACACACACATACACACACACACACACTATCCCCCCCACACACACACACACAAACACACCAGTCGCACAAAAAAACGTTAACAACAATCTCACCTCTTTGTTGGCAAAGTTCAGGCATGGCTGGATGTCTTCAGTCAAGATTCGGGCCAGGAAAAGACAACTGGAGTCACTGTCAGGGGGCGCTTCCCTCCACTGCTGGAATTCCCCATACCCTACACTGTCCACCTGGTAAGAACAACAATAACAAAAAAACAATACAAAAAAAAAAACCACAATAAAAATCATGCGTTGCTTCAAACAGCACTGAATTCATCTAAATGGGAGTTTGGTCATACAATGTAAGCAAAAAAAAAAGAAAAGAGAAACAGGTTCTGATAACCACATAGTGAAACAGACACAAAAAAGAAATGGATATTATAAACACAAAGAAACAGACACACAAAGAAACAGATACTGATAAACAAAATGAAACGGACACCCAGCGAAACAGACACACAAAGAAACAAACACACAACGTGGCTGAATTCGCTGTAAATATATCTGGTTGCCCTGGAGATTCACTGTCAGCTCGTTTCCTTTTGAAGACTCTCATTTTAACACAGAAAAGAAAAGTAATCAGCACGTGTGTTCAAAATAAATTTTTCACAGATAATACAAAATATTGTAAAGGTCAGCAGACCTGTGCAGTCACACACACACAATTCACAACAGTCTATCACCATTAACTTATTCAATTCACCGAGAATCATCCTGTTAATGAATTTCATGACACAAAAGTGGTGTAACACATGACGGAATATTCTGTAACATGACTACATCCCTTGGGAACTGAAAACTACAAAACTGAGATATATATATATATATATATATATATATATATATATATATATATATATATATATATATATATATATATATATTTATATATATATACCCTCCACAAAACCTAACAAAACACCAAGACAAACCTCTCTGAGACTGGTGCCGTTGATCTGCAAGGTCAGTCCCTGTGGCTGCTCAGCCTCTTTGCCCAGTTCCTGCTGGGACGTGGATCGCCGATGCTTCCTCCAGAACAGTTTGGAGCTCTTCTTGGGCGTGCTGCCTGCAGCCTGAGGGATTAGATTTCTGTGGGGGGAGTTTGCGGAGGAGGAGGAGGAGGTGGTGGTCACTAGGTACTTCAGGGCTGATACCTCCCCTTGCAGAATCTCAATCTGAAAGCGCATCCCCAAAAAAGAAAGTCATCATAGAATAAAAGAGGAGGGGGGAGGGGAGCGGAGGGGAGGAGAGGGGAGGGGAGGAAGAGGGTGTGAATTATGAAATGGAAGAGAAAAATCTTGAGAGAGAGAGAGAGAGAGAGAGAGAGAGAGAGAGAGAGAGAGAGAGAGAGAGAGAGAGAGAGAGAGAGAGAGAGAGAGAGAGAAGAGAGAGAGAGAGAGAGAGAGAGAGGGAGGAGGGAGGGAGGGAGGGAAGAGAGACAGACAGACAGAGAGAAGAGAGAGAGAAGAAGAGAGAAAGAAAGACGGTAAGGATTGAGAAATATGGAGGAAGAAAGAGAAAGAGTATAAAAAAGGAATACAAAACAAGAAAACGATAGACCAGTTGACAACATTGCAGAACATCTATATCATTTCAGTTCCAACGCTGATAAGATCATATGGATTGATCAGCCTCCACCCCCCCGACACACAATAAAAACAAAAAACCCAACAAACTACAACAACAGCAAAAACAAACCCTAATATCAACTAGCGAAAAGAGTTAACAGTTGTTGTTTTTTTAAATGCCAGATTCCTGACAGCTGTCAGTCATACTTCATTTCATAACATTTTTTTTTTTGATGAAACAACTTTTTTTTTTGGAAGGTATGACAGCTGTCAGTCATACTTCATGACAACTTTTTTTTTTTTTTTTTTTTTATTGATACAACTTTTTCTTGGAAGGTATGACAGCTGTCAGTCATACTTCATCACAACTTTTTTTTTAAGGCATGAAACGGTTCCCACACCACAGAAATGCATACTGCACAATGAATAACGGGATATATGCACAAAGAGCAGATTATGCTATTTTCTAACTGGCAGTGGGGACGGAGGCTTAACATGAAAAGGGTCAGAGGGTACACTACAGTTAATACCTTATGGAAAAAGAACAATGAACCACCAGGCAAAAAGGCCCTGGGTGTGAAATGCTGTTTCACATTTGCATGAAAAACTATCAGGACCCTTGTCAAAGTCAACTGATCGAGAGGGGAGGGAAGGAAAAAAAGTGAGAGGGTTGGTGGGAGAGTGCTGTAGCAGATTCTGTCATTTCACCTTAGGAGACATTGCTCACTGCTGATACTTCTTCTGCATGCTAACAGCCATTTTCATCCACAACATTTTTAGCAGTAAGACTGTCATTTCACGTCTTTGCACAGCTGTGATATTTGATAATATCAGACAACACTTTAAGTAACTGCTGGGTTTTCAAAACAGCAAATTTTTCATTTACAAACCACACATTAAAAAAAAAGATTCAAGTTTACCATTGGAATCTTTCACCCCCCCCCCCCCCCCTCCCCCCTTCTCTAAGCACCTTTGATAAAGAGAAAGACATGCTATATCTATTATCAAACATATGACGAGATCAATGCAGTGGATTTCTCACCTGTTGAGTAGAATCTGCCAGTTGTTTTTCTGCTCTCATGCGCAGCACATGTGCATCTTGTACACTCTTGTTTGCCTCCTGTAAGATATTATATCACCCACTGAGACACTACACAATGGTAATTTCTACACTTCATGAATAAACCTTTTTAAACACTGATTTTTCAACTTCCTCAGTGAATGCAACAAAAAGTCACCCCCAAAAAGAACTTAAGTTAGAGGGATTTAACTAGACATCTGCACAGAACGCACGCACGCACGCACACACGCACACGCGCGCGCACACACACACACACACACACACACGCACGCACACACACGCACACACACACACACACACACACACACACACACATACACACACACACACACTCACTCACTCACTCACTTACTTTGTAATGCCTTATCCATTCCTCAGAAAAAAGTCAAATTATCATATAGATTTGTTGCTTTTATTGGTTTGCCCTTTGTTACTTTTCAAAGTTCTTTTGATTATTTTCCAATATTTCTGCATAATGCCCCTCTCGGGTATAGGCTTTAATCATCAGATTTTTGCATACATGAAGATAATTTAATGTCCAGTGTCTACAATTTTGCCACAAGGTCATCTGGGGAGAGGTGGGGGGGGAGAAGGGAGGGGATGTTATCACTTTAGACAGACATAGATATATATATATATATATATATATATATATATATATATATATATATATATATATATATATATATGTTCTGTTAAAATGTCCTGATAAAAACTACTCCATCTTAGGATGTGACTGCAAAACAAGCTGTGCTGCCCATGAGAGGAGCTAGAAAGGACATGCCATTATTTTTCCCAGACACATCTGATGGTATAAAGTGAATTTATTTTATTGATTCATTTATTTATTGATTTATTTATCTATTTATTTGTTCTTTTATATCAAGGATAATGGAATAAGCACTCATGTGCTTTTTTTTTTTTTTTTTTACATCCAGTGAATGAAAGAAGAAGATAGGATGGGACTTGACAAAAGAATTCCAAGGTGACTAATTTCCTTGTTTTAAGCTCCCTGTAGCAAAATCTTCAGCAGTACCCCAACAGTCAGCCAGACTGTGGAATAGGTAACTAAACAGGTAGCAGATAACATGATTTCCCTGACAATGACCCACCTCAAAGAGACTGACAGTGAGCTCGTTGAGGGAATAGGTAACTACACAGGTAGCAGGTAACATGTATGAGGGACTTTTCCCCTGGAGTTAACATCAGTGCTGACTCGACTCTCCCCAAAAGTCTTTCGGATGAGACTGTAAACCGAGGCCCCATGTGCGAACACACACAGAACATCTTGCGCACATGTTAAACCCTGTTCCGCTTTTCGTAAGAGTAGGCCATTGTGTGCCGGTGGGAGCAGATGACAATATTTACACAACTGTATACACACAGGGACTGGATGAAAAAAAAGCACATGAATGCTTATCCCATTATCCTCGATATAAAAGAATAAAAAAAAAAAAAATAAAAAAAAATATGACCCACCTCAAAGAGACTGGCAGTGAGTTCGTTCAGGGAATAGGTAACTACACAGGTAGAAGGTAACATGTAGGACCTACCTCAAAGAGACTGGCAGTGAGTTCGTTCAGGGAATAGGTAACTACACAGGTAGCAGGTAACATGTAGGACCTACCTCAAAGAGACTGGCAGTGAGTTCGTTCAGCTCCTCCTCCATCTGTCCCCGTAACTTGCTCAGCTTTTCACACTCCTCGTCTTTCAGCTCCAGCTCCTGTAGTGTTCCACACATAGCGTACAGACATACAGTATACATACAGTATACAGACATACAGTATACAGACGTACAGTACACAGACGTACAATACACAGACATACAGTATACAGACGTACAGTATACAGACGTACAGTATACAGACGTACAGTATACAGACGTACAGTATACAGACGTACAGTATACAGACATACAGTATACAGTATACAGACATACAGTATACAGACGTACAGTATACAGACGTACAGTAGACAGACGTACAGTAGACAGACGTACAGTACACAGACGTACAATACACAGACATACAGTATACAGACGTACAGTATACAGACGTACAGTATACAGACGTACAGTATACAGACGTACAGTATACAGACGTACAGTATACAGACATACAGTATACAGTATACAGACATACAGTATACAGACGTACAGTATACAGACGTACAGTAGACAGACGTACAGTAGACAGACGTACAGTACACAGACATACAGTACACAGACATACAGTACACAGACATACAGTATACAGACATACAGTATACAGACATACAGTATACAGACATACAGTATACAGACATACAGTATACAGACATACAGTATACAGACATACAACATGCACTCTTTACCTGCTGCTTCTCTCTAACAGATAGCAAACAGACTTTCTGAGCTGGAGTATCATCTTTAGAATATATATATATATATATATATATATATATATATATATATATATATATATATATATATATATATATAGGACGGTGGCAGGATGGTTAAGACGTTCGCCTGCCAATATGTAAATCGTGAGTTTCTGGGTTCGTACCCAGCCTCGCCCTTTCTTCCCAGTTTGACGAAAAAATCGAACTGAATGTCAAAGTCATTCGGATGAGACTCGAAACTGAGGCCTGTGTGTGAATGCACGCAGAACATCTTGCGCACACATCAAAACCCTGTTCCACCTTTTGGAAGAGTAGGCCATCGTGTGCCAGTAGGAGCGGATGACAAAATTATAGCAAACCAGCATGCACACAGGTGTCGTGTTTGGACACCATCCCTGGGGAAAAATCGGGGAGTTGGAGTCCCAGAGCGGCTTGGGGCTGTAGGTGTATGGCAACGTTCTGGTGGCTCCTGCGACGGTACTGGAACCATTCGTATCGGTCAATGCCCTTCCAATGGATCATTCCAGTGCCGTGGAGAGGGGGGGTCTGCTGCATGGGTAACAGCTTGCCCTCCATACATACTTGCCCAGGCTTTGCGCTTTTAAGACTAGAGCGCAACTCCATAGTCTTCCGAGACTGATGAGTGCCTACTACTATATATATATATATATATATATATATATATATATATATATATATATATATATATATATATATATATATATATATATATATATATATATTATATATATATACTAACTCAGTGATTCAAGACGATCAGAAATGGAGAATCGTGTTCAGATTATACTATGTTGGATATTTCAAGGAATCTATATCAAATAGTGTATTTGGTTCTATTCAGTTCAACATTTTTATGAATGTTTTGAACCCTTAAACAGTATAAAAATATTTTGTTGATGATATGAAAATCGTTATGAAAGAAATGTTTACCACATGGTTTTGATTTTCTTACCAAGTTATCAGAAATTGCTGATACATAGTAAATCCTTTAAAATGAAGAACAATTTTGCTGGAAACAAAAACTGTATGAAAAAAAAAAGATCTTTGACAGAATTTAAAGTTTGATCAACACACAATATTCTACACAAAACCATTATCCACACAATACGGACAGCCTAGAGGTCAGAACATTGCGCTGGCAATTTGAAGACCCGGGTTCGAGTCCGGTCGAGGAAATTTTTTCTCCTGGAGTTAACATCAGTGCCGACTCCACTCTCCCCAAAAGTCCTTCGGATGAGACTTTAAACCGAGGCCCAGTGTGCGAATGCACGCAGAACATCTTGCACACACGTTAAATCCTGTTCCGCTTTTCGTAAGAGTAGGCCATCGTGTGCCGGTGGGAACAGATGACAATATTTACAAAAACTGCATACACACAGGGACAGGATGAAAAAAAAGCACATGATTGCTTATTCTGTTATCCTCGATATAAAAGAATAAAAAAAACCCATAAAAATAAAAATTATAAGGTGATGATGAAGTTCAATAATTTTAGAACATAGTCTGTTCAGCAATACTGACACAGTTTAAAAATTTGGAAGTTAAGACTGTATAATGGAAATATAATGAGGTGTTGATATTCCAAGAAAAAGCTATGATTCAAAGACATAGGAGGAAAGCATATAAACTATATCCTTGTTACCATAAAAAATCCAAAAATAAGCTTTTTCTAAAATCTTGTCAAAAACAGCATTGATGATTTGTAATCCTGTGATGAAAATTGAAATTTTGCTTTGTACATTTTCTTCACTTTGTTTTTCTTGCTTGTTTCTATCAAATTTTCACAACCAGTAAAGTTTCTCCTGTTTAAATCACAAAGGGTATTAATCAATACCTATAACCCCATGCTTCCGCTGTAGTGTAACGCACTATGTGATCCTAACCTAATACTTTTGCTCTCTATTATCTTTTATCATTCCCCGGCTACAGCTTCACGGTTCACCAAAGGTGAGATTTTGTGTATGCGACCGTTTTTACCCACCATGACTTTGGGGGTGTACACTGGGTATGTTCGTGTTTCCATAACCCATAGAATGCTGACATGAATTATGGATCTTCAACATGCATATATGATCTGAATGTACGAAAAGATTGAAAGCTACAGATGACCTGTGAGATCATAAAAATTCCCAACCCTTAATTCACCACACGCCTCCAAGATTCCAACCCACGACTTCATAAACCCATGGCATTGAAATCGAATGATCTAAACCACTCGGCTATAGAGTCTGTCTCTCTCTAACATGAAGAACCAGGGTTATGACCTCACCTTCTGAGCCTTGCTGAGCTCGGCCATGAGGCGGGCATAGGCGTGTTCCTTGGCATCAATGAAGGACTGCGAACAGCGGCGGCGGTTCAGCAGTTTGAGAGGGATCGGTAGTTCAATCTCCAGCTGAGGCAGGTCATCATTTTCTGCGGCAACGTCCTCACTGAAAATGAACAGTTAAGAGACATTGTTTTGCTAGCCTTGTAGCTTTATTGTGAGGTGCATTGTATATATATATATATGTATGTATGTATGTATGTATGTATGTATGTATGTATGTATGTATGTATGTATGTATGTATGTATGTATGTATGTATGTATGTATGTATGTATATACATATATGTATGTGTGTGTGTGTGTGTGTGTGTGTGTGTGTGTGTGTGTGTGTGTGTGTGTGTGTGTGTGTGTGTGTATTATAATATATCAATATAAAAAGAAAACAACAAATGAACATTAAAAAAAAATTAAGTTACACAAACAGACACAAATGGACAGTATAAACATATTGAGTCTTGATACTTGCTTTTTAGAAGATAAAATAGACATTCAAACCTTTCCTTATACAATTACTATATACCCCCCCCCTCCCCCCCACAAATCACGGGAGTTAGATCACAGAGTTATAATAAAACTTATCACTCACTAGTGCACATTTTGACATAAGATTTCTGTCTGTCTGTCTGTCTCTGTGCCTCATCTTTTGTGATACATGTTCCAGTCTAGCTGTTCCCACATCACTAATCCCAAGCTCTACCCTAGCCATACTAAGGCTAATCATATCATATCCTCAGGGTCGGAAATCAATTAGGAGCTTTTCAAAACTAGGCTGCCATACGGCCACCAACCAGAAAAGCCCTGCACTACTGCATGCTAGCTGTTCCCACATCGCTCATTCCAAGCCCTACCCTACCCATACTAAGGCCCATCATATCACAACTTCAGGGTCAATGAAGATTTTTTTTTCAATATTAGGCTGCCATAGGGCCACCACCCAGAAAAGCCCAGCGCTGCTGCAGGGTCACTTCAAAGGTGTTGAGTGATGTGGCAACAGAACATTCGAAGGCATCTGACCTACCTGGAAGGGTCAGGAGAAGCGTGGCCATTTCTCCCGTTGCTCAGGTGGTTGGCTGTGGGGGCAGCACTGTCTGCTGGCATCTTTTCTGGCATCATCATCATGGCATTGGAAGTGCGCTCTTGACTGTAAGCCAGCTTCACCTGTCAGACAACATACAGTGTGTATGTACAAGCATGTGTGTGTGTTATTTATTTATTTATTCTTTTATATCGAGGATAACAGAATAAGCAATCATATGCTTTTTTTTCATCCGGTCCCCGTGTGTATGCAGTTTTGTAAATCATGTCATCTGTTCCCACCGGCACATGATGGCCTACTCTTACGAAAAGCGGAACAGGATTTAACGTGTGCGCAAGATGTTCTGCGTGCGTTCGCACACGGGGCCTCGGTTTAAAGTCTCATCCGAAGGACGTGTGTGTGTGTGTGTGTGTGTGTGTGTGTGTGTGTGTGTGTGTGACTCTGTGTGTGTGTGTGTGTGTGTGTGTGTGTGTGTGTGTGTGCGTGTGTGTGTGTGTGTGTGTGTGTGTGTGTGTGTGTGTGTGTGTGTGTGTGTGTGTGTGTGTGCACTGGAATGACAGCTGAGGCTAGAGATAAATATGAATTTAATTAATACTGAATGATATTTTCTGTGGAGAGAAAGGAGGGAAGAAGGGGCGGATGTATGGATGGAAGGAAGGATGGAAGGCAGAGGGGATGAAAGAAAGAAAGGAAAAAAGGAAAGAAAAAATGAGAAAGAAAATCAGAAAGAAGAAAGAAGGGGAAAAAAAAGAAATGAATTTAAAGAAAGAGAGGGAACAAAAGAATGAAAGAAGTAATGAAAGAAAGAAAGGAAGATAGAAAGGAAAAAAAAAAGATGGAAACAAAACAACCACAGACAAAGCATAAAACAGAAAACTTAATTGCACACATCAACATCAAACAAATTATCCAAGTGGGGGAAAAGACAATGAGGAAGCACCCAAGAACAAAACACCTAAGCAGGCCCTTACTAATTCAACTTCCATGGGACAGACCATCTACAGACAAATGCATACCACATACACAAAAATAATATTTTCTTTCCTGTTGTAAATTTTGTCAAAACATTAAACCTGAATTTTAACTGAAACTATCAAAACTGCAGGACAAAAACTTAAACAGATAAAAACAAAAGAAAACAAAACCCTTAAACAAGAGACATACCAGAGTCGACAGATTTTTCAATAAAACTTCCTACACCATTCATATTTCTAACACAATTCTTCGAACACCAGTGCACAATCACTAATGGCTTGTGACACACAAAAGAAACATAGCATGCAGACAGAATTCTGATCTGCATAATACAAAAAAAAAAAAAAGGTGGGGGGGGGGGGGGGGGGGGGGGGGAGGGGGAGGAACAGAAGCTGAAAATAAAAATGCAAATTCATGCACAGTAGTAAATCATAACACAGAGTGACACATGAGCTGCATAAAAGAACATGTCTCTTTTCACGAGTATTCTATTATTATGTGTTTTGGCTTTTGGCTTTCCCCATTTGCTTGACTGATTTTCATCCCCTCCCCCCCCCCCCCCCAACCCTCTCTCTCTCTTCTCTCTTGTAGCCTCCTTACCTACCTCCCACCTCCTCTGTCCTCAAACATAATAAAATCTTCAAAGACACACTGCTGCTTTGAATAGAATTTTTGGTGTTCCTGTGTCAATCTTCCTTTTGACAGATTGTAACACCACTTCACAAACCTTTTGAGATAGCACATTGCCATTTTCACTTCTGGCTTGCTGAAAAGAGTGGGTGTTCAGAGGTGATAAAGAATTCTAGGGGTAAAAAAAGAACTTTACAGTGTTAAAACAGAGGCTTGTTCTTGATTCTTTGAATTTACATTTGTATATATATATAAGTTATATATACAAATGTAAATTCAAAGAATCAAGAACAAGCCTCTGTTTTGACACTGTTGAATATATAACTTCTTCAGTTATATATTCAACAGTGTCAAAACAGAGGCTTGTTCTTGATTCTTTGAATTTTCATTTGTATATATATATATATATAAGTTACATATTCAAACATTTTTCCCTCCTCTCCACTCGAACTATTTCATGACCAGTTTGACATCAAACAGCTGGATAATTTTCTTTGTTCAAATGTTATGGATTACACAGACAGTATCCTAGAACTTCATTTTCTATCATTTTGTTACAACTACATTTGAGGCAGTTGAAAATGTTGGGTTTAAAAAAAAAAATCATATCATATGTATGCTAAATACTACAATATTCTTTGATGCCTAATGTTTCACAGCAGGCTTTTAGATACACACACTCACAAGTGTCCATGTGTGCGTGCGCGCGCGGACGGACACACACACACACACACACACACACACACACACACACACACACACACACACACACACACACACACACACTCCCATACACTCATGCACACATGTGCGCATGCACATACACACGCACACATACAAACACACACACACACACACACCACACACACACACACACACACACACACACACACACACACACACACACCACACTTTCACACCTTGCAAACATTCCTCCACTTTTCTCTTCTTTTGTGGTTCACAAGTGCTCATTCATGTGTAAAATCACATGTATTGAAAAAGCTTCTGCAAGGAAACTAAGAAATACTTTCCCCTCTGCCCTTCCTCACCACCCCCTCCCCCTAAAAAAAATAAAGTGTTGTCATATAGCAATGTGTGTGTGTGTGTGTGTGTGTGTGTGTGTGTGTGTGTGTGTGTGTGTGTTCTACAAAAAGTTTACAATTTAAAACTTGATCATGAAAAAGTTTATACTGAACTGTTTGTACATGTATCCTCTCATGCGCACGCACGCACGCACACACACACACACATCACACACACACACACACACACACGTCACACACACACACACACACACACACACACACACACACACACACACACACAACACACACGTCACACACACACACACACACACACACACACACACACACACACACACACACCACACTCTCTCTCTCTCTCTCTCTCCCCCTGTTTGTGCCTGTCTGTCTGTCTCTCTGTGCCTGTCTGTCTGTCTCTCTCTCATACATGTATAAAATATCTGTAATTTTAGGCACAACACAAAGGCTGATCTTAAAAGTTTATGTGCCTTTGCCTTCAAGCATTAAACTAGCACTACAGCTTTTGCTGTGGACAATGGAATGCAACTCCCAAGCTATGGAAGTTTTCCCTTTCAGTATGGTGATATTTGTTGTTATTTTAGAAATCAACACACACGCGCACGCACACAGACACACACACATACAGACACACACACACATTAATACACTAACACACAAACACTAATACACTAACACACAAACACTAACACTAACACACACACACACATCTGTACCATCTGGAAATAAAAAGTTGATTGATTGATTGATTGATTGACACACACTTACACACACACTTACACACACACACACAGACAGACACACACACACTAATACACTAACACACACACACACTAATACACTAACACACACACACACACACACACACACTAATACACTAACACACACACACACACACACACACACACACACACACACACACACATGCAATAGTGGAGACTTCATGTCAAGATCAGTGGCCTACAGAACAGCCATGACATGACACAGGATTTATTCATGAATATTCCACTTGTAAGCATACTGCTGGGGAGATCCAGAACAGAATGTGTGCCATTGTAAACATATCATGATTTGTATACAGGTCTAAATGCCATTTGCATGTCAATTGTCATTAAAACCTCACAAGTCACAATGACCTTTGCCTCACATAGTTCTGAGGCATGTATCGTGTGTCAGTTCCTCTATTCATGCTGACAACATATCTTCAGACCAAACTGGTATGAATAGTCAGTTCTCCCAAGTTGTGCTTCAAGATTAAAAAAAAAAAAAAAAAAAAGCTTGAATCCGTGTCTTGCAACTTTACTTCACACCTGAGAAGTGAAACAGACCTATTTTCTTCAGCAACCGAGAGCTTAGAGCTATCTTTGGGGCTGAGATAATTAAAAGTACTTGCATCAGCAGCAAGCATAGATCTGCGTGACTACACGTGAGACACCCACCATCGCACCTGCTCTCAGTTGACAACACGACAGTTCTTACAGTTCAGCTAGGACCAAGGCACCGCTACCATGTTTATAAATTCTTAATGTTTTGTGGAACAGGGTGCTTGCTGTTTGCAGATGTGTGAATACAGACTCATGTCACTCACACACTGCAGGCTGAAGTAAAGGGGATGGTATGCAGCACTATGCAGACTGATCAATACATTTTTAAGTTGTTGAACAAACTCTTCCAAAAAGCTGCAGTCACTTTTCTTTTTCAGGGTTCATAGAAACACATTTTGAGTTTGAACAAAAGCTAGGGGATCTTTTTTTTTTTTTGGGGGGGGGGGGTGAGGATGGGGGGGGGGGGGGTTCTTTCTGAATCAAGACATTTGGGGCTGAGGACTGAGAGTCACTCTGATGAGTAATGATCTGGCCTTTGCTGGAATCTGCATCCCCCCTCTCTCCCATCCTGAAAAAAAAAAAACCCAACAAAGAGACCCCCTCCCCCCCCCTTCACCAAGTAACCAACCAAAAATGCCCCAAAACGTGTGTGTGTGTGTGTGTGTGTGTGTGTGTGTGTGTGTGTGTGTGTGTGTGTGGTGTGTGTGTGTGTGTGTGAGTGTGTGTGTGTGTGTATGTGTGTATGTGCGTGTGTGTGTGTGTGCAAAAGCCAAGTGGAAATGATCTGTATTGAGATTAGTGTGTGTGTGTGTGTGTGTGTGTGTGTGTGTGTGTGTGTGTGTGAGTGTGTGTGTGTGTGTGTGTGTGTGTGTGTGTGTGTGTGTGGTGTGTGTGTGTGTGGTTGTGTGTGTGTGTGTGTGTGTGTGTGTGTGTGTGTGTGTGTGTGTGTGTGTGTGTAAGGGGGATGGTTGAGTGTGTGTATAATGTCAGTGTGTTAGGGGTGGGAGGGTGGATACAAGCAATAAAACACTGAGACAAGGGTAGCCGTAGGTGGAATAAGAGATGAACTTTGTAGACTAACAGAAAGGTAGCTGGGAGAAAGAGAAAGAAAGGGGTGGGGAGAGGGTATGAAGCAAGGCAAGATAAGACAAGGCAAGGCAAGGCAAGGCAAGGCAAGGCAAGGCAAGGCAAGGCAAGTCAAAGTCTTGATTTAAAAGAAGACAAGAATAAAGAAGCTGACAGACTGAGACAAAGCAAGGCTGGGGGTAAGGGTTGTCCTGAAAATAATAAAGATAATAAGGATTTACACTGAAATGTTCACTGTGAATTTTTTGTCGTTCTTAATGTGGAGGCCTCTTTCTGTTGTGATCACTCAGTGTGTAGATTTATCTTTGCAATTATTTCGAAAAAAAAAAATGGGGGGCAGGGGGCGGGGTCGAGAGCATGCGGAATATAGGCTATGGCGGGCGGGGTCGAGAGCATGCGGAATATTGGCTATGGCAATGTCATCCCACTTGAGTCCTATTCAGTTTGTCTGGTCAAAAACTGTCTTCTCTGAAAAATCGATGCTAATTTCTATTACTGGGGATCCGATGATGTGATTGCAATGAATTTTGCAATTTTTGTCTCGCGTTGTTTTTCATGAGAATAACTAAAACCACCTGAAGGTCAGTCAATTTTGCGAAACTGACGACACAGCGTATAGTCCGGGCACCATAGCTTTCTCTTCGCTGAACAGTACATTTATCGGCAAAACACACTCTTGGAATTTTACTCGTTTCTTTGCTGAAGTTTGTTGTCAAAATGTCCGTTACGTTTCAGTTACAATATGTCACTTTTGGCCTGCTTTCTCCACAAAATTCGCGACAATGAAGTAAATGACGTTGATGAGTTAGCTCCCCTACACGGTCTACGCCATCGGCAATGTCACGAATCGTCGATCCAAGAACTTAGCGGAATAATAATGTTTTAACTTATTCTTTCATTTTTTTCCTTTTGAAATTTGACAAGATATGATTTACGGTCGGTACAGAACATGATGTTTGCTAACTGTACTGTCTGTTATTCGGCAATGGGAACTTTCGGCTTCGACCTCTGCAACTTTTCAGGGGTCCTTTGTTAGGCCTTTGAAGTCCATGGTTAGACGCCGAAATGAAAAAAAAAAATCTGGCTTCTTAGGGGTTTGCAAGGTGTGTACACTGGACACGTGTGTGAAAATGAAGAAAACGGGAAGCTGTGTAATAATGAATGTTTTTACAATAGACTGGCTTAAAAAAAATATATTTAAAAAAAAAAGATCAAACTGTCGACACAACCTGAGCGAAAGACAGGCTGGCATGCCACCCGACACCAACAGACATTTCGTTAGAAAATGCTCTGTTATGAGATAAACGGGCACAACTGATTAACACATCTTCAAAGTCTAGCGCTTTCAATGATCGAGTTATTCATAACAATAATTATCATCTTCACCCCATTATTTTCTCAGCTCTCTCATGAGGTATAAAGCAGGCTACAGGGGCAAGTACTTAAACTGCTGAGTTAGCAAGGTCAAGTTCTTCAAATCCTAACCACGCTATTTTCTCATTTCCACTGTCATGGACGTATGTCCAGGTATAAAATGAAAATGCTGACCAGACCAGCACTGTGTTCAACACCAACCACACAATAAAACTCTGCAATCTCAATACCAACCTCCAAATGATGCTCCAGGATTACAGAGAGCTGTCTCTTGCACAAAAACATGGTGCTTCCGAACTGGATATCAGTTGGGAAGGAAAGGATGGGGCCAAGCACAACCAAAAAACACTGATCTCCAACTTTTGAAGGACACTGCCTAGCCCACAACCAATGGTCAACAGTAGGCCTACAGGTCTCCAAATTTCAGCCAATCCAGGGAACACTGGCCACATGACACAGCACAATCTCTCAAACTACACACACACACACACACAGACATTCAGAGAACAATGTAAGTCAAAGGTAACCATCCCATGGTACTGCTGCTGAGAAAAAGCCTAGAGGCTTTTTCTCAGTCTCACTTCAAATTAACACAGCCCCCTCCCCTTTACTTCCCACACTTTCGCTAGTTTCTTTCCTTCTGTCAATACCCATTCTGAGGGGAAAGGCCCCTACACCTCCAGGGTCTGACAGTGGACTACCCATTGTCTGGTTCAAGTCGTATAAGGCATATGTGGGAGTGTGGAGCCTGTATGTGACCCATATCATCGTCGAAGAAACAGTAAACTCTGCCCTGGACCCCTTTTTTGTTCATTAGGTTACTCAACAGTGACAATCAGCTAATCAGCCCAAGGGTTCAATGATGCGTGACTGGGGCTCTGCTGTACACAGAGTGGACACCGTACTGTCATGCTTGGCTGGACACTGGGTGGGAGTCAATGAAACCGAAGGTCACTTTGGTACACGCCCCTTCTTTGTAACTTTAGGGCAGCTGTATTCTGTACCTGTTGCCTCTCTCTCTCTCTCTCTCTCTCTCTCTCTCTCTCTCTCTCTCTCTCCTCTCTCTTCTCATACACACACACACACACACACACACACACACACACTGGTTTGTTATTAAACACTGATTTTTTTGGTTTGGTTTGTTTCATTACCTAGAGCTCCCAGGTTCACCAGTTGTTAGATATTACATATGAGATAGGTTTTGCCCACCATGAAGGCAGCTGCATTCCAAGATACTGCATATGAGATATAGATGGGTTTTCCCACCATGAAGGCAGCTGCATTCCAAGATATTGCATATGATGGGTTTTCCCACCATGAAGGCAGCTGCATTCCAAGATATTGCATATGATGGGTTTTCCCACCATGAAGGTAGCTGCATTCCAAGATATTGCATATGAGATATAGATGGGTTTTCCCACCATGAAGGCAGCTGCATTCCAAGATACTGCATATGAGATATAGATGGGTTTTTCCCACCATGAAGGCAGCTGCATTCCAAGATACTGCATATGAGATATAGATGGGTTTTCCCACCATGAAGGCAGCTGCATTCCAAGATATTGCATATGATGGGTTTTCCCACCATGAAGGCAGCTGCATTCCAAGATACTGCATATGATGGGTTTTCCCACCATGAAGGTAGCTGCATTCCAAGATATTGCATATGAGATATAGATGGGTTTTGCCCACCATGAAGGCAGCTGCATTCCAAGATACTGCATATGATGGGTTTTCCCACCATGAAGGTAGCTGCATTCCAAGATATTGCATATGAGATATAGATGGGTTTTGCCCACCATGAAGGTAGCTGCATTCCAAGATATTGCATATGAGATATAGATGGGTTTTGCCCACCATGAAGGCAGCTGCATTCCCACTTTGCAAATATACATTGATTCAAGCCAAGAGAAGACTTTAGGTAATCTTAAGTGGACTGTCTCTACTGACGGAGCTTTTAGGCTGAAGGTTCAAAGCTGTAATATTCAAAATTTCTGTCTTGTTCACTTTTTGAGAAACGGATTATGAGAAATGATCAATCTGTAAAACTGTTCTAGCTCCATATAAGGCAAGGAAGGCAGAACCTTTTATCTTTTTTAACATTCCCTTATTTGGAAATTTCTGCTGGGACATAAATTCAATCACAACAACAGCAAAAATCTATTTTTGTTTGATATTTGGCATGTTTTCATTTAGTGATTTCTAGGATGCTGAGAAAGTAAAATCTATTTTGGTTCTGTGTTTTTGATTTTACATTTTTTCCCCTATCATTGAAAAATTCTCAATATATACACCTGACCAGCCACCATGGTGCAGTGGTTGGTGCCTTGGATTTTGGACTAGAAGGTCATGGGTTTGAATCCCATAAGAGTCATAGGGATTTTTCAGACTCTGGCTGGCTTCTACCCACAGTGAGTGTGCTGTGGGCTCAGTGGGGTGACTGGAACCACACAGTCGAGCTTCATCCACTTTACAGATGCAAGTTTGAGAGTGTTGCTCAAATTACCTGACCAGCACTGCAGGTGTCTGTATCTCTCGAGGCCTGTTGTCGGCAGGATATATTATGATAGTAAGCATAAAGTTCAACCCTGTCAAGTAGTCTCAAAGAATATATACTTCCACATCAGCATCATTACATCATTCTCATAATCACTTATCATCATGCAATTAAAAAAATTGCCTCTAATTTGGTGGCCCCGGCTGCCCTGGTCTCATGGTGACCTCAGGTTCAGTTTCCCCATACGCATCTGTGCCTTTGGTGAGTTTGTGTCAATGTCTTTGGGGTTGAAGTTTGTGGGGGACAGTCGTTGGAGGGACATTATGGTGGTTGCCATCTTGGGTGGGCAACTCACTCAGTCTGGCTCTGCTACTGAACTAATACTGTTGTTAGTAAGGGGCTTAGTAGATGGCGTCCTGCGTAAATTAGCTCAGAGCAACAACAAAAAAAAAAAAAAAAAAAAAAGCTCAGAGCAGGCACTACTGAACACCACCAAAGTGACCCAGCAGCAGTGCAGGGCCCCTCTGGCTAGTGGCCTCACAGCGGCCTGATATTGATGGGCCCCTGTGGACTTCCAACCCTGAGGACAACAAATAACAAATCTGGGTATGGCTATGGCGGGTAGACTGAAGTGAGCGGGTGTGGGAGTAGCAGGTCAGGGATATCACAGAAGATGAGGCAGCAAAAAAAAAAAAAGAAGAAAAAAGAAAATCCTCTCAATATATACATATACAATTACAAGTGTATACTTATGGTTATGTGTGTGGCATGTCACAAGAGGGGAGGAGAGAGAGAGAGACAAACAATATAAGGGGGGGGGGGAGTACACAGCAGATGAAAGTGTTTGATATATAATTATATGTGCTGATGTGGTATGTTTGTGGTACAAATGACTGTGTGTGCCACATTCAGGAAGTTTTCTATGTTAACTGTTAACTACAATGGTTCATAAACATGACTTTGCATTGAACCATTAGCATATCATTAGCAATCAAGCATGATCATTGTCTCTCTCTCTCTCTCTCTCTCTCTCTCTCTCTCTCTCTCTCTCTCTCTCTCTCTCTCTCTCTCACACACACACACACACACACACAGACACACACACACACACACACACACACACACACACACCACACACACACACACACACACACACACTATTGCATTACAAGTTTCTTAAAAGAGTAGGGTTTTTTGTTTTTGTTTTATTTATTTATTTTATTTTCATTATTTTCATTTTTGACACATTTTTTCAATATGACATCTTTTCCCTGGTCTAATATTACTAGAAGTAAACAGACATAAAATTAAAAACACAACCAACAACAACAACAACAACAACAACAACAACAACAACAACAACACACACACACACACACACACACACACACACACACACACACACACACACACACAGAGTAGGATATATGTCTTTGCTGAAGTCATTATATATTCTTCCCTTGTAATATTTGAAGTATAACTGCATACATGTCTATATCATATAGCTATAAACTGTAAATTAGGCCATTAAAAGCAACAACAACAAAATCCCAAAACTACACACAACAGGTGTGTGTGTGTGCGCACGCGCGCACACACACACATACACACACACAAACAAACTTTGAAACACACACACACACACACACACACACACACACACACACACACACACACACACACACACAAACACAGACACACACACACACACACAAACAAACTGCGAAACACACAGACACACACCACACACAACACACACAATGAAACACACACACACATACACAGTGAAAACAACACACAACACACACACACACACACACACACACACA
>CM060333.1:25461886-25466886 GCA_030674155.1 Stramonita haemastoma | reverse complement strand
ATGATAATGATAATGATGATGATGATGATAATATAATAATAATAATAATAATAATAATAATAATAATAATAATAATAATAATAATAATAATAATAATAATAATAAGATGGTGATGATGATGAAGAAGAATGCAAAGAAGAAGAAGAATGCAAAGAAGAAGGTTGCGGGTGCGATCCCAGCTTTCGGCTATGGCGTTGTGCCCTTGGAAAAGGCACTTTACGGCTATTTTCTCACTCCACCCAGGTGGAAAAGGGGTACCAACCTTGTGTTGAGGGTTAACCCTGCGATAGACTGGCGTCCTATCCAGGGGGGAGTCTATGACTCTCAGTCGCTTAACGCCACAGAAACCGGGATAAGCACCAGCCTTAGGCTCGGGACAGTCTTTAACTTTCACTTTTTAATAGTAATCATATTACGATAAAGCTCATTTGGAAAGCTGCCAGTTTCTTTCTTGTTTTTTTTTGTCAGTACATTACACACACACACACACACACACACACACACACACACACCCCACACACACACACACACACACAACACACACACACACACACCATGACACACACACACAGCACACGCGCGGTGCACACACACACACACACGCACACGCGCGCGTGCGTGCAACACACACACACACACACACACCACCACACACACCAACACCACCACACACACACACACCACGTACGCACGCACACGCACGCACACACACACACACGCACGCACGCACGCACGCACGCACGCACGCACGCACGCACGCACGCAAGCGCGCACGCAACTTACTTAACTTTGCCTCCACTACACGAACACAACACACTTCATGCGCGGACCCCCCATAGAAATGTGAGATCCATTTAAGATTCTGATAAATAATCATCACAGTTTTGTACACTACAAGTTTAGATAAATAATCATCCCAGTTTTGTACACTACAAGTTTAGAGAATCCTGTGGGAGCCTAGAAACTGGACGTAGGTCGTGATTGTCCTTGACTGTTCTGTTTGGAGGTAATGATCATATTATTATGAGCCTTGGAATTAATGTCTCTCTCTCTCTCTCTCTCTCTCTCTCTCTCTCTCTCTCATCTCTCTCTCTCTCTCTCTCTCTCTCTCTCTTCTCTCTCTCTCTCTCTCTCTCTCTCTCTCTCTCTCTCTCTCTCTCTCTCTCTCTCGTATGATTTATATTACATGTACAAATTTTGATAGATAGTGGTGGATTGATGTTTTCGGTTGTTTATTTCATTTTGTTCTCTTGTTTGCTCCTTATCTACTAACGCTTTTCTTTTTTTTCCATAACCAAAATTTTTTTATTGTGACTTCTGATTTTTGTCTTCTGAAAGAGTGCATTTTATTACCTTATCATATATAGTGTCCTTTATTCTTGTGTGTTGTTTGGTACTGCGTAAAGTCTTATTGTTTAGTATATTTTCAACTTGATGTATCCCTGAAAAGGGCGGGGACTGGATGTAAAAAAGCACACGAGTGCTTATCTATTATCCTCGAATAAAAGACTTTGCCTTGCCTTGCCTTGCCTTGCCTTGCCTTGCCTTGCCTTGTCTCTCTCTCCTTCTCTCTCTCTCTCTCTCTCTCTCTCTCTCTCTCTCTCTCTCTCTCTCTCTCTCTCTCTCTCTCTCTCTCTCTCTCTCTCTCTCTCCTCTCTCTCTCTCTCTCTCTCCCTCTCCCTCCCTCCCTCCCTCCCTCTCCTCTCTCTCTCTCTCTCTCTCTCTCTCTCTCTCTCCTCCTCCCTCTCTCTCTCTCTCTCTCTCTCTCTCTCTCTCTCTCTCTCTCTCTCTCTCTCTCTCTCTCTGTCCATCTATCTGTCTCTCTGCTAGTATCTCTTTGTCTCTCTCATTTTGTGTCTGTCGAAAAGCTCGGCTGAGAATATTTATCAAATTTATACCAATATAACATGATAGGTTTTAAAAAAAAATCTCTATTTTTGATGTTGGTATGACAAAACAAGCTTTGAGGTTGATCTAAAACGAGCTGTTAGTGTTAAACTTGAAGATGACCCAATCCAATTCAATCCAATCCAATCCGATCTTGTTGTTTATAGCCCTACCGACTACAGAGGCCAATATCCAGAGGCCAATATCATCACCACGTAAAAATGTCAATCTCAGAATAAAACTAGATATTATGACTGTAACGCCTTGCAGCTGCGGCCATAACATTTGCATTCTGTCTCTTCTTCCTTCTGTGTAATCCATATGGAAATGTGCTGGATTCCTTTCCCACTAAAAGTCAAGCAGAGACTGTTTTCTGTGGGGTTACACTCATTTCGTGGGGGACAGGATAGCTAGCTCAGTGGTCAGAGCACTGGTTTTCCCCCCCAAACCAAGGCTAAGCAGCATTGAGCGTGGTTACCTAGTGGATGGGTGACCGTTAGCGGGCCTTGGTTTCAGTACAGTTTCCCCGTATTCACCCAGCTGTAAATGGGTACCTGCCTTCTTGAGGGTCAGGGAAGGTAAAAACAGCGAGGGAAAGGAGATGGGCGCCGTTCTCAATACGCTGGCCCCAGAAGCTGAGGTTTCTGACGCTTGCTCCCCTACGACCACGTAGTGTCTGGGACAACTTTACCTTGCTTTACATTTATCTCATTAAGCCCAAACTGTTTGTAAAGACCCGCCAAGTAGGTGCCCAAGAGTTGTCAAAGAATAGTGAATATTATGTCATCCTCGTTTCGGGGGTGGGGGTGGGGGTGGGGGGAGAAGAGGCAACGGAAGATTTTATTCTACCTTCTGTTGATGCCAAGTTTTCAGGTGGTGAACTTCTCAGTGCGTACTCAGTACAGGCTTATTATTAGTACTCTTCTAGTGGCAATATCCCTCCCCCCCCCCAATCTTCTCTCTCTCTCTCTAATTTTCTCTTTGTCTCTGTCTCTGTCTCTGTCTCTGTGTCTCTGTCTCTTTCTGTCTCTCTCTGTCTCTCTCTGTCTCTCTCTGTCTCTCTTCTCTCTCTCTCTCTCTCTCTCTCTCTCTCTCTCTCTCTCTCTCTCTCTCTCTCTCTCCTCTCTCTCTCTCTCTCTCTCTCTCTCTCTCTCTCTCTCTCTCTCTCTCTCTCTCTTATATCGAAGTCATTCATTCATTCATTCATTCATTCATTCATTTATTCATTCATTCATTCATTCATTCTTCATTCTCTCTCTCTCTCTCTCTCTCTCTCTCTCTCTCTCTCTCTCTCTCTCTCTCTCTCTCTCTCTCTCTCTCTCTCTCTCTCTCTCTCTCTCTCTCCTCTCTCTCTCTCTCTCCTCTCTCTCTCTCTCTCTCTCTCTTCCTCTCTCTCTCTCTCTCGACGCCCGACCCCCAACTCGTCCCCATATTTGTGAATGGACGGAATGTCTAAAACACAATCAACTATTTGTCATTGTCATTGTAATTGTCTCTATCTCTTTAATTTAGCCTAGTGGTTACAACATTGCGCTTGCAATCTGACGACCCGGGCTCGAATCCTGTTCAAGGGGACTTTCCCCTGGCGATAACATCAGTGCAGACTCCACTCTCCCCAAAGGTCCTTCGGATGAGATTAGAAACGGAGGCCCCGTGTGCGAACTCACGCAGAACATCTTGCGCACATGTTAAATCCTGTTCCGCTTTTCGAAAAAGTAGGCCATTGTGTGCCAGTGGGAACAGATGACAAAATTTATAAAATGGGGACTGAATCCAAAAAACAACAACACGAGTGCTTATTCCATTATCTTCGATATAAAAGAATAAATAAATAGATAACTAAATAAATAGATAAATTTAAAAAAATTCTCTCTCTCTCTCAACAAGCCAGACTGAGTAGATCAGTGAGAGAAAAAATGGATGAAGGGAGAGGGAGAGGGAGAGGGAGAGGAAGAGGGAGGGAGGGAGGGAGGGAGGGAGGGAGAGAGAGAGAGAGAGAGAGAGAGAGAGAGAGAGAGAGAGAGAGAGAGAGAGAGAGAGAGAGAGAGAGAGAGAGAGAGAGAGAGAGAGAGAGATTTTCATTAAAAAAAATATTTCGAGAATAATGGAATAAGCAGTCATGTCTTTTTCCTCAACCAGTCCCCGTGTGTATGCAGTTTTGTAAATGTTGTCATCCGTTCCTACCGAAACAATGGCCGACTCTTCCACAAAGCGGAACAGGATTTAACGTGTGGGCAAGATGTTGAGAGAGAGAGAGAGAGACAGAGACAGAGACAGAGACAGAGACAGAGAGAGAGTATGTACGTAAGTATGTATGCTTGGATGGATGGATGGATGGATGTGTGTATGTGTGTATGTATGGATGTCTGTATGTCTGTCTGTCTGTCTGTCTGTCTGTCTGTCTGTCTGTCTGTCTGCGTGCAAGAGTGCGTGCGTGTGTGCGTGCATGCCTGTGTGTGTGCGTGCGTGCGTGTGTGCGTGCGTGCGTGTGTTTGTTTCCTCAATTACATTGTAAAAGACAGCTATTCTGTTTTCATAGATCTGCTGAAAGATTTCAAGCCTTTGAAGACCTTCTCATCACTGACGTCAGAACGTAACACCATCATTACTGACGTCAGAGCGTGAAATCATCATCAATATCACGGACGTCAGAGTGTAACAATATCATTATTTGTGATGTCAGAGCGTAACACCATCACCCTCATCACTGGCGTCAGAGCGTCACAACATCATCATCACTGACGTCAGAGTATCACAACATCATCATAACTGACGTCAGAGCGTCACAACATCATAATAACTGACGTCAGAGCGCCACAATAGCGGCATCACTGACGTCAGAGCGCAGCAACATCTTCAGCATCACTGACGTCAGAGCGCCACAACATCTTCATCATCAATGACGTCAGAGCGTCACAACATTATCATCAGTGGCGTCAGAGCGTAGCAAGACCATCAGCCATGGCAGCACTAGGTGACAGTCTGTGCCAACTGCCTATCTCGGTCTGGAAAGAACTGTGTCGGAGTTTGGACAGGGCAGACCTACTCCAGCTGTATGATACGCGCTACGACTTCGTTCAAAGTGGTTGTCTCTGGTTTCTGAGGGCGACTAC
>CM060333.1:25449386-25451886 GCA_030674155.1 Stramonita haemastoma | reverse complement strand
TAATGTATTGCATTACATTGTATTGCATTGTATGGTATTGTAATGTATTGTAATGTAATGTATTGCATTACATTGTATTGCATTCTATGGTATTGTAATGTATTGTATTGTAATGTAATGTATTGTAATGTAATGTATTGCATTACATTGTATTGCATTGTATTGTATTGTATTGTATTGTATAGCACTTTCAGTCACGGCAGATTTCTCTGCCTGAAACTCGAACTACTCTTCACAGGTAGAGCACGTTGCAATAAGAGCAGTGCCATCCATATTTAAAAATAGAGTTCTCTGTTATTGTTGTTGGTTTTGTTGTTGTTGTTTAGTTGTTGCTGTTGTTGTTGTTGTTCTTCTTCTTCTTCGTTAAAAAATGCAATATAGTTCTCCTATCTAAAATTTTAATGGGCTTTCGTTTCTCCACCACAATAGCTCCATTTCTACCAAAGCGTGTCTGGCACAACAATAATTACTGTGGGATCTTTTAAAAGGTAAAGGTAAAAGTAAAGGTGTCCCATAACCTGTGTGGTCATAGGGGAGCGAGGCGTCAGAGACCTCAGCTTCTCTAGGGGCCAGCATGTTGAGGGCGGCGCCCATCTCCTCACCCTCGCTGCTTTACCTTCCCTGACCCTGAAGAGGGCAGGTACCCATTTACAGCTGGGTGAACTGGGGGGGACTGTACTGAAGCCAGGGCGCGCAGACGGTCAGCCAACCAATTGGTAACCACGCTCGACGCTGCTTAGCTTGACTTGGGGAAAGCGAGTGCTCTGACCACTGAGCTATCCCGTCCCCGGGATCTTTTACGTGCGCTAATTGTGTGTTGCAAACAGGACCTCAGTGTATGGTCTCTCCGAAAGACAAGCACCCAACCAACCAGACTGGGCAGAGCCCTAGAATTGGCAAAATGTGGACCTCATGGTCAACCTATCCTTAAAACAGTGAAATCACATCTTTACACAAAACTAGCTTCATCCCATCACATGTTAAGGTAGACTGATAGTAGCTATCTATATTTTTACACTTTTATTTTATTTTGTTTTTTCGTTCATTTCAGTTTCTGGTGGCATTCTTGACATTTTTTGTGCGACTTATTTCGTCATCCCCGGGATAGATAGGGGGACAGGATACCCTAGTGGTCAGAACATTACGCTCGCAATTATACGACCCGGGTTCGATTCCCGTTCGAGGAGATTTTTCTCCTGGAGTTAACATCAGTGCTGACTCCACTCCCCCCCAAAGTCCTTCAGATGAGACTATAAACCGAGGCCCCGTGTGCGTTCGCACGCAGAACCTCTTGCGCACACGTTAAATCCTATTCCGCTTTTCGTAAGAGTAGGCCATCGTGTGCCGGTGGGAACAGATGACATTTATAAAACTGTATACACACGGGGACTGGATGTAAAAAAAAAAAGCATAACAGTGCTTATCCCATTATCCTCGATATAAAAGAAGAAGATATAAAAATCAAAAATAAATCCCCGAAGTCGGCGAACAGCTTCCTTAATGATGGGCAAATAGGGTGGCATGCGGAAAATCTCATCATGGGGGAACCTTGGTTGGAGCTGTAGCCCAGGAATGGGGAAAAAATCATAACTTGAATTTACAGGGGAAAAAAACGGAGATCATTTTCTTTGATAGTAGTGTGAAAAAGAGGGAATTACTACATACACACACACACACACGTACGCACGCACGCACGCGCGCGCGCACGCACGCACGCACACACACACACACACACGCACACACACACATACACACACATACACACATATCTATATATCTATATATCTATATATCTATATATCTATATATCTATATCTATGTATATCTATGTATATCTATGTATATCTATGTATATCTATGTCTATGTATGTATGTATGTATGTATGTATGTATGTATGTATGTATGTATGTATGTATGTATGTATGTATGTATGTATGTATGTATGTATGCATGTTTGTATGCATGTATGTATGTATGTATGTATGTATGTATGTATGTATGTATGTATGTATGTATGTATGTATGTATGATGTATGTATGTATGTATGCATGCATGCATGTTTGTATGCATGCATGTATGTATGTATGTATGTATGTATGTATGTATGTATGTATGTATGTATGTATGTATGTATGTATGTATGTATGTATGTATGTATGTATGTATGTATGTATGTATGTATGTATGTATGTATGTATGTATGCATGCATGTATGCATGCATGCATGCATGCATGCATGTCTGTATCCACGAAACCCTTTTGGCTCAAATTTAAAGGGAAAAGACAAGTTGAATGATTGATTAACTGAATCACTGATTGATTAATTGATAGATTGATTCATCGTTTGGTTACTTGCCTGCTCAGCTGCGTGGTTGGTAGGTTGGCTATTTATATACGCGGACCCTGGAAAAAAAAGATTTAAAGGTAAAGGACCTCGCAAAGCAGTGACAAATAAGGGTGACTGACCCCCCTGCTTACCCCCCACCCCACCCCCTTCA
>CM060333.1:25444386-25446886 GCA_030674155.1 Stramonita haemastoma | reverse complement strand
CGCAAGTGACCCAATCCTATTATTTTGTAACCGCATTAAGGGGAGCGGCATTGACTGGCATGGCTAGCAAAGTGGGGGGTAGAACACTGAAATGTCTTAGTTCTAGAATCGTGGGTTCAATTCTTTTGCTAGTTGCTGCCTAGTAGTTTAAGGGGAAAAAAAACCAACAACCCCACTTTCTGAGTGAAGATATACCATTTATACTGGCTCTAACCACTGTTTTCAATATTTGGATGAAATTTCCAAACAAAACAAAAAAATTATCACCATTGGTAAACTTAGAACTCTAGCCCAGGAACAAAAACTAAAACCCCAAAAAACAAAACCCTCAACCCCTTTCCCTCCAAAAAACCCTTGTGTGAGAGAGGACATGCATGGATAATTAAACTCGCACCTTTATTGTGTTCTATCTTTCAAAAGGGAAAAAAATGAGTCGTGTGCTAGTATAAAACAAAAGACTTTAAAAGAAAGAAGAAGAAAAGCAAACAAAACAAAAAAACCAACATACAAACACAAACAGGAGCAGTGGTGTCCTGACTACGCAACATAACCCACAGGCGGAATGTGGCGACCTTCATAATGGGAGAACAGTTGCGTACGTCCCCCTCCCCCCAAAAACAAACAAAAATCCCCTAAGATAACCAACAACAAAATGTAAAAAACAAAAAACAAAACATAAACAAACAAAAACCAAAAGTCCTTCAGATGAGACTATAAACCGAGGTCTCGTGTGCGAACGCACGCAGAACATCTTGCATGCGCACACGTACGTAAAAACCCGTTCCACTTTTCGGAAGAGTAGGCCATTGTGTGCCGGTGGGTACGGATGACAAAATTGACAAAGCTGCATACACACGGGGATTGGGTGTAAAAAAGCATAGTCAAGTCAAGTCAAGTCAAATCAAGTCAAAACACTTTAATCATCCTGAAGGGCAATTACAATACTGACAGGCATATTGATACAAATGAGTGCTTAATCCATTATCCCTGAAAGAAAAGAATAAAACAAATAGGTAAATGAAGTAAATAAACAATCCGTGAATTCCAACCGAGAAACAGAAGAGAAAAAAAACATGGAAAAGAGTATGACTGCATCTCCCAACATGCCAACAAAGTCGGTATGTACACCATGGCTTTCTGTTGGACTAAGTGTCAGGCTTCGTGTGAATGACGACAGAACTCATTAGACTGTAACGGTCATTAGTGCCTGTGTGTGCGTGCGTGCGTGTGTGTGTGTGTGTGTGTGTGTGTGTGTGTGTGTGTGTGTGTGTGTGTGTGTGTGTGTGTGTGTGTGTGTGTGTGCGTGCGTGTGTGTGTGTGTGTGTGTGTGTGTGTGTGCCTGCGTGCGTGCGTGTGTGCGTGTGTGGGTGTTTGTGTGTGTGTGCGTGCGTGCCTGCGTGCGTGTGTGTGCGTGTGTGCGCGCGCGCGTGTATGTATGTATGTATGTATGTATGTATGTATGTATGTATGTATGTATGTATGTATGTATGTATGTATGTGTGCCGATGTGTGTGTGTGTGTGTGTGTGTGTGTGTGTGTGTGTGTGCGTGCGTGCTTGCGTGCGTGTGTGCGTATGTATGTATGTATGTATGTATGTATGTATGCATGTATGTATGTATGTATGTATGTATGTATGTATGTATGTATGTATGTATGTATGTATGTATGTATGTATGTGAGAGACAGACAGACAAGACAGAGAGAGAGAGAGAGAGAAGAGAGAGAGAGAGAGAGAGAGAGAGAGAGAGAGAGAGAGAGAGAGAGAGAGAGAGAGAGAGGAGAGAGAGAGAGAGAGGAGGAGAGAGAGAGAGAGAGCAATGGCTGATCGGTCAGCTCCATCACAAAGTTAAGAGAGAACAGGACACAGGGTGCACTGACCCATAAACGTAGACACATGCACAGGCACGGTTATGCCCCCCCCCCCCCCTCTCTCTCTCTCTCTCTCTCCTTGCCTCTCTCTCTCTCTCACTCTCCCTGTCTCTCTCTCTCTCACTCTCTGTCTCTCTCTCTCTCCCTCTCTCTCTCTCTCTCGCTCTGTGGCTGTCTCTCTCTCTTTCTCATTATATACAGATACCTGCAGCGTGTGCAATCACACACACACACACTCACACACAGACACACACACAAACACACACACACGCTCACCTACACGCGCACACACACACACACAGATTCTCTCTCTCTGTCTGTCTGTCTTCTCTGTCTCTCTCACTCTCTCGCACGCATACACAGACACACAGACACACAGACACACAGACACAGACGTACACACACACACACACACACACACACACACACACACACACACACACACACACACACACACACACACACACACACACACACACACACACACACACACACACTATAGCAACAACAAACTAAAAGGCTATAATGTGCCCAACAGCAACCAAAAGTTGTCTTACATTTGACAGCTAGGAGACATCCATTTCTTCAAACTTAAAACCATTTTCTCCCTAACTTTGTTGGATACCACAAC
>CM060333.1:25419639-25432139 GCA_030674155.1 Stramonita haemastoma | reverse complement strand
AACAACAACAAAACAACACAAAACAAAAACAAACAAACAAAAAACAAAAAAAACAAAAAAAGGTGCAATGATTATAGATCAAACATGAGAATATGATGAAGTTAGATGACTGAAAACATCAATCCACCACCATCTATCATCAAAATATGTCCCATAAAACATAAGATTTTGATAAAGGGTGAGAAAGAGCAACAACAACAGGTAAGAAATAAGACAGAGATACAATATTAAGGTAATGTTATAAAAAGGCACTCATTCAGAAACGAAAATATGAAGTAAGAATCAATGAAGAATTTGATTTGAGTACAAAAAAACAAACGAAAACCAATCAAAGCAAAAAAAAAATAATAATAATGATAATAATTAAAGAGCAAGCATGAGAATATGATGAGGTTAAATGACTGAAAACATCAATCCCGCCATCTATTATCAAAATAAGTCCCATAAAGCACAGTTTTTTTTAACAAAAAAACCCCTAACTCACACACTCACACACACACATACACACATACACACACACAAACACACACACACATACACACACATACACATACACATACACACACACACACACACACACACACACACACACACACACACACACACACACACACACACACACACACACACACACACCTCACTTAGTCTTATGATTATAGTCATAAGATCATCATAATCTGAGAGAAGTGAGGAGGGAGAGGGCAGATAGTTCGAGAGGGGAGAAGTGTGGTTTGTTATTTTTGATTCATCAAGTAGATTAGAAGGTGAGTTTTTAAGGTTGTTAATGATTGGTGCTGTTTAATTGAGTCAGGGAGGGAGTTCCATAGCGTAGGGCCTGAGTATAGTAAGCTAGTTTTGAACAAGTCTATTCTTGGGATTGGGACACTTGGCTTTACCGTATTTCTGGAATGATTCATTGGGAATTTGTCTTTTAAGGATGTGGGGACATTTCCTGTCAGTATCTTAAACATCATGATGCCTTTGTTATATTTTAGTCTTTGGTGTAGGGGAAGGATATTTAACTGTGTATAATCCCCTTCTAGCAAGGTTGTTTTCTTCAGAAGGACCAGTTTGAGACCACGTTTATACAGACTTAGTAATGGTTTCATGGTATTTGCACTGGCAGAGTCCCACAGGGTTGCAGCATAGTCTATTGAGGATTGTATATAAGCTTGAAAAAACAGTTTCCTTGAATGAAAATCGAGAAAGTGTTTTATTTTAATCAACTGGTAGACTTTTTTGGACAAGTATTTGCATAGGTGAGATATGTGGTAGAACCAGCTGAGATTTTCATCAATTGTCACTCCTAGAACTTTGTGGTGAGAGGTCTGTTCGATTGCTTCCTTTTTATGTGAATTGGAAATAGTTTATGTGGTAAATTTTGTCGCTTTTGTCTGGTAGTGATAAGCATGCATTTTGTTTTTTGGGGATGGATAGTCATGTGGTTCAGTTCAGTCCATTTGACAAGGTCGTCAGTGCTTTTTTGTAATAAAGTTGTGAGATAGTCAATGTCATTATGGCTCGTATGTATGGTTGTGTCATCTGCAAATAGTTCACATTTGGAATTGATATGTAGAGGAAGGTCATTTATGTATAATGAAAAGAGAATAGGGCCCAATATGGATCCCTGTGGTACTCCATAATGAATGGGCTTTAGTTTGGATGTTGATGTAGCTATTGAGAGAGAGAGAGAGAGAGAGAGAGAGAGAGAGAGAGAGAGAGAGAGAGAGAGAGAGAGAGAGAGAGAGAGAGAGAGAGAGAGAGAGAGAGAGAGACAGAGAGAGAGAGAGAGAGAGAGACAGAGAGAGAGAGTTTTTTCTTTAACTTGTGCTGCTGAGTATAATCATGGCACCTTATTGTGATGCTACTGATACCGCGATCTGAATTTCTTGTTCTTTATTTCGAATCATGTTTATTTTATCTTTTTTATTTTTTTCGTTCCTTGGCTAGAGCCCCGAGGTTTACTAATGGTGAGATTTTTTCGTGTGCACCTATTTAGGTAGCCACATACAAACTTCAGGGATCGTGTCATGTTTATTACTAGTATTTTCTGGATTCCTGCGATATCACATAATTATTAGACCATAATCCAGAATGGTGACATTATTATTATTGTTGTTGTTGTTGTTATTATTATTATTATTATTATTGTTGTTGTTGTTGTTGTTGTTGTTGTTGTTGTTGTTGTTGTTATTATTATTATTATTATTATTATTATTATTAACTAATATTACATTGTCTGTTTCATTTTTTTTCAAGTAATAATACAAAATTCGTTTTAAATTTTTTTAAAAAGTGGATGTAACGTATTAGATAGGTAAGGGAATGTTCACACCTTCTAGCAGTATTTACTGCGAAAAAAAAAAGGTACGTGTTTAAAAGTGAAAAAAAAAAATTGCTGTGGAGGTGTATGTGATGAGATCATCCAGTGAGAGTGTTACTGCAGTGCTGTCCTGGGTTACTGGCCTTTGAGTGTTCACATTTCTTGACCTTACTAGTGTTTGTTTTTCTCTTGTTCTTTCTGTTGTTTTTTTTTGTTCTGTTCCTTTTTCTGTGTTTCCAAATAAAAAAAATGGTTTACCAGTGTTAGGTTAGGTTTCTTTTTCTTGTTTTTGTGGCTTCTTTTTTTGTTCGTTTTTTGTTTTTTTCCCCCATTGCAATTTGTGGTTTCTTTTCTGTTCACTTTTTTAAAAAATTCTTTTTCTTTGTGGTTTCTTTTTTTGTTCTTTTTTCCCCTGTTTTTTCCCCCCCATTGCAATTTGTGGTTTCTTTTCTGTTCCTTTTTCTGTTCTGCTTTTGCAATTTTTTGTTCTTTGTGGTTTCCTTTTTGCTTGTTTTTTTCTGTGTTTTTTTTTTTTTTTTTTACTCGTTGTAGTTTCTTTTCTGTTCGTTTTTTTTTCTATTCTCAGGTTGATCATGAACTCTCCTATTGCCTGATAGAGAAATGTAGTGAGGAGATTAGGAGCACGCACTAGCCAGAAAGACAGCCGTGTACCTGACTCTCCTAGATGGGCAATAACAACGCCAACCTTTATCTTTTGGACGCACCACAGTCAGGAAACTGAGCTCGCAGCCTTCAGAACCTTGTTCATTTATTCATTTCTCCAGCCCTGCTAGCTATACTACAGACCAGACTACAGGCCAAATGCCTGGGACTTAACCTACTAAGCTGAGCAAGGTACCCTTCTGAAAGGGAGAAAGAAAGAAAACGGGGAAAAAAAAATAGCCAACCCCATCCAACCCTTATTGATAGGCATGTTTGTCTTTTTGGCCGCCATGCCAAATCTTAAAACCTCAAAATAAAACGCTTTGTTTGCGGTTTTACCGGAATGGCAGGTATTACAACTGAAATGGACTGTACAGTTTTGGAGTGTTATCTCCGAGGGGTGGAGGTCGCCTCAGCGGTTAAGTGCAATTAAGGTCCATACAGACGAGTGTTATGGGCTGGGGAGGCCTTGACTACACAGGTTGGGTGAGGTGGGGGGGGGGGGGGGGGGGGAGGGGGGGGGAGGGACTGGAGGTGAAGGGTCCAGTGGTGTTTACCTGGTGTTGGACATCATTTATTAGGATCTGGCAGGTGTGGGTATCAGGATGGAGGAGAGAGGAGAGAGAGATGAGAGATGAGGAAGAGAGAGAGAGAGAGAGAGAGAGAGAGAGAGAGAGAGAGAGAGAATGATCTTTATTTTTCAAGAGAGAGAGAGAGAGAGAGAGAGAGAAGAGAGAGGAGAGAGAGAGAGAGAGAGAGAGAGAGAGAGAGAGAGAGGAGAGAGAGAGAGAGAGAGAGGAGAGAGAGAGAGAGAGAGAGAGAATGATCTTTATTTTTCAAGAGAGAGAGAGAGAGAGAGAGAGAGGAGAGAGAGAGAGAGAGAGAGAGAGAGAGAGAGGAGAGAGAGAGAGAGAGAGAGAGAGAGAGAGAGAGAGAGAGAGAGAGAACTTTGAATTCTGAAATTGTTTAATAATGCACATCAGCCTTTGGCTACAACACATTTTATAATACGAAAGTAAGAAGAGGGGGAGGTATGTGTTGTGTGTGTGTGTGTGTGTGTGTGTGTGTGTGTGTGTGTGTGTGTGTGTGTGTGTGTGTGTGTGTGTGTATGCGTGCGTGCGTGCGTGCGTGCGTGTGTGTGTGTGTGTGTGTGTGCGCGCGCTGTTTGAGTAAGTTTGTGTTTCAGTTTATAACTAGGTACAAGGATTATGTAACAGGTATTGTGGCTTTGTAACAGTCTTTGTCTCTATCCCTGTCTGTCTGTCTGTCTGTCTGTCTGTCTGTCTGTCTGTCTGTCTGTCTCTGTCTGTCTGTCTGTCTGTCTGTCTGTCTGTCTGTCTGTCTGTCTGTCTGTCTGTCTGTCTGTCTGTCTGTCTCTCTCTCTCTCTCTCTCTCTCTCTCTCTCTCTCTCTCTCTCTCTCTCTCTCTCTCTCTCTCTCTCTCTCTCTCTCTCTCTCTCTCTCTTTCTCACTCACCCACTCACTTATCCCTGAAATAAAATAATATAAAATGAATAGCTTTATCACTGCATATAAAGAGATCTTGCAAACAGAAAAAATAAAGAACACGTTACTGTGTGTCTTGAAAAAAAAAAGCTAAAGGTTTTTGAAAACGAAATTCATTTTGATTTGTTTTTATCAAGATATTTGATGCACTACTACAATCCCTAGTCTTCTATGGTAAAAAAAAAAAAAGAAAAAAAGGGGGGGGGGGGGGGGGGTGCTTTGATGCTATGACAGCAGCACAAAGTGAGTCAGTACATATACATTTATAAATGTGCTTTGAAGCAGTTTTTAGGAGTAGATAAACGAGCATCAAATTTGATGATTTTGCCTACAGCGATATAGTGTGTGTGTGTGTGTGTGTTGTGTGTGTGTGTGTGTGTGTGTGTGTGTGTGTGTGTGTGTGTGTGTGTGTGTGTGTGTGCGTGCGTGCATGAGTGTGTGTGGGGGGGGGGGGGGGGGAGAGAGGGAGGTAAGAGGGTAGGAGACCGAGAAGACAGCTCCAAAGTCACCCAGACAGACAGACAGACAGACAAAACGAACACATTGAAACAAAACACAGACAAGCAGGCAAACACACAGACACAGAGAAAAAAAGAGACCAGTACAACACGCTCCCATTCCACGGGTGTCACTGAGTCAGGCATTAGCAATCAAGAAAATCTTTGACCACACACACCTAAAAAAAGAAAAAAAAAGAAGAAAAAAACAAGAAGGAAAAAAGAAGAAAAAGGGTCATCATCAGTTTTGCTTGGAGTGGCCAGAAAATCGGTTAAGTGACCCTAGCGACCTTTGCGGCTTTAGTTGTGTCCGGTGGTCAGCCAGTTTGCCGGCTCAACCGGTTTGTCCAGCAGGTATTGAAGTTGTATGGGGACTTATTTGTGTCAATAGACAAGACACACCGAGACAATCCATGCCCATTATGAATACTGGTTGCATTGAAGAAAAAAAAAAGAACTGTAGTTAAAAGATTTTTTAAAAAAAAAGGTGAAGGTGTCCCATAACCTGTGTGGTCGTAGGGGAGCGAGGCATCAGAGACCTCAGCTTCTCTAGGGGCCAGCATGTTGAGGGCGGCGCCCATCTCCTCTCCCTCGCTGCTTTACCTTCCCTGACCCTAAAGAGGGCAGGTACCCATTTACAGCTGGGTGAACTGGGGGGACTCTACTAAAACCAAGGCACACAAACGGTCACCCATGCACTTGGTAATCAAGCTCCATGGTGCTGAACCTTAGTTGGGAGAAAGCGAGTGCTCTGACCATTGAACTATCTGGTCCCCATTTAACAGATTTATTGTGAATGAATTTATTGTCTGAATGATAGCGAAAAAGTTACACAGTCATTGTCTGATAGTGCACGTTTCATCTGCAGCAACTACATGAATAAATATTTGGGAAAAAAGATCAAGAATATATATATATATATATATATATATATATATATATATATATATATATATATATATATATATATATATATATATATATATATATATATATATATATATATATCACCAGAAATTTATATGTACCACTGCAGTGGTACAGCAAGCACATCACACAACATCTTGAATGGCCAAGACCAGACCAGTACTGCCTTGACCATCATCAACCATCACCATCACCCTTCCCCACGACACTCCCACCACCAACCATCCCTACCTACCTACCACAGCCACAATCACCGCCACTGCCATCTCCATGATCATCACCACCATCACCTTCACCACAACCACCATCAACGCAATGAACACGACCTCTAGCAGCAGCAGCAGCAGCAGCAGCAGCAGTGACAACAAAACATTTGGAAAATCTGTATTGATCATTTTAATGACAAATGTAAATCGTTTCTTTCTCTCAGTGTGTGTGTGTGTGTGTGTGTGTGTGTGTGTGTGTGTGTGTGTGTGTGTGTGTGTGTGTGTGTGTGTGTGTGTGTGTGTGTGCAGGTGTGCGTGCGTGCATATTGTGTACGTGCATACATGTGTGTGCGTGTGTGCGTGCGTGCATGCATATAATGTGTGTGTGTTTGCGTGCACGCGCGCGCGCGTGTGTGTGAAAGGTATATGTTAAACTAATAATGATTCACTCATTCTTGACACAAATATGATACCATAGCACTGACCTCTCTCCTTAGCGAATTTTTTTTTCCCCCTATGGGTTGATCATCACATGTGTGGCCTTGGTGGTCAGAGTGCGGAGTGTGGCCTTGCCCTCAGGTGGCAGGTGCCACGTGTGTGTTGTGGTGTGTGTGTTGTGTGTGGTGTGTGTGTGTGTGTGTGTGTTTTGAGTGTTGTGTGTGTGTGTGTGTGTGTGTGTGTGTGTGTTGAGTGTAATGTGTGTGTGTGTGTGTGTGTGTGTGTGTGTGTGGTGTATGTGTGTGTGTGTGTGTGTGTGTTGTGTGTGTGTGTGTGTGTGTTGAGTGTAGTGTGTGTGTGTGTGTGTGTGTGTGTTGAGTGTAGTGTGTGTGTGTAGTGTGTGGTTGAGTGTGTGTTGTGTGTAGTGTGTGAGTGTGTGTTGAGTTAGGTGTGTGTGTGTGTGTGTGTGTGTGTGTGTGTGTGTGTGTGTGTGTGTGTGTGTGTGTGTGTGTGTGTGTGTGAGTGTAGTGTGAGGTGTGTGTGTGTTGCATGCGTGCCTTCAATCTTGTATTAAACCCAGCTGACCGCTCAAGGTCATAGGCTATCAGGGCTGAAATGGTTAGGGGAAGGGTTTGAGTGAGGTGGGGAGAAAGGAGGAGGGGGTGGGGGTAAGGGGGCAGGGAGGCTGGAGTATTCTGGGGAGGAAGATTGGGAGGGGGGGGGGGGTGCACGAGAAACCAACCTGAAGCCTGGCAACACTGTATGTTCAAGTTAGTCATCCTATCATGAGTCCTTTGCAGGCTTATTGAATGTTATAACTTTTTTTTTAAATTTTTTTTTATATTACGAGTGGAACAATTAGCTACGGGAACAATGAACAAGAGTTATTCTTTAGGCCTGAAGAATAAATCTTGGTCATTGTGCATTGTTTATTGTGGGTGAAGGTGTGTCAAATACTACCAGCTTTAGAATGAATCCAAATCTGAAGACCCTTAGTTTCTAGATCTGTGGAAACGCTTGAGTCAAACTACAGAATTTTATAGAATATACAGGGTAGGTAAGGTAAGGTAAAGGTGTCCCATAACCTGTGTGGTCGTAGAGGAGCGAGGCGTCAGAGACCTCAGTTTCTATAAGGGCCAGCATATTGAGGGTGGCGCCCATCTCCTCTCCCTTGCTGCTTTACCTTCCCTGACCCTTAAAAGGGAGGGGGTACTCATTTACAGTTGGGGGAACTGTACTGTAGCCAATGCGCGTAAAGGGTCACCCATCCTATTGGCAACCATGCTCGACGCTGCTTAACATTGGCTGGGGGAAAGCCAGCACCCTGACCATATACAGGGTACCATACTTAAAGACTTTTCTTTCATATCTAGATTTTCCTCTTAAATTTTGATAATGAGCGTGAGTAATTATGAGGGCAGAGAGATACAAGACCAAGACATTACCTGAACAAATCAAAGACATTGATAGGAGAAATTTGGTCACCATGTTTTTAACTTAAGAAGAAGGAGTGGGAGACGGGAGAGGGGGGAGAGTGAGGAGAGGCATAGTTAAATTAATTACAAAGGCAGAAAATGTGCTTGCTATTGTATTGTATTGTATTGTATTGTGTTGTATTGTATTGTATTGTATTGTATTGTATTGTATTGTTTACCACTCTTAAGTCACAGCAGATTTCTCTGCGTGAAATTCAGGCTGCTCTCCCAGGGAAGAACGCCTCGCCACAAGAGCAGCGCCACCCATTATTTTTCTTTTTTTTCCTGTCTGCATAATGATGTATTTCCTTTTCTGTCGGAGCGGCCTTTTTCTACAGAATTTTGCCAGGCACAACTCTCTTGTTGCCGTGAGATCTTTTACGTACACTAAATGAGTATAGCCCATTGGGACATCAGTTTATCGTCTCATCCGAAAGACTAGCACCCAGACCACAACTCACGGTCTGGTGGATTGGGGGAAAAGTTTGGGGCACAAATGGGGATCGAACCACCCCCACACACTTTAAACCCGGAGTTTTCACTTTCTAGGCATGTGCGTTACTTCCAGACCACCGATCCACATATACTTTTTTTTTCTTATTTATTGATTTATTTATTTGTCCATTTATTCATGTATTCTTTGATGTCAAAGATAATGGAATAAGCACTTATGTGGGTTGTTTTTTTTTACACCCAGTCCCTCCTTGTAATGCAGTTTTGTACATTTTGTCCTCCATTCTCACCGGCACACAATGGCCTATTCTTTGTATGTGAGTGAGTGTGAGTGTATGTGTGTATGTGTGTATGTGTGTATGTGATGTGTGTGTGTGTGTGTGTGTGTGTGTGTGTGTGTGTGTGTGTGTGTGTGTGTGTGTGTGTGTGTGTGTGTGTGTGTGTGTGTGTGTGTGTGTGTTGTGTGTGTTGTGTTGTGTGTGTGTGTGTGTGTTGTTGTATGTATGTTGTATGTATGTGTATGTATGTATGTATGTATGTATGTATGTATGTATGTATGTATGTATGTATGTATGTATGTATGTATGTATGTATGTATGTATGTATGTATGTATGTATGTTGTATGTGTGTGTGTGTGTGTGTGTGTGTGTGTGTGTGTGTGTGTGTGTGTGTGTGTGTGTGTGTGTGTGTGTGTGTGTGTGTATGAATGTATGTATGTATGTATGTATGTATGTATGTATGTATGTATGTATGTATGTATGTATGTATGTATGTATGTATGTATGTATGAATGATTGATTTGATTTGATTTGATTTATTTGATTTATCATTTTATATCGAGGATAATGGAATAAGCACTCATATGGGTTTGTTTTTTTTTACATCCAGTCCCAGTGTGTATGCAGTTTTGTAAATGTCATCTGTTCCCACCGGCACACGATGGCCTACTCTTACGAAAAGCGGAACATGATTTAACGTGTGCGTAAGATGTATGTATGTATGTATGTATGTATGTATGTATGTATGTATGTATGTATGTATGTATGTATGTATGTATGTATGTATGTATGTATGTATGTATGTATGTATGTATGTATGTATGTATGTATGTATGTGTTTGTATGATACATAGGAGGAGGGGGGTGGGAGGGGTGGTGGTGAGGAACAGATCGTGGTCAAGCGTTTTGTGGGACAGGTGAGAGGGTTGGTGAGTAATACCTTTTTGTGGAGGCGTGAAGTAGCCAGTGGTCATTATTCCCTGATTCCATAATGGATCTGCTGGCAGACGATCAAGGAGCTGGCTAGGGGGGCCCAAAAAACCCACCCATGTTACATGTGTGTGTGTGTGTGTGTGTGTGTGTGTGTGTGTGTGTGTGTGTGTGTGTGTGTTGTGTGTGTGTGTGTGTGTGTGTGTGTGTGTGGGGGGGGGGGGGGGGGTGGATGTGTGTGTTGTGTGTGTATATGTGTGTGTGTGTGTGTGTGTGTGTGTGTGTGTGTGTGTGTGTGTGTGTGTGTGTGTGTGTGTGTGTGTGTGTGTGTGTGTGTGTGTGGTCCTCTGATCAGTAATGTCAGGATAGTGTCCACAGTGAGGGGATCAGCTGTTACTGGTATTATTGCTTTTACGCTTGTGTGGCTAAATAGGAACTGCTGTTGTCAGCTGGTATGGTATTCAGACTTGCTCAGTGTCCACCTGTCGTCTGAGTCTCTCTGTCTCTCTCTGTCTCTCTCTGTCTCTGTCTGTCTGTCTGTCTGTCTGTATGTCTGTCTGTCTGTCTCTCTCTCTCTCACACACAGACAGACACAGACAGACACACACAGACACACACACACGCACGCACTCACGCACGCACGCGCGCGCGCACACACACAATATTAGAAAAAAAAAATCATCCGCTCATTCATCCAAGTCACATACATAATTAGTAACTAGGATTGTAGTGCGTGCAATAGTGACCACAGGTCATACAGCCAAAAACAGTAGTAAGTCACAGCATGTCCTGCAATAGTGTTGCCTTGTATTGCCATGATACATCTATCTACCTCCTTTTGTTTATCGTTGTTTATTAATTTCCCTGTGTCGTTTTTCTAGATATTTTCACATTCTTTCAACACTTTTATTTATTTTATAATTTTTTTTGGTACCACTTTATGTCAATCAGTGTTCATTACTTTATGTCAATAAGTGTTGCCTTGTATTGCTATGATACATCTATCTACCTCCTTTTGTTTATCGTTGCTTATTAGTTTCACTGTGTCGTTTTCCAGATGTTTTCACATTCTTTCAACACTTTTAAGTTACCTTATTTTTGTTTTTTGTTTTTTTTCTTCATTTATTTTGACGCAAGTTTTTTTCAGCTGCAGCCCATTAAATTTATGTATATATATATATATATTATATATATATATATATATATATATATATATATATATATATATATATATATATATATATATATATAAAATAAAATGCTAGCGCAACTCCTATAAAGCATTGTTTCTTGTTCTCATTTCATGTAGCCAGCCCCATTTTTTTGTACATAAATGCTAGCGTAACATATTTATTTTATTCATTTATTTTTGTTATTCTTTTATATCGAGAATAACGGAATAAGCACTCATGTGCTTTTTTTTCATCCAGTCCCTGTGTGTATGCAGTTTTTGTAGATATTGTCATCTGTTCCCACCGGCACACAATGGCCTACTCTTACGAAAAGCGGAACAGGATTTAACGTGTGCGCAAGATGTTCTGCGTGTGTTCGCACACGGGGCCTCGGTTTACAGTCTCATCCGATACACACACACACACACACACACACACACACACACCCCACACACACACACGCGCGCGCGCGCGCGCGCGCACACACACACCACACACACAGACACACACAGACAAACACACACACACACACACACACACACACACACACACACACACACACACACACACACACACACACACACGCACACACACACAACTCCGATTATATTGATAAGCATTGTTTCTGATACCTCATTTTTATGTATTGGTGCAACGCGGTTCTGAACTTATCCAATGTTATTTAATGTAAACTAAACAAAACAATTGTGGTGATTAAACGTCTCTTGACGATAGACATGTACTGACTTCATCCACTGACCGTTATATACACACTGGTCAGGTCTGCTATATCTAGGTGACTGACTTTTTGTGTACTGTGTTATTGACTCCTCCGGGGAGGGAGGGAGAGGGTGGTTGTAGAGGGTGGTGGTGGTGGTTGTGGTGGGGGTGGGGGTGGGGGCTTCCTGTGTTACTGTGTCAATCATTTGTCCGGTTTGGTTTTTTTTTATTTTGTTTCTGTACCTACTTTTTGTGGAGGGGGGGGGGATGGAAGGAGGGCAGGGGGCGGGGGGTGGGTAGTTTTGTGTGTGTGTGTGTGTGTGTACGTGTGTACGTGTGTGTGTGTGTGTGTGTGTGTGGTGTGGTGTGTGTGTGTGTGTGTGTGTGTGTGTGTGTGTGTGTGTGTGTGTGTGTGTGTGTGTGGTTTTGTGCTGTGTTGTGTTGTATCATAGTGTGTGTGTACGCGCGCGCATACAGGTGTATGTGCACAGGTGTGTGTGTATGTGTGTGTTTTTAGACTTGCCCTGGATCCTCTGTATATCAAAAACAAAAGGTAGATAGGTTTGTAGCTAGACAGAAATGATCCTCTGGGGTTCATTTCATTTATACGACTGGAACTTTTATATGTGACATTTTGCAGAATTTGTGTATTTCAAAACTGATTTGTCTTGTTTGTACATCTGTTTTCAGTCCCCGTGGGTCGGGTCAGCATCCACCAGTCAAATGGTCATGTGGTCACCATTTATAAACCCTGTGGTCACCATTTATAAACCCTGTGGTCACCATTTATAAACCCTGTGGTCACCATTTATAAACCCTGTGGTCACCATTTATAAACCCTGTGGTCACCATTTATAAACCCTGTGGTCACCATTTATAAAGCATGTGGTCACCATTTATAAAGCATGTGGT
>CM060333.1:25409937-25412437 GCA_030674155.1 Stramonita haemastoma | reverse complement strand
AATTCTGTGCTAGGAATTCCCTCTTTTTAAATTAAAAAACAAAATCTTTCTCTTTGTTTTAGCCTTGTTCTTTTTTCTTCCTGCTACCTTCTTTCTGCCTTCTTGATCTATTCTCCTGCCTTTTTTGTTTCCACAGAGAGACTTAAAAGATTACAATTGTCTCCCACGCTGAATGTGGATGCACTGGGCCCTAGTTGTGAGATGCCTAACGGCAACGTAGTGCATTTTTTGCTCATTTGACAGACAAAAAACATTTGCTGTCTGAGCATTCGATGACATCAACGACGACGAAGAACGAAAAGAAGAAGAGGAATACAAAGAAGAAATGTGGATGATGATGATGATGATGATGATGATGATGATGATGATGATGATGATGATGATGATGATGGTTGAAGAAGAAGAAGAAGAAGAAGAAGAGAAGAAGAAGAAGAAGAGAGAAGAAGAAGAAGAAGAAGAAGAAGAGAAGAAGAAGAAGAAGAAGAAATCGAAAGAAGAAGAATGCGAAGACGAAGAATGCGAAGAAGAAAGCGGAGAAGAATTCGAAGAAGAAGAAAAAGAATGCAAAAAAGAATCCGAAGAAGAAGAAAAATGCAGAGAAAATGTGAAAAATGCGAAGAATGCGAAGAAGAAGAAGAAGAAGAACGCGATGAAGAAGGAGGAGAAGAAGAAGAAGAATGCAAAGAAGAACTGCGAAGAAGATAAAGGCAAAACGGAAGAATGCAAAGAAGAAGAAGAAGAAGAAGAAGAAGAAGAAGAAGAAGAAGAAGAAGAAGAAGAAGAAGAAGAGAAGAAGAAAAACCCCGGGATTGCAGAATACATGTGGGAACAGTTCTGACCAGACACACAGAGAAGGGGGATGGAAGTTTTCGGTCTTCTATCGAATTACAGGAGGCGGGCATTTTCGGCGCTTCCCAGCCAAAAAAAAAAAATCTGTCATTTATCGATTCATCCCAGTTTCTGTCGAATCAGCTGGAACCTGGAGGACCGGGAATAAGGAAGGGGTGATGGAGTGGGAGGGGAATAGGGACACACACACACCACACACACACACACACACACACACACACACACACACACACACATACACACTACACTACACACACACACACACACACACACACACCACACACACACACACACACACACACACACACACACACATACACACTACACTACACACACACACACACACACACACACACACACACACACACACCACACACACACAGACACACACACAGACACACACTACAGACACAACACACACTACAGACACACACTACAGACACAACACACACACACTACACACACACACACACACACACACACACACAAAACACACACACACACACACACACAACACACTGGATGAATAAATAAATATGTATATATATTAGATATGTGTATATATATTTATATTATATATATACATATACACAAATACATATATAATTTTTCCCAAACTAAACCAAAAAAATAGCTTATAAAACAACATGGGGTGGGGCAATACTAGGGAATTGGGGTGGGGGGGTGGGGGGGGGGGGGGTGGGGGAGGGGTTAACCAGGTCAGTAATTGGGGAAAGTGAAGGAACAAAAAAAAAGAAAAAAGAAGAAAATGAGCTGGACAGAAGAACTCTTGGTAAGGGGAATGAAGTGAGGATGAACTGGGTCATCAATTTGGAGGGGATGGGGGAGGGTGGGGGGGGGGGGGGAGGGGGCCTGGAGGAGGGGAGGTTGGGGGTTAGGAGGGGGGGGGGGGGAGAGAAGAATGAGGAGGTTAGAAACACTGTTGGAGAATGGAGATCATCAGCTGAAAAATGGCCGGGAGATGAGCAGAGAAGGGGGGTGGGGATGGGGTGGGGGTGGGGAGGGGTGTGTGGTGTTATCCTGAGGTGATGAATGTCAAGGGGGGAAAAGGGGGAAGAAGATGGGGTGGTGGGTGGAGGTGGTGATAGTGGTGGTGGGGTTGGGTGTAGGGGGGTGGAGGTGGGGGTTGGGGAGAAGGGACAGAGGGTGATTGGAAATGGAAAAAAAAGTCTCGCAGAAATGTGGAAATGTTGGAATAATTGAGGTGTGCTCTCTGTCTCTGTGTTTGTCTTTCTCTGTCTGTCTGTCTGTCTCTCTCTGTCTCTGTCTGTCTCTGTCTCTATCTCTCTGACTCTCTCTGTGTGCATAAGAAAAGGAAGGAAGAACAGGGGAAAACAAAAGATGTAATCCCCCCCAAATTAAAACCAAAAAAAAGATGTACAAAATCGAGCTTGCATTTGCAGTGTGTGTGTGTGAGTGTGTGTGTGTGTGCGCGCACGCGCGTGCTCGTGCTTGCGTGCATGCATGCATGCGTACGTGCGTGCGTGTGTGTATACATGTTTGTATGCGTGCGAGCATGCGTGCGTGTGTGTGTGCGTGCGCATATGTGTGCGCGTGTGTGTGAGTGTGTGTGTATGTTTGCAAGTGTGTATGCATGTGCACAATGCATGCATGTGTATGCGCGTGTGCA
>CM060333.1:25402437-25404937 GCA_030674155.1 Stramonita haemastoma | reverse complement strand
TTCTTTTTTTACATCCAGTCCCGTGTGTATGCAGTTTTGTAAATGTCATCTGTTCCCACCGGCACACAATGGCCTACTCTTACGAAAAGCGGAACAGGATTTAACGTGTGCACAAGATGTCCTGCGTGCATTCGCACACGGGGCCTCGGCTTATGGTCTCATCCGAAGAATTTGTGAGGAGAATGGAGTCAGCACGGATGTTAACTCCAGGGGAAAAAATCCCCTCGAACGGGAATCGAACCCGGGTCGTCAGATTGCGAGCGCAATGTTCTGACCACTATGCTATCCCGTCCCCCCTAGCATAGCATCGCATAGCATGACAAAGCATAGCATAGCATAGCATAGCATAGCATAACGTAACGTAACATAACATAACATAACATAGCATAGCATAGCATAGCATAGCATAGCATAGCATAGCATAGCGTAACGTGACGTAACGTAACATAACATAACATAACATAGCATAGCATAGCATAGCATAGCATAGCATAGCATAGCATAGCATAGCATAGCATAGCATAGCATAGCATAGCATAGCATACTGTACCGTATCTTACTGTATCATACCGGAACATGCCACACAGCACAATGCGGTAGAGTACAGTGCCATACCGTACTTTAATTATGGTGTATTATACAAAGCAAAACACGATAGTACAATACAATCGACACAATACGATGCTATGCGGTGTACTAAAGACAATGCAATACAGAAACCACGCGGTACAATACAGTGCAATACAATGCAGTGCAATACGATACAATACAACACAATACTACTGTATGCCGCAGCACAACCCGATCAAATCCCATCCCTTTCAGTACAAGACAAGACAAGACAATACAATATGATTTGGCATTAAGTTCAAATCAATACAACACAATGTAATGGTGGTAAAGGAAAAACTATTCTTAAAAAAAGGTCACTTCGCTACCTGTGTCAATAATAAAAACATCAACAAATAACAGCTAAAAAAACAAGCATAAAAAACAGAAACAAAAAAGAACCCCACAAGAAAATAACGTTAACATCAACACACGCAGTCGTCATTAAAACCAACAATCTCCACAACCATCTTAGCCTCCCCCCCCCCCACACGCACGCACGCACACACACACTCACTACACCACACACACACACACACACACACACACACACACACACACACACACACACACACACCACACACACACACACACACCACACACACACACTACACTACCACACACACACACACACACACACACACACACACACACACACACACACTACACCACACTCACACACTCACACACACATACATACACACTACCCCCCCCCCACACACACACACACACTACACTACACCACACTACACCACACCACACCACAACCCACCACACACAACACCCTTATCGATAATCACCCTCAAATGGACTAAACAACCATAAGCAGCAGCAGCAACAATAATAGCACCCTCTTTTGAAAGATTACTGTCATCATTATGATAATGCTACTAAACAAGGACAAGCACACACACACGTCAGCTAAACTACAGTCAACCATCAGGGTGTGAACGATAGCGCATGCCGTTCGGTTTTCTCCCGTCTCTGTCTGACAGGCTAATAATATTGCTAACAACAACAACAACAACAACAACAACAACAACAACACCATACAAGTTCACAGCTCATATCAGTAAAAAAAACAACAAAAAAAAAAAAAAAACAAAAACAAAACCCACTTCTTTTCATTTTTTTTTTCATATTTTAAAATTTTTCTTTTATTTCAAGGATAATGGAATAAGACCACACGTGCTTTATTTATTTAATTAATTTTTTTTTTACATTCAGTCCTTGTGTGTATGCAGTTCAGTACATTTTGTCATCCGTCTCCCACCGGCACACAATGGTCTACTCTTCTAAAAACCGGAACGGGTTTTAACGTATGCGTAAGACGTTCTGCGTGCGTTGGCACATGGGGCCTCAGTTCATAGTCTCATCCGAAGAACTGTTGGGGGTGAGTAGAGTCAGCACTGATGTTAACTGCAGTGGAAAAAAGTCTCTTAATGAACTGTATTATGAAACTGTCTGATGGGCTAATATTGCCGACAATACCAAGCTGTAAGAAGCTACCTACAGCTCAGTGTCAAAATGCCTCTCGAAAGTCAGGAATCTGGTTATATTGATTCGTGACGTCTGAGGAAGTTAGTTGTAGTGCGTGCGTCATCTCGTTAAGTTTTACCATGACGTACTGCTTGGCTCTAAACAAGCGCACGCGGGTGTGTGTGTGTGTGTGTGTGTGTGTGTGTGTGTGTGTGTGTGTGTGTGTGTGAGGGGTACAGGGGGGTGGGGGGTGGGAGTATTATTTCTGTTGGTTTTTTAAAAACTAAAGACTTTAACAACCTGGACATAGAATTTACATGTATTTTGTAAATAACAAACTTGCCCTTATTTCTTCTAGCTGCTAACGCAGGATTTTTAACGTCTGCAAACGCACACACACCAACTCTCATCC
>CM060333.1:25374937-25377437 GCA_030674155.1 Stramonita haemastoma | reverse complement strand
ATCTATCTATCTATCTATCTATCTATCTATCTATCTATCTATCTATCTATCTATCTATCTATCTATCTATCTATCTATCTATCTTTCTATCTATCTATCTATCTATCTTTCTATCTTTCTATCTATCTATCTATCTATCTATCTATCTATCTATCTATCTATCTATCTATCTATCTATCTATCTATCTATCTATCTATCTATCTATCTATCTACTATCTATCTATCTGTCTATCTATCTATCTTTCTATCTTTCTTTCTATCTTGTATCCCCCCTTCCTTCTATCTCCCTTTCCTTCTAACACCCTCTCTTTCAATTTCGTCGTTTTTCTTTCATTTTTATTTCTATTTCTGTGTGTATAACATCATCTCTGTTTACACATAATGACTCATATCATAAAGATATATCTAAATCATACTTTCCATTTTTTTAATTTTATTTTATCGAATCTTATCCTTCTCCCTCTACCCCACCTGTAAGGGAGTCTCTTCCCCCTTTGAATACAGCAGACGTAAGCTTATGATTCATTCGGTCAGGCCAGGGTTGTTGTTGGAGTATTATTGGTTGTTTTCCGTGACATAGCTGACAGGTGGTGGGTGATGTATCAAGGCTTGTTTGGTCAAGGTTGTCAAAGTTGTGTGTGTGTGTGTTGTGTGTGTGTGTGTGTGGTGTGTTGTGTGTGTGTGTGTGTGTGTGTGTGTGTGTGTGTGTGTGTGTGTGTGTGTGTGTGTGTGTGTGTGTGTGTGTGTGTGTGTGTGTGTAGTGTGTGTGTAGTTGTGTGTGTGTGTGTGTGTGTGTGTGTGTGTGTGTGTGTGTGTGTGTGTGTGTGTGTGTGTGTGTGTGTGTGTGTGTGTAGTGTTGTGTTGTGTTGTGTTGTGGTGTGGTGTGTGTGTGTAAGTGTGTGTTTTGTAGTGTGTGTGTGTGTGTGTGTGTGTGTGTGTGTGTGTTTGTAGTGTGTGTGTGTGTGTGTGTGTGTAGTGTGTGTGTGTGTGTGTGTGTGTGTGTGTGTGTGTGTGTGTGTGTTGTGTGTGTGTGTGTGTGTGTGAGTAGTGTGTGTGTGTGTGTGTGAGTATGGTGTGTGTGTGTGTGTGTGTGTGTGTGTGTGTGTGTGTGGTGTGTGTGTGGTGTGTGACTCAATGCCTTGATGCTCTTTTAAATTTATTATTATTATTTTTTGAGGGGTTGTTGGTTTGTTTTTTTTTATAGCAAGGGCAATATCGAACCGTTTTAATTTTAGTGGGAAATAAAGTTATTAAATCGACACCTGTGTGTGTGTGTGTGTGTTGTGTGTGTGTGTGTGTGTGTGTGTGTGTGTGTGTGTGTGTGTGTGTGTGGTGTGTGTGTGTGTGTGTGTGTGTGTGTGTGTGTGTGTGCGTGACTCAATGCCTTGAAGCTCTTATTTTTATTTTTACGCGTTAGGAAGGACAAAATCGAACCGTTTTATTTTAGTGGGAAAGAAAATGATCAGATTGACACCTGTGTGTGTGTGTGTGTGTGTGTGTGTGTGTGTGTGTGGTGTGTGTGTGTGTGTGTGTGTGTGTGTGTGTGTGTGTGTGTTTTATATTTTTATTTTATTATTTTATTCTTTTATATCGAGGATAACAGAATAAGCAATCATGTGCTTTTTTTACATCCGGTCCCCGTGTGTATGCAGTTTTGTAAATATTGTCATCTGTTCTCAGCGGCACACGATGGCCTACTCTTACGAAAAGCGGAACAGGATTTAACATGTGCGCAAGATGTTCTGCGTGCGTTCGCACACGGGGCCTCGGTTTAAAGTCTCATCCGAAGGACTTTTTTGGGGAGAGTGGAGTCAGCACTGATGTTAACTCCAGGAAGAAAATTTCCTCGACCGGACTCGAACCCGGGTCTTCAAATTGCCAGCGCAATGTTCTGACCACTAGGCTATCCGCCCCGTGTGTGTGTGTGTGTGCGCGCGCGTGTGTGTGTATGTGTATGTATGTGAGTGTGTGTGTGTGTGTGTGTGTGTGTGGTGTGTGTGTGTGTTCGCGCGCGCTCACACACGCCAGCTTACCCGCTTGCTGTTATAAGCGTGCATGTGTGTACAAGTATGAGAAGCCCACGGTGTGCCGGTGGGAACAGATGACAAGATTTACAAAACTGCCTAACACGGGGACTGGGTGTAAAAATGCACATGAGTGCTTATTCCATTATCCTCGATATCAAAGAATAAAGACATAAAAAAATAAATAAAAGTGAATAATAAATAAACAAATATTACAAAGTGAGTGTGTGTGTATGTGTGTGTGGGTGTGGGAGTGCTCGCACGTGCGTGCATGCATATAGGCCTATGTGTGTGAGCATGTGTGCATATGTGTGCGCATGTGGGCCTGCGTGCGCGTGTGCAAGCACACAATAAACACATGGATGGGCGTTACCCCACCGGTACACCCATTACATGACATCACGGACACTTTCGTAGAAAACATAAAATCAAAAGTGGAGAAAAGCTAAATTGAATTTTACATAGTTGATCTATT
>CM060333.1:25347437-25359937 GCA_030674155.1 Stramonita haemastoma | reverse complement strand
TGGACATAGTCACGGACGAAAGACCTAAAAAAAAAAAAAGCAGTTGATCTACCATTAGCAGCAAGCATTGCCAATTCAGCACATGGGTCCCTGACTGACTTGATACAATCAGACAGAGGGAGGAAGGGGGGGAGGGAGGGAGGAGGAGTGACCAACTTTCATCACCTGACTGGACAGATGGTCAGTGATCTTTATCGCCCTCTGCCATTCTCTGGTCAATGGGTCACGCATCCTAGTAGGGAAGACAGCGAATGTCAAAAGAAGATGAATCATTAAGGGGGTTCTATTTTCATCTTTAAAAAAAAGACGAAAGATGATGCGAAACGACAGGTATTTATGGATAAATAAGAGAGAAAATAGATACAGGCATACTGCTTCAATTTGTTGTATTTGTCATATATGTTTATTTAGCTTACACGGAAGTACAAACGGAATCCAGTGTAGTCTATGACCAATAAATGGTTCGGTGAAGAGAAGGTTTTGATAACAGATTGCCTGCAATGGATGATAGGTAAAGGATTCATTGAACAGATGATCAGAGAAAGATCCTTTGCAATTGACCATAAGTAAGAGATTCAGTGAACAGAGGATTCATTAAAAAAAACAACAACACCATACGCCATCAATCAAAAGTGATAGATTCGGTGAACAGAGGACCAGTTAAACAAGCCGCCATGGCGCAGTGGTTAGCGCCTTGGATTTTGGAACGGAAGGTCACGGGTTTCAATCCCATAAGAGTCATGAGAATTTTTCGGACTCTGGCCGGCTCCTACCCAGAGTGAGTGTGCTGTGGGCTCAGTGGGAAGACTGGGACCACAAAGTCGAGCTTCATCCATGTAAGCGTAGAGTACAGCCCTGTCGAGTAGTCTCAAAGCATATGCACTTCCAAAGCAGCAGCATTACGTCATCCTCATTATCAATGATCATCATGCAATAGAAAAAATTGCCTTTGGGTCTGGCGTTACAACTGAGCCAATACTGTCGTTAATAGGGGGCTTAGTAGGTGGTGTCCTGCGTATGTTAGCTCAGAACAGGCACCACTGAACACCACCAAAGTGACCCAGCAGCACAGTGCAGGGCCCCTCTGGCTGGTGGCCCAACGGCGGCCTAAAATTGATGGGAGATTGAAATGAGCAATGTAGGAACAGCAGGACAGAGAACTCACAGAAGAGGCAGCAAAAAAAAAAGAAAAGAAAGATGCAAAAGATTCTGTGTAATAGTTGTTAAGTAAAATGTAAAAAAAAGTCAGTAAAGTAGATAAATACAAATTAGATGGTTGGGTGATGAGTAAAAGATGTATTGTAAATATAATGAATGACAGATTCAGTGCAATGGATGATAAGTGAACGATTTAGTATAACAGATCATAGCTAAAATATTCAGTGTAGTAGATGAATAAGAGAAAGTGTAGTGTAACACCAAAAGACTTGTACCACAATTTCATAGACTTCAAAAAGACCTTTGACAGGGTATGGCATGACGGCCTCTGGCAAGTACTCAGGCACTTCAACATTGACAGCTGTCTAATTGAAGTCATCAAAGCTCTGTACGAGAACGCAAAAAGTGCAGTTTTCATGAACAATCACGTGGGCGAGTTCTTCAAGACCACGGTTGGGGTTCGCCAGGGCTGCCTTCTCTCACCTGTACTCTTCAACCTCTTCCTCGAAAACATCATGACAGAGACACTGCAAAACCACCACACTTCCATCTCCATTGGTGGAAGACCCCTTTGCAACCTCAGATTTGCTGATGACATTGACCTCATGGGCAGCAGCAAACAAGAACTGCAAATCCTCACAGACAATTTAACAGATCGAGCGAGCGCATACGGCATGGAGGTCAGTACAGAGAAATCAAAGATCATGGTCAACAGCGCGAGTAATGACATCACGGAAATAAAGATGAATGGAGAAACACTAGAAGAGGTGAGCCAATTCAAATACTTGGGCTCCATCCTAACAAAAGATGGCACATCAAACAATGAAGTGAAAGCTCGCATTGCAACAGCAACATCAGCTCTAGTCAGACTCGAGAAGATCATCAGAAGCAACAACATCAGCTTCGGCACCAAATACCACCTTTACAAATCCCTCGTGATATCTATCCTCCTATATGGCTGTGAATCATGGACTGTGACAGCAGAGTTAGAGAGGAGAATCCAAGCATTCGAGAACAAGTGCCACAGAAGACTCATCAAAATATCATACAAAGAACACAAGACCAATAACTATGTGAAAGAAGAAATCAAAAAGCGTGTGGGCCCCCAAGAGCCTTTGCTCTCCACCATAAAGAGGAGAAAGCTGATGTGGTTTGGTCACACCACAAGACACAACACCCTAGCAAAAACCATCTTGCAAGGAACAGTCGAGGGCAAGAGAAGAAGAGGCCGCCAAAAGAAATCATGGGTTGACAACATCAAAGACTGGACCGCCCAACCCCTGCAACACCTCCTACTAGCCACACAGGATCGTGAAGCATGGAAAAAGATCTCTGTTGCGTCTTCTCTCATGTCCCCCCTACGTCCTTTGGGACATGGGACTGAGTGAGTGTGAGTGAGTGAGTAGTGTAATTGATGATAAGAAAAGAAATAAGAATAGTAAGAAAACAGACATATTGCATTAGACGAAAAATCTTGAAGAGAATGCTGCACCTTGAAACAACGGGCATTGGATTTTATTGTTTTGTTTTCGTTTTTACAGATCAGGTCTTGTTCATCGTGAAAATAGAACTGCATCATGTGAATAAAAATGGTTTGCCATTATTTCTCTTCATTCCGTTATTACAATGTTAGTTATACTGCTTGTTTCTGCTATTGCAGATTATTAAATCTTCAAGATTATATGTGTGAAAATAAACTGAAAAAGACCCTGTTGATTTTTGTTTACACAGAATTTGTTTTTAGATATGTTTTTGATATTGTTAAAGAATACATATTACACAGAGGTTTGTCGGCATATAACTTTTAAATACACTTTCTATACATAAATCTGATTCGAAATAATAATTCCTGGGAAAAAATTCATTCTTACTCACTTAAAAAAAATTGCTTCAGTGAACTAATTTTAGATGCTGAAAAAATCAACAAAATATTTATATCTCACAAATGAGTATTGTAACGACAAATCTTATTTCAAGTAGAAATTTCTCCTTTAGACTGTGGATGTTCTCTTTCATGGGACCACCCCCTCAAAGAAAAACAACTAAAAACCAACGAAAACAAAAACATACACAAATAACAACAACAATAACAACAACAACAATAACAATAAAACAACAACAAAACCAATGTTTTGACGCTGGTAACTTTCCATAACTGTGACTTGGCTGCTCTCCCCGTCGTGCACCAGCAATTTTTCCTGAGGCAACTGCTGTGAGGACAATTAGTGATGACGTTGGCAAAACTGACCGAAACCATGTCACACTATTTGATGAACCTGTAGCACTGGATGTGAATTATACACAGACGATAACTGTAGCAACATCTGGTTGGTTCATTTTGTTATTGATGCTTGTCCGTTGTTGTTTTTGATGAGTGTAAAACTAAATGTGAAAAATGAAAACGTTCGTACTATTCTTACATAGTCGTTAATGCACATAAGCCTACAAATAATTATATACAGTCTAAGGGCACACACCAAAGAAAACATGCACGCACGCAGGGTTATGCATGCATAAACGCAAACCAGTTCGTGCACGTACAAGAAATGGGTGCATTCATGCGCCCACAACACCCTTGTGTGTGTGTACACACACACACACACACACACACACACACACACACACACACACACACACACACACACACACACACACACACACACACACACACACTTTGCATTGCCATTTGTGGTTGATCTCTATTTTAAAATTACGTTCAGTTGATATTTTCTTTTCCTTTTCTGTTTTGTTTCTGTTACAATTGTTTTTAGTTTGTTCCTTTGTTTCTTTATTTGTTTCTTTGTTTGTATGCGTTTCTTTGGGGGAGTTTTGGTGTTGTTCGTTTTGGCTGTTTTGTATTGTTTTTGCGTTGCTCATCTGGTTGCTTGTTTTGCTCGCGTGATTGCTTTCTACAACCAATTCAGATCATCTTCCTTCTTCTTGGATAGAAACCCGAAGACCCAACAGCACAGAGGAGACTGATATAGATCTACATGCACACAACCAGTTCCCTACCATGAAGGTCGCCACACTGAGACTTCGGAGATCACAACTTTCCCTTTTTTCGTTCCTCAGCTAGAGCTCCAAGGCTCACCCATGGTGAGATTTATGGGTATGCGTTCGTTCCCCCCCCCCACCCCCCCACCCCGAAACCATTTAGGTAGCCACATTCCCACTTCGGGGATGGTGTATAAACACGATACTTATGTGCATGCAGGTTTTTTTCTGTTATCAGCTCCTACTGGCACCCAATGACCTACTCTTCCGAATGGCAGAACGGGTTTTTAACGTGTGCGCAAGATGTTCTACGTGCATTCACATAATTATGGGGGGTCGGTTTAAAATCTCATCTGAAGGACTTTGACATTTAGTTCGACTTTTTTTTCGTCAAACTGGGAAGAAAAGGCGAGGCTGGGAATGGAATCGAGAACCTCACGGTATACTTGTTGGCAGGCGAACGTTTTAACCACCCTGCCACCTTCCTCCTTGGATCATGTCTAAAGGTGACCCCAGTGTAACCGCTGTCTCTTAGTGAAGTCACCCGTTCCCACCAGCACGCGATGACCTACTCTTCTTTCAAAGACACATGGGGGGTTACCGTGCGTGTAAAGATTGTCCACGGAGGCGTTTACTTAACAGGATCCTAGCTTAATTCAACCCTATGCAGGGGGCTGGAATGGAATTGGCATCAGCATGTGTGTTGGTTCTGAAAGGACAATCTGTTCCCGGAAGGATTGTACAGTCTATGCAGAAAAGAAAATCTATTTCCAAAAGACAATCTAGTCTTCTTCTTCTGTTTTTTTGTTGTTGTTGTTTTGTTTTTTTTAAAGAAAGGATAGTTTCTGATGAAAAGACAAACTATTCCAAAAAGACAACCTTTTTTTTAAACAAAAGATAACCTATGCTCAAATGACAATCTATTCCAAAAAGACAATCTATTCTTTATAAAATAAAAAAAGATAGTTCTGGCTCAGGCCAAAAGCTGTGTCAGTTATTGATGTTAGCTAAGTACCAAGCCCTACACTAAAATGTTGTTATGTTGTAAAATGGTGTGTTGAGATTGCCTTCAGCCATGACAAGCACTTTTAACATAACAACCTGCACTCTCCTGTAAAGGTGAAAAAAAAATCCTCTGAAGTCAGAGTATGGCTGCCTATATGGCAAGGTCCTTGAAAACAGTCATACAGGCAAACTTATTCTCATCCAGTGTACTTCCTATCTCACAATGATTCCCAGATGGGATGGAGTGAGTCAAGAGTACATATTTTGGGTAGCCCCCCAAGATATTAAGCTTGGAAACGCACTACAACAACAACAAAAACAACAATAACAACAACAACAACAACAACAGAAAGATAGTTTTTGCTGAAAGGACAATCTGTTTCAAAATTAAAGATCTATGCTTTTCTTTTATTAAGACAGTCTATTCTGAAAGAATTGTCCATCTCCAGAAGGACACTCTACTCCAAAAAGACACTCTACTCCAGGGAAAAACTACTTCCTACAGTCTGTAATAGACAAATTTCGAAAGGTCAATCACACACAACAACAATGACAACAACAACAACAACAACAACAACACACACACACACACACACACACACACACACACACACACACACACACACACACACACCACACACACACACACACACACACACACACACACACGCAGTCCATGGAATGGAACGGACGTGGAAACTTAGAGAAAATAAAAAGCACCTCACCTAGAGGTGTGCCACAGCGCTAAAATACAAAGATTGAATAAATAAGCAAACGGTCAATTAGTGATGGAACACCAAAAACCTGTACCATTCATAGCTACAAGTAATGGTCACAAAGACAGATAGCAACAGCGATCACAACCACGAAAAGGAGAAAATGAAAATCATCAAGCCATAAATATGAATCATCAGCCCATCATTTTAATGAAGGGGCAATTGATAGGATGTGTACGATTCGCTCGCGCACTCATGTATGCAGCTTTTACCTATGCATGATCCAAAGGAGCCCCCCCCCCACACACACACACACATACAGAGAGAGAGAGAGAGAGAGAGAGAGAGAGAGAGAGAGAGAGAGAGAGAGAGAGAGAGAGAGAGAATACAGTGAAAGGTTTCTTTGGACACAGTACAAAGACCTGCCAACCAACCCACCGGCCAGCCTACCATTCAACCAAGATTCCAACTGACCAACTTACCAACCAACTGACCAACCAACTAACCAACTGACCAACAAACCAACCAACCAACCAACCAACCAATCAACCAACTGACCAACTTACCAACCAACTGACCAACCAACTAACCAACTGACCAACAAACCAACCAACCAACCAACCAACCAATCAACCAACTGACCAACCAACAGGTGTCTAGAGGTAACGCACCTGCCTAGAAAGCGTCAAGACCGAGTTCGATCCCCCTGTGTGCCCGAAACTTTTCCACCATCCACTAGACCGTGAATAAATGGTCTGGGTGCAAGTTTTTTTCAGACGAGATGATAAACCGAGGTCCCTTAAGCAATACGCATTTAGCACACGTAAAAGAACCCACAGCAACAAGAGAGCTGTCCCTGGCAAAAATTCTGTAGAAAAAAGCCACTTTGATAGGGAAAACAACATAGACTCTACATGCAGACAGAAAAAGGAAACAAATAATGGGTGGCGCTGCTCTTGTGGCGATGTGCTCTCCCCTGGCGAGAGTAGCCCGAATATTACGCAGAGAAACCTGCTATGACTTTAAGTGGAAAACAAAAGACAACTAAATAGCAAGCAATGAAAATACAACCCCCCAAAAAACAACAACAACAACAACAACAACAAAACCAAAAAAAAACCCGAAAAACAAAAAGAAATCCCATCCCAAACAAACACTCAATACATTGTAGTTGCTGGCTTAGCAGTGAAACAATTACTATTTTAGCCAACAGCTACAACTTCTTTAAAAAAAAAAAAAGGGGGGGGGGGGTCGAGGGGTGTGTGTGTGTTGGAGGGGGGGGTTGGATTGGGGGGCTTGGAAGCGTGTGGGCTGGTATCAAAAGGATGACGGTTGTAGGAACTTATAATTATTCTGAAGTTTAGGCAGGTGGAATTGTAATCTGAGCCTGATGCCCTTTGAATTTCATTTCTGGTGTTTTCGTTATTTCTTTGAATTAAGGAGGAGGTAGAGGTGCTGATTGTGTGTGTGTGTGTGTGTGTGTGTGTGTGCGTGCGTGCGTGCGTGCGTGCGTGCGTGCGTGTGTGTGTGTGTGGATGTGGGTGGGTGTGTGGTGTGTGGGAGATGTGTCGTTTTGCAGCTGTGTATGAGATGGAAATGTCTTTCATTCTGTTAATTTTTTGGCTGCAATGTCGTCACTGTTATTTTTGTACTCTGAATGATAATATTTCAGCCCTGTTTACTGCTGACTTGGAGCAGCTGGGAGATATTTCGAGAAAAGACGTCATTGTGAGGATGTTTCGATATTTTTTTCTTCTCATGTCTTATCTGATTGTTGTTTATGTTCTTTTTACCATTTAAAACAATCCTGTTTCCAATGTTTGTTTGATAACATGATACTCGATACTGTTGCTTTTTTTTCTGTTATAAGGTAAAGCGTTCCCATAACCTATGCGATCGTTGGGGAGCGAGGTGTCAGAGACTTCAGCTTCTCCAGGGGCCAGCATATTGAGGGCGTTGCCCATCTCATTCTCCCTCGCTGCTTTACCTTCCCTGACTTAAAAGAGGGCAGGTACTTGTGTACAGCTGGGTGAGCTGGGGGACTGTACTGAAACCAAGGCGCGCAAACGGCCATCCATCCAACTGGTAACCACGCTCGTTGCTGCTTAACCTAAGCTTGGGGAAAGCGAGTGCTATGAGCACTTTAGCAAATCCCTCCCCCAATTGTGTGCTTGGTATAAAAAGAGAATGGTGTTCAAAGCTGTTTCTTTTGATAATATAAACTTATTTTTCTTCTTGTTCTTGTTCTTGTTCTTGTTTTTCTTGTTCTTGTTCTTGTTCTTGTTCTTGTCCTTGTTGTTGTTGTTGTTGTTGTTGTTGTTGTTGTTGTTGTTGTTGTTTCTTCTTCTTCTTCTTCTTCTTCTTCTTCTTCTTCTTCTTCTTCTTCTTCTTCTTCTTCTTCTTCTTCTTCTTCTTCTTCTTCTTCTTCGTCGTCGTCGTCGTCGTCGTCGTCGTCGTCGTCGTGGAATGCTGAGACAGCAGTTATTGCTGGTGACTGTCATATGAGTGGAAACGCTTTACGCTGCCCTTAGGCACCCAACAAGTCAGAACCAGCGCATCCGACTTCGACATAGGAGAGTATTGTCTAAGTCTTCCTGGTAAAATTAAAAAAAACAAAACAACAACAACAACAACAACAAAACAAAGGAAGGAGAATAAATCAAGAAGGCAGAAACTATTCAAGAAGGGGGTGACAAGAAGAAAAAGGAACAAAGCAGAAACTAAGAGGGAAATAGAAAAGAGGGAATTCCTAGCACAGAATTTCCAGATGGTAAGGATGCTACTTATACTGACAGACCCCCGGTCTTTTCACTGGAGGAAATTGGTATTTCAGGACGAAAACTCCTTTTTTTTTTTTAAGCCTTTCTTTATAAGTCAACGTGTGATTTTTTTTCTAATTGATGGAAAGAGGGATGGAAGGGGGGGGGGGGGGGGCGGGTACAGAGTTGAGATAAATTCTCAAATAAATCAAAATATTATTAGCCAATGGCACGACAGCTGGGTTAGGCTGGCCAATGAAAGCTTCAGATTATGTTGGAATTGGGTGTTTTTTTTCCTCTGAAGACTTGATGACTCATTTCATGTCGTCATCTGTAGGCGTTTTGGGGTTTGTTTTTAAAAACTTTAGTGTGTGTTTATTTTTAAATCTGGATCAGACAGGTATTATTTTTTCCTGATGTATTTTGGGAAGGAGTATTATAAGAGCAATGACCTTAAGGTGTGGTGTGTGTGTGTGTGTGTGTGTGTGTGGTGTGTGTGTGTGTGTGTGTGTGTGTGTGTGTGTGTGTGTGTGTGTGTGTGTGTGTGTGTGTGTGTGTGTATGTGTGTGTGTATGTGTGTGTGTATGTGTGTGTGTGTATGTATGTGTATGTGTGTGTATGTGTGTGTATGTGTGTGTATGTTGTGTGTGTGTGTGTGTGTGTGTGTGTGTGTGTGTGTGTGTGTGTGTGTGTGTGTGTGTGTGTTAGGTGTTGATAGGACAGGAAAGTGTTAAGAAGACAGTGGTTAAAATTTTAATCATTTTTGTGTGTGTGTGTGTGTCTTAATGGCATTCGCACGTAGGCGTATTATTCTCCACAGCAAAGCTTTCAGAATTTAGTTCTCTCTCTCTCTCTCTCTCTCTCTCTCTCTCTCTCTCTCTCTCTCTCTCTCTCTCTCTCTCTCTCTCTCTCTCTCTCTCTCTCTCTCTCTCTCTCTCTCTCTCTCTCTCTCTCTCTCTCTCTCAATGTGTGTTTTGTTCTTCTTCAATCAGTGATAAATCATTTCTTATTTGTACATTTGCTTTACAAATGACATGGAAGAACCCATTGGTACACCCTAAGAGAAATCTGCGTGACATAAAGTGGTACAAAAAATACAAAAAAAGCCCCAACTAATGTACTGTGGTCCAAGGCCAATGTATATTAAATCATTTCAGTGTTCAGTGTTCATTGTTCATTGTTCATTGTTCTCTCTCTCTCTCTCTCTCTCTCTCTCTCTCTCTCTCTCTCTCTCTCTCTCTCTCTCTCTCTCTCTCTCTCTCTCTCTCTCTCTCTCTCTCTCTCTCTCTGCAGAACACCTTGCGCACACGTTAAATCCTGTTCCGCTTTTCGTAAGAGTAGGCCATTGTGTGCCGGTGGGAACAGATGTCAAGATTTACAAAACTGCATACACACAGGGACTGGATGTAAAAATGCACATGGGCGCTTATTCCATTATCCTCGATATAAAAGAATAAATGAATCTCTCTCTCGTTCAGAGTTCCCTCCGCGCGCGCGCGTGTGTGTACGCGCCCGCGTACACACACACACACACACACACACACACACACACACACACACACACACACACACACACACACACACACACACAAAACACACACACACACACGTGTGTAAGAATAAATAAATAAATAAATAAATAAATAAATAAGTGAACAAGTAAATAAATAACCCACAGAATATCTAATTTTAAACAACAACAAAAACCTACAAAAATCCCTAATAAGTCTATAATGATAATAATATATAATACACACCCTACCCTACCCTACCCTACCCTACCCTACCCTACCCTACCCTACCCTTCGCCTTGTCAGAAAGCAGACAGAGGTGTCAACACAGATGACGATGATCAATGAAAGAACTAAAATCGTGGACGGTGTACACCTATCATCCCTCACTCACTCACTGTTCCTGCACCCAACCAAGTCTTCTCTCTCTGTGCGCTAGATGTCCCTAGCGAAGTGACTCTGTTCGATCCCCTTAGTCTGCAGTCTGTCAGTAAAGACTGTAAGGGAAAAGGTTAAACCAAAAAAAAAAAATGTCGTGTTTTTGCTTTGGTAGGTTTTTAGTAAAAAATAAAACGAAAAAACTGTGTAGGTGGGTGTGTGGGTTTTTTGTGCACGTTTGTGTGTGTAGGTGGTGGTGGTCGTGGGGTAGGGGTGGGGGTGGGGATGGGGGTAGGTTAGGGTGTGTGTGTGTGTGTGTGTGTGTGTATGTGTGTGTGTGTTTGTCTGTGTGGTGTGTGTGTGTGTGTGTGTGTGTGTGTGTGTGTGTGTGTGTGTGTGTGTGTGTGTGTGTGTGTGTGTGTGTGTGTGTGCACGCGTGTGTGTGTACGTGTGTGTTCCGATTTGTTTACTTCCTTTCTAGCTTTCTTATAATTGTACTCTGTGTGTGTGTGTGTGTGTGTGTGTGTGTGTGTGTGTGTGTGTGTGTGTGTGTGTGTGTGGGCTGTGTCTGTGTCTGTGTCTGTGTCTGTGTCTGTGTGTAGGGGGGGTGGGTGCTGTGCGTGTGTGTGTGTGTGTGTATGTGTGTGTGTGTGTGTGCGTGTGTGTGTGTGTGTGTGTGTGTGTGTGTGTGTGTGTGTGTGTGTGTGTGTGTGTGTGTGTGTGTGTGGTGTTGTGTGTGTGTGTTTCTTTTTTTCTTTGGGGGAGAAGAAAGTGCATAAGGTGTTCTTCATGCATCGGCACAAAGGACTTCAGCATAACTATAGTCTCATCCAAAGAATTCTCTGGGAAAAGAAGTAAGTTCAATACTGCTCACTACTCCTGGGGAAAATAATAATAATAATGACACCACATAAACAATGAAGACGTGCATAACAGAATCCAGCAAACCAACGGTCCCTACTACAAAAATCTTCTATCAATCGTGGACAACCGTAAACTTAAATGGCACGGGCATGCCACAAGATCAAAAGGACTTGCAAAAACAATACTGCAAGGCACTGTCCAAGAAGGAAGAAAAAGAGGCAGACCAAGGAAGAGATGGGAGGACAACATCACTGAATGGACAGGCCTAGAACTCAACAAAACACTGAGAAAGGCAGAACAGAGAGAGGAATTGGGGGGACCTGGTTGTCAAGTTTTCAGGGGTACCCCCACGGTTGCCAGACTAAGGGATAGATAGATAGATAGACAGACAGATAGATAGATAGATCAGATAGATAGATAGATAGATAGATAGATAGATCAGATAGATAGATAGATAGATAGATAGATAGATAGATAGATAGATAGATAGATAGATAGATAGATAGATAGATAGATAGATAGATAGAAAATTAGAGAGAAAGAAAGAAAAAAGTTCCGCCAAAGAAACCTTTCAGTGACGACCCCACCTAAACCCACACTCTCATTCAAGTAGTCACATAACAGACAAGACACATGTCCAGTTAAATAAATAAAAGGTGGAGAGGGGGGGGGGGGTGAGACAAGAAGGAATCTCATTTGTATAAAACATGAGATTCAGAGAGGGAGGAGAGAGAGAGAGAGGGAGGGAGAGAGAGGGAGGAGAGAGAGAAAGGAAAGAGAAGAGAGAGAGAGAGAGAGAGAGAGAGAGAGAGAGAGAGAGAGAAGAGAGAGAGAGAGAGAGAGAGAGAGAGAGAGAGAGAGAGAGAGACAGACAGACAGACAGACAGACAGACAGACAGACACACAGACACACAGACACACAGACACACAGACACACAGACACAGAGAGAGTGGAAGAGAGAGAGGGGGGAGGGAGAGAGAGAGGAAGGAGAGAGAGAGGGGGAGAGAGGAGAGAGAGAGAGAGAGAGAGAGAGAGAGAGAGAGAGAGAGAGAGAGAGAGAGAGAGAGAGAGAGAGAGAGAGAGAGGAGAGAGAGAGGAGAGAGAGAGAGAG
>CM060333.1:25339937-25342437 GCA_030674155.1 Stramonita haemastoma | reverse complement strand
TGGCGTTTCGTAATCTTTTTGACTCTTCATGGTATTTATGTTTTTTTAAGAAATCTCTAAGATAGCATGCTTCTTCTAGTTCTTTTGTGAGCCAAGGCGGTTTGGGGACATGTTTGACCCTTATGGTTTTAAGTGGAGCATGTTTATTGTAAATTTCAGTGAAAGTTTTTATCCAAAACTCGATGGCCGAGTCTGGATCAGTAATGTTGAATGTTTCTGAGAGCATTGAGTTACTTAGTTCAAGAAGGAAAAGCTTTTCATTAAATTTAGCAAAGGAACGATATGTTATGTTTTTATGGCCAGGTTTGGGAATTTTTGTTCCTTTTTTTGACCATGTAGTACAGACAGGGTAGTGATCGCTGCAGTTATAGACAGGGACACATGTTTCTATGATGTTTTTAGGATTTGATACGTAGATGTGATCAATTATTGTGCTTGAGTTTTGTGTGACTCTCGTGGGTAAACTAACTAGTTGGTGAAGGTTGAATGAATTAGTAATTTGCGTCCATGCATTATTTACTTTTGTTAGATCAATATTAAAATCACCTAGTAGTATTACTTCCCTGGATTCTAATAAGACTACGTTCATCATTGCATCAAACTTGTCAATCCAATTTTTTCTTTCTGCTGGATTCCTATAGCAGAATCCCATTGCAATAGGTGGTGAACCTTTTATTGACACTTCAAACCAGACGGATTCTACATCATAATGTTCTAGATGGATGAGACGCTTGAATGTTATAGATTCACTGATGTATATGATGATTCCTGAGAGAGAGAGAGAGAGAGAGAGAGGAGAGAGAGAGAGAGAGAGAGAGAGAGAGAGAGAGAGAGAGAGAGAGATGGAGATGGAGAGAGACAGAGACAGAGACAGAGAGAGACAGAGACAGAGACAGACAGACAGACAGACAGGTAAAGGAAGACGGAAAGAGACAGAAATAGCAAGAGATGATTTGTTAAAACTTAACGAATCAGGATACATATACAGTTTGCAGTGTGTAGTGAAGAGGAGGAGGGGGGGGGGGGGGGGGGGGGGGGGGGAGAGGATATATAAAGGGAGAAGAAGAGGACAAGGCTGCTTCAATAAATACACAGTAGCAGATGTTGCCTTAAAAAATGACGTAACAGAATTATAACAACTGTTGTAAAAAGTAAAAAAAAAAAAAAAAAAAAAAAAGAAGAAGAAAATTTTAAAAGAAGAAGAAGAAGAAAGAAAGAAAAAAATAAGGTGGGTAGGTGGGTGGTGGCTGAGGTTGGAATAAATTAATTAAGAAATGAGAGAGGAGAGAGAGAGAGAGAGAGAGAGAGAGAGAGGAAGAGAGAGAGAGAGAGAGAGAGAGAGGAGAGAGAGAGAGAGAGAGAGAGAGAGAGACAGACAGACAGACAGACAGACAGACAGACAGACAGACAGACAGACAGACAGACAGAGACAGAGACAGAGTCAGAGACAGAGACAGACAGACAGACAAAGCTAGACACACAAACAGACAGAGATAGACACACAGACAGACACACATACAGTACAGACACACAGACGGACAGATAGAGACAGAGAAACACCAAACAGACACAGATAGACAGACAGTGACAGAAAAACAGACAGACAGACAGAAACAGTAAGCGCTACAGCTGTAACATAAGATTTTTAATATTAATGAATAGCCCATGTCATTGTGTGCTTAGTAATGGGAGGGAGTGGATGGGGGGCCGGGGGGGGAGGGGGGGGGGGATAAGAAGAGTGTGAAGAAAGAAAAGCGGACAAGGCCGAAGCAATAAAATTATACACAGGAGCAGGTGTAGGTAGGTAGCCTAGGACATAAACGTAACACGGCCCCTGAAGAGATGAGGAGAAGCGATGGAGGGAGTGTTAAGTGTGATAGGATAGGGGAGGGAGGGAGGGAGGGAGAGGGGGAAGATTGGGGGGGGGGGGGGTATCATAAAGGGAGGAGATAGAAAGGAGGATGTATGATACGAAAGAGACAAAGAGAGAGAGAGATGGGGTGAGAGAGGGAGGGAGGTAGGGAGGGAGGGAGGGAGAGAGAGAGAGAGAGAGAGAGAGAGAGAGAGAGAGAGAGAGAGAGAGAGATGAGAGAGGAGAGAGAGAGAGAGAGAGAGAGAGAGAGGAGAGAGAGAGAGAGAGAGAGAGAGAGAGAGAGGCAAGGCAAAGCAAGGCAAATTCTTTTATTCGAGGATAATGAATAAGCACTCGTGTGCTTTTTTTACATCCAGTCCCCGCCCTTATCAGGGATACATCAAGATTTTAAAAAAAGCACGTCTGATTAAACAACAACAATAATAATGACCCAAATACCAAGAGCAAGAAACAATACCAAGTAGCAAACAACAGACAAGAAATAAGAAAGCAATACATCAATAAGTTTTTTTTTTTCTTTTTAAAGGCACGCATTCAGAAACGAAAATAAGAAGTAAGAATCAAATGATGATTTGATTTGAAAAAAATAACGCAATAAAGAGCAAACATGAGAATATAATGAGGTAA
>CM060333.1:25327437-25329937 GCA_030674155.1 Stramonita haemastoma | reverse complement strand
ACAAATCTTTTGGTCTTCACCCACCCCACTAGTTATGTTTGATAGAGGGTTGTGGTCAAGAAGACCTGTGGAAGATCTGTGGATATAACACAACATAACTAAAAAGATTTACAACAAAGGTGGTAACTAAAACAATAACAACAAGATTGAATAAAAAAAGATAACATAAAAAGATAACTATGAAGATAAATAAAAGGATAGCTAAAAATCAACTACAAAGACAACTACAAAATAGCAATACAAAGATAACTACAAAGATAACAAAAAAATAAAAAGATAACTACAAAGATAGCTAAAACAAAAGGTAAATACAAGGATATAAAAACTATTAAAAAAGATAACTAAAAGAATAAACTACAAATATAACTAAAAACAATAGGTAACTATTAAAAAAAGTACTAGGAAAAGTAATTAAAAGATAACTTTTAAAAAAGCTACAAAATAAACGACAACAACAAAGATAACTATAACGATACTTAAAAAGATTACCAAAATATAGCTACAAAAAGAACTTTTAAAAAAAGATAGCCACAGAAGATAACTACACAGATAACCAAAAACACGATAAAAGATAACTACAAAGATAACTACACAGATAACAGATAGGTAGGGAAAAAAAAAGAAAAAAAAAGGAAAGAAAAAAAAAGATAAAAAAAAAGAAAGAAAGAAAAAGAAAGAAAGGGAAAAAAAGAAAGAAAGAAGAAAGAAAGAAAGAAAAAAAAAAGAAGTAAAGAAAGAAAAAAAAGGAAAAGAAATGAAAGAAAAGCAAAGAAAGAAGAAAGAAGAAAGAAAAGAAGAATGAAGGAAAAAAAAGGAGAGAAACGAAAAAGAGAAAGAAAAGAAAAGAAGAAAAGAAAGAAAGGAAAGACACAAAGAAAGAAAGAAAGGAAATAATGAAGGAAAGAAAGGAAAGAAACAAAGACACACAAACAAGAGAAGAACGTTGGGCATGACTGGACAAGAGAAAGAAGAAAGTCCACCCCTGACCCTGAAAAACCTGAGTGAATAAAAGACTGTAAATACTGCCAGGTAATCCCCCCCCCCCCCCCCCCCCCCCTCTCTCTCTCTCTCTCTCTCTCTCTCTCTCTCTCTCGTCTCTCTCTCTCCTCTGTTTTCTCTCTCTCTCTCTGTTTCTCTCTCTCTCTGTCTCTGTCTCTGTTTCTTTCTCCGTCTGTCTCTTTCTCTGTCTGTCTCTGTTTGTCTCTCTGTCTCTCTCTGTATCTGTCTGTCTGTCTCTTTCTTGTCTGTCTCTGTCTGTCTCCGTCTCTGTCTTTTCTCTCTTTCTCTTGTGCGCGCACGAATATACACACATGTGTGTGCGCGTGTGTGCGTGTGTGCGTGTGTGCGTGCGTGCGTGTGTGCATGTGTGTGTGTATGTTTGTGTGTGTGTGCGTATGTGTGTGTGTTGTGTATGTGCATGTAGGGGTGTGTGTGCATATAATTATGTGTATGTGCGTACTGCACACGTGAGGATATATGCATGCATGCACGCCCGCACACGCGCGCGCGCGCGCTCGTGTATGTGTATGTGTGTATTTACGCGTATGTGCACGCGCAAAAAACTAAACAAAGAAAAAATAAACAGCCTCACATTTCTATAGAATACAGAAAGAAAGAAAGAGAGAAAGAAAGAAAGAGCACATCCTTGAGCAGTGAAAGACAGCCTTCACTTCTTTACTATTCTACCTTGAGCTTGTGAGAGAGAGAGAGCAAAAGCAATGAAGCTGCAAAAACAACCTTTTCCTTTATCACTGAAGAGAAAGGTGTATGACCCACTTGTCCTTGACACGAAGTTCGGGGGGAAGGGGGGGGGGGGGTCAGGGAGCAAGGAAAAGTGGGAGGAGGGGGGTGGGGTGGGGTGGGGGGATTGGAGTGGGAGAGTAGAGGAGGATTATAGCTTTTGAGAGGGACAAAAAAAAAAGAAAAAAAAAAGAAAAAAAAAGAGAGATGGAAAAAAGAGAGAGAGAGGCAGGTAGTAGACGCGTGCGCTTTTGTCCTTAAGTAGGGAATTGTCCTCAAAGTGGATAGACTAGGTGCAGCTTGACGGAGATTACAACTTCTTTCTTTCTAGGGTCTGGAAACTTCTTGTAGAAAGTTTTCCTTTTTTTCTGGTTGTCCATGCACAGACATGCTCATCTAACGACAGACGATTGTAAATCTCACAATCCCAAAAATTGTCTGTGTGGAGTGTGCGAGTGGGGTAAAAACAAAAAGAAAGTTTTTTTTAAAGGAAAGTTAGTAAGTATATACAAACTTTGTGTTAACAGTCTCAGCTGCGCTTTTATGTGTATAATATCTTTTTTATTGTCATTAAACTGGATCGTGTTTTCCAAGTGTGTTGACAAACAACCGTGAGCTAAGTAGTTTAGACATGATTTTCAGTTCTGTGCGGACAGGTTTTGCGCTATCGAACACTCTGATTCAGTTAAGGACACGAAGTCCGTTTATTTCAGCCGCACCACACATGTGACTGTAAAGTCTCGTGTCCAATCCGTTCCGC
>CM060333.1:25259937-25289937 GCA_030674155.1 Stramonita haemastoma | reverse complement strand
CTCTCTCTCTCTCTCTCTCTCTCTCTCCTCACGCACGCGCGTGCCGTTACCGAAGTACGTTCTAAACACCAAAAAAGTTCTTTTGATTGACTAGTATGAAACATGTGAAAACACCGTCTGTGACCACTAAAACCAATGTTTCAAAGCAACTTGTTTTTGAATGGGATGCTTGCTCCATCTGTCCATTCACACGTTTATGACGCAGCACCACACAACCCACACACACACACACACACACACACACACACACACCATCACACACACACACACTAACCACACACACACACACACAACACAACACACACACACACACACACACACACCACACACACACACACACACACACACACACACACACACACACAACACACACACACAAACACACACACACACACACAACACAACACACACACACACACACACACACACACACAACACACACACAACACACAACACACACACACACACACACACACACACACACACACACACACACACACACACCACACACCACACACACACACACACAACACCACACACACCACACACAAAACACACACACACAACACACACACACACACACACACACACACATCACACACACACACACGTAATCACTTCCACCACACGATCCAACCATACACACACAACACACACCCAACATCTACAAACACCACATCCACACCACAACACAACGACATACACAACAGCACACTACTACAGCAAACACAACACATCAAACTACACAACAAACGATGTTCGAGTACAGCGAAAGATCTTATATGTTTGTTCGCTGTGTATATACGTGTATGTATGTATGTACTATGTATGTACGTGGCTTGTTTTCGTCGTTTCGGTTTTTTCCCCTACGCCTAGGATGGTGTTCACAATCAGTGGAATATTCCGTGTCATTTTTTTTTAAGTTGTATATATACTTATCGACCACTTTGTGTATGTAGGCTAGAACTCCCCCGTAGTCGGCATATGGTACCTTAATAGTGGGCAACAATAAATAAAACCCACCAAAACGATCTCATACACACACAAAAATCTCACCACAATAAAAAACCTCAGAGCTCTCTCTCTCTAGCCCAGGAATGGAAAAAAAAATATCTGGTTAACCAACTTCATGATTATAAACGTAAACGAGTAGGCCTAATTTACTGTGGGAAGTCGAAGTTGAGTGTAAATCCATAATGCAGTTTCCAAGAACGGAAGAACAGGTGAGATGGGTACATGTGTTGGTGACAGCCGTATCGTGTACAAAGACGCTAACTAAGCCACGGATTCTGGCATCCTAAAAATTTAATGATTCTGGCATCCTAGCAATGATTCTGGCATCCTAAAAATGATTCTGCGGACATCCTAAAAATGATTCTGGCATCCTAAAATGATTCTAGGCTGGACCTAAAATGATTCCTAGCATCCTAGCAATGATCCTAGTACCCTAGCGATGATCCTGGATCCTGACAATAATCCTGGTACCCTAGCAATGATTCTGGTACCTAGCAATGATCCTGGCATCCTAGCAATGATCCTGGCATCCTGACAATGAATGATCCTGGTATCCTGGCATGTCTGGTATCTGGCACTGATCCTGGTATCCTGGACTGATCCTGGCAAATCCTCTGACAAGAAAGTCATCACCATGTCTCCCATCTATCCACAAAGCAATGCCTAGATAGACTTGGAATTTCCGAAACCATCACCATGCTACACGACATTAAATACAAAGCAAAAACGTGTATCTCTATGTGTGTGTGTGTGTGTGTGTGTGTGTGTGTGTGTGTGTGTGTGTGTGTGTGTGTGTGTGTGTTGTGTGGTGTTGTGTGTGTGTGTGTGTGCTGTGTGTGCGTGCGTGCGTGTGTGCGCGCGGCGTGCTGTGCGTGTGTGTATGTGTGTGTGTGTGAAGGAGAGAGGAGAGAGAGAGAGAGAGAGAGAGAGAGAGAGAGAGAGAGAGAGAGAGAGAGAGAGAGAGAGAGGAGAGAGAGGGAAGAGAGAGCTCAGGAACTCAGGATTTTGATTGTAAGGCCACCGGCCTATATACAAGGGGTAGATATTTTGACAAAAGAAATTGCAAACAAAACAGTACAACAAACATAAATAATGTTGGCATTGTAAAGAGCAATTTTCAAAGAGACATGAACTACTTCAACTTTTAGTACACCAATTTCACTTAACAAAGTTCTCGAGCTTTCAGACCATAGGATATAGATCTATACATACCCAAAATGTCGCAATTGGCAAATATTTTCACTATTCAAAATAGTTTGAAAGCATTGTTCGTTTGAGTTTGAGAAGTATTTTGACAGGTATTTTCTCTCTTAAGTATGTTGACTTCGTACATTCAAATAGAAAAAGGATTTCAATTTCAACTTGTCACAAAAAGGGCACTTTTTAAATTCATCATTACATCTGTTATTTCCATTTAAATTACCAATTACAAGTCGAAATCTAACCTTTATATCGCTGAATTTACCTATCGTGATAGCAGTAAGGTATTTTTCAGGATGTAACGGTGATTTGAATGACTGAAACGTTTCAAATCTGTCCCTGTCAGTTGAGAGGGAGAGAGAATGAATTTCTCTGTTTCTGAGACAATAAAGTATTGGAATTTGGAATGAACTTGGAATTTGGAATTTGAAATTGAGAGAGAGAGAGAGAGAGAGAGAGAGCAGAGAAGAGAGAGAGAGAGAGAGAGAGAAGCAGAGAGAGCAGAGACGAGAGAGAGAGAGAGAGAGAGAGAGAAGAGGAGAGGAGAGAGAGAGAGAGAGAGAGAGGGAGAGAGAGAGAGAGAGCAGAGAGAGAGAAGGAGAAGAGAGAGAGAGGAGAGAGAGAGAGAGAGAGGAGAGAGAGAGAGAGAGAGAGAGAAGAGAGAGAAGAGCGAGAGAGAGAGAGAGAGAGAGAGAGAGAGAAGAGAGAAGAGAGGAGAGAGGAAGAGAGAGAGAGCAGGAGAGAGGAGAGAGAGGAGAGAGAGAGGACGAGGGAGAGAGAGAGAGACAGACAGACAGACAGACACACAGACAGACACACAGACACACAGACAGACACAGACAGACACACAGACACACAGACACACAACAACAGACAACAGACAGACAGACAGACAGACACACAGACAGACACACAGACAGACACACAGACGACACAGACAGACACACAGACACACAGACACACAGACAGACACACAGACAGAACACAGACAGACACAGACAGACACAGACAGACAGACAGAGCAGAGACAGACAGGCGTGCATACTTTTGACAGAAACATGCATACACTGTGCAAGGTCACTGACTTCAATGAACCTCTCCAGAAAGTTCCTCCGTGTCTGTGGTTTCTGGCAGCATTAGGCTAGCCGACAGAGGACTATGATTGAACATAGAATTATTATATTGCCTGGAAATGCAGGAATGATCATGACAGTTTGACACCGACCATATCGAATGAAAACAAGGTTGTAAGATGTGTGTGTAGCTCTGTGCTGTGTGTGTGTGTGTGTGTGTTGTGTGTGTGTGTGTGTGTGTGTGTGTGTGTGTGTGTGTGTGTGTGTGTGTGTGTGTGTGTGTGTGTGTGTGTGCGTGTGTGTGTTTATTTTTTATTTCATTTTTTTTTTTTTGTATTCTTTTATATCGAGGATAATGAGATAAGCAGGCTTGTGCTTTTTTTTTTTTTTTTACATCCAGTTCCCGTGTGTGTGTATGTGATTGTGTGTGTGTCATGCATGCACGTGCGTGCACACACACACGCGGCACACCTGCACACTTTTCACTGTTTGCCTGCAGGCTGGCAGCTTTGCTTGTTTGTTCACAACCTGTGTTGTATGTAGCCTATCCCGCCCAACATGCACCCAGATCAGAATGTGCACACGTACGCGTAGGCTATACACACACAAGCCTGCACGAAACTGTGCCAACTCACATGTGCACAAGGATGCATAATAAGCAAGCGGACGTTAAGTACCCATAACTGATACGTACATGTATACGTCTTACAGTAGTGTACGACCTACATTCTTGCAGTGTTGTTACCTTGTGGTAGGAAGATAGATAAGAGAAGAGAAGAGAGAGAAAACGTAAAGCCTAAAGGCAAATCTCCGTCGACGTACGTGCCGATAGTCACACGAACGTAAAGTGATTCAGCTGTTTAACCTTGAAAGGAGGGATTGGTGGATAGAGTGGATGGGTTCAGAAGGATGAGGTGGAAAATCGATCAGTTAGTTATCTGTCGTCATCTCTCTCTTTTTGCAATATTAAAACATGCTGTGGCCAGCTCACTGATATGATATATTAGGAGCAACCAACCGAGGGCGACATAATTATGAGTGAGTGTGTACCGGTGCTCTTGCATGTATAAAATTAATTATGCATCTATGATTAGAGTTGACATGAGTAATGACTGACGTCATGCCACATATATGTCACTGTCTTTAATTTGGGTGCGATGCCAATCTAAGTATCTTCTACCTTTAAGCAGTTTGAAAGTGTGTGTGTGTGTGTGTTGTGTGTGTGTGTGTGTGTGTGTGTGTTGTGTGTGTTAGAGACGCAAACGCAAACGCAATTTTACTTTACGAGGGTAATAGATTAAGTTACAAGACTTTTTTTCATCCAGCCCTCTAAGAAAAGAAAATAATAACTCCAAGAAAAACAAAACAATTGATACAAAAGAACATACACAAACATGGATACCAATAATGCACAAGAAGGAGATAAATTGAGAGGAGAGAGAGAGAGAGAGAGAGAGATGAGAGAGAGAGAGAGAGAGAGAGAGAGAGAAGAGAGAGAGAGAAGAAGAAGACAAACAAGTAAGGAAACAGGATATATATGTTACACTAACACATCTTGGGAAGGAGATATGTTATATCATATTGTTTCATCAAAAGATTATGAAAAATTATTTTAAATTTTGTCAGATTAGTTTCATTTTTTAATTGGGATGGAAGCCTATTCTACAGCCACCCCCAGAATATGCCAGGCTTGATTTAAATAGGATGATTTTAGGTAGAGGTAGATCAATCAAATGAGAGTGTCCAGCATTATTTACTGTAAAAATGCTTTGTAATATGGATGGGGCATTTCCATGTAAGATCTTGTGCATCAAAACTCCTTTGTTAAAAAGAAGCTTGGATTTATGGGGAAGAATATTATTCTCCGAGTGGTCAGCTACTGTTAAAGAAGATGATTTGTTTAAGATAAGCTTTATGGCGCGTTTATGCACTCTTGCTATTAATTTAAGGAGATTGTTGCTGTCCATATCCCACAATGTAGATGCATAATCAATAGAAGTTTGAATGTATGAATAAAAGAATATTTTTCTGGCATGCAGAGTTAGGAAAAAAAATTCTTACCGAGTTGGTATACCTTTGAGGCAATGATTTTTGACAGTTTTGGGATGTGGGCAGACCATAATAGGTTGTTATCAATGGTTATCCCTAAAATTTTGTGATTTGAGACTTCCTCTATTTTTTTCACGACACCAAAGAATGGCCAAAAGAATGGACACAGTCTCTTGTAATACCCCTGCCAAAGAAAGGAAACCTCAAACAATGCCAGAACTACAGAACCATCAGTCTCATAAGTCATCCTAGCAAGATCATGCTGCAGGTAGTCCTCAACAGACTGAAAAACCAAGCGGAAAAAACTCCTGGCAGAAGAACAAGCGGGCTTTAGACCAAAACGCAGCACAATGGAACAAATTTTCAATCTGAGAATTCTGATAGAGAAGCATCTCCAACACCAAAAAGACTTGTACCACAATTTCATAGACTTCAAAAAGGCCTTTGACAGGGTATGGCATGACGGCCTCTGGCAAGTACTCAGGCACTTCAACATTGACAGCTGTCTAATTGAAGTCATCAAAGCTCTGTACGAGAACGCAGAAAGTGCAGTTTTTATGAATAATCATGTGGGCGAGTTCTTCAAGACCACGGTTGGGGTTCGCCAGGGCTGCCTTCTCTCACCTGTACTCTTCAACCTCTTCCTCGAAAACATCATGACAGAGACACTGCAAAACCACCACACTTCCATCTCCATTGGTGGAAGACCCATTTGCAACCTCAGATTTGCAGATGACATTGACCTTATGGGCAGCAGCAAACAAGAACTGCAAATCCTCACAGACAATTTAACAGATCGAGCGAGCACATACGGCATGGAGGTCAGTACAGAGAAATCAAAGATCATGGTCAACAGCGCGAGTAATGACATCACGGAAATAAAGATGAATGGAGAAACACTAGAAGAGGTGAGCCAATTCAAATACTTAGGCTCCATCCTAACAAAAGATGGCACATCAAACAATGAAGTGAAAGCTCGCATTGCAACAGCAACATCTGCTCTAGTCAGACTCGAGAAGATCATCAGAAGCAACAACATCAGCTTCTGCACCAAATACCACCTTTACAAATCCCTCGTGATATCTATCCTCCTATATGGCTGTGAATCATGGACTCTGACAGCAGAGTTAGAGAGGAGAATCCAAGCATTCGAGAACAAGTGCCACAGAAGACTCCTCAAAATATCATACAAAGAACACAAGACCAATAACTATGTGAAAGAAGAAATAAAAAAGCGTGTGGGCCCCCAAGAGCCTTTGCTCTCCACCATAAAGAGAAGAAAGCTGATGTGGTTTGGTCACACCACAAGACACAACACCCTAGCAAAAACCATCCTGCAAGGAACAGTCGAGGGCAAGAGAAGAAGAGGCCGCCAAAAGAAATCATGGGTTGACAACATCAAAGACTGGACCGCCCAACCCCTGCAACACCTCCTACTAGCCACACAGGATCGTGAAGCATGGAAAAAGATCTCTGTTGCGTCTTCTCTCATGTCCCCCCTACGTCCTTTGGGACATGGGACTGAGTGAGTGAATATAGAGCGGTGGTAGATCGATATTAAGGTTCTGTCATTTCTGTCTTGTAGAAATGAGCATAAATTTGGTTTTCTTTGGATGAAGTGCCATGTGGTTTATTTAAGTCCATTCCAGAAGCACATTAATATCTTCTTGCAAATTGCGAAAGACTTGACACGAGTTAACATGGTTAATATCAATAGTGGTGTCATCTGCAAATAAGTCACAGGAAGCTTTTGTAAATAAAGGGAGATCATTAATGTAAACAGAAAATAATGCGGGGGACCTAGAATAGAACCCTGTGGTACACCAAATTTATTTGGTAGAAAAGGTGAACAATATTTGTTAACATAAACTTGTTGTCTGTCAGAAAGGAAGGAAGATATAAGCTTTAAGGCATCAGAAGATTGTTTATAATATACAAGTTTCCTTATTAGCAGATTGTGGTCGATAACATCAAAGGCCTTCGCAAAATCTATAAATAGAACTCCTGTAAATTCTTTTTTATTAACATTAACTAACCATCTGTCTATAAGTTTAACAAGGGCAGTGTGGCATGAATGATTTGCTCTGAACCCAGACTGATTGGGGTGTATAAGGCTATTTTCATTTAAATGAGTAAGTAGGCATTTGTGTTTCTCTAATGGTTTTGAAAGGACAGATAGAATTGAGATGGGTCTATAATTAGAGGGATCGTTCGATCTCCTGATTTATACAAGGAGAGAGAGAGAGAGAGAGAGAGAGAGAGAGAGAGAGAGAGAGAGAGGAGAGAGAGAGAGAGAGAGAGAGAGAGAGAGAGAGAGAGAGAGAGAAGGCCTATTGCATCAATATTTTAAAAAAAAACATATACAATAAAACATCCACACAAAAGCTTTCTCACTAAAAACATTGCTATGACATACAGGGAGAAAGGTGTGGTGGTGTAGTGGTGGTGGTGGTGGTATGTGGTGTGGTGTGTGTGCGCGCGCGCTCGCGTGTGTGTGTGTGTGTGTGTGTGTGTGGTGTGTGTGTGTGTGTGTGTGTGTGTGTGTGTGTGTGTGTGTGTGTGTGTGTGAACCAAGCATATTGAAGTGTGTGTGGTGTGTGTGTGTGTGTGTGTGTGTGTGTGTGTGTGTGTGTGTTGTGTGTGTGTGTGTGTGTGTGTGTTGTGAACAAAGCATATTGAAGTGTGTGTGTGTGTGTGTGTGTGTGTGTGTGTGTGTGTGTGTGTGTGTGTGTGTGTGTGTGTGTGTGTGTGTGTGTTTACAAATTATTTTCTGGCTTATTCTTCAGTGCCATGTCAAAACGCGGTGCTGCTCTCTTGCCGCTCATCCCTGTACATATCACCACATTAATTTATCACCACAGGCTCACTCACACGGCTGAATGTGGTGTCCTTAGACACATTTCTTGTCCGTATCTGGATTACGACATTAGACTGCACGAAAACAGTTAAAAAGTAACTTGAAATTACTATGTTTCAGTCACACATACTGTAGTGTGGCTCATTAATAATGCTAATATTATGGGACCGAGGTGTGCCATTCCAGACTTGTAAACACTAACATTCTCTTTTAAACTGCTTTTTGTTTTGTTGTTATTGTTTGTTTGTTTGTTTGTTTCTTTATTTAATTTTGGTTTATCACCCACATAAACACATGACTCAAATTAATTCCAATAAAAAGATATTACCTAAATAAAAACTCTATCGAGACAGCCAACATAACACAAGTAGGCATGCTACTCCATAAAAAAGTAATGTAAATGTTATATTAGGTAAATGCAAACATAGACGGTTTTTTTCTCCAGAAAAATCGGTTGTTTTACCCGATTCTCACGCTCACTAAGACAAAATAGGAATTGCCCAGATCTGGAATCGTTTGTCTTACAATGTCATGTGCAGTCTACGCCATTGGCAGACCATCTGAAGAAGATGGTTTTTTCTAAAATTAAAAAAAAAAAAAAAAAAAAAATTACAAGATGGTCTTTTCCCTCCCCCCCTCCAGTTTCCTGACTCAGGGAGAAGATACCTCCATTGAGCATGTCCATTTTACGACAAAAACCCCTTTACGACACAACAGCCGTACTATACCTCGCTCTGATCCAGCAGAGGCAGCTAGGAGTGCTCAGTTGTTTCGCTGCCGCATGGCTACCACTCCTAAATGGCCCTGCCCTGCCCCTCTGCTGCTGGGTCACCTTGGCGCTGTTCAGTGGCCCGTGTATGTTTAGATGTACCATGTACGTATCAACACTTACAGAGGCTTCGATGGAGAGCAATAATTTTAAGAGGCAGAGCTGGAGTCGACAGGGGATTGTATGCTTTACGTACAGTACACCTTTGGTTTGTTTATTTGGGGGAATTATTTTTTGTTTTCGTTTATTTTGGGTTTTTTGTTTTGTTTTGTTTGTTTTCGGGTGTTTTTTTTTCTTTTTTTTGGGGGGGGGAGGGGGGAGGGGGGTCTGTTATTTGTTGACTTTGCTGTGAGTTGGGGGAGGCGGGTCTTTGTTTTGTTGCTTTTATTCAAAACTTTTTTTTTTTTGCCTGGTTTTATTTTTTTCTGTTTTGAAATTGTCCTTTGTTAGTTTTTTTCAAAATTCCCCACAGACAAATAATTGACTTCATTATAAGCGTGACCAGGAAACAAGACCGAAAAGAGAGACATGAATTTTCGAGAGCTGACATGGGCAGGGGATGCATGCCGAGTTCCATTATTTATGGGAATGAATAAGAGAGAGAGAGAGAGAGAGAGAGAGAGAGAGAGAGAGAGAGAGAGAGAGAGAGAGAGAGAGAGAGAGAGAGAGAGAGAGAGACAGACAGACAGACAGACCAGACTCAGAGAGAGAGGGAGAGAATGAAAATCAGACGTCTTCAAACAAAACTTTGCTGATAGAAAATTACACACACACACACACAGTATAACACATAATTCACAAGACAGGCCCACAAGCACACGCACACACACAATGAATGCATACCCACAAAATAAAGATTTATTTTCTTCAAGTTTTATTTTCAGATTTGGCATCATAAACGTACAAAACACAAGCTCTCTAACCAAACCACAATGCATAACAACGCATCAGGTCATCAACAGGAAGTAGTAATTCAATCTTTGATTAAAAAAAAAAAAAAATCGTTTGCTCTGTTCTTAAACTACACACACATACAAACACACACCAAAACCAACAACAAAATGGTACAAGTATCTGGAAACAAATTTTTCGATACTGTATACCTAAAAATGCCATTCTGTGAAAACCCCTCTCCTCTCTCTCTTTTTGACGCTGTAATACTGTCACTCAAAACTGGTCACAAACTAACTACCAATGCAACCAACCAACAAGCTTCAACACCACCATACTGGTGAATTTTCAGCTGTTGGAAAGTCCTGTTCTGACAGCTATCTACCTTCTAATGACAAGTACGCATCAGGCTTGTTAGAATAAAAAAAAAAAAAAACAAAAAAAAAACATATCCAATCAAAAGACCAGCTAAAGCAAACCAGCTTTATTCATTGACAACAATTATAATATTACACGGGAGTTTGTACTGATTTCACACATGCAGGTTTACACACACACACACACAACACCGGTACACTCCTATTCAAAAAAGCATACTTTTGAGCTGCATACGATGCATACTCAAGTCTCTTACACACACACACACACACCACAATACTTCTCTCACGACATGCCCAGTCATTTCACACACGTCCCAGTACAATGGATTTGACAAGTTTGATAGAACATCGGGTAAGGGGTTTGTGTACTCTGGATGGACAGGCAAGGAATAGGATGGTGAATGCTGCTTCACAGGTTGGTCATGGCACAAATAAGCAACCCCAGTGCTGATTTAGCTCTGTTTATTATCACGCATTTATATATATAACAGCTGCTCTTTTCATCACCAATATGATGATTTCATCTGAAAGATTTCAAACCATAGGTCCATCACTTGCTTCTTTCTCACCGTTTTCTTCTTCTTTCAACATCTCGTGTTTCTTTCTCTTGCAGCATTTGCACTCTGTCTCACACCACCCAGATCTCGTTCATGCACAGGACGTTTTAAACAATTCAATCAGACGACTCGATCTGATGACATTTCATATTTCATTCTTAGTTCTGTACACTTCCTCACTTTCCCTCATCATGCTTTTGGGTCTCGATGCAAACCTCATGTGCCATTACTGTCATGCTTTTAACTGCTGTTAATTTGAAATTCAAAGCACTCTCATTGCTTGCCAAACTTTGACCATAGTAATGTTGAACATTCACAACTGAAAGAAAAAATATGCAGAAATTACAAGAATAAAAAAAGCCAAACAAAAAAGCAACACAATTTTCAAACAAGAAATGCCTCATTCCAGAAAGATGTGATGCTGAAAAAAAAAAGGTGTTTTTTTCTCTCAGCATTGCACCTTTCTCAAAATCGAAACTGAAGTAGAAACAAAGAAGCAATTCACTTCTTTCCTTGTTTGAGACTGTGTGCAGCAGAATGAACTGAATAAAGCACTCTACGAAATTTATAGTGCATTCCGAGCCGAAGCACTCTCTCATCAAAATATTCTTCCATGTTTGTCTTCTCTGTGACAGCAATTGCGAAATTCAGATAGCATCGAGTCAAGGACCACCAATGTGACATCTCATCCAAAAGACTGATGCACAGCCCAGTATGATTTTAAGATTTGGGAGAGGTGCAGCCAGAACCTATACATACAGAACATCAGGCGATGACTCCTGTCTCAGAGACACACTACCAAAGCCTTTTTAACCCTTTGCTGGGCACAGCAAAATCATTTGTCACCTTCCTGCTGGGCAGAGAAAATGGAGGTGGATGGCTTGTGAGTGGGTGTATGTATTTAACATGCAATAACTCTACAATGGTCAGGTGGATTTTGATGAAATAAAAACAGCAAGATGCAGAAATGAATAAAGAAATTGCTAATACCCAATTTTTGTCATTATTTTTATTTTCTTTTAGAATTATAATGCATAAACACACAAAGTCATTGATTGGTTTGCGTGTGTTACAGTTAGCGTTGCAATAACTTCAGAATGCGTGCATGGATTTTGATTAAATAAAAACTAAAACATTAAGAAACAATTATAGAAAAGATATTTTCAACCTACTGTTGGTTTTATAGTTTTTTTGATAAATGGTGCACGAACACATCGAACATTCCGACGACCGCCATTTTTGTTTACCGATGATCGCGATCAGCTTAACGTTTAAGTTTGAGCCGCTGCCGTATCAAAATCCCGAATAGCAACCAAATAACAAAATATATTAAGTTCTGAACCATTGCCGAACTTGAAATCCGCGATAATTTCCCCAAATCTAAGAGTAGAATTCAAAACGAGTATCGGCCGTGTTAGATTTGACGATCGATTTTCGTCTCGAACTTCGCCGTAGTCAAAGTCGTCTCTCTCACTTCAGTCAACAAACTCAGAAGTGCACACACTACTAGGATCGATTACATCGATATTTGAGCCTAGATACACATCTCACAGCGTCATATTTTCGGCATGGAAGCTGTAAAAATGATCGTACATGTCGGGTTCGAAGATAGCATCCATCTTGGAAAAATTTGCGATTTTTTTCCTCCAAAACTTGCAACAAACTCACTCCAATCGCCGCCATTTGTAATAAACATGCGGAAGTCTCGCGGGCAGTCTCGTGGCTTCTATATTCACAAGATTTGAAGCGAGATTGGCGGGAATTTCGAATGTATGATCGCTCTAAAGTGACGGTCATGTCGCCGGGCGCTTTGGGGCGTTTTGCCCAAGGACAGGGTCGGGCGCTTTGGGCGTTGTGCCCAGCAAAGGGTTAAATAAGTCAAAACATAAAATTAATGAGAGCTTTGTGAAAGCCATCTGAAAAGCAGTGTTTTCCATAAATCACAACCAAACATGCACAAGATTTTTTAAAAAAAGAAAAAAAAGGAGGGTTTGATCAGGTTTTTGTACAGAAGCTGGAAAAATAATGCATGTTTACTGCATCGTTATGTCATGACAATTCTCCGGAAAACTAGCAGACAACTGATAACCAGCAGTACAGACATTATCTTCTTCCCTTCTCACACTCTGTTTTTGAGCAAAGACAATGTTACCTGTGACATCACTGTAGTTCAAAGATGAAAAAAAATTCTGTGAGCTACTAGTGTGCTTCCAGTGTAAGTATAGTGAAATCACATTTGGAATGGATTTAAAGGATGAAAAATTTCGTACTTAAATATTTCAACTCTGCACAAAAGCTTACACAAAATTTGTTCTTTCCAAATGTACTTTACGTTGATCACACTGAAGAGAGAGGGTAAAAAGAGTGTGAGAATCTATTTCAAGTTATTACTTTAGGCTGTAACTTCCACTCATACCCACAGTCTTAACATTTTCTATATTTTCAAAGCAAGGGGTTTTGATCACTGGGCAGAGATAAAATAGGTATGCATTCTCTGGACTGGACATGTGGAAGAGTTTCCTTACTTTCATTGATACTTGTCAGAATTTCCTTGTAAAAACTTGCTTTTAAGATTTTTCAAGTAAAAACTCAAACACACCTAATGGCATAATTAAGGTACACATCTGCTACAAAAACATGACCGCTGCTACAAACTGGTACATTGGAGAAGCAACACAATTTACCCACTGCAATAAATACAAAACGCCAAATGATTGTCCTGGCAAAGTCATGTTTTGTATCATTGCTACAGACTTGAACACAAAACAGTATCATCATAATATATCAACAGACTTTGGGATGGCATAAATCAATTTCTACACCTTCACATCCCTAGTGGGATAAGGCAAAAGAAAGAAGGAAGACGGCTTGTATCAATGACATAAAAAGGAAAAACTTGTAATGCCAGATTCAGACTACTTGGAAATGATCAAAACTGCTAGGAACTATGTTAATTTACATCTATTACAGTTGTTCTCATAAAACTACCAACAAAAATTTTATTACATGTGAATTTCAATAGTTAATTTTGATTTCAAAATGAAAATTCAACCACAAGTCATGTTTGAATACAAACGATATCAATGAACTGTTTGACATTTCCTGCACCTTTGGTGGCAGAATAATTTGAAGACTAGAAAAAACACGCGTTTGGGTATTATACATGTATGTATAGTGGGTACCGCTCTAAAATGACAAACAGCACGGAATGATCTAGAAATGAATGTACTGTCACATCTTTGCTCAGGTACTCCAGCCACTTCATCATACACACAGTTACTTCCAACATGCTTTCAAATATCAGCTATACCCAATTCGTAACAACCAACAATTTATGATATGTATCTTATAAAATAACACTCAAACGTGGAACTCTTCTTACTTCTTCTCTCAGACTGATCTTACCAACACACAAGTGCATGCTCGTTTTCAAACAAGGATGGGGAAAATAAAATTGCAACCTTTCCTGTGTGCTATCTATCTATCTATCTATCATACAAGCCAATTTCTGTCTGTTTCCAAGCATAGCACCTCCCCTGCTGACTGAAAGACGGTGGGCCACAGTGCTGCTGGTCACAGCTTAAGTTGGATGGATGCGTATCCCTTCCTCAATGTATCGAGCAAACCCTTTCCATTATGATTTTGAAAAACAAAAAAAAGAGAAGAAAAAAAAAACCCAAAACGCAGAAAATTCTTTTGTGGAGATGTCAGTCATTCCATTGCCCAAATATTCTAAAAGGGGAATAAAAAAAAAAAAAAAAATCCAAGATTTAATCATGTACATGGAAATCAACCCAAGACCACAAACTCATACATACCCAGTCACTCACTCAATGATGGACAAAGTGAATGTGCGCAACCTGTGCTCACTCAAATGTCAACAAGTCCTACCTACCCTTCACAGAGAGTGAGGAGGGGCAAAAAAAAACTGCAATGATTCACGATGGCACTACCCGCCACCAGTGGAAAGCCAAATGGTGTCATCTAGAGTGAAGAAGGTATCACAGCTCGTCTGTAATTGCTTTGTCTGTCCCTCACCCTAATCATCGCAGCAGTCAACTTCTTCGCCCATTCACTCGCTTTTCTCTCCACCTCTCAACCCCTGATCCACATCATCAGATAACTAATCTCAAACTGGTTGCCTGCCAGCAATGCTGTCAAGACACGTTCATTCACACAAGGCCTGTTGTCGGCCACCAAATTCAAAATGTTTCAAGATCTTTTTAAAAATTCAGCACCACTTTGAGAGAGGGGGGAAAATGGTAGCACTTTCAGTGCCTCTTTCAAGGAAAAAAAAAAAGAAAACCCAACCAGAGCATTGTTCCAAATCTTCCAATAATATCAACGACAAAGTTTCAGCCCTAGGCTACCAGCAGGCTACCCTTTCTGTCCTTCTTCCAACACAGTTTGTTCATTCAAACTTGCTGCAGCTGGGAGTGGATGCTCTGTGAAGAGCCCAGCCAGCACATTCTGATTGATCACAGCCTGCTATGCTACTTGTCTGGTCTTCGGGTCCAGTTCCAGTCACTGTTGGATGGTGGAAGCAATCTGTGTGTAGCTTATGAAGGAAAATCACAGGATGCGCAGAGGGCAGTATGGTGAGTGGGGGGGTTGGGACCGGTGCCACCACTACGTCATGTAGTGATTGACAGCTCTCAATGCGTACAACAGCTCGGCCTGCATGCGTGCCTCCATGATCATGAAGTTGACATGGACCTGGAACACAAGACGAGACAAAACATAAATAACACTCGTCTACAGCACTTTTGGGGTTAGAGGTTTATGGCCAAAAATATACATAAAAAAAAGATTTTAGAGTCCTTTGTGTCATTTCAAAAAGCAAAAATATTTCTTTCTTTGTCCAATTGATTCATTAACTAAAACCATGGTTTTCTTCTCCCCAGCATGACTATGAACTATGCAGTCAGTCCAGCATACCACTTTCATAGGGTCTACAATATGAATGTAGCAGGCAAGAGTCTCTGGACTAAAACTACACAATACTGAAAATGAGAAAAAAATATAATCAGCATTCTAAGTGGAGTGAACACAATATAGTTAACTGCATTGTTCATCATTCCTTTATCTTTCTATTCAATCACTATCTTTTCAAACACACACTGACACAACCATGACTTGCCTACCCTATCACAGCTTGAACTAAACAGCCATAAAACAAAACTACTCTTACAAAAAAAAAGTACTCATCAACTCCTTGTCCAACATACTAGTAAAAGACATTACTTAGGTCTCACATACTTTCTCACAAACAGCAAATAGATCTATTTTCATCAGAGAAACCTGCTGCAAACAAAACAGCTTTCCTATAATTCTCATCATTCAGCTGACTGTTTCATCCCCTCACCTTTTCAGAGTGTTTGAAGGCTTTCATGACCTCGTCACAGTCTCTCCTGGACACACGCTCAGGATAGCAGGTGACGGTCTTGATGTACGTCTTCAGACCCCTCTGCAGCATCTGGTTCACCTGAGCGTAGTCTAATCATCGTGACGGATGCCATACATGCAGTGGATTAATACCAGATGGCTTGGCGGAAAGCAGTCGTATCCACTTCGTCGTTGTCCCCCATACTGTAACATACCAAACAACACTTTGTTCAATCTACTGCTCGTCACTGTACACACTTTTTGTTCATGTTCGGAATCTACTACGCCCATTAGGAGGTTTTAGGAGGATGGAACTATTTATCCTTTTAATTCAATGAGTGTTTTTTTTTTCAAAGGAACTGAGCTGACAAGGTCCTTGCTGGTGAATGAAAAGAATTATGATTAACATGATTCAGCTGTATTTAAGATGAAGCAGACCTACACATAACAAACCCTGCTGGTCTTTTCTCCTCAAATGCAAGATTCCGACCACTGTCTGAGAGAAGTGATCAATACGTTACGTTTTATCATTAATCTACCTCTAAGCCATCTTCGAGCTGATGAATGCTTTTATCTGGTACAGAAATGAACTCATACAAATTTAAGCAAAAGATTTGACTTTCTTCACAAAGTCATATATATCAATTTTTTTTCACAATGGCGTAAACAGAATTATTTGCAGATGGGACTTGTAAGCATTCCCGACATTTTGCAAACAAAAATGTTTTTATTACTACTGTCATTACATTTAAAAGCTGGAATATAAAACAAAAAGGACTACTCACGTGTTGTAGGTTAAGTTGAAAGCTATGTCGAATTTCTGGTCGAGTATGTGACCAATGTCGTTGTAGAGGCGATTCACAAGGGGGTATCCATGATCTTTCCACGAGTAGTCCTGAACACGGAATGTTTGAATGTCATCGTGCGGCCGTTTGGCAAAGTCTGAGTACTCAAATTCAATGTCTGTCACAAAGCGTTCTGCTTCCTTCCTCCTTGAAGATTTCTCTTTCGTTGGCACAGAAACTGAAACAAAAAGCAAACACAAACACAAATTAAAACTTTCTTCCATGGAGTTTTGGGGAAAAAATTATTTTTTAAATCCAGTGTACGATTAACAAAATTTGTTGAAAGTTCAAGAAGAGTTGGAATGTATAAGAACAATGGCAAGGATGGTTTTTGCTTTTGTTTGCAGTTTTCTAACAAACCAACTTTTTTGGGTCAAATTTATGTTTTTCAATTGTGCACAGCTTAGTGTTACTGTCTCACCAAAAGCTACAGACAAAAGAAAACTACTAGCAGTAAACAATTTTACTGCAGTTCTTCTCCAAAATATAGATCAGTAAGCACTTATATTCAACATGAACTGGTACAAAGCAAAAACAATAACAACAAAGTACAGTGTGACCAGCTTCCCTACATGGCAATGGATCACGACAGACAACAGACAGACAGACAGACAGACAGATAGACAGATAGGCAGGCAGGCCGACACTCACTTTCTACACTCTGGATTTCCACAGACTGGAATCGCTTCAGAAGCTCCTCCTGTGTAGGACAGTCCTCGTCCTCGATGCAAGACATCATCTTCATCTTCTCCATCAACAGCTCCAAGTTCGGCCCATCCAGTAACTGCACACACCAAACACAAGACACATTTATTTTTTTTTTATCTCAACTTTTTTTTTTTAGGGGGATGGGGGGGTGGAGGTGTAGAGGAGAGAGGGATAGGGGTCTTTCAATTATTGCTATAGAGATACAATGGTATGTTTTTACTGACAAGTTGTTTTCCTTTTTTCAGTGATATTTTCTTCACAGTGAAAAGTTCTAAGAGAAAAAGATTTCTTTTTAAAATCTTGGTATAACCTGCTGCCATGAAACAGGATTTGCAAACAATGCTCACAATAAAGTTATGTACTTTCGTTTTTTCAAGGAAGCTAAACACAATAGGTTACTGTCATACAAAACAATGGGAATATTTCATGTCCTGTTACAAACTCAAAGCGATTATTATTCAAGGAATGTTAAGTAATGTCCTAAATGAAGCTTTTTATGTTTTCAACAGTTTAACAAATTAACTGTAATTTAGTGTATTTCTTGTTTACCAGAAATGCAGACAGTCCATTTTGCACAGTTACACACACACACACACACTTAAGAAAAAATGCACCAAACATTCAACCACATGTTTTCCATTTCAAACATGGTTATCATATATATATGCCAACTTTCAAAAGCCATTCAGATAACGACCACACTATGCATAAATCTATAGATACTTACATTTGAATTCAACTCTCCGGATGAGTCACTGGAATAATCTGTTTCCTCCTCTCCACTGGAGGAAGAGAGCAGAGTCCCAACATGGTTCCGTTCAGGGCTGATGCCACAGCCGTATACAAAGGAGCTCAACGTGTGGAAGTGGATCATTATCATCAATGCCTGCATCAGCTCTGATAACGACCAGTTGTTGGCACCACGCAGCAATTTCTGTCAAAAAACAAAGAAGTCATTTCCAATTTAATGACAAAGAATTTAATTAAGTTTGCATTTCTTATCTTCCTCCTCCCTTTATTCTTTACTTTCTTATAAGTTTTTATTCAACTTTAAATATGACTATAATTTTTTTTTCTTGGATCATTTTAGGTCCCCCCCCCCCCCCCCCCCCCCCCCTTCCAAGTACATTGTCCCAATTATCTTCTTTACTTCCCACAACAGGGCTATGCACAACGTTTAACATAATTTTTATGGAATAATGGTTAATTCTGATTCAATTTCGCATTTAAAAATTACACATGTAATCACTTTTCAACTTTGAAAAGTCTGAACAGAATATTATGGGAAACCCCCCCCCCCCAGATAACTTCAAAACACACACAAAACTAACAAAGCTTTCTTCTGCCGGTGGCAACTTTACAACACCTGCGAATACTGACCTCTAAGTGTTCCTTCTTGAGCAACCAGGGCCTGTGAGCCAGGATGTTGTTGACCTCAGACAGGTTGCGCAGCTTCTGTGGCACATGGTCCAAGCCTCGCAACCACAGGGGATCGCCATTGTTGATCAGAAACTCGTGAGCGTGTAACCTCATCAGGTACAGGCACTGGTGTCTGGCTGCTGCCTGCACAACACAGACAATCATCTGGTCAGCATTTTGGGCAGCTTTGACACTGGCTATGATAGCAAACGTGTCTGTCACACTCCTGCATTTATCAGTTAATTAGAGCAACGAGTGAAAGATGGGATAAATTGATTCTCATGACTATGAAAAATTGAATCTGTGAATTAGTTTTGCATCCAGAAATTAACAAATATTAAACAATACTAGCCTACACCTTTGTAACCAAGTTTTGAGCTTGCAGATTGATATATGTGATGCTCCACCACATAATGAGACGGAGTGCACATGAGGTCAATTTTTAGTTATTGACATGTTATTAATGTGCAATAAAGTGGCTATCAAATACAAAAAACAGATTGAAAATAGGACAATTCTGTGCAAAGTTATTACAAGTTGAAATGATAGACTACAGGAAGTGGCAAAATGAGAAACGGACAAGTTTATTTTCGTAACAGGTTGTCAGAATGAGGGCTTGGGTATTTTCAAAACACATTTAAAAGCAAAAGGGATAAAAGTTATGCCTTCATATTTCATTATAAGGTAGATAAACAGATATAGTTTAATAATTAATCAAAATCTCAAAATTGACAACTTGACCCCTACCTGCCTTTAATGGCTCCTAGAGCAAAATTGAGTAATGTGCTAAGCGACTCATTTCGTGGCGGAGCGTCACATATAAGAATAAACTATAAAGATGGTAAGCTTTAAAATTTCAAAGAATTTGAGGAACAATTTTCCCCCCCTCTTTTATCTTTCCAGGACCAATATGAAATACGCTAAAGATAATGCGAAGAGACATTAAGGAGATATTTCTTGCCCCTCCAAACAAACTAATAACTGATTATGTATAACAAGCCAACACTTGTCTTCAGCATGAATATAATAGGGCCTACTTCCTGCATATTCAGACAATGAAGGAGACAAAAACTATTATCAAAGACAGTAATATTACTAATAATATTTTACAAATAACACACAGAGCAATCATTCCGGACCATTCACTCGCCCAGCAACAGACAACACTGACCATGATGGCGATGTAGTGCCTGTAGTGGAAGTTGAGGGGGCCCATTTCGTCTCTGAGCAGGGAGCTGTGTGCAGCCATGAAGGCATCCAGGTAAGTGGGGTGGTGGTTCATCACTGCCTGCATGTGCTCCTCACGGCTGTTGTGAAGGAACGAGTCTATCAGCAGCTGCTGCGTCTGTAACACACACACACATCACCACATCTTAGTTACAGCTTGGCTCAACAGACGCCTCACTATAGGTTCAACAGCTTTACCAACAGTCACATTCTTCAACAATCTATTCTTTAGCGCAGGTGTTCTTGGCATTTATGCTACCTAGGTCTGACTATGGTCTAGATGTGGTATATCATTCATTTTCCTTTTCAAGTCTTATTTGTAACTTTATGTTTCTGAGATATTTGTTTTGTTGGTTTTTTTTTGGGGGGGAGATGCAACTGTTGGCTTACAATAGGCATGGCATGGCATGGCTAACGCTAAAGCATTTTTTTTTTTCAGGTGGTCAAATGGTATAACATAAATGCTGTCAAAAATAAAAATGAACTTCGCTTACAATCCAAGTGTTCCCATTCGAATGTTCGAAAATCATTTCATCAATCGATCACAAAGTGACTTTCATGAAAAATCATTCTTAAATCCAGAAAGTTTAAATCTGATTTGTGCTGATATTTCTGAAATACTAGCTCTACGTCAGTACCTGAATGGTAGAATTTGGCATTATCCTTTTTCATGTTATCAGGGAATAAAGTAAGGGTTTTTCAACAATAGGCCTAGTTCTTTTTTCAACACAAAAATTCTTCAGTATACTTTTGTAAAGTGGTATGAAAAAGGACCCAAACACTGGCCAAAGGCTTTTTTTCCCCTATTTCCACAAAACCTAAACACTCCTAAGATGCCATTGATCTGAATAATTTGAGTAGCCTAAGTCCTGAAAGATAGGTAGCCTACAAACTGGCGGAATCGGTAAAATTGCAATCACCTGCACTGCAGTAGGCATAGTGACAGAAGCTGGTTGAAATCCACAGGCGGTTGACTGATGAAATCCTTTCGTACCACTACACAGATCACTCACGACACCACTACAGCAAGGTAAGGCTATCACTGCACCAAGGCGCATTGTCGCTCTCTTTTACACACCGGCCGGCAAGCAAGCACACAAAGGACTAACTGAGCAGGCGGCCCCACGCGGTTTTTGTACTGGGAGTGGGAACGACGTTGGTGTCTACTAGGCTAGGCTACGTCAGGTAGGCTTAGCAAGGACTGCCCCCACCAAACCACAGATTACACACACATCACGCCACCGAGTCTTTGTCGCTCAGCTGGTGACAGCGCACAGCGCGCGCGCGCGAGTGGTGAGAGGTGATGGTGGTGGTGGTGGTGGGGGGGGGGGGGGGGAGTACATTCTCCTCTGTCACTTCAGCCTGGGCTCCTATTTCCTAAGGCCTTCTTCCCTCCCCTCACTGCCTAGCTAATCTCACTGCTGAGGTCATCTGAACCAACCGGCTTGCTGACGGCAAAGGCGGGGTTTGCCCAAGCCCCTCGTTTTAGCCTGGTGTGCTCTCTCTCTCTCTCTCTCTCTCTCCTCTCTCTCTCTCTCTCTCTCTCTCTCCTCTCTCTCTCTCTCTCTCTCTCTGTGTGTGTGTGTGTGTGTGTGTGTGTGTGTGTGTGTGTGTGTGTGTGTGTGTGTGTGTGTGTGTGAGAGAGAGAGAAGAGAGAGAGAGAGAGAGAGAAGAGAGAGAGAGAGAAGAGAGAGAGAGAGAGAGAGAGAAGAGAGAGAGAGCAGAACGAACCAGCTGTAAGGTCCACTTTATATTAGATTATACACGTAGGGGAACGACACACACTAAATACTTTTCGCTAACACCAATATATCAATGATACGCAGAGACTACAAAAACCTTAAAACTATACAGATGTAATTTTCTTTTCCCAAGAAAAGGTACCTCATTTTAACTTCAACAATTTATCAATTAATCAATTATTCTTTTCCAGAACAATCTCGTTTGATGAATTTACATGGGATAAATAGCTGCAAATCTTCTTACTAATACATGAAACTCACCTCACAACATATCACACACACACACACACACACACACAACACACAACACACACACACAAACACACAACACACACACACAAGGAGAGAGAGAGAGAGAGAGAGAGAGAGAGAGAGAGAGAGAGAGAGAGAGAGAGAGAAGAGAGAGAGAGAGAGAGAGAGAGAGAGAGAGATTCAAATCAGTAGCATGCAGACAATCGCGTCAGCCAAAATTCGAACCATTGAGATAAACAACCCTATCACCCCATGTCAACTCAACAGCTCCCCCCCCCCCCCCCCCCCTTACTCCTACCAAATCCAACTCTTCCCCCTCCCGCTTCTAAAATTAGAGCCAGCGCACACGGAGTTTCCAAGGCTCTCCGGCGAAGGCTTAGGCCTAGGCCTAATAACCCCTCTGGCACAACAAAGCAATCAACTCCATGCCAAGCGCGTCCCCATTTCCCTTCACAATCAACAGAGAGAATAGGTGAGTAACCGCCACAAGAAAAAAAAAGTTGTGTCGACGTCAGCAATTTTCTTGGGGCCTCTCCCCCAATTCTTCTAAACTGGCATTAAAAAAAAAAAAAAACCTTTTTGAAACTGGGCTCTCTCTCTCTCTCTCTCCCTCTGTCTGTCTCTCTCTCTCTCTGTCTCAAACACACACACACGATTTTTTCCAGCTCTCCTTTGAAAGAATTTTTATTCTCCCGGCTTCATCTCTTCAGATCGAACAGGCCTCTGCCGAATGATACAAGACCGAGTAGTTAATTATTCTTCAAAAAAAAGATTTTACAATAATTACAATAAAAAGAAAAAAAAGTTTTCAAAACCTCCAAGGCCAAAAAGCCGCTAGGCTAGCCGAGTGTTGCCTAGCCTACCAAACACACGCCCAGGCCCATTCCACAGAAAATGCACCCTTTCCTACCGTTGCATCAGCCTAGCTCGGCTGTTTTTGGGCTCTTTTGAATAAAAGCCCGCTTTGTTCACTGTCGGGTGGGGTCAGGCTAGGCCTATGCTATTTCAGCTGCGGTCCCCACCGGCTTTTTTCACCGGATCAGCGGAATAAATAGATCTCTTATATTCTATTTTGCTACACAGCTTCCCATTCACGTCGAAACACGTTGAATGATTTCAAGACCGCTAAATTCTTATGAGTGTTTTTATTTTTAAAGGGGGAGGTTCGCAGAGATGACATGTAGGCCCTAGGCCTTATATTTTGCAATCACAATACTAATAGGCCTGGCAATGAGAAAAGAGAATGAGAGAGCTTGTGAAACTCTTTTAAAATTCCATTACATACAGTGTGCAAACCAAACCAGACATTTTGCACCAAAACAATTACTTTATAGTTTATACATAACCATTCTGAGATTATAAAGGCTGGATCTAGGCTATAGATTAGATTTGAACTGGATGATGAAAGTGAGGAAAACAGATTGACAATTTAGAAATGATCTACTTTAGAACAAAAAATAGGTAGGCCTACCCCCCCCCCTCCTCCCCTAAAAAAAAGTCTGGTGTATAATGATATGGAACAAGATAAGGCACTTTTGAAACTATTTCCTATGGCTATGTCTACACTAAAATCATTCAAAAACAATCCCCATATACCACAGTCCATGACCTTTTCAGTTTTTTTTTTTTTTAATGGGTCATGTTTTCTGTGCAGTTTTTGTTTCTTTTTTTAAAAATCAAATTAATGGGACAAGATTTCTGCATCATTTTAAAAACTAGATATCTTAAAATACCTAGCAATTTTCATTTTAAAATCAGATATTTCAGATTTCACATCTAATTTTCTAAGCCTTTCTTTTTTCTACAACTACTACAGTGAACTACCACTGGAATAAAAACATGAGACCAAACCATAAAGATATTACCTAGGCCTTAACGGCTTAAGCTCTACAAAACTAACTTCCATAATGACAGTAAAGTAACAAATTGAGTACCCCCCCCCCCCCCCCAACACACACACACACAAACTCCATACCAAAGTTGCTAAAAACTGCCCTGACACTTGCCTGGTTGTACAAACAATACATGCATGTGCACATATACAGAAATCATGCATGCATGCACACACGCACACACATGTGCACACACACAAGACACACACGCTTTTACTGCTTACTCTCAAATCTGACTACAAGAACACTTACCTCATCTGAACAGTGTTCACTGGCTGCTTCTGAAGATTCCACTGAGAGAAGCTGCAAAAGATAAAAAAAAGGTTTTGTAAGAAAAAGTATTATATTAATAAACAAATGATAAAGCAAATGGCAAATTAAAGCTTTTAGCATTTACTATACTAGAGTATGCTTAAAAAACAACAACTAGTGTATGCTATTTTTTCCAATATCAGTAAGCAGAAAAATGCTATCAGTATTCCCCACCCAAGAAAAAAAAATCAAGTGAAAAGAATAGTAAAGTAGGCCTAAAATCCATATTAAAGGTAGACATACACATGTGGGCCTGCATAAAATGTGTACACATTTTAATATGCCAGTCAAGACTGCCTTTCAACAAATTATTTAACTGAAATTTTGTATTATTTTAATCATACAAAATATGAGCAATCAGCATCATTGATGCCTTGATGCACATCCTGGTATGCACATGTGTGTGTGTGTGTGTGTGTGTGTGTGTGTGTGTGTGTGTGTGTGTGTGTGTGTGTGTGTGTGGCAAAGTTTTCAACGAATGTGATCCTGGGTGTTCAAGTTATTCATTCATTATATATACATGTAACTTATCAACGGCTCAGCTTTCCATTTTCTTACAAACTTATCACTGTACAATCTCGAAGTTGTATTTGTAGGGCCAATATTAAAAGAACGGCAATGCAGTTCTACACTTCTGGTATAGGCCTAGCCTAACACAATAATTATTGTCACAATGAAATGGGGGTAAAATCGCCCTGCTGATCTTTGAGTTATTATATCGTATCCTTCTACCTTTCAGTCCCACCTCCAACCCCCTTTTTTTGTTTCATTTGATTAAAAGAGACTTTTATTTTAAAAATTCAACTCTGTGGTGCGCCTTTTCAATGGGAATCAAACCGCTTCCTCTAAGCAGACGATATTTTCACTACAGAATCCTTCGACTTTTTTTTCACTAGCTCAATTAGAAAATTGTGCGAACGGAATGGCAGAACTAACTAATGTTTAGATCTGAAAGAAAATTCAATACTTTAGCCATTTAAAACCAAAAATAACCGTTCATATTCCATCGACAGCAAAATGAGGTAAGAAGGCGACGAGCTATTTTTGGATAACGCAGTAGTCAACAATCACGATTGAAAAAATGTCGTCTGCCGAGATCCACTTAAAACTAACGAAACGCCACATCAAAATCTACAAACTTACTTTGGCCGAGTTAGCGTTCATAAAATCTTCCATTGTTGCAGTTAGAATCATATCCGTGAATATTGTTGCGAGATCGAGCTCACAGAATGTTAACACAACCTTTCACTTTCCCGTCCGACTCGCGCAGATGCAGAGCACCGACTGAGCTGCCGGCTTCGCTTTGTTCAGAAAACAGCTGACTAGCTGTTGACCTGCGACCTATGAATACTAATGAGATGCGCGCGTCGCTGACCCTTACCTTGGGAAAGTTACCTCGCACATTGGCAAGATTGTCGTCCAATAAATGGCGGAACCGGTTGGAAGGTTTGAGGATAGATTTACAGACAGCGGTTACAGCAAAACGATTGCGAAACAGAGAACTTTGTCTTCAGCTTTATCTTGATGAATACAGTGAAGAAATTAAAGCGTGACAGCTAATCAGCTACTTCTGCACTCAAATTATTAAACGGAGAACGAACCAAAGTTAAAAAAGTTTTATTTTTTCGGACTAGGCTACCTTAGGGCCTAGCTTTAAAATCGCTGTTGTGCGAGATACATAATAATAACAAACTACAGCAACTTGTATGATCTGCATTAGACTCAAGTCTCCATAAAACACGGTGTCAAATCTAGGCCTATTCCACATTGTTTTGGTGAAAATCTTTTGTTTTCGTTTTTAGTTTTGATTAGGCCTGATGAATATTGCAAATCAACTGACATGATATGCAACCGATTACCTGACTGGTGCACAAATGCAATAGCAGAATGCAAGCATTAATATTGACATCGATTTAAGACATGACTATTTTATTTTATTTAAAAAAAAAAAAAATTCCCCCCTTACCTTTCCACAGCTGAAGCCCCCCTGCTTAGGGGAGCCAGATTTCCAGTTATTATCCATCGACCAAAAGGAACCCACATAGGTCTGATTCTCCATTAGTTTCGGTTCCACGTATAGCACTTCAATGTCGTTTTCCCACACCATTTCTTTTTTCAGCAGAGAGAGAGAAGAAAACTTTCGTGTGTGTTCAGCCTTGTTGCTTACTGTACACTGAAACTCGTTCACCACTGTTTCGGTAGAAAAACAGTCTACAGCTGGAGCAATCGCCTCTCAGCCGATTGGCTCAAATATCGGTAGCCGTTCTTTCTTGCAGTGTGATTGGCTCACAGGACGCACACCTTTTTTGTGTAAAAACAACCTTGAAAGGTCAACCTGTTTGACCGAATTTTGTGAAAGCTTCCACCAGTTCACACCCGCAGTGTTGTTTACTCCTACCTAACCTTGATAACGCGATGTAATGAATGCCATTGTATTAAGAGAAAGGCCCTGACACGAGTTTTTAAATTTCACCATGGATGATGATATCGTACGTTAGTATTTTTGTGCATTTCCATCTTTGTTACCACCCCCACCACCCCCTTCTCACCCCCCATGATTCTCCCTTGCCATCAAACACCATCTTCGCTAAAAAAAGAAAAAAAGAAAAAAAGACACCATTGTGCGTTGACAATACTTATTAAGATGTGACTTGCCCGCATTTGCTTCTAGTGCTTTTTTTTTTTTTTTTTTTTAAGATTTGTAATGCCTTTCTGACATAAGCTTCTGCTTCATCATTATGCATAGTGATTTCTGGCTTACATTCAAACAGAAATTTACGCAATTAAAAAAAAAATCAAACAAACAAAAATAAACAAACCCCCAGCCAACTAACCAAACCAAAACTCTTAACTCCTCAAAATGAAAATTCTGCTATTCTTAATAAACTCTCTCTCTCTCTCTCTCTCTCTGTGAACTTAATGTTAGTGACCACATTGATTCTTGGCACCTGCCAGTTGAATTCATATGGAAAAAAACAGAGGAAGACATCAGTTCACAGAAAGTAGACAACGCAGGCACTGAGGATCGTTTTATCTGGTTTGAAGACTGTCTACACACTTATGTAGAGGAACAAAAATCCGCAGTCTTCAAACAGAAGATAGAGCAGGCTGTCATATCTATCAATGCTGATATTGACAGCTCTTTGAACATATTCATGGAATCACTGTACAGTGCAGCTGCTTGCATGGTAAGAACGACAGGTAATAGGAAAAGAACAAATGACTGGTTTGATGAAGAATGTAAACGAAAGAAAAGAACAGTGAGAGGGTTATTAAGAAAATTTAAACGATCAAAAAGATTGTGTGATGAAAAGAGGATAGCATATGTAACAGAAAGAAATCAATATAAGCTTTTGTTAAAAAGGAAGAAAACTGAATTTGATGAATCAAGATTAAAAAAGCTTAAAGAATCAATTCATGATGCAAAATTGTTTTGGCAAATTATTAGGTCAGTTAACAGAAAAAGAGTAATTTACAATAACATTAGCATTAATCAGTGGTACGACCATTTCCTTGCACTGTTTAATGGAGAAGATGATGTACCACAGCAAGAAGAAAGTGTTGAAATTGAAGAGGGTGACTTATCAGATATTTCTATGGCAACCTGTAATGAGCCAATTTCTAGACAAGAGGTTGTAGCCAGCATTGGTAAACTCAAGTGTGGAAAGAGTGCAGGTCCTGACAAGATTGTCAGCGAAATGTTGAAACATGCTGGTAATGAGGTCATTGATTTTCTTGTTGCCTATTTCAATAAACTCTTTGATTTTGGCCTTTTTCCTGTGGAATGGTCAAAATCTATGATTGTACCCATCTATAAGAAAGGGGATATAGACCAACCAGGTAATTATCGTGGAATAGCTTTAACTAGTGTGGTTAGCAAGATATATACAGATATTTTAACCAAAAGGCTTTCTAGATGGGCTATGGAAGAAGATAAAATAATTGAACAGCAAGCAGGCTTTAGAGCAGGCTATTCTACAGTTGACCATATTTTTACGCTTTTTGCCATTGTTCAAAAATTCTTGCAACAACACACTAAACTTTATGTTGCCTTTGTAGATTTTAGAAAGGCGTTCGACTCGGTCAATAGAAACAATTTGTGGGAAGTATTGAGGAAATGTGGTGTATGTGGAAAAATGTATAAGGCGGTACGAAGTGTTTATAACTCTGTTTTGGCATGTGTGCGTGATAAGAGTTATTATTCAGATTATTTTGCTTGTCCAAAAGGAGTAAAACAAGGTTGTTTGCTCAGTCCCCTATTGTTCTCTCTATTTATAAATGAATTGGCTCTTGAAGTATCCAGAGCAGGAAAGCATGGCATTCAACTAATGACTGATACTGTTGAAATATTTCTATTATTGTTTGCTGATGATGTTATCTTATTATCTGAATCTGCTATTGGTCTCCAAAATCAGTTGAACAGACTTAAGAGAGAAGCAGATAGATTATGCTTGGTTGTCAATCTTGAAAAGACTAATGTAATGGTGTTTAGAAAGGGAGGGTACTTAGGTTCTAGGGAAAAGTGGATGTATGGGAATGAAGAAATTAAGGTTACCAATTCATATAAATATTTGGGGATGGGTTTCACAACAAAGCTGAGCATTAATAGTGCCTTGGTAGATGTTTGTAACAGAGGAAAAAGAGGAGTTATGGAATTACAGAAATCTATGAAAAAACTGAATACCACAGATCTAAAACTGTTTTGGAAGATGTTTGATACTCAGATAGAACCATTATTAACGTATGCATCTGAGGTTTGGGGATTGTATGAAGAAGGCAAGCGAATTGAAAAAGTTCACACATTTGCTATAAAGAGATTTCTATCTGTTCCTTTACATGCATCAAACCATCTAGTTTACGGGGAAAGTGGTAGATATCCGTTATACATAAGGGCATATATAAAAAGCATTAAATACTGGTTAAAACTTCTTAAACAACCAGCTTCTAGAATATGTAGACAGGCTTATGAAATGCTAATCTTACAACATGAATCTGGTCGACTTAATTGGGTGTCAAATGTACAGAAAACTTTATGTGTGAATGGATTTGGTATTGTGTGGCTGAGTAGAGACGTAGGATGTGAATATAGTTTCATTAATGAATTTAAAGATAGACTTATTTCATGCTACAAACAGAACTGGCATTCAGATTTAGAAAATAATGACAAATATATGTGGTATAGTTCCTTCAAAAGTGTCTTTCAAACAGAAAGATATCTGTCTTTTATAACCAACAAATGGTACAAGATCAGTCTCAGTAGATTTCGGCTAAGAGTCAGTGGCCTTAAAAATTGTAAGTATTGGTTTTCAAGTGAAGATAACTCTAACGATAATATATGCCCTTCATGCCGAAATGCCACAGAAGACGAATTTCACTTTCTTTTCGATTGTATGGCCTATTCTGATAAACGCAGAAACTGTGAGGCGCT
>CM060333.1:25239937-25249937 GCA_030674155.1 Stramonita haemastoma | reverse complement strand
TTTTACTGCTGGACTTTTTATTGGTGTGGTTTTAATTTTGCTTGTCTTCAGTTTGGTTGTTAGTTTCTCTCCCCAAATTCTTAGGAAGAAAAATAAACAACCAAACAATAATTTAAAAGGGTGCAATAAAATGCGTTTAAAGAACATAGGTGCGTGTGCGCGTTGCATCCACGAAAACACACACGCACACACACACACACACAAACACAAACACACACACACACACACACACAATAACCACACACCACACACACACACCAACAACAACCACACACACCAACACACACACACGAAGAGAGAGAGAGAGAGGGGGAGGAGAGGAGAGGGAGAGAGGAGAGGAGAGGTGGAGAGAGGAGGAGAGGAGAGAGAGGAGAGAGAGGAGGAGTGAGAGGGAGAGAAGAGGAGAGAGGAGGAGAGGAGGAGAGAGGAGGAGGAGGAGAGAGAGAGAGGAGGAGAGGGAGGTGGGAGAGGGAGAGGGGAGAGGGAGAGGAGAGAGAGGAGAGAGAGAGGAGAGGGAGAGAGGGGGAGAGAGGAGGAGGAGAGGAGAGAGAGGGAGAGGGAGAGAGGAGAGGAGGGAGAGGAGATGAGGAGTAGAGAGAGGGAGAGAGAGGGGAGAGGAGAGAGAGGAGAGAGGGAGAGAGGAGAGGGAGAGAGAGGAGAGAGGAGGGGAGAGAGGAGAGAGAGAGAGGAGGAGAGAGGAGGAGAGAGAGGAGAGAGAGGAGAGAGTGAGAGGAGAGAGAGGGAGAGAGAGGAGGGAGAGAGAGAGAGAGGGAGAGAGGTGAGGGAGGGAGAGAGAGGGAGAGGAGGAGGAGAGAGAGAGAGGAGGAGAGAGAGGAGAGAGGAGGGAGAGAGAGAGGAGGGAGAGAGGAGGAAGGAGGAGAGGGAGAGAGAGAGAGGAGGAGGAGAGGAGAGGAGAGGAGAGAGAGGAGAGAGGGAGAGAGGGAGAGGAGGGAGAGAGAGAGAGGAGGGAGTGAGAGGAGAGGAGGAGGAGAGGAGGGAGGAGGAGGGAGGAGAGAGAGAGAGGAGAGGAGAGGGAGAGGAGAGAGAGAGAGGAGGAGAGAGGAGGGAGAGGGAGGGAGGAGAAGAGGGAGAGGGAGAGAGAGAGGAGAGAGTGAGAGAGAGAGTGAGAGGGAGGAGAGAGAGAGGAGAGAGAGGAGGAGGAGAGAGGAGGAGAGGGAGAGGAGAGGGAGGGAGAGAGGAGAGGAGGTGAGAGAGGGAGGAGAGAGAGGAGAGAGAGGAGGAGAGGAGGGGGAGGAGGAGAGAGGGAGAGAGTGAGAGGGAGATGGAGAGAGAGGAGAGAGAGAGAGGAGAGGAGAGAGGAGAGTGGGAGAGGGAGAGGAGGAGGAGGAGAGAGGAGAGGAGGAGGAGGAGAGATGGAGAGGGGAGAGAGGAGAGAGAGGAGGAGGAGGAGAGAGAGAGAGAGAGAGAGAGGAGGGAGGAGAGGAGAGAGGGAGAGGAGGAGAGAGAGAGAGAGAGGGAGTGGAGGGGAGAGAGGGAGAGAGAGAGAGAGAGGAGGGAGGAGAGGAGAGTGTGAGGAGGAGGGAGAGAGAGGAGGAGAGAGAGGGAGAGGGGAGAGAGTGAGGAGGGAGAGGAGAGAGGAGAGGGAGGGGAGGAGAGAGAGAGAGGGAGAGAGGAGAGAGGAGGAGGAGAGGGAGGGAGGAGAGAGGAGGAGAGGAGAGAGTGAGGAGGGGGAGAGGAGAGAGAGGGAGGAGAGAGGAGAGGAGAGAGGGAGGAGGAGGATGAGAGGAGAGGAGAGAGGAGGAGGAGGGAGAGAGAGGGAGAGGGAGGAGAGAGAGGAGTGAGAGGGGAGGAGAGGAGAGGAGAGAGAGGAGAGAGGAGAGTGGAGAGGAGAGGGAGAGGGGAGAGAGAGGCGAGAGGAGAGAGAGGAGAGAGAGAGAGAGAGAGGAGAGGGGGGAGAGAGAGTGGGAGAGAGAGGGGAGGAGGAGATGGAGAGGGAGAGAGGGGAGGTGGTGGAGAGAGGGAGGAGAGGAGAGGAGGAGGAGAGGAGGGAGGAGAGAGAGAGGAGGGAGAGGAGGAGAGAGGGAGAGAGAGGAGGGAGAGAGAGGGGAGGAGAGGAGAGGAGGAGGAGAGAGGTAGAGAGGGGGAGGAGAGAGAGGAGAGAGAGTGGAGGGAGAGAGGATGAGGAGAGGGAGGATGAGGGAGTGGAGGAGAGTGGAGGAGAGGAGGGAGGGGGGTTGAGGAGGGAGGATGGAGGTGAGAGAGAGAGAGGAGGGAGGAGAGGAGAGGGAGGATGAGGAGGGGATGAGAGGATGGAGGAGGAGAGGAGGGAGAGAGGAGAGAGTGGAGGAGGAGTGGAGGTGAGGAGGAGGGAGAGAGGAGATGAGGAGGGAGAGAGGAGTGGGAGAGGATGAGATGAGGGAGGAGGTGAGGAGGAGAGAGGAGAGAGGAGGAGAGGTGAGAGAGAGAGGAGTGGAGAGGAGAGTGAGAGGGTGAGGGGAGAGAGAGGAGATGAGGAGAGAGGGAGAGAGGAGTGGAGAGGAGAGTGAGAGGAGGAGAGAGGAGAGAGGGAGAGAGGTGGAGAGAGAGAGAGGAGGAGAGGGAGAGAGGGAGGGTGAGGAGGTGAGAGGAGTGAGGGAGAGGGAGAGGGGAGGAGGAGGGAGAGAGGAGAGAGAGGAGAGGTGAGAGGAGTGAGGAGAGGAGGATGAGGGGAGGAGGAGAGGGTGGAGGAGGAGGGAGAGGTGAGGGGGAGAGGAGGAGAGGGGAGAGGGAGTGGTGGGATGAGTTGGAGGTGGGAGGAGGGAGGTGAGAGAGAGAGTGAGAGAGAGAGAGGAGGAAGGATGGGGGAGGAGGAGTGAGAGAGTGGGGTAGGGAGAGAGAGGAGAGGAGGAGAGAGTGTGAGGAGAGAGGGAGAGGAGAGTGAGGAGGAGGAGGAGGATGAGGGAGAGAGGGAGGAGGAGGATGGGAGGAGGTGAGTGAGAGAGGATGGTGAGGAGAGAGGAGAGGGACGAGGTGAGGGTGAGAGGTGGTGATGGAGAGTGAGGAGAGGGGAGAGAGTGAGGAGAGGGAGTAGGAGGGGAGAGAGGAGTGAGAGGAGAGGAGGGAGAGATGGAGGGGAGAGAGAGAGGATGAGTGTGAGGGTAGAGTGAGGGGAGAGAGAGAGAGGAGAGAGTGGAGGAGAGGGAGGGGATGAGGTGAGGGGAGAGGAGAGGAGGAGGAGGGAGAGGAGAGTGGAGGAGAGGGAGAGGGGAGAGGAGGAGACTAACAAAGGCATGCAAGCAGATGTATCATTGATAGCTTGTCAATGGTTACGCAAAAATATTGGGCACTGAAACGGTACTACATTGGAACCAAAAGGATTTTCTCTCTCTGCCCTCTGTCTTTTCTGTCTGTCTGTCTGTCTTTTCCCGTCTGTCCGTCTGTCCGTCCGTCTGTCTGACCGTCCGTCGTCCGTCTCTCTCTTCTCTCTCATCTCTCTTCTCTCTCTCTCTCTCCTCTCCTCTCTCTCCCCTCTCTCTCTCTCTCTCTCGTTCACTCGATTTTGTTTGCCTAATTTTCCTCGTTGATTTTTCTTTTCGTTTCATTGGCTACAGCTCCGAGGTTCACCAATGGTGAGATTTTGCGTGGGCGACTGTTTTATTCCCCTTTAGGTAGCCGCATTCTGATTCTGGGATAAGTGGCTGGTTTAAAAAAAAAAAAGCAAAACGAAACAAACCATGCAATTGAAAAGCTTTCAAGCATCATTCAGTGTACAGTTTTTTTACAATTTTATATATCACATTTTTTAAAGGGTTCAATAACCAAAGATAAAAAACAAAACAAAACATGAATTGATTTTTGTGCGGTTAAACATCCAAGAACTGCCAGTTTATGATCAAAAAAACTTCTTTTAGAATTGTAATAAATTTTCAAAAAAAGTAAAAATATCTTTTTTATTCCCCGATGGATCACCATACATTGTCCAATACTCTTGGTATGAAATAATAGAGACACTGGAACTTTCCCATAGTTTCTGACGGACTTGCAGGTGTTTTCTAGCGCTGGGGTAGGAGAAGAAGAAGGGGGGGGGGGGGGGGTGAGAAGAGAGGGTGTAGAAAAAGACAATCTCTCTCTCTCTTTTCTCTCTCTCTCTCTCTCTCTCTCTCTCTCTCTCTCTCTCTCTTCTCTCCTCTCTTTATATATATAATAAAAGACAGCTGGGAAATGCAATAACAGTAGCTTTGCTTTTCATACTGTCTCTGATTTACAAAACCTGTCTATCCAGGGGGTAGACCTGCGTGTTGTATTAAATTTCAGACTGTTTGAATGCTTTTTTTCCCCAGTTCTATCAGTCTCTTTCTCTCCCTTTTGTTTGTGTGTCTGTCTCTGAGTCACACAGACACAGATACACAGACACACAGACACACACACGCACGCACGCACGCACGCACGCGCGCACACACACGCACACACACACACACACCACACACACACACACAGCACGCGCACGACACACACGCACACCACACACACATAAACACACTTTCTGATCTTAGAGGAATGGTTTGCTGGGGAAAAGCAAACTTATTGCCTATACGTATGCATTACTGATTGAAATGTACAACCGACCTGGAAATTTAAACAAACAAAAAAAAGACTTTGATTATGACATCTCCTGGTTTAAAATCTATACCCAACACGCACGCACGCACGCACACCACACACACCACACACACCACACACACACACACACACACACACACACACACACAACACACACACAAGATGAGAAAGAATTAAAAAAAAAAAGAAAGAAAGAAAGAAAAACAGCAGTATTTCTCAAAAAAAAAAAAAAAAAGGCAACTCCCCCACCCCCCCCCCCCCCCCCCCCCCCCCCCCCCCCAAAGAAACCAACAAACCAAAAACATAAAATCCTAGAAGTTCTCTACGAGCTCAACCGTTGGAATGTATACAATGTGTCTATGACACACAAAAGTAACTTTAAAAACAAGTGAAACAAACCTACTGTAACACTACCAAGCGTCACACCGTTCGCGTCATATTAATGTTTACGTAATGCCATCGGTCACTGAACATCGCATCAGTTTGCTTGAGTGAGATGATTTACGCCAAAGGATTATAGCGTGTCAGCCTCCCCCCCCCCCCCACCCCCCCCGCCCCCTCCCTCCCTCCCTCCCTACTATACCCCCCCATCGTGTTGTACAAGAAGTCCTGGTGTCTTCTCACCACTCCAGCAGAAGTGAGTCTGTGACTTTCGCTCGGATGAAGCAGAAAAATGAAGTGGAAAAATTTGTAGGCGTTTGAACATTCTTTCTGGGCACAGAGAAAGAGAGAGAGAAGGAGGGAGTGAGGGAGGGAGGGAGGGAGAGAGAGAGTGGAGGAGGGAGGGAGGGAGGGAGGGAGGGAGAGAGAGAGAGAGAGAGAGAGAGAGAGAGAGAGATGAGAGAGAGAGGAGAGAGAAGGAGAGAGAGAGAGAGAGAGAGAGAGAGAGAGAGAGAATGTGTCGTTCGTGTGTGTGTGTGTGTGTGTGTGGTGTTGGTGTGTGTGTGTGTGTGTGTGTGTGTGTGTGTGGTGTGTGTGTGTGTGTGTGTGTGTGTGCGCGCGCGTGTGTGTGTGTGTGTGTGTGTGTGTTGTGTGTGTGTGTGTGTGTGCGCGCGCGCGGGCGTATGTGTGTGTAGTGTAGTGTAGTGTAGTGTATTGTAGTGTAGTGTAGCGAAGTGTTGTGTAGTGTGTAGTGTAGTGTAGTGTAGTGTAGTGTAGTGTAGTGTAGTGTAGTGTAGTGTAGTGCAGTGCATTGTAGTTCAGTGTAGTGCAGTGCAGTGTAGTGTACTGTAGTGTATATATATATATAATATATATATGTATGTATGTAGATGTATGTATGTATGTATGTATGTATGTATGTTATGTATGTATTTATTATACTTATATATTTATATATACATACATATGTTTATATATATAATGTGTGTGTGTGTGTGTGTGTGTGTTTGTGTGTGTGTGTGTGTGTGTGTGTGTGTGTGTGTGTGTGTGTACGTGTGCGAGCGCGCGTGTGGGTAATAGCAAGGGAATCAAAGTGCAAAGAAAGAATGCATTCAAATGAACGTGTGCTCGCGAGCACGCACACTCGCGCACACTCACGCACGCACGCATGCAAAACACACACACACACACACACACACACACACACGAGTCACACACACACACACACACACACACACACACACACACACAAAACACACACACACACACACACACACACACACACACACACACACACACACACCACCTCTCTTCATAAAGAGTGAGGTAGACGGACTGAGACCACCAAAAAAACAGACACTGTGAAACTAATAAACAGACAGATAGACAGACACACAAACGAAGTGACAAACAGACAGACAAACAAAGTGACAAACAGACAGACAAACAAAGGTCCCCCTATGCAAAAGCTGCAGCCCCCAAAAAAATGGAGGATCTGTCAGTGTGTGTGAACTATATACCTACCTACCTACCTGCTTACAGAAAGATCAATGCTGGTCACCTCTGACGTCAATGCGGTAACTTAAGATCGGGGCAATATATGCTTTGGACAATCACTAGTTTGAACGGGAGGTAGAAGTCACAGATGGGGAGGGAGGTGGGGGGGGGGGGAGGGGGGGGAGAGGAAGTGGAGGAGGAGGAGGAGGTAGTGGACGAGGAAGAAGAGAAGGAAAAGAAGAAGAATAAAGAAGAAGGAGGAAAAGGAGGAGGAAAAGCAGGAGGAGGAGGAAAGGAGAGGAAAGAAGATGAGAAAGAAGATAATGAGGAAAAGGAGAGGAGAAGGGGATGAGAAAGAGAAAGAGAGAGAGAGAAGGAGGAGGAAGAGAGAGAAAGAGGAAGAGAAGAGGAGGAGGAAGAAGAAGAGGTAACAAACGGTTGTAGGAGGAAGAGGAGAAAGAGGAGAGGAGGAGGAAGAAGAGGAGAAAGATGGAAGAGGAGAGGAGGAGAAAGAAGGGAAGGAGGAAGAGAGAAAGATGACGGGAAAAAAAGGAAGAGAAGAGGAGACAGAAAAGAAAGAGGAGGAAGTGGAGAAAAAAAACAGGAGGCCAATGAGGAAGAGGAGAGTGTACATGAAGAGAGAACAGAAGAGGAGATAGGAGGGAGGAATGACAGAGAAAAGATCGAAGAAGAAGGAGGAGGAGAAGGAGGAGGGAGGGGGGGGGGGGGGGGGGGGGCAGAGACGAATGAGAAGAATGAGAAGAAGAAGAAGAAGAAGAAGAATTGCGAAGAAGAATTGCGAAGAAGAAGAAGAAGAAGAAGAAGAAGAAGAAGAAGAAGAAGAAGAAGAAGAAGAAGAAGAAGAGAGGAGAAGAAGAAGAAGGAGAAGAAGAATTGCAAAGAAGAAAGAAGGAAGAAGAAGAAGAAGAAGAAGAAGAAGAAGAAGAAGAAGAAGAAAGAATGAAGAAGAAGAAGAAGAAGAAGAAGAAGAAGAAAGAAGAAGAAGAAGAAAGAAGAAGAAGAGAAGAAGAAGAAGCAGAGGCAGAAGAAGAAGAAGAGCAAGAGCAAGAAGAAAAGGATTGTATGATTAAGGTTTACATAATGCTGCATAATCTAACCCATTAAAAGATTCAAAAGGCAAAATCAATTCCTTGTTTCAAACACAAACCAAACCAAACAAAAGCGTGACCACTTTAGCCTAACAATGAAAACGTATCGAGAGAGAGCCACTTATTCGATCCGGCACAGTACTTTGCCCAATGCACACGTACATCCAAAAATAACTAACTGATGCTGCACCCCTGTTGTCACAAGGGGAAACAACTAGGATCGCTCTTAAATGGATCACCATAGTCAACATGTATAAATATCTGTCAACACTGTGCAAGAGCATTTAAATTGTTTATGAGGGAGAGGCAAAAAAGAAGGAAGAGAAAGAAATTGTGGACAGATAAACAAAAAAGAAGAAGAAAGTAAAAGTCAAGTTGAGGGCGGTAGGAGGAAAGGGGGGGCGGTGGGGGGAGGGGGGGCGGGGCGGAGTGCAAAGATGCCTGATTAAAGAAAAAAAAAGGTACTAGAAGTAGCAGCAGCAACAGCGGCAGTAGTAGTAGTTACTGTAGCAGCAGTAGCAATGGAAGAAGTAGTAGTCGAACGCTGCAGTAGAAGCAGCAACAGATCTGTGGGCATGGTACTATCAAAATAATCAACTTAATCAAAACGTTTACTTAGATTACCACACATGGGTTTACTTAGATTATCACATATGAGTAAGCATTCACTATGACAAGTGTAAACTACCAGAATTAGATATACTACTTGCTCATTACAATCAAGACTCACCTATCAACAACTGGCTGGATCTAGACTCCTGGTTATGCTCACCAGCTTGTGCTCATCAGAAAAATGCTGAGTGAGATATTTGACTTTCGGCGATTGCCCTTCGCTCTCTCTCTCCCTCATCTCTTAATATCCTGACGTCATTAGGATTTCTGTCACGGGATCACAAGAGTTCTTTTGGAATACTACAAAATGATGTCACGTCTGCGAAATTTCTTAGTCTTGTTTAGAAGAAACAAACAGCAATCAGTGCTATCATTGATTTTGAAAGCATAATAACATTTGACACTGTGAAAATCCGATTATTTTGTTCTCTCTCTCTCTCTCTCCTCTCTCTCTCTCTCTCTCTCTCTCTCTCTCCTCTCTCTCTCTCTCTCTCTCTCTCTCTCTCCAAATTGGTGGTCAAGCTGCCAGAATTATGAATTACTATTTTGACCATTATGAACATAGTGTACAAAAAAAAAAAACAAGAAAAAGGCCACTCTTTACGGTAAGTCTGAAAGCACAATTATTCACACATTCGGCACAGACACATCGACACATTCACAGATCAACACTCCAAAACTAATTGTACCAGAATGACTAGAATTGTGTGCCCTCTTATATTACCACAAACAGTGCACGAGATTGGAGGGGGGTAGAAATGTATCTTGGAGGAAAAAAAAAAAGCAGAGTAAAGTAAGATTGCTGATGTTTTGATTAAAAAAAAAACCTGAATCAAAATTCTTACTGATATCAGGAATGCTTTGTTTAAGGTAGGGTTGGAGGGAAAGGGAAGGGGGAAAAAGGGGGAGGGGGACAGGGGGCGGGGCGAGTCAGTTAAGGCTTAAGAGACATTTCCAAAACACCAGCACGACAGAACCCTTGCTCTGTATGATATTGTCATACTGAACCAACCACCCTTTTTTCTTGATGAATACAATTGCAATCAGTGGTAAGCCCCAAAAAACCAACAACAATAAACATGTGGTAGTATTCTTCCGCAGTCAGGGTCCACGATTCACAGGCATACAGAGAGGAATACAGGCAGTAGAGATAAGATGCTTCCGGAGACTCCTTGGCATCTCCTACAGAGACCACATAAGCAACGAAGACGTGCATAACAGAATCCAGCAAACCATTGGTCCCTATGAAAATCTTCTATCAATGGTAAAAAAGCGTAAACTTAAATGGTACGGGCATGTCAAAAGGACTAACATAAACAATACTGCGAGGCACTGTCCAAGGAGGAAGAAAAAGAGGCAGATCAAAGAAGAGATGGGAGGACAACATCAGCGAATGGACAGGCCTAGAACTCAACAAAACCCCGAGAAAGGCAGAACAGAGAGAGGAATGGAGGGAACTGGTTGTTAAGTCTTCATGGGTACCACCACGGTCGCCAGACTAAGGGATGATAGAGATAGATAGATAGATAGATAGGTATAGATAGATAGATAGATAGATAGATAGATAGATAGATAGACAGATAGATAGATAGACAGATAGATAGATAGATAGATAGATAGATAGATAGATAGATAGATAGATAGATAGATAGATAGATAGATAGATAGCGTTCTTACATAGAGTTTGTCTGAACAACCCCGGCGGTGACAGCTAGAGACTGTTTCGATGGTTCTCAGGGCATATCATCCTATCGTATGTAATGCACACATGTATGTATGCACGCTTGCCAGTGAACATTCACATGCGCATAAATGCACACAAACGCATGCGCGGCGCGCGC
>CM060333.1:25214937-25229937 GCA_030674155.1 Stramonita haemastoma | reverse complement strand
TATTGAAAAAAAATAATTAAAAAAAATATTACTTTTTTATGTGACAAGTCAGTTGGGGGTACTGACTGCTGTTGACTTTTAAAACCCTGGTCTCTTGTGCACAGTTGAAACTGGCAGAGCCCACAGCAGTAGTATACAATACACGTATGACAGTCTAGTGCTATACCACAGGCAACACAAACAGAGTTGTTCCCTTGACGATGCGTACGACGCACATAGACACCTGGCACCTCTCCGTATACTGCATTGACGTCTTTGAGTGACACGAGTCACGCATTCTCTTGATATTTTGTTTCAGTAATGCGTCAGCTGTATCCCCCCCACCCCTCCTCCGCAAACAATACCCACCCAAGCCCCCTGTAAGAAAAAATTCCTAAACAACAACAAAAACAGCAACAACAGCAAAAATAACAACACCAAATAAGCAAACATAAAAGTCAAGCAAATAAAAAAAAGTTTATATTTGTATATGACTTAGCCATGTAGCAGTTATGACACTATGTACTTCGTGTTTCTTCTTCCTTCTTTCCTTTCCTTTCCTCTTTCTTTCTTCTTTCTTTCTTTCTTCTCTTTCTTTCTTTTCTTTCTTTCTTTCTTTCTTCTCTTTCTTCTTCTTTCCTTATCTTCTGTCTTCTCTCATTCTTTCTTCTTTTTCTTTCTTTCTTTTTTCTTTTCTCTTTCTTTCTCTTCTTCTTTCTTCTCTTCTTTCTTTCTTCTTTCTTTCTTTCTTTCTTCTTTCTTTCTATCTTCTTTCTTTTTTCTCTTTTCTTCTTGTTCTTCTCTGCAATTCTTCTTCTTCTTTGCATTTCTTCGTCTAATTCGTTTTTGTTGTTTTTCTTCGTTTCTTCTCCTTCGCAAATCTTCGCTTCAATCCGACTTCGCATTCTTCTTCTTCTTCATCATCATCATCATCATCATCATCATCATCATCATCATCATCATCATCTTCTTCTCTTCTTCTTCTTCCTTCTTCTTCCTTCTTCTTCTTCTTCTTTCTTTCTTCTTCTTCTTTCTTTCTTTCTTTCTTTTCTTTCTTTCTTCTTTCTTTCTTCATTATATCTTTTCTTCTTCTCCTCGTAGGGAGATTGGATAGCTCAGTGGTCAGAGCGCTCGCTTTCCCAAAGTCAATGTTAAGCAGCATCGAGCGTGGTTACCATTTGGATGGGTGACCGTTTGCGTGCCTTGGCTTCAGTATACAGTCCCCCAGTTCATCCAGCTGTAAATGGGTACCTGTCCTCTTTAGGGTCAGGGAAGGTAAAGCAGCGAGAGAGAGGTCGAGATGGTGCGGCCCTCAACATGCTGGCCCTTAGAGAAGCTGAGGTATCCTGACGCCTCACTCCCCTACGACCACAAGGTTATGGGACACCTTTACCTTACCTTCTCTCTCTCGTTCCGTCCGCCGCGGTAGTCGAGTGGTTAGGGCGTTGGGACTCGTAATCTAAAGGTCGGTTCGATCCCAGCTGTCGGCTATGGCGTTGTGCCCTTGGAAAAGGCACTTTACGGCTATTTTCTCACCCCACCCAGGTGTAAAAGGGGTACCAACCTTGTGTTGGGGGGTTAACCCTGCGATAGACTGGCGTCCTATCCAGGGGGAGTCTATGACCTCTCAGTCGCTTAGCGCCACAGAAACCGGGATAAGCACCGGCCTGATGAGCCTTAGGCTCGGGACAGACTTTAACTTTAACTTTTAACTCCTCGCTCCTCTTCATCTTTGCAATACCAAAGAAGATTCTTTGCCATTATTTTGGAAGATATTATTTCCCAATTAGATAAAACAGCAAAAAAATAAAATAATAATAAAAGGACATGTGTTGCTGGTTTTCAATTCTTTTCGAACTGTTTTTCTCAGATTTGTCGATGCTTATAAATACGTTCTTGTTTCAGTTTGATATTTTACCAGGCCTGAACAGACGTAACATGAAACAACAACACAAACTCTCTGTCTGTCTGTCTGTCTGTCTGCCTGCTCTGTCCTGCCTGCCTGCTACCTGCCTGTCTGTCTGTCTGTCTGTCTCTCTCTCTCTCTCACACACACACACACACACACACACACACACACACACACACACACACACACACACACACACACACACATTCACACACTCACACCCTTAGCCTTCGATATCCCTAATAGTGAAGACAAACTGAAAAAACCCCCCCCCCCCCAACACAACACACCACACATACACACTTACACCTCAATCCTTTCTTCTGCAACCTCGAACACACCCCTCCTCCCCCCCCTCTTCCTCCCTCTGCCCCCCTCCCCCCCCCCCCCCCCCACCCACACACACCCACTCCCCAAACCTCAAATCACCCCATTCTCTCTCTACCTTCTCATTTGAATATGAACCTTGACCCTAACAGACGAATGGTGGTGTGACATGACACGCAGAAAAACAACTTCGAGACCTTTCAAAAAGGAGAGGCTAAAAGGAGAGGGAGGAAGGGGGGGGGGGAGTAGGAGGTAAGAGGAATAGTGGGGGGGGGGGGCAGGGGGAGGGGAGAACACGAGGAGACTGGGTGGTGGGAGAGGGGGGACTTTAAAATACTGCTGTGACTAGTGACTTGAGTGAGACTCGAGTAACAACAAAAAAAGAAAGAAAAAAGTAGAAAAGGAGAAAAAAAAAACAAAGAAGGAGAAGGATGGTGAGGGGAAAGAGGAGGAGGAGGAGGAGGAGAAGAAGAAGAAGAAGAAGAAGAAGAAGAAGAAGAACAAGAAGACAAGAACAAGAAGAAGAAGAAAAGAAGAAGAAGAAGAAGAAGAAAGAAGAAGAAGAAAACAACAACAACAACAACAACTTGTCATTTACAACAACAACCATACTCACACATATACACACACGCGCGCGCGTGCATGCACGCACACACACACACACACACGCATGCAAGAAAGAACAGAAAGAAAAAAACAGAACAGAAAGAGAGAAAAAAAACAAAGCAAACAACTGCAAAAATATAGCACATTTGCTTAAGAAAGAGATACTGAAGAAAGGAAGGACGAACAAAGAAAGAGAAGATTAGAAAGAAAGAAAGAGAAGGGAAGGAAAGTAGAAAGAAAGATAGGAAGGAAGGAAGAAAGAAAGAAAAAAAGAAAGAAAGAAAGAGGAAGAAAGAAAGAAAGAAAGAAAAAAAAAAGAAAAAAGAACGAAAGAAAGAAAAAGAAAAAGGGGAAATAGAAAAGAAAGAATAGCAACAATATGCAACAATATTATAATGTACACAAAGCCAAAAAGAAATAACAAGCAAAAAAAAAAACAAAACAAAAGCTAGACGAAAGAATGGGAAAAAAAGGGGAAAGAAACAAGAACAATCATATTCTTGTACACCCCCCTTTTTTTTTTACTTGACTAAATACAAGAGAGAGACAGAAGAGAGAAAAAAAAGAAAGAAGAAAACAGACCACACTAAAATTTCACTTGCGCCTGTAAACAAATGTAAAAACAAAGGAAAGAAAAAGAGAAAAAACGAAAGAAAGAAAAACAAACAAAGAAACAAAAACAAAACAAACAAAAAAGCAGCAATATTCTATCCTTCATATCCCCAGCTAATACAATGTGTTACTCCTTGTGATTGGCCATTGTGTGTGTGCCGGTGGGAACAGATGACAAGATTTACAAAACTGCATACACACGGGCACTGGATGTAAAAAAAAAAAAGCACATAAGTGCTCATTCCATCATCCTCAATATAAAAGAATAAATAAATTGATCTGACGCTCTTTTTGCATCCAGCTTTTTTAATTGAACAGTAGGCCTATCACCTTGACTTTGTCCTCAGTTGTGTGTGTGTGTATGTGTTGTGTGTGTGTGAGTAGAGAGAGAGAGAGAGAGAGAGAGAGAGAGAGAGAGAGAGAGAGAGAGAGAGAGAGAGAGAGAGAGAGAGAGAGAGAGAGAGAGAGAGAGAGAGAGAATTTTTTGTCATTCTTTATCCTCTCCACCACTAAGAATTTAACTCTAAACATTATTTTCAAGTTCACCCCCCCCCCACCACACACACACCACAGCTACCCCCCCCCCCCCTCCCTTGGCTACCCCCCACTTCTCCTCCCATCCACGTCTTCCTGCCATATCTTCCCAACTATTTTGACGTGAAAGGTATCTGTCGTCCCAGCCCTGAGAATAGGGGTGACTGTGGTGTCCTTAAACGGATTTCATGTCGTTAACTAGATTGAGACGATTGCAGGAACCCGGTTAAAAAATAATAGGAAATAATTTTTAAACTGCTTACCACATCGTTTACTGATTTAAATGAACAGACACATGAAAACACGTTAATTAATGAAAGTGTAATGCTGTGATGCATCAGTCATCTGTTGCAATGCGAAGTTATCCGTTAGTTACAACGTGTGCATGGGAATGAGTACAGGGCTATCATTAAGTTTACTGGTTGTTAGGTCAAGGTATGCTTGTGTTATAGTGTGCACTTTACACACTATAACTGTTGGACTACAACCCTCTCCTCCCCCCCCCCCTCCTCCTTCCCCTTCTCTTCAAAGAGTGTTACTGGGCTGGCATAAGGTCTATGTGTACCTGACTTGGACTTTTCTTTGTTAGCATGATGGGTAGGATTAGAGACAGAAAGTCAGCAGGCAAGTGTGGCTGCCCACTTGAGACAGCTGGCGACAATTAACAGGTTGGAGGGCTTGTCCCTGCTAGTCAATTGCTCAACAAGCTTGGTGTTGTGGTCGGAAATTTTGCTGACTTGGTTTCTTTTAAATTTCCACTTTGTATCTATTGGTTTAGACTTTAGGGCAAAATAAGCTTCGTGTAAGTAAGGGAAACTGGCAGTCACTCAGCCTTTCATGACAACGCTAGCATACAGTAGTTGTTCTTATGGTTGAGCTGTGTGTGTTGTGTTGGGTTTGGTAACTGAAACAATAAAACGTGTTACCATAACACCCCTACCTGGCCTCCATCAATACGGTTTGAGTTGTGGAGTGCCTGAGATCATCCTACCATCTTCCCCTTTCTCCCCCCCCCCCCCCCCGAATCTTCAACCCCCTATTCATTGTTGACAACAACAACGAACCTGTCTACACTTGTGATTTTTGTGATACTTTTCTTGAAAGATTTTGTTTAATTAAACCAAAACACGACCCTAAATATTGACAATAAAAAGATAATTGCGTAAATAAAAACTCAGCCGAGACTAATAACATAAAACGAGCACTCCTGAACTTGACCAAGTCCTTCGGGTGAGGCATATAAAACCGAGGTCCCGTGTGTGAACGCATTGCAAAACATCCTGCCCACAACGATTAAAACCTGTTCCGCTTTTTTGGAAGAGTTGGCCATTGTATGCCCGTTGGGAATGGATGACAACATTTAACAAAACTACATACACACTGGGACTGGATGCCAAAAAAAAAAAGCGCATAAGTACTTATTCTATTGGCATTATGCACAAATTAAAAGAATGAAAATGCAATACCAAGAAAACCTATTGATTTTTACCCCATTTGCACACTCACATAAAGACAAAACATGCATTGTCCGATTTGGAATCCGTTTGTCTTGCATTTTGCACTGTGCATTGGCAGTCCACTTGGTAAAGGAAAGGAGAAGGGGTTTTGTTTTGTTTTTTTCTTTTAGCAGGTAGTTTCAGGGAAATGTTCTTTCTTCTCTCTGTCGAATTTGTCCACTTTACGACAAGAGCCACTTCGCGACACAGCAGGCGACACGACGAGAGAGAGGAGAGAGAGAGAGAGAAGAGAGAGAGAGAGAGAGAGAGAGAGAGAGAGAGAGAGAGAGAGAGAGAGAGAGAGAGAGAGAGTTTTTTTTCTTTATTCTTTTATTCTTTTATATCGAGGATAATAGAATAAGCACTCTTGTGCTTTTTTACATCCAGTCGCCGTGTGAATGCATTTTGTAAATGTTATCTGTTCCCACCGGCACACAATGGCTTACTCTTACGAAAAGCGGAACAGGATTTAACGTGTGCGCAAGATGTTCTGCGTGCGATCGCATACGGGACCTCGGTTTAAAGTCTCATCCGAAGGACTTTCGGGGAGAGTGGGGTCAGCACTGATGTTAACTGATGTTAGAGAGAGAGAGAGAGAGAGAGAGAGAGAGAGAGAGAGAGAGAGAGAGAGACAGAGAGACAGAGAGACAGAGAGACAGAGACAGAGACAGAGACAGACAGACAGACAGACAGACAGACAGAGACAGACAGAGACAGAGAGATAGACAGACAGAAACAGAGACAGAGTCAGAGAGACAGAGGGAGAGAAAGAGACAGACAGAGACAGTCAGCCAGCCAGACAGAGAGAGGCATAGACAGAGAGAGAGACAAACAGGAAGAGAAAGAGACCGAGAGACAGACAGACAGAAGGAGAAGACAGACAGACAAGAGACAGACAGAGAAAGAGACAGAGAAAGAAAGAAGGGGAAAAGAGAAAGAAAGAAGGTCATGGGAAGGAGTGAGAGAGAGAGAGAGAGAGAGAGAGAGAGAGAGAGAGAGAGAGACGAGAAGAAGAAGAGAGAGAGAGAGAAGAGAGAAGAGAGAGAGAGAGAGACAGACAGAGAGAAGACAGACAGAAGACAAACAGACAGACAGACAGAGAGAGAGCAGAGAGAGAACAGAGAGAGAGAGAGAGAGAGACAAGAAGAAGACAGAGAGAGAGAGAGACAGAGAGAGAGAGACAGAGAGAGAGAGCGACGAGAGAGACACAGAGAGGAGACGAAAAGAGAGAAGAGACAGAGAGAGAGAGAGAACAGAAAAGAGAGAGAGACAGAGAGAGACAAGAGAGAGACGAAGAGAGACAGAGAAGAGAGAGAGAGAGAGAGAAGAGAGAGAGAGAGACAGAGAAGAAGAAGACGAAGAGAGAGAGAAGAGAGAGACAGACAGACAGACAGACAGACAGAAGACAGACAGACAGACAGACAGACGAGACAGACAGACAGAACGACAGAAGAGACAACGAGAGACACGAGCAGAGACAGAGAGACAGAGACAGAGAGAGAGAGACAGAAAGAGAAGACAGACAAAGAGACAGAGACAGAGAGAGACAGAGAGACACAGAGAGAGATGTCATGGGTCATGCTATAAGGAGGGGATAGGGACAGGTAAGAGAGAGAGAGAGGGGGTGGGGGTTGAGGGAATGATGGAGGGACATAAGGGGAGGAGGGAAGGAGGGGGAGGGGGTTGTTGACAGCCACATCCTCAATTTCAGCTGACGTTTGCCAGTTTGGTTTTTTTTCTGTCGCCGGCCGGCCCACAATTGTTGGCACGCACGAATAGAGAGAGAGTTCAAGTCTTGACTTGCTTACAATACAAGTGCGTTTGTGTTACATGAAATATATATATTCTGAGAGAGAGAGAGAGAGAGAGAGAGAGAGAGAGGAGAGAGAGAGAGAGAGAGAGAGAGAGAGAGAGAGAGAGAGAGAGAGAGAGAGAAGAAGAAGAAAAACCACAACATCGCTGAACCGTACAAAATATGCGTAATCATATACAGCTTAGCTAAAACAAGCTTAGTGCCTACAGTCGTCTGTTTCTTCCTTTGAGTTTGATGGTGGTTGGTGGGTTGGTGGGTTGATTGATTGATTGGTTGGTGGGTTGATTGGTTGGTTGGTGGGTTGATTGGTTTGTTGGTTGGTTGGTGGGTTGATTGATTGGTTGATTGGTTGGTTGATTGGTTAGTTGGTTGATTGATTGGTTGGTTGATTGGTTGGTTGATTGGTTGGTTGGTTGATTGATTGGTTGGTTGATTGGTTGGTTGGTTGATTAATTGGTTGGTTGATTGGTCAATTGGTTGGTTGGTTGGTTGATTAATTGGTTGGTTGGCTGGTTGGCTGGTTGGTCGGTTGATTACTTGGTTGGTTGATTGGTTGGTGGGTTGATTAATTGGTTGGTTGATTGGTTGGTTGGTTGATTGGTTAGTTGGTTAGTTAATTTGCTGGGTTTTCTTTTCCTTTCTCTTGGTCAATATTGCAGGCATGAAGAGAAAGTTACTGAATACGACCACAAAATCGGGAATGGGGGAGGGGGGGAGGGGAAGGACCTATCACTGGTGAAAGAAATGGAAGAAGAGACACAAGACTGATGGGCAGGCAGTCAAGACAGGTGAGGGCAGAAAGAGCAAATAAAGACGGCTGAAGACGGAAGGGGGGGGGGGGGGGGGGGGGGGGGGGGGGGGGGGGGGGGGGGGGGGGGGGGGGGGGGGGGGGGGGGGGGGGGGGGGGGGGGGGGGGGGGGGGGGGGGGGGGGGGGAGAGGGGGTCTGTCAGGCCTACGAATTACAGTGATGGTGGTTTAATCCATGGACTAATAGGCTATTCCCAAAAGAAAAATGATTCCTTTTATGATCCGCAGTTCCAGTTCCACTGTGTTTGAAAGTACAGACATGATTGAAATGGAACCAGCGGACTGAGGCAAACAGGCAGACAGACAGACAAACGGACGGACAATACAGTAGAAAGCTGTTTACCCACACTGCAGCCATTCCCATTCCATCCGATTACAGTCAAACCAGACCCTCACAGACACAGTACTACTGGACCCGCCAGGCCAAAAGCTTTGTCCATAGTCACTGAGGTAAGTAACCAAAGTTTACAATGGCCTACAATTGAAGTAAAATGTTGTATTGGTACGCTTTTCACCTGAGATTGTTGTCCTCAGCTAGGCTAAGTCGAAAAGCTCGTGACTAATATAACTAACCTGCCTCTCCTTTTAATTAAAAGATAGGGACAAAAATACGTTGGAAGTTGGGGTATGGGTGCCTATATGCAGGTTGGGTTTTTTTTCTTTGTTGTTTCTTTCTTTTTTTCTTGGCTAGAGTTCTGAGGGTTCACCTTGTCTGTCTGTTTGTCTGTGTTTGTCTGCGTCTGTCTGGCTGGCTGGCCGGCTGGCCGCTGGCTCTTTGTCTCTGTCTCTGTCTCTCTCTCTCTCTGTGCACACAAGACCCCTAATCAGTGATAATAAAATACATGGTACAGAAATCCTATAATCACTTAATAAGCATGAAACCCTAACAGATAAGGACGGTACTGGAATCTGGGACAGAAACTGACTTCTTGGGACTGGGGCACACAATTACTGATTGCTTTTTGTTGAAACTGGACCACAATGGTACAATGGTCTGTTGGTACACTGTCCTAATGAAAACAGGCCTTTAAGGGAATGGGCCCTTATGGAATAGGTCCTTATGGGAATAAGCCCATAAAGGAATAGACCCTTATGGAAATAAGCTCATAAGGAAGAGGCCCATATGATAATCGGTCCTTATAAGAATAGGCCTTTATGGGAATATGCCCTTATAAGAATAGCCTCTTATGAGAATAGGCCCTTATGGTAGTATGCCCTTATGGGAATAGGCCTTGAAGGTACTTAGTTTTCCTGCAGCATGGTTTTGTGCCTTGATTTTTCTTAGTTTGCCCCCAAGGTACTGTTCTGACTTCTCTAATGGTGCTGTCCTTTAATGATGCTGTTTTCTAATTGTATTGTTCTCTTTTGGTGTTGTTCACTAATGGTACTTTCTGTAATGGTGTTGTTCTTTATTAGTGCTGTTCTCTGATAATGATATAGAATGTCACGGGTTTGGGTTTTTTTTCTTCATAAACTTCCATCATTACATGTATTTTCTGTAAATATTTCCATCAGATTGAGAGCAAGGTTGGGAACCAAACCCAGAACCTAATGGTTTACTTGTTAGACAGATGAAAGTCTAAACCGCCCTGCCACTGTGGCTTCTTGCAGGGGAATGATGGCACTGTGCCCTAGTGATAGGGTTCTCTGATGGAGCTGGATCCTGATAGTACTGACTTCCAGTTTCTAAGAGTCTTGAGGAGTGTGAGAAATGTATTTATTATTTATCTATTTATTATCTATCTATTTATCTATTTATTTATTTATTCATTTATTCATTTTATTCTTTTATATCGTGGATAATGGAATAAGCACTCATGTGCTTTTTCATCCAGTCCCTGTATGTAGTTTTGTAAATATTGTCATCTGTTCCCACCGGCACACAATGGCCTACTCTTACGAATAGCGGAACAGGATTTAACGTGTGCGCAAGATGTTCTGCCTGCATTTGCACAAGGGGCCCTGGTTTACAGTCTCATCAAGGGGAGAGTGGAGTCAGCACTGCTGTTAACTCCAGGGGAAAAATCCCCTTGAACAGAATCGAACTCAGGACCGGGATAGGTTATATCATAGGCTCTCAGTAAGTAATGGGATAGGGCTAGTCACAATGCCTCTCAGAGTCGTGGGAACGATCTATTGGGCTGACAGGGGAGCAAGCGAGCGTATTGACCTAAGTTTAATAACAGCGACCTGAATCGATTTTAAGAAGAAAATACACGGGCTTATTTGAGTAGCTAATGATTGTCAAATCCAAAGCTGGTTAGTTTCCCTTGTTGGTTTTGTTTGTTTGTTTTTCTCACGATTAAAAAAAAAATGTTGTAGGCTACTATCTCTTTATTTTTCTTCTCTTAAGAAATCAGCTTCTGTAACAACCCCCTCCCACCCCCCCACCCCCCATCGCCTCCCTCCCCCTGCCTGACACCTCTCTCTCTCTCTCTCTCTCTCTCTCTCTCTCTCTCTCTCTCTCTCTTCTCTCTCTCTCTCTCTTCTCTCTCTCTTTAATTAAAACGTGTCTAGTTGAATGGAGAGGTGTCGCCCCTGGCTGTGTCCTTTGAAGTAATTCAACACCCCCCCCCCCCTGTTCTTCTACCCTCCCCCCCCCCCCCCCCCCCTGTCTTCAGTTTCTCAAAGGCTATGCGCCACTGTCCCCCCTGTTCCTGGTCCCCCCCTCCTTTTCTTTCACTCTCTGTCTCTCATTCTCTGTTTTTTTTTTCCTGCCTTTTTTTTTCTTTTTTTTGCTCTTTTTTTTGTAATTTTTTTTTTTTTTTTTGGGTGGGTGGTGTTTTTTGGGGTTTTTTGGGTTTTGTGTGTGGTGGGTTGTTTTTTGGGTTTGGTTTTTTGGTTTGGGGGTTTTTTTTTGGGTTTGGTTTTTTGGGGGTTTGTTTTTCTGTCTTTGTTTGTTTTTTCTTTTCTTTTTTTTCCCCTTTTTCCCCTCTCTTTTCCCTCTTCTCCCTCCCCCCCTTTCTCTCTTCTCCCCCCCCCCTCCCCCCCCTCCCCTCCCCCCCCCCCTTCCCTTCCCCCCCCCCTTTTTTCCCCCCCCCCCCCCCCTCCTTTTCCCCTTCCCCCTTTTTTTTTTAAAAAAAAAACCCCTTTTTTTTGTCTGTCAAAGGGGGGGTATCTGTTTTCCTTTTAGGGGAAAATGGTTTTCAATCCCCTTACTTCAGGTCCCAAAAAAAACAGTGGCAGACAGACGGGGTTTTTCAAGGAGACGTTTCCAAAGGGGGAAAAGGAGGGGTACTGGGGGGGGGGGGGGGGAAAAAGATGGGGGGTGGGTGGGGGGGGGGGGAAAAGAAGGGGAGGAGAGGATGGGGGGGGAGGGGGAGGGAGGGGGGAGGGGGGAGGGGGGAAAGAGGAAAGAAGAGAGAGGGGAGGAAGAGGGAGAGAGGGGGGGGGGGGGGGGGGGGAGGGAGAGAGGGGGAGAGAGAGGGAAGAGGAGAAAAAGGGGGGGAGGGGGGAGAAGAGAGAAAAAAGGAGAGAAGAGGGGGAGAGAGAGAGGGAGAAAAGAGAGAGAAGAGAGAATGAAAAAAAGAGAAAAAGGGAGAGAGAAAGAGAGAGGGGAGAGAGAGAGATTTTGATTTGATTTAATCTTTTTATCGGGAAAAAGGAAAAAAGGCCCCCCCCCCTTTTTGTGCTTTTTTTCACCCCGTCCCCGTAAGGAGAGAGGAGAGAGGAGAGAGGGGAGAGAGGGGGGGGAAGAGGGGGAGAGGGGAGAGAGAGGGGAGAACAGAGACAGAGACAAGAAAAAGTCAAATTATAAATAAAGAGAAAAAAAAAATGACAGGAAAAAAAACAAAACCCACACACACACCCACACACACACACACCACACAACACACACAAAAAAAAAAAAAAAACAAAAAACAGGGGAAAAAGAAGAGAGAAGGAGCAGAGAAGGCAGGAAAAAAAAGACAGAGAGGGGACGGAGACAGGGGAAGACAGAAGAGAGAGGAGAAAAGGGGGAGAAGGAAAAAGAAGGGGGGAGAGAGAGGGGGGAAAGAGAGAGGGGAGAGAGAGGGAGAGAGAGGAAAAGGAGAGAGAGATGGGAGGGGGGTGCGGGGGGGGGGGATAAAAGGAACACATTTTTTTTAACTCTTTTAGCAGGACACGAGATAATGTAAAAAACGATCGGTAGGAACAAGCAAGCAATTTTTATTTTTTTCTGTTCCTAGAAGGAGGGAGAGGAGGAGAAAAAAAGGGGGGGGGAAAAAAGAGAGAGGGAGAGAGGAAAAAAGGGGGAAAAGAAGAGGGGAGAAGGGGGGGAGAGAGGGGTTTTGATTTATTTTTTATTCAAAATAATGGAATAAGCACTTTTGTGTTTTTTACGCCAGCCCCGTGTGTAGCGTTTTGCAATTATTTTTCCCCGGCCCGATGGCCTCTTTACAAAAAAGGGGAAAAAAGGTTTTTAAAAGGTCGCAAGATTTTCTTCGTGGTTTGCACACGGGGGCTCAGTTTAAAGTCTCACCGAAGGATTTTGGGGGGGGGGGGTCAGCACTGATGTAAATCCAGGAAAAAATTCCCCATGGACTCAACCAGGGTCGTCAAATTTTTAGCGCAGTTTTTTACCCTAGGGCCCCTCCCCCAGGGGGGAGAGAGAGGAGAGGAAGAGGGGAAAGGAAGAAAAGGAGAGAGAGGAGGGGAAGGGGAGGGGAAAAGAGGAGAGGGGCTTGTTTAAAACAAACCAAAACACAACAAACAAAAACACACACACACCCCACACAACCACACAAAAACCCCACACCACCCAAAAGTCGTTTGGGGTGAATATAAACCAATCCCCCTTGCGAACGCATCAGAACCCCGTGTATACTTAAAACCTTTCCCCTTTTTGGAAGAGTGGCCCTTGTGCCCCGGGGGAAAAAGATGACAAATTTAAAATGCTACGATGGGGACGGGGTGTAAAAAAAAAAAAAATCTCAATGTTTATTCCCTATCCTCAAATAAAAAAATAAAAGAATAAACACACCACCACCACACACACACCAAAAAAACCCCAACACCCCACACGAAAGCACCCCACAACAAAAAACCCAAAACCCCCCACCACCACCCCACCACACAACAAAACACAAACCACACAACAACACGGGGGGGGGGGGGGGTGGAGCTAATAGGTAGGTCATAGATGCAGGCAGCACAAATCAGTTCAAAATTTAAAATTTTTTAAACAGCCCGGGTTTTTAGAAATGTTTTTGTTATTAACAGTCTTTTTTTTCCCCCTTTCTCAAAAAAAATTTGTGTAACCCTTTTTTAAAGGCCCATTAAAAGAACTTGCTCGGATGATTCCTTTTACATTTCTAAACAAAGCTGTTGCCCGTTGGATTTTCAAAGAAAAAAAATAATGTAATGCAAATTTTTTTGGAATTAAAGGGCCTTTTTTTTTTTCATTTTCGTCCTTAGTTTCGATTTTTTGTCAAAGAAAAACCCAGTGTAAGTTTTTGCCCCCTGCACCAGTTAAAAGAACTTGTTTGACCTTCTTTTTATTTTGAAAAAAAGTTTCCCCGGTTTAAGTTGAAAGAAAAAACAACAAATAAAAATTATTAAAGCTGATAACTTTTTTTTTCCTTTAAAATTTTCCAAACTTTATTTTTGCCTTCCGTCATGTTATTTTTAAAATTTTTTTTAGCTGTGTGGCCATTTGGGAATATGTTTGACCTTCGTTTTTATTTCTGAAAAATTTTTTACCAGTTTTTCCCTTTCCCTTGTTTCTTTTCTTTCTTTTTCTTTTTTTTTTTTTTTTTTTGGTAAAGTAAAAAAAAAGAATAAAAACCCGATTAACACCATACCCCATTTTTCTTTTGGTGAAGCATTGTTTTTTTTTGGTTACTTGCATGTAAAAAAGGATTGACTCATTTTTGCTTAAAACTGTAAATCGTATATGTCTGTGTGGCTTTTTTTCTTATTTTTTTTTTTTTTATTTTTTTTTTTATTTATCTGACAAACGTTGTCTTTTTTGTTAGGGTTTGTCAAGTCGTTACCCCCATCGTGTAATTTTTTTTCGACATTTTTTTTTTCAGATTTTTGAGGCCAGTAATTTTGCTGGGGGAGTCCCCGAATGTGAATAATGTCCAACGATAATTATGTTCTATAAAACCCCTTTTCCCTCCCACTGACTAAAAAAAAAAGCAGCACAGCAGCAACAAAAAAAAATCATTTCAGCCATAACAAAAAATGATCATTAATTAAAAAGGCACATGCCCACTCTGTGGGTGTGTGTGTGTGGTGCGCACGCGCGCGGGTGTTTTCTGTATGTTGTGTGCGCCCGTGTGCGCGCACGCACCCAGTGGTGTAATTCAATTTGCTAAGCATTAAAGGTTTTTTTTATTGCTTGTGTGTTTTATAGGTTTAATGCAAGCTCTTTGTTTGTTTTTTTCAAGATTAGGCATTAAATTCCATTATTTATTATTATTTTTACATACACCAAGAAAAAGTGAACTACTGACAGTACAAAGCAACGCAGCAGGCAGTTAGTGTTGCTCTACAAAGGGAAGTGGGAGAAGTAGAAGGCCTACTCCCACAAGACTAGTTATAGTATGTATAGGGTTTTAGGCCTAGCCCTTGGTCGATATGGAAGCAGGGGAGAAAGATGTCATCTGGGGAAATTTATCTGCAGGCCCCTAGTCTTAAGAATGACTAAAAGGGGTTGCATGAGGGATCAGCGTGCAGAATCCCCCTGACACACACAGACAGCTGGTCAGTCAGCAGCCTAGTTTGAATATTGGCCTATGATATAGGCACAGTTTTTGGTGACAAAAGGTCGAACAATATGGCAGATTTTTGGGGGGACAAAAAGGTTGAAGGATATGGAAAATTTTTTTTTGTACAAAAGGGCGAAAGGGTTGCAGATTTTTTTTGACAAGGGCAAGGGTTTTGGCAGATTTTTTGGGGGGACAAAAAAGGCGAATAATATGGCACTTTT
>CM060333.1:25211187-25214837 GCA_030674155.1 Stramonita haemastoma | reverse complement strand
AAAAAACGGGGGGAAAAAAATAGGGAAGGGGGGGAAAGGGGAAGGGGGGGAGGAGGGGGGAAAAGGGGAAGGGGAGGGGAAAGGGGAGGGGGAGGGAAGGGGGGAGGGGGGGGCGGGGGGGGAGGGGGGGGGGGGGGGGGGGGGGAGGGAGGGCGGGGATGGGGGAGGGGGGGGGGGGGGGGGGGGGGGGGGGGGGAAAAAAGGGGGTGGAAGGGGAGGGGGGGGGGGGGGGGGGGGAAAGGGGGAGGGGGAGGGGGGAAAGGGGGCCAAAAAAAGTGGGGGTGAAGGGGAATGAATTGGATGGGAGGGAAAGAGGAGGGGGAGAGGGGAGCGGAGAGGATGAGAGGAGAGGAGAGAGAGAGAAGGAAGGAGGGGGGTGAGAGAGAGAGGAGAGGAGAGAAGAAGAAGAAGAAGAAGAAACCCCCAACATCCGCTGAACCGTACAAAATTTTTGCTTTAAAGTCCATACAGCTTAGCCAAACAAGCTTATTTTTCCCTACAGTCGTTTGTTTTCTTCCTTTTGGGAGTTTTGATTGGTGGTTGGTGGTTGGTGGGTTGATTGATTGATTGGTTGGTGGGTTCATTGGGTTGGGGTTGGTGGGTTGGTTGATTGGGTTGATTGGTTGGTTGGTTGGTTTTTTGGTTGGTTTGGTGGCGTGGGTGGGTGGGGTTGGTTGATTTGATTGGTTGGTTGGTTGCTTTAAATTGGTTGGTTTGATTGGTTGGTTGGTTGGGTTGGTTGGCTTTTTTTTATGTTAATTGGCTGGTTTTCTTTTCCTTTTATCTTGGGTCAATTTTTGCAGGCAAAGAAGAGAAAGTTACTGAAAAACGACCACAAAATCGGGGAAATGGTTTATGGGGGGGGAGGGGAAGAAGGACCTATCCCTTGGTGGAAAGAAATCGAAGGACAAAGGAAGAAGACACAAGACTGTATGGGCAGGTAATCAAGACAGCTGACAGCAGGATAAGAGCAAAATAAAGACGGAAATCTGAAGTTGGGGGGGGGATGGGGGGGGGGGAGCGGCGGGGGGGGGGGGGGGGGGGGGGGGAGGGGGGGTGGGGCGGGGGGGGGCGGGGGGGGGGGGGGGGGGGGGAAGCTTGTCAGCTACGAATTTACACTGATGATGGTTTAATTAATGGCCTAAATTTAAATATCCCCAAAGGAAAAGTGATTCCATTAATTTTTTGACCCGCAGTTCCAGTTCCACGGTGGGCAAATTTTTACCAAACATTTATTGAAATGGAACCAGCGGACTGAGACCAGACTGACAGACAGACCCACAGACAGACCCGAATGACAGGGCGGAGGTAGAAGAAAGCTGTTTAACCCCCCTACGCAGCCATTCCCTTCCATCAGATTCCAGTCAGACCAGACCTCACAGACACAGTACTACTGGTCCATCCGGCCAAAAGCTTTGTCCAAAGTCACTGAGGTAAGCTAACGTTTACAATGGCCTACATTGAATTAAAATGTTGTATTGGTACGCTTTTCACCTGAGGATTGTTGTCTTCAGGTATGTCGAAGTTCGTGACTGATATAACTAACCTGCCTTCTCCTTTTAATTTAAAAGATAGGAAAAATGGTTTGGAAGTTGGTGTATGGGTGCCTATATGCAAGGTTGGTTTTTTTTCTTTGTTTGTTTTTCTTTCTTTCTTTCTTGGCTAGAGTTCTGAGGGTTCACCTTGTCTGTCTGTTTGTCTGTGTTTGTCTGCGTCTGTCTGTCTGGCTGGCTGGCCGGCTGGGCCGGCTGGCTCTTTGTCTCTGTCTCTGTCTCTGTCTCTCTCTCTCTCTCTTCGTGCACACAAGAACCCCTAATCAGTGATAATAAAATACATGGTACAGAAATCCTATAATCACTTAATAAGCATGAAACCCTAACAGATAAGGACGGTACTGGAATCTGGGGACAGAAACTGACTTCTTGGGACTGGGGGCACACAATTACTGATTGCTTTTTGTTTGAAAACTGGACCACAATGGTACAATGGTCTGTTGGGTACACTGTCCTAATGGAAAACGGCCTTTAACGGGAATGGGCCCTTATGGGGAATAGGGTCCTTATGGGAATAAGCCCCTTAAAGGAATAGGACCCTTATGGAAATAAGCTCATAAGCGGAAGAGGCCCATATGATAATCGGTCCTTTATAAGAATAGGCCTTTATGGGAATTTGCCCTTATAAGAATAGCCTCTTATGGAGAATAGGCCCTTATGGTAGGTATTGCCCTTATGGGGAATAGGCCTTGAAGGGTACTTAGTCTTTCCCTGCAGCATGGTTTTGTGCCTTTGATTTTTCTTAGTTTGCCCCATATGGTACTGTTCTGACTTCTCTAATGGTGTGTCCTTTAATGATGCTGTTTTCTAATTGTATTGTTCTCTTTTGGTTGTTGTTCACTATGGTACTTTCTGTAATGGTGTTGTTCTTTATTTAGTGCTGTTCTCTGAATATTGCTACCAGAATGTCACGGGTTGTGGGGTTTTTTTTTTCATAAACTTCCATCATTACATGTATTTTCTGTAAATTATTTCCATCAGATTGGATGAGCAAGGGTTGGGAACCCAAACCCAGAACCAAATGGTTTATTTGTTAGACAGATGAAAGTTCTAAAACCGCCCTGCCACTGTGGCGTCTTGCAGAGGAGGATGATGGTACTGTGCCCTAGTGATTAGGGTTCTCTCTGATGGAGCTGGATCCTGATAGTACTGACTTCCAGTTTTCTAAGAGTCTTGAGGAGTGTGTGGAAAATGTTTTATTATTTATTTATCTATTTATTTATTTATTCATTTATTCATTTTATTCTTTTTATATCGTGGATAATGGAATAAGCACTCATGTGCTTTCTTCATGCAGTCCCTGTATGTATGTAGTTTTTTGTTTTGTAAATATTGTCATCTGTTCCCACCAGCACACACAATGGCCTACTCTTACGAAAAAAAAGCGGAAGAGGGATTTAATGTGGTGGCGCAAGATGTTCTGCATTGCATTCGCATAAGGGGCCTCTGTTTACAGTCTCATCCGAAAAAGACTTGGGGGAGGGAGTGGAGTCAGCACTGCTGTTAACTCCAGGGGGAAAAAATCCCCTTGAACAGAATCGAACTCAGGATCGCGGATAGGTTATATCATAGGCTTCTCTAGTAAGTATATGGGATAGGGTTCTAGTCACAATGCCTCTTCATGAGTCGTGGGGAACCGATCTATTGGGTGACAGGGGAGCCAAGCGGAGGCGTAGTGACCTAAGTGGGTTTAATACTACAGCGAACTGAATCGATTGTTTAAGAAGAAGATAATTACACGGGCTGTTGAGTGGTGTTGAGTATAATTGATTGTCAAATCCATAGCTGGGGTGTAGTTGGGGTCTGGGGTGTTGGGGGGTGTGGGTGGTGTGGTGCTCGAGTTTTTTTAAATATAAGGGGGTGGGGTGGCGACGCGGTTGGGTGGGTGGAGTTGATTGCGACGGTGGGTAATAAACCCAACGCATCCAACCACCTAGGCGCAGACACCAGAAAGGAGGTAACAAGACGACTAGGCAGAAGAGAACAGCATAGCCAAGAGCGAGGACCGAAGCAGACGGAGCGAATAGCCCGCAAGCGAAGACGAGAGGGAGAGGAGAGAGCGACGACGACGACGAAGCAGGAAGAGCAGGAGGGAGG
>CM060333.1:25201187-25206187 GCA_030674155.1 Stramonita haemastoma | reverse complement strand
AAATTTGCTAAGACTATTAATGGTTATGATTGCTTGTGTGTTGTATAGGTTGAATGCAAGCTCTTTGATTTGTTTTTTTTCAAGATATAGGCTATATAAATTCCATGTATTATCATTATTATTAATAGCATACACCAAGAACAGTGAACTACTGACAGTACAAAGCAACTGCAGCAGGCAGTTAGCTGCTTGCTACATACAAGGCAAGTGAGGAGAAGTAGAAGGCCTACTCCCACAGGAGACTAGCTAGTATAGTATAGTATAGGCTTATAGGCCTAGTCCAGTTGGTCGATATGGAGGACAGGGGGAGTATGATGTCATCTGGGACATGTCATCTGCAGGCCCAGTAGCTCTTAAGAATGACTAACAGGGATTGCATGAGGGGATCAGCAGTGCAGAATCCCTCTTGACACACACAGACAGCTGGTCAGTCAGCAGCCTAGTTTGAATGATTGGCCTATGATAGTATGGCACAGTTTTTGGTGACAAAAGGTCGAACAATATGGCAGATTATTGGGGGGACAAAAGGTTGAAGGATATGGAACATTTTTTTGTGTGACAAAAGGTCGAAGGATATGGCAGATTTTTTGTGACAAAGGTCAAAGGGTTATGGCAGATTTTTTTGGGGGGACAAAAGGTCGAATAATATGGCACTTTTTTTTTTTTTGGCAACAAAAGGGGAAGGAAATGGCAGATTTTTTTTGTGACAAAAGGTCGAAGGATATGGCAGTTTTTTTGTGACAAAAGGTCAAACAGTATGACAGATTTTTTTTGGACAAAAAGTCAAACAGTATGGCAGATTTTTTTGGGACAAAAGGTCAAACAATATGGCAGATGTTTTGGTGACAAAAGGTCGAAGGATATGGCAGATTTATTTGTGACAAAAGGTCGAAGGATGTGGCAGATTTATTTGTGACAAAAGGTCCTCAGAAAATATTTTGTCAGAGATAATAACAAGCCAAAGGGCTTGTAGCCCAGATTCTTTACATACCCTAAACTTCCATTGGTCAGGGAAACTTTATTGTCTCACCTAAATAATAAACAAACAAAAATACCCCCCACCCCCACACACCCTACTCTCCATATCACCACCACTCATGGTCTCATGGATGGGGGGTGGGGAGGGAGGGGGGAGTTCAGACATCAATTGGGAATCAAACTGGCAGCCTTTTACTTTCTCAAGGAGAGCCTTTTACTGCGACATTACCGAAGTTATTAACTCCTACTGTTTTTGTTCTGTGTTTCAGTGACAATGGGCTACAGTTTGTATAAACCATCCAACAGAATAAACTCTCTCTCTCTCTCTCTCTCTCTCTCTCTCTCTCTCTCTCTCTCTCTCTCTCTCTCTCTCTCTCTCTCTCGCACGCACGCACGCACGCACGCACGCACGCACGCACGCACGTAAGCACACACACGTTTGTAGGCCATTGTTTTGTTTCAATCTGAACGGATGAAAAACAGTTACAAAACTGCATGCACAGGGGAACTGGGTGTAAAAATATTTTTCTTAAAAAGCACACCAGTACTTATTTCACTATCCAGGAGATTAATGAATACAGACACTTAAAAAAAATCACACACACACACACATACACACACACACACACACACACACACACACACACACACACACACCACCACCACCACCACCACCACCACCACCACCACCACCACCAATTCCTCCCCCCTCCCCTCCACCTACCCTCACCCACCCACAATCGGACTCAACCTTTCTGTCACCACCACCACCACCCATCCCCTCACCCCCACCCCACCACCACCTGCCCATATAGTGATGTCATCATATTTTTAAAAAAATGCTGACGAACAATCTGGCGCCAATTACAGGGCCTACGTGAAGAGATGTGTTATATTAGCCTCTGACCTCTCAGCAGTTTTGAATATGATGACATCACTACATGGGCAGGTGGTGGTGGTGGTGATGGTGGTGGTGAAGTGGAGTCTCTCTCTCTCTCTCTCTCTCTCTCTCTCTCTCTCTCTCTCTCTCTCTCTCTCTCTCTCTTGCTCCAGCCTTTGGCTGTCTCTCGGCGGCGGAAATATGATGTCACCACGCAGGCAGAGAGCTCTCAGCTATGTTGACAAAGATGGAGTAGGAGGCCTTTGAGATCTGTCCACAGTCTGCCTGCCACTGGCACGAACCGCTAGGCCCTAGGCCTATAGCTAGGCTAGGCTAGGCCTAGCAGTTTGGAAACACACGCGCCAATTATCACGTCAGCACATTTTGTTTTTTTTTTGGGGGGGGTTCGTTCGTACTCTTGTATTGGTTGCCAAGTCACGAACAAAAAAATATTGTTTGTATACTATACAAACGGAGAGCAGCCGAGTTTCAGGAAGGCTAGAGAAATCTGCTGGGACTTAAAAGTGGTGTAAAATGGTGTGTGTGTGTGTGTGTGTGTGTGTGTGTGTGTGTGTTGTGTGTGTGTGTGTGTGTGTGTGTTGTGTTGTGTGTGTGTGTGTGTGTGTGTGTGTGTATGTATATGTGTGTTGTGTGTGTGTGTGTGTTTGTTGTGTGTTTGTGTGTGTGTGTGTATGTATGTGTGTTTGTGTGCGTGCGTGCGTGCGTGCTGATGTGTGTGTGTGTGTGTGTGTGTGCGTGCAAGCGTGCGTGTGTGTGTGTGGGGGGAGGGGGGGTCCCTACGAAAATCTGTCAATTGTAAAGAAGCGTAAACTTAAACGGTACGGGCATGTCACAAGATCAAAAGGACTTGCAAAAACAATACTGCAAGGCGCTGTCCAAGGAGGAAGAAAAAGAGGCAGACCAAGGAAGAGATGGGAGGAGGACTACACCAGCGAATGGACAGGCCTAGTGAGAAAGGCAGAACAGAGAAAGGAATGGAGAAAACTGGTTGTCAAGTCTTCAGGGGTGCCCCCACGGTCGCCAGATTAAGGGATATATTATATATAATATATTTATATATTATTATATATATATTTATATAAATAAATAAATATAATTATATATATTATATATAGGGGGGGGGGGGGCACAGGGACAGACATACAGAAACACAGGCATTGGTAGGATAATACATGGCAAAAACACAAAGATACACACACACACACACACACACACACACACACACACACACACACACACACACACACATTCGCAGTATACACGCACGCACGGACATGTGCACGCAGGCATACATGCACAAAGAGAGACAGACAGACAGAGAAAGACAGAGAGAGAATGGTTTATTGATTGAAAAGATTCTTTTTTTTCCAAAAGTAACAGGTAAGTATTCACTGACTGATGGATGTTTATATCCAATGGTTATCGGGTTTTTTTTTCATCAGCCTTGCTTCAAGTGAGGATGACACACACGCGCACACGCCCGCGTGCACGTGTGCTTCGGGTCGTGTGGCAGATAGATCTAAAGCAAGATTGATTAGACAAAGAAAGCGTCACATACATACAACTGTAATCTTTTTTTTTCTTCTAAACTTACGTATAATTGAGGTGTGTGTGTGTGTGTGTGTGTGTGTGTGTGTGTGTGTGTGTGTGTGTGTGTGTGTGTGTGTGTGTGTGTGTGTTTGTGTGTGTGTGTGTGTGTGTGAGGGGGGGGGGACGGCAAATAGGACCTACAACAGGAATTAAAACCTGTTGTAAACACTTAATAAAAAGTTTAAGTTACAAAAACAGAATGTAGAAGGGACTTTTTATTTCAAAGGTCTGCATCATCTCAAGCCGAAATCAATCAAATTAAGCAAGCATTCAAGCAAGCAAGCAAGCAATTTATCTATCGGGGGAGCCCCTCCATCCATCCATCCATCCATCCATCCAGTCAGCCAGCCAGCCAACCAGCCATCAATCAGTCAGTCGGTCGGTCAAGCAAGAAAGCTATAGCCTAGGCCTAGTCAGCATTCAATCAATCAGTGAATCAACCACTGACTCAATCCAGCCTGCCAGCCATTCATCTTATCTATTGTTGTCAGCAACACTTGGGAGGGGGGGGGGGGGGTGGTGGTGGTGGTAGAGAACTGTCACGTCAGCAAAATTTTGGGTTCAGTTGTACTAACTAACGGTAGCCAGTCCACATAGGTTACTAGACTGCAAGCATACACGGGAACACTACCGGCATACAAGAGTGTTAGAATAGAGTTGTTGATGTAATTAGTATTTGTCTTATTATTATGCACCATGTTATAACAACTTGGTTTATGTCATAAAAATGTGTGTACATGGGTGTGAATGTTTCCAATGTAAATGTGTGTGTGTGTGTGTGTGTGTGTGTGTGTGTGTGTGTGTGTGTGTGTGTGTGTGTGGTTGTGTGTTTGTTGTGTGTGTGTGTGTGTGTGTGTGTGTGTGTGTGTGTGTGTATGTCTGTGTATGTCTGTGTATGTCTGTGTCTGTGACTGTGTGTCTGCATGTGTGTGCGCGCGCGCGGGCGAGCTGTGTGTGAGTGTGTGGATGCGTGGGCATACTGGTGCAAACATGAGTGTTTGTTATTTCACTTGGGTGAGTTAATGACTGACTGCACAGCAAATTGCTTCCTTATATGTTTGTGTATTTTTCATTACATTTCTTGTCTACTTTCACTTCATATCACGTAGGGTTTCTTCTTGTTCTTGTTCTTGCTCTTGTTCTTCTTGCTTGTTCTTGTTCTTCTTGTTCTTCTTTTGTTCTTCTTGTTCTTTCTCTCTCCTCCTCCTCTCCTCCTCTCTCTTCTTCTTCTTCTTCTTCTTCTTCTTCTTCTTCTTCTTCTTCTTCTTCTTCTTCTTCTTCTTCTTCTTCTTCTTCGTGAAGTTGTAGTAGAACTATTATGTGAAAACGTGACTTAACGTATATGAAAATGTCAAAATCCCGTTATCTGCAGAAGCAACAAATATGAATTCACCATGGGGGTGGGGGGGCTTCAGTTATCTGTAGCTTGATAACCTTTCCCTGGTGTATGTTATCTGCATAATGATGGATTGTATGTTTATAATTATATTGAATAAACACTGTTTAAACCAAGTACCAATCAATCAATCGA
>CM060333.1:25191187-25196187 GCA_030674155.1 Stramonita haemastoma | reverse complement strand
ACTAAATATAGAAAATCAAATGAAAATAGATCAGACAAGGAAAAGAAAAACAAGACATAAAAAAACCAAACAACAAAACAGGAGGGGAAAAGAAAGAAAGAAAGAAATGGAAGAAATAACTAAAAAAAAAAAAAAACAAAAAACAACCCCCCAAAAAACCCAACAACTGATGAATAATAATAAGAAGAAAGATTGCTGTGCATAGGACGCAGTAAGAGGAGAACAAGCTATAACACCGATACGAAAGAGAAAAGCAGGAAACAGCAGTCCACACACACACACACACACACAGTCACACACACACAAGAGTCACACCCAGAGTACACACACACACACAGAGTCACACACACACACACTCACACACACACACACACACACACACACACACACACACACACACAACACACACACACACACACAAAAACAGGAAACTATAATCTATAAACAAAAGGCACACAGGACAAAAACGCACAGGGGGATGCAAGCTTGTGTGTTGTGTCGTAAAGTGATTCTCGTTTTAATGTGGACAGGCAAAAACTCCTCCTTGGGCCTCTGGAAACTTCCTATGAAAATAAAAACAAAAACAAATACCCCATCCATCCATCTTCTTTCCTTCACTAGGTGGACTGCCAATGCACAGACTGCAAATCGCAAGAAAACCAGTCCACATCTGACGATTGCAATAGTCTTTGTGAACAAGAGAATCAGGTAAAAACAACAGTTTTTTTTCCCTGGGTAGACCTAATTTGAAAGTAACTATACTTCTTCCATGTTCCAGTCTCGCATGACTTTTTATTCATGTAACTTGGTTTTTATTTATTTCTTTAAAACTTGGTTTTATTACCATTATTGTGGGTCCTGTTTTTAATGTGTGCTGATTGAAAATGATGCGCTAAGATAAGCAGTTTGAAAATAATTTCCAGTTACTTTAGGACAAGCCACGCTGTAGTCTAGTGGTTAGGGCGTTGGACTGTAATCTAACGGTTGCCGTTTGATCCCAGCTTTCGCTATGGCGTTGCGCCCTTGGAAAAGGCACTTTACAGCTATTTTCTCACCCCACCCAGGTGTAAAAGGGGTACCAACCTTGTGTTGGGGGTTAAGCCTTCGATAGACTGGCGTCCTATTCCAGGGGGGAGTCTATGACTCTCAGTCGCTTAACACCACAGAAACCGGGTTAAGCACCGGCCTGATGAGCCCTAGGCTCGGGACAGACTACTTTAGGACAAGTTTTTGCGCAGTTGGAGAAGGCCTTGGTCCATCTAGGGACAAAAAAAATATTTAAAGACACGGACACAGACACCACAAACGTGGGAAACATAGACAAGAAGCAAAGAAGTTTACAGTTGAAAGAAATAATGTGAAAACAGCAATAACATCGACAGCAAAAATAACACATTTAAGACTTCGTGGATGATTTAAGTACTGACCTAGAATTCAACACACACACACACACACACACACACACACACACACACACACACACACACACACACACACACACATATACACATATGCACACACACACACCACACTCACACACCCCCACACACACACGCAGGCATGCACGCACCCTGCATGGGTGCATGCTGCACACCAAAAACAATTATATACATGGATTTGAAAAAATAGTCTATACTTTGTACACAATTTCGCCATAGTGGTTAGGGCGTTGGACTGTAATCTAATGGTTGCCGTTGATCCCACTATGGCGTTGTGCCCTTGGAAAAGGCACTTTATGGCTATTTTCTCACCCCACCCAGGTGTAAAAGGGGTACCAACCTTGTGTTGGGGGTTAACCCTGCGATAGACTGGCGTCCTATCCAGGGGGAGTCTATGAGTATGACTCTCAGTCGCTTAACGCCACGGAAACCGGGATAAGCACCGGCCTGATGAGCCTTAGGCTCAGGACAGACTTTAACTTAACTAACTACTAACTCTACACAATTTCACTTTTAATCTTTGATAATTTAACTCTAAACTTTGCACTTTCTGCAGTGATGGCAGAATAAGAACATCAGAGTGAAACTTTCAATCAAGTAATTAATTATCAAATCATTAGAATATACTAATTATAGCCTGTTCCGTATAACAATGAGAGTATTCTCTAAAGGAAAATGATGTTGAAAAACTGGAGCTGATTTTCAAATAGGGGGGGTGGGGGGGCATAAACTGGGGCCATCATCAACATGGTTGTCATTTAATTTTATTGTCATCATTTGTACCACCATCACCCAATCACTACAATCATATTCATTTTCATCATTCATCATCATCTACATCATCATCATCATCATCATCATCATCATCATCATCATGGCTATCATCTTTGTCCCATAATCTTAAGAAGGAAGAGGAGAAAAAAACCTATAACGAAGAATAATAAGTTTCCAACAAATAAAAACAACAACGGTACCAAAAAACAACAAACACAGCTAAAAAAAACAACGACAAGCAAACAACAACACAGCAAGAAACACATAATTAAACAAATAGATTGTTTGTTTAGTTTTTTTTTTTTTTTAAAAACCCTGATCATATTCATCCCCCATCATCTCCCCCTCACGTGCACCTACCTTTGGATCTTCCATGTTTCCAAGTGTAGGGGCTAAATTCGCATCTGTTAAATTCGCATCTGCCCACTAAAACCTAGCAGAGCAACCTGACCTAGGCCTAGCACTACTGGCCCTCCCCACTCTATCCCCCCTCCCCACTCCTCCCTCCTCCCCCACCTTCTAATTCTGCCCTCCCACTGTCCCTCCCTTCCTTCCTTCTACTCCCTTCCCCTCCCCCCTCCCCTCTGCCCAATCTCCCCTCCCCTCCCCTCTCTCCATGTCTTTGTTCTCTCTCTCTCTCTCTCTCTCTCTCTCTCTCTCTCTCTCTCTCTCTCTCTCTCTCTCTCTCTCCCCTCTCTCTCTCTCTCTTTCCCCACAGAAGCAGGTTTCCACTGGGCGACCAACTCAGTGCTTCTGTCCAGGCAAACTGACCTAGGCTAGGCTAGCGGGTAGGCCCTACCTAGGCTAGGCCAATTCTGACGTGATCTAGGCCTAAGTAAATGATCACTGTAGGCCCAAGGGGACTTTTCAAAGCGCCTATAGGCTAGGCCTAGTAGGCCTTAGGTATAGGGCCGTGATTATAGGGCCTCCTAGAGATCTATAGGGCCTCCTAGCCTACTGAAGATGTAAGGTGCAAAGTCAGCAAAATTTATTCATCTTTGTTCCTATTTCACTGTGTGTGTGTGTGTGTGTGTGTGTGTGTGTGTGTGTGTGTGTGTGTGTGGTGTTGTTGTGTGTGTGTGGTGTGTATGTGTGTGTATGTGTGTGTTGTGTGTGTGTGTGGTGTGTGTGTGTGTGTGTGTGCGCGACTGTGTGTGTATGTGTGTGTATTGTGTGTGTGTGTGCGTATATGTGTGCGCGACTCTGTGTGTGTGTGTGTGCGCGCGACTGTGTGTGTATGTGTTGTTGTGTTGTGTGTGTGCGCGACTGTGTGTGTATGTGTGTATGTGTGTATGTGTGTGTGTGTGTGTTATCTCTCCTTTCTTCCTCTTGTCACCCACCACTCCTCTTATCCCATGTAACGTCATCCTTCTTCTTCCTTACTTCTCTCCTGCGCTATTTTCCTGTGCTAGTTTCCGTGTTCTCTCTCTCTCCTCTCTCTCTCTCTCTCCTCTCTCTCTCTCTCTCCTCTCTCTCTCTCTCTCTCTCTCTTCTCTCTCTCTCTTGATTCTGTCTTTCTTTGTCTTCCTTTCAATGTCTATCCACCAAAATGGGATTTTAGACTGTCTGACTCTCGTGTTGGGGTCTGTATCTTTGTCTATGTCTATCTATGTTTGTCAGGCTGTCTCTGTCTCTGTCTGTCTGATCAGGGAAAGGGCGGATGAAAAAAAAAAGTATGTAATACTTACTCTGCAACCCTTGAAAAATTATTCATTCATTCATTATTCATCCATTCTCTCTCTCTCTCTGTTCTCTCTGTCTCTCTGTCTCTCTCTGTCTCTGTCTGTCTCTCTGTGTCTGTCTCTCTGTCTGTCTGTCTCTGTCTCTCTGTATCTCTTTGTGTGTGTGTGGTGTGTCTGTCTGTCTGTCTCTGTCTCTCTCTTTGTCTTTCTCTCTCATATTACAAATTACACATTTGCCAAATTTGCCCACGTGGGGTTTAGTTGCCGGCTCACGTAGCCCGGCTGTTTACCGGCTGGCTTCTTCCGCTGAAAGGCTGACTCAGCAAGATATGGACACTAGGCCTACTGGTCAACAGGCTGTTTAGGACAACATGGGCTGACCACTTTGAGGGGGGGGGGGGGAGGAGACGAGAGGGGAGGGGGGAGGGGCGGGGCCAAAAAACTGCGTAATGCCGTGTAACAGGTCAACAGCAACGACCCCCAGGTGTGCTACTGCCAGGGCAGTGTTCACGTATGGTGTCCTTCGAGTGTCAAACTGGCTATAGGCTTCATCATTTGAGAAGTCGTTGCAGCCGAGACTGGATAATAACTGTGTAACTTGTGATATTGTAATTGTGTGTGTGTGTGTGTGTGTGTGTGTGTGTGTGTGTGTGTGTGTGTGTGTGTGTGTGTGTGTGTGTGTGAGAGAGAGAGAGAGAGAGAGAGAGAGAGAGAGAGAGAGGAGAGAGAGAGAGAGAGAGAGAGAGAGAGAGAGAATACGAATAGGAAATTTTATTCATGAAAGGCCTTCGCCCCATATGAAGGGGGGTGTGTGTGTGTATATGGAGACATGCACAATTTGAACATTCTTAGTTCTTAGAAAAAAATAGTAATGACATTACGATACTGCTATTTCTCTTATCTGAAATGCTTTATACAGGTATATGGACAAATTTTTCATAGTTTCCGGGTTTGTTGCAGACATTAGTAATCTAAATCTGAACAAATTTGGGTCTCTGAAAAACTTCATAGCAATAAACTGTTTCCTGATTTCTGCTAAAGATGGACAACAAAGAAGGAAATGAATTTCATCCTCGTTTTCTTCTTTACATAATGGACATATCAA
>CM060333.1:25174208-25183357 GCA_030674155.1 Stramonita haemastoma | reverse complement strand
ACACAAGAAGAGGGTGACAGGAAGAAAGGAAACAAGGCAGAAACAAAATGAGGGATAGAAAAGAGGGAATTCTTAGCACAAAAATTTTCAGAAGGTGGAGATGCTATTTATGCTGATGGGGCCCCTGGCATCCATCTCCACGGGGTCAAAATAACGTTTTACATGACCAAAGTTAAAGTTAAAGTCTGTCCCGAGCCTAAGGCTCATCAAGCCGGTGCTTATCCCGGTTTTCTGTGGCGTTAAGCGACTGAGAGTCATAGACTCCCCCCTGGATAGGACGCCAGTCTATCGCAGGGTTAACCCCCAACACAAGGTTGGTACCCCCTTTTACACCTGGGTGGGGTGAGAAAATAGCCGTAAAGTGCCTTTTCCAAGGGCACAACGCCATAGCCGAAAGCTGGGATCGAACCCGCAACCTTTAGATTACGGGTCCAACGCCCTAACCACTAGACTACAGCGGCGGCATTTCAAGGTAGAGTGCACCATTAAAATTGCCATTTCTTCTTCCTGGAATGGTTAGACAGCAACCATTGTCTGTCAATTATGAGCAAAAATGTGTGGTGCTGCTGTTAAGCGCCTGACAAGTCAGGCCCAGCACATCCGACTTCGGCGTGGAGAGAACTGTTTATCTTTAAAAAAGTCTTCCTGGAAAAAAAAGATAAGAGAATGGAGTGAAAAGGCAAAAAATACACAAGAAGAGGGTGACAGGAAGAAAGGAAACAAGGCAGAAACAAAATGAGGGATAGAAAAGAGGGAATTCCTAGCACAAAATTTTCAGAAGGTGGGGATGCTATTTATGCTGACGGGCCCCTGGCATCCATCTCCACGGGGTCAAAATAACGTTTTACATGACCAAGGGAAGTAAAAATAGACAAACTATGGCGTGTAAAATGTAGACTGTACTATGCATCTTTTTTTCTTCCCTTTCCTTTTTTTTTTTTGAATATCGGCGCTTTTCTGTGACCAGATTACCAGCTATTAAACCAATTAACACACCAACAAACAAGCCAAACCTAACCAACCAACCAACCAACCAACCAACAAGCTAACTAACAAGCTAACTAACTAGCAGACTTACTAACTAGCTAGGTAGCTAGTTAGCTGCTCAGTCAGTCAGTCAGTCAGTCAGTAAAAAAAAAACTATTAAAAAATTCCCCAAATCTGAAAGGCAACCCTCGCAAAGGATACGCGCGCACGCGCCCACACGCGTATGCATACACGCACGCACACACACACACACACACACACACACACACACACACACACACACACACACACACACACACACGTATACACACAAACGCACACACACACACACACGCGCGCACGCACGCACACACACTCACACACACTCACACACAATAATTACAATTTGTTCCTAGCTCCTCCTTTCCAATAGAGATATGCCATGGGCCTTTCAGTATAAATAGCATTCCCACCTTCGCAATTCCGCGCAAGAAATTCCTCTTGTCTATCCCTCTCTTTGCTTTTACATTGTTCCTTGTCTTCCTGTTACCTCTTTCTGGTCTATTTTCTGCCTTCTTGGTCCATTTTTCTGACTTTTTTCCGCCCAGAAAGACTTTAAAGCTAACAATTCTCTCCCATGCCCGGGTTCAATGATCTCGAATAATTGCTTATTTTTGGCTATGAGTTTTTAGTCTTTTTCTGCCTCTGAACAAGCCATCCTCTCTCTCTCTCACTCTCTCTCTCTCTCTCTCTCTCTCTCTCTCTCTCTCTCTCTCTCTCTCTCTCTCTCTCTCTCTCTCTCTCTCTCTCTCTCTCTCTCTTCTCTCTCTCTTGTCTCTCTCTCTGTCTCTCTCTCTCCCCACCCCCCCCCCCCTCTCTCTCTCTCTCTCTCTCTCTCTCTCTCTCTCTCTCTCTCTCTCTCTCTGTATTTCCTGGTAGTTTGTGATGCAGCACTTGTATTGTTTTATTTTTCTGGCCTCTCAGTTAATGACAGTGTGGTACCGGGGTGTCCATCCTACAGTGCTGTTTCTCCAGAAATACAATCTCTTGTACGTCATTTTTATGATTAGTTTGATTATCACAGTGTGTGTGTGTGTGTGTGTGTGTGTGTGTGTGTGTGTGTGTGTGTGTGTGTGTGTGTGTGTGTGTGTGTGTTGTGTGTGTGTGTGTAGGTGTGTGTAGGTGTGTGTGTATGCAGGTGTGTATGTGTGTGTAAGTGTGTGTGTGTTTGTGTGTGATTTTTTCCATGAATGTATGTTTGTTCTGTCTTGACCTCTCCCTACCTCTCGAGAGTAAAAAAAAAGGACAGGGTTGGTATTAAATGGTTTAAGGAGTGTGTGTGTGTGTGTGTGTGTGTGTGTTGTGTGTGTGTGTGTGTGTGTGTGTGTGTGTGTGTGTGTGTGTGTGTGTGTGTGTGTGTCTGTGTGTGAGTGTGTGTGTGTGTGTGTGTTGTGTGTGTGTGTGTGTGTGTGTGTGTGTGTGTGTGTGTGTGTGTCAAATCAAATCAAATCAAATCAAATCAAATTTTTATTTCCAGATGGTACATTGAGTAAGCATCGATTTGCTTTTTTCCATCAAGCCATCTATCTAAAGAAAAGGAAAAAAAATCAAAACAACGACAAAGCAAGAAACCAACAAAAAACAAAGCAGAAAATCCCTAGCAAACAATAAAGCCAACAAAAGAAAGAAAAGGGGAAAAAACAAACAAGCAAATAAAACAACATCAATCATTTCACCAACATTAATGAGCTAACATGATTTCAACAGCTTTAAAATAAAATATGCCTATAGATAATACAAGCAACTACAATAACAGCAAAAACAACCAAAGGAGAAAAAAACAACAACAACAACAAAAACCACTCAAAAGCCATACACAACACACACACACACACACACACACACACACACACAACACACACACACACACACACATACACACACCTACACCTACACCTACCCCCCCCCCCCCACACACTCACACACACACACACGGTTTGCGCTCATCCACTCAGCACGTATACTCCTACGTACCTGCACACATTTAGTCTTTTAAAAATCATATAGTGTCAAAAAAAAAAACCACACAAAAAGTGTGTCATGCTATTTGGCATGTGTGTGTGTGTGTGTGTGCGTGCATATGTGTGTGTACGTATGTGTGCGTGTGTGTCTTGGGGGAATTGAACCTGGCCATGCCAATCCTTCCTTCATCTTCTGCTCACAATTAATCCAAAGGGTTGGGGAGCGTGATAGCCTAGTGGTTAGAGCGTTGAACTCTTAATCTGACGGCCCAGGTTTGAGCTACAACCGAGGCGCCCATTCGAGGGAGTGTTTCCCCTGGAGTTAAGAACAGTATTGACTCCACTTTGCCACCCTCCCCTCCCTCCCTCCCTCCCCAATAAAAAAAATGTCTGTGGGATGAGACTGCAAACTGAGGTCTCGTGTGCGAACGTACGCGGAACATCTTGTTCCCACGTTCAAACGCCTTTTAGAAGAGTAGGCCAATGTGTGCTGGTCGAAACCGATGACGAGTTCTTTAAAAAATGCGTGTACATTTATTTTTAGACAGGTGTTTTTTTCGAAGTTGGAATGGCGCTATTTTCATGGAGGTCAAATGGGCGCATACGAAATATCTCACTATTGGTGAACCTCAGAGGTTTAGCCAAGGAATGAAAAAAAGAGGTGGGGTAGGTAGGAGGTTGGGGGAAGGGGGGGAGGGGAGAAAGAACCAACCAAACTCAAAGCAGCTGTGTCCTTTGTTCTGTTGAAGTGCGAAAGATCTGTGTCAATGAGCGCTTAAAAAGATAAAATAGAATATTGACAAATGACAGGTTAAGGTAAAGGTAAAGGTGTGCCATAACCTAGGCGGTCGTAGGGGAGCGAGGCATCAGAGACCTCAGCTTCTCTAGGGGCCAGCATGTTGAGGGCGGAGCCCATCTCCTCTCCCTCGCTGCTTTACCTTCCCTGACCCTAAAGAGGGCAGGTACCCATTTACAGCTGGGTGAATTGGGGGGTGGGGGTGGGGGGGACTGTACTGAAGCCAAGGTGCGCAAACGGTCACCCATCCAACTGGTAACCACGCTCGACGCTGCTTAACTTGACTTGTGGAAAGTGAGCGCTGTATGATTAAGCAAAACCCCCTAATGATATGTTATGATGACAAAAAACAAAGCAAACAAACAAAAAACCCAACAAAAATTAACAACTGCTAAAAGTGGTTTAGCAATTAGCCATCTGAAATTATTTTGATTGCATTTTTTTTCTTCTATGCTGTCTTCTCTCTTTTCATTCTTTTATTTCTGTTCTTCTTCTTTAAAAAAAAAATCTTTTTCTTATAATAAATTAGAATAAATAATATTTGAATAGTGCTATATCTTGTAATAACGGACCAAAACAATATCTCCGTCTTTCCTTTTTCCTGTTTTTCTCTTCTTTTTTTCTCTAAAAAACAACAACAAACAAACCTGTCCTTCCCTCTTCTTTCGTTCTGTTTCTTCTTTCTGATTTTTCTGTCTTTCTTTATTTCTTTCCTTCCTTACTATTTTTCCTCCTCATTTTTCTTTCTCTCTCTCTCTCCCCCCCCCCCCCTCCATTCCTCTTCCCCACTTTCCTTTCCTACTCGTTTCTGTGGGTTTCTTAATTGTTCATGATAATTATGCATTTTCATATGTTTTTTTTTTCTTGTTTGTATCGTTGAAAGTCAGTGAAGTTCTTTTCACTGACTTAAACACACACACACCCCCTTTCATACCCCTTTGGTCGGCTCTGAATAAAAAAAATGGATTATACTTAAATACACTCCCGTACTATATACGTCACTGGCTGTGCGTCATATCCGCGTGTGTGTTTATTGGCAGAGGTAATCCGCTGTGTTACTTACTTACTACTACACTAACGTGTTTTGCTTGCATCCAGTTGTCCAGTCTACTGCACTGATTTTACAGACGCAGAAAAAAAGAAAACAACAACAAAACCATGGGCTAACACCATTTGCGTCACGTCGGCTATCGTAGTGATCGTAGTTATTTTTGGTATAATCTTTAGTGTACAAAAACACAGGAAAAACCCAAACCAAAACAATCTTTGGTATTGATTTCCTGAGTTAAATGAATTGTATGTATGTATGTATGTATCATTGTCATTATCATATACTAAGGGGATTGGGCGTATTTTGCTTTCATTTTTACTTGTTTGTTTTTAATTTCAAGTTGTTGTTAGGTGATGTTGTTGTTGTTGTTTTTTTTTGCTTGTTTGTTTGGGGTTATCTTTTTCTTAACGATGAAAGTAAAAGAAAAGAAGATGATTACACTGAAGAAGAAGATTATCAGTAGTCTCAGAACGTCAGAATTTTTTTTTAATATAAAAAAAATGTGTGTGTTGTGCGCGAATGCGGTGTGTGTGTTGCGTGCGCGCTCGTGTGCGTATGTGTTCTATAAAATAGAATGTTTTGTGTGTGTGTTTTATAAGATAAAGTATGAGTATGTGCTCGCACTGCAAAGACATTCAGAAAAACTCAGAGAGAGAGAGAGAGAGAGAGAGAGAGAGAGAGAGAGAGAGAGGGGGGGGGGGGGGCAAAGAGATAAGTAGAGAGGGGCTCTTTCCTAAAACACACACACACACACACACACACACGCATGCACGCACGCACGCACGTACACACACATACACACACGCATGCACGCACGCACGCACACACACATGTACTCGTACCATAAATCATAGAAAAAACAATATTTGGCTTTGACTGTGACTTTCACACAGAGACACAGACACAGAGACAGATACACCGACAGACAGACAACAGACACACACACACATGCGCGCACACACTACACATACCCTACCACTACCACACTACCACCACCACCATCACCACCATCACAACCACCACCATCATCACGACCACCACCACTACCGCCACCACTACCACCACCACCACCACCACTGCCACCCACTTACCACCACCACCATCATACCATCGATCACCACCACCCACCACTCCCACTTCTTCCACCACCACCACCCCTACAACCACCACGCTCGTTGCATCAGCTCACACTCAGTCGACCCTTACTCCTTTGTGCGTCAGCAGCAGCAGCAACAGCAGCAACAACAGCAACAACAACAACAGCAACAACAGAATCGACAACAACAGCAACAGCACAACAACAATAGCAACAGCAGCAGCAACAACAACAACAACAACAGCAACAAGAACAATAACAACAACAACAGCAACAACAGTAACAACACAGCAACAACAACAACAGCAACAACAACAGCAGCAACAACAACAACAGTAACAACAGCAGCAGCAACAACAGCAACAGCAGTAACAACAACAACAGTAACAACAACAACAACAGCAGCAGCAAGCAACAACAACACATCACGACCATAATGAAAATGATTATAAAAAAAATCAAACCTGAAATAAAAAACAAAAACCTAACAAACTAATCAGTGAAAAGAAACAAACATAAGTCTAACAAGCAGAAAGTAACAGTCATTCCACCTGCCCCCCACCCACCTCCCTTCTTCCTCTCTTCCGTCTTTGCTTTAGTCATTATACGGAATCATCAGCTGCCATGTTCATATTGATGTTGTATTTGAGCACGGTATCTAAGCTTCTAGCTTGTTGTTGCTATGCTGATTATGTTCTTCATGTTTATATAGGGGACGGGATAGGCTAGTGGTTAGAGTGATGCGCGTTGTGTTCGTGATCTTCTGATCCGGGTTCGAATCCCGTTCATGTGGATTTTCCCCCTGGAGTTAACATCATATCAGCACCGACTCCATTCCCCTCAAATGTCCTCAGGATGAGGACGATAAAAAACCGAGGCTTCGTGTGCGAACATACGCAGAGCACCTTGCTTACACGTTTAAAACCCGTTCTGTTTTCTGGAACAGTAGGCCATTGTGTGCCGTGGAATGGATGGCAAAACTGACAAAACTGCATACACAGAGGGACTGGATGTAAATAAAAGCACATGAGTGTTTATTCCGTTATCTTCGAAATAAAAGAATGAAAAAAATGGTGTTAGTGCTTATTGAATGAACAAACCCTCTTTAAATCAAACCGAAATCGACTAAAATGTGACCAAAACACCTTCAATAAACAAAGAAGACCATCCCCCCCCCCAGCTAAGTGAATGAATAAATAAATACGTAGATACGTAAGAAAAGTTTTTAAAAAACACAAACAAAACCAAAAAAACAAACAAACAACACCCCCCCCCCCTTCAATCATTCTAAAAATCATACACACAATGCATACATGCGGTATTTACTTAATCAGTTTTGTAATGCCTTCATGGAATGATTGAAGTGCTTTTGACTTGACTAATCAATGTGCGCACGGCACAAGAGGATGTTTAATAGACAAACATCTAACTACACACTGCCAGCTCTCAGTCTCTGCCTCTCTCTCTCTCTCTCTCTCTCTCTTTGTCTGTGTCTGTCTGTCTGTCTGTCTCTCTGAGTATTAAAACCTCGTTGTAACACGAAATCTGATCACACAGGAAACTCTAGTATAAATCAATACCGTGTCAGTCAGTCCACTTACATCATTCATTTCTTGGTAATCATAAAACAAAACCAACCAACCAACCAAACAAGTCTTTAGACATCCCAACAACACCCCGATCCACAACACACAACACACGCGCGCGCGGCGCGCACACACACATATTTACACACACATTTACACACACACATTTCACAACACACACATTTCCACACACATTCACACACACATTCACACACACAAACACACACATTTACACACAACACACACACACACACACACACACACACACACACACACACAACAAAGCTGACGAAATCACACAACCACTGGGCAGGCTACCATGTTCCTCGCACGCGCGACCCACCCTGAAAGCACGCGTACGCCGGCACACAGACATGCATGCATGCATGCACAGCCCTAGTATAGCCTAGCCTAATAAGCCCAGCTGCAAATGTTTGGACCAATCCACCACAGTCTTGGTGGAACCTAGGGTGGGTTGGTGTTAGCCTAGTGAAGCATTTAGTAGCCAGGGACTCTTTCAGTAACTTGCATCATCCGAAACTTTTTTCACAAGTTTTCTGCCGTCAGGAACAGGAATGGGTTATGGCTATAGCCAAAATAATAGACAACAGCCAGAATCGATGAATAAACGTCAGACAGGCACGCTTCTGTCCGCTTCAGGCGAGGCCGGTAAGGGGAAAAGAAAAAAAGAAAGAAAGAAGGAAAGAAAGAAGACGGAAACAAAAAAGGCTTTTGCAGCATTTGTGATTAGACTGGCTGTGGTTGGGTTACACGCTGAATTTTTGTTTTGAATGAAGATTTCGTCGCTCTTGCATCAGCAAAGGTGTTTTACCGGGTTAGGGTGAGGGTTAGGCAGATGGTGTGATATTTCTCTGTTTGTTAAAAATATGTAGAGAGATGTGTGTGTGTGTGTGTGTGTGTGTGTGTGTGTGTGTGTGTGTGTGTGTGTGTGTGTGTGTGTGTGTGTGTGTGTGTGTGTGTGTGTGTTTATTCTTCTATATCGCTGATAATGGAATAAGCACTCATGTGCTTTTTTTTCATCCAGTCCCCCTGTGTATACAGCTTTGTAAATTTTGTCATCTGTTCCCACCGGCACACGATGGTCTACTCATACGAATAGCCTAGCGGAACAGGATCTAACGGGTGTGCGCAAGATGTCCTGCATGCGTTGGCACATGGGGCCTGGGTTTATAGTCTCATCTGAAGGACTTTAGGGACGTCAGTATGTCAGACAGAAACACTGCTGGCTTCTGGCCACTTCAGGCGAGGCCAGTATGAAAAAAAAAAGTAACGAAAACAAAAGAAAGAAAGAAGAAGAATGAAAGAAAGAAGAAGAAACAAAAAAGGTTTTCGCAGCATTTGTGACTAGACTGGCCGTGGTTGGTTACCGCTGAATTTTTGTTTTGAATGAAGATTTCGCCGCTCTTGCATCAGCAAAGGTGTTTTACCGGTTGGGTGAGGGTTAGGTGAGGGTTAGGCGATGGTGTGATATTTCTCTGTTTGTTAAAAAAAAAAAGAGTGGAGTGTGTGTGTGTTTGTGTGTGTGTTTGTGTGTGTGTGTGTGTGTGTGTGTGTGTGTGTGTGTGTGTGTGTGTGTGTGTGTGTGTGTGTGTGTGTGTGTGTGAGAGAGAGA
>CM060333.1:25159208-25161708 GCA_030674155.1 Stramonita haemastoma | reverse complement strand
AGACCTTGAAAACTTTCCCTCAAAAGGGCTTTCTCTCCGATCGTTTCCAGAGTTGAAGTTTCGTACACGTAGCAAAAGTCCTTCGGATGAGACTATAAACCGAGGCCCCGTGTGCGAACGCACGCAAAACATCTTGCACACACGTTAAATCCTGTTCCGCTTTTCGTAAGAATAGGCCATCGTGTGCCGGTGGGAATATATGACATTTACAAAACTGCATACACACGGGGACTGGATGCAAAAAAAGCACACAAGTGCGTATCCCATTATCCTCGATATAAAAAACAAACCAAAAACAACAACAAAACCCAGCGAGTCATTTTGACAGGACAAGGAGAAATCTTGCTTGGGACCCGTCTAGAGACTATTAACCGAGGCCCCATGTGCGAACGCACGAATAAAATCTTGCATACACGTTAATTATAACCCGTTCCGCTTTTCGAAAGAAAACGCCATTGTGTGCCGGTGAGAACGGATGACAAAACTGACAAAACTGCACACACAAACGGCGACTGGATGCGAAAAAACACACGAGTGCTCATTCCATTATCCTCAAAAAAAAAAAAAAAAAAAAAAATCTATACATATACATACTGTCACGGATGTCTCCACACAATGTTTGACTACAATAAATGACAACTGAATATACCTGTGTATGGAATAACACAAAAAGCGATATCAGTGAACCATTTTTTTTTCTTTCCTCGGCTAGAGCTCCTAGGCTCACTGATGGTCAGATTTTGCGTGTGCAACCAATTTGACAACCTGGAAGGTATCTGCATTCTGACTTCATGGATGAACCCGTATATAATAGATCACTATTTCCGTAGGGATGCTGGGGGCCTGTGACTATAAAAAGCTTCCTCACTCTACTTAGAGAGGGAGAGGAGATGCGCGTCACCCTCAATATGCTGGCCCCTGGAGAAGCTGAGGTCTCTGATGCGTCGCTTCTCAACGACCGCATAGGTTCTTCTTCCTCTTCTATCCCGTAGTCTATTTAGACCGTAGGGGCGCCTACGGAAGACCTCGCAACCAGCTCTCTCCATTTCCCTCTGTCCTCGACCTTTCTCAGGGTGTCACTTAGCCTGAGGCCCTCCACTCTCGAATGTTGTCCTCCCATCTCTTTCTCTGCATGCCTCTCCTTCTCCCGCCTTGCACAGTTCCCTGCAGAATCGTCTTGGCAAGCCCTGTTGATCTTGCGACGTGCCCATACCACTTCAGTTTGCGTTTTTTGACTGTGGTCAGGAGATCTTCAAAGGGCCTGATGGCTTGACCGATTCTGATTCTCACTTCCTCGTTATGGTTATGGGACACCTTTACGTTTCTATGGCTTAAACATCTTTCATTTTCTTTGTTATAGTGTGCACTTTACACACTGTAACTGTTGGACTACAACCCTCTCCTTCCCCCCCCCCTCCTCCTTCCCCTTCTCTTCAAAGAGTGTTACAAGGGCTGGCATAAGGTCTATGTGTACCCGACTTGGACTTTTCTTTGTAGTGGATGGGTAGGATTAGAGACAGAGAGTCTGCAGGCAAGGGTGGCTGCCCACTTGAGACAGCTGGCGACAATTAGGCCTAACAGGTTGGAGGGCTTGTCCGTGCTAGTCAATTGCTCAACAAGCTTGGTGTTGTGGTCGGAAATTTTGCTGACTTGTTTCTTTTTAAATTTCCACTTTGAATTGATTGGTTTAGACTTTAGAGCAGAAGAGGCTTCGTGTAAGTAAGAGGAGCGGTCAGTCACTCAGCCATTCCCTGCAACAACCTGAAGATGGCAAGACGACTGGTGGTCTGCAAACTGTCGAAGCCCTAACGATGTGACAAGCTAGTACAGTAGCTGCTTTTTTGGTTGAGCTGTGTGTTTCTTCCTATAGGTCAAAATAAAACTTCTGCAACCATTGCACCCTGCCTGCACAGAGTGGTTCTTTGTGCCGAGAGAGTTCATGTATTGTTGAACCTGTCTACATCTTTGTTTTCTTTTTTTTTCTATGCCTTTTTTTCATTGAATTGGCTTCTTCTTAACAGCGGTGGTATATCCCTATGATTACTTATTCCATTATCCTTGATATAAAAGAATAAATACATTAAAAAAAAAAGTACTAGCGCTTACAGAAGCTTGTGATCCATAGAAAACAGCTCAGTACTGCCGACATAATTGTTCAACTGTATAATTGTATTCTTTTAAAATCTATTTTAAACTAGACAAAGTCTGCACACAAAACCTAACTAAGGAAACAGAAGTTTTCCACTAGGTGCTTAAACCATTTACCAGATTCAAACTAAAGAAGTCTGAACACACGGTGAAAGGTCAGGAATACTTTGACTACGCTTCAGAAGCCAAAACATACTGTGCTGTTTTCGTTCCTGGGCTAGAGCTTTGAGGTTCACCTGTAGTGAGGTGTTATTGTACATACTGTGACTGTTTTCCCGCCATTCACTTAGGCAGCTGCACTGTTCAGACTTTTGGGGGATATGCATTTCTAAATCAGGCACGAAAGGTGCAT
>CM060333.1:25141708-25146708 GCA_030674155.1 Stramonita haemastoma | reverse complement strand
TCATGGTCAGGGGAGGAAATTCTAGGCGTCGCGCATTAGCGCAACATGGACCAATTGACATATAGGCAAAATAAAATAAACTAAAGGTAAATTGTATTTTTAATATTTTTTCCTAACTTGCTTTTGAAAAGAAAACTGTTGATTGTAAATGTTCTCTGTTCGGCACAATAGATTATTGCTATCCTCATCCCAATACAAATGAAGGAGTGAAAGAGGCTTTGTAAGTACATATCCCGCACACCCTGCATGTAAATCTCTCCCAGAGACAGCAGGTTATATAAATGAGCGCTAAAAACTTAACTGACTTCAGGCTGTTGACAATTTAGTTTTATTTTTCTCAGGAAATGTGTGCGTTTCTTTTTTTTTAACAGAAGGAGAGAATGTGTACCTGCAGTGACCTCTTCGTCTACTTACCGCTTGTTCCTTTATCTTACTAATTGTCAGATTGTTGTTTTGTAGTTGTGCTTTTTGCGAAGGCATTCCTCCTTGATTTACTGATAGTCCCTAATCAGGGCAAGGGACGGAGGAAAATAATTCATGCAAATGCTTATCTGTAACCCTTGGAAAATAAAGACTCTCTCTCTCTCTTTTCTCTCTCTCTCTCTCTCTCCTCCTCTCCTCTCTCTCTCTCTCTCTCTCTCTCTCTCTCTCTCTCTGTTCAGTTGTGGGAAGAAAATGGAAGGGAAGGAAGAAAGGCAGGAATAGAAGGTCAGTGGCCTCGCTCGCAGTGTGTGTATGTATGTATGTATGTATGTATGTATGTGACTTCAGCACAGCTCTCTACATAAATATCTCTCACGGCCCAAACTGTTTAGTTCCACCACCGATAGCCAGCCGGCGCCAGTCTCAGCCTAGTCAAGTCAAGGACCCCTTGCGGTTTTCCAGCCACTGCACTGACTATACTATAGGCTATCGCTGTGCATGTGAATGACCGTTAGGACGTCCACATTAACAAACACCACCTGCCCCCCTCCTCCCCCCCCCCCACTCATGTTTGTTCCCTAAACTAGTCCCACCTTCGAAATAAACGAACAAGCTAAAGAAAACCCAGAAAAATGCCAATTCCTGCCCCCCTCCTCCCCCCCAAAAAACCCACACACAACAAAACCCCACAAACAAAACAAAAACACAAAAAACAAAGATGAAACAAAACAAAAACAAGAAAAAAAAACACACACACAAATACAAAAACAATAAACAAAAAACCCACAACAAAACCACAACAAATAAAAACGAAAAACTAAAAAACACAAAATAACCCCCCCAAAACCACAACCACACACACACACACACATACACACACACACACATCCATCCATCCATCCACCCATACACACGCATGCATACACACACAAACACACACACACACACACAACACACACACACACCACACAACACACACACACAACACACAACACACACACACAACCCCCCAAATAACCCCCCAAAAGCAATCGTCACTGTGATGCAGTGTTACATAGCGTGTGACGGCACGGTAAGAAATTATCTGGCAGAAGAACCGACACGTGAAGTGACCAGAAAATTGCAGAAGAGGCGATGACATAAGACAAAGTAACAATCCGTCTGTCAGCAGCATCAGCAAACAACAACAATAACAAGCAGCAGCAGCAGCAGCAGCAGCAGCAGCAGCAGCAGCAGCAATAGCAGCATCAGGATATCTGCCCGATGACAACGATCATTGTACATTAGGTAATATATCACCAGCGTATCAGTGTGGTGCAAAATTGAGGTTAAGAAGAAACAAAAAAAAGAAGCTATTTTGCGGCGAAAGGTAAAGGTAAAAAAGTAAAGATGTCCCATAACCTATGTGGTCGTAGGGGAGCGAGGCATCACAGACCTCAGCTTCTCTAGGGCCAGCATGTTGAGGGCGGCGCCCATCTCCTCTCCCTTTGCGGTTAGTAATGAATAAATAACTATTCCAGAGGTCAGAATGCGGCTACCTAAATAATGGTGGTTGACGGAGGGGGGGAACTGGTCGCAGACGCCATTTGGTGAACCTCGGAGCTTTAAAAAAAAAAAACTGAAAAAAACAACGAGAAAATGGAAAAAAAGGCAAAAACAGGAAAAAGAAAGAAGGGAACTAAAGGAAGAAAGGAACATGCAAAGAAAGAAAGAAAAACAGAAAAAAAGAAAGAAAGAAATACAGAAATACAGAAAAAGACAGAAAAAAGAAAGAAAGGAAGGCAGAAAGGAAAAAAAAAGTAAGCAGAAAATAAATAAATAAATAATCAAAGTAAATGAAAGGAACCACAATGGAAAAAAGAAAGAAAAAGCAAGGAAGAAAGAAAGAAAGAAAGAAGGCACGTACGCACGCACGCACGTGCACACACACTTACACTTACGCACACACACACTTACACTTACACTTACACACACACACACACACACACACACACACACACACACACACACACACGCACGCACGCACGCACGCGCGCGCGCGCACGCGTGCACACACACAGGAGAGAGAGAGAGAGAGAGAGAGAGAGAGAGAGAGAGAGAGAGAGAGAGAGAGAGAGAGAGAGAGAGAGAGAGAGAGACAGAGACAGAGACAGAGACAGAGACACAGACACAGAGACAGACAGAGACAGACAGAGACAGACAGAGACAGACAGACATAGAGACAGAGAGACAGAGAGAGACAGAGACAGAGACAGAGACAGACAGAAACACAGACACATCCTGACAGACAGACACAGAGACAAACACAGACACATAGTGACAGACACAGACACAGACTGACAGACAGAGACAGAGACAGTAAGACAGACAGATAGACAGACAGACAGACAGACAGACAGACAGTCACAAAGACACAAAGACAGACAGATAGACAGACAGACACAGACACATACTGACAGACAGACAGACACACAAAGAGACACATACTGACAGACAGACACACACACAGATAGACACAGACACAGACAGACAGACAGACAGACACACAGACAAAGCCTCTGTTAGGTAAGTAGGCCCTATACTACATAACACAAGTGCCAGCACGTCCGTTGCCTCTCCCACGTCCTCATAACACTGCTTTATGTGCCATCTGTCATGTGTACGGCAACGCACAACTGACGTGTGCCACTTCGGCGAACCTGAACGTGATCCCGTCTAGGCCACCCCACACGTTGCACAGTTTGTCCTTAATTACATCATAGTAACGTAAAGGTGTCTTCTTAGTCCAGGAACATTTTGCCAAAAAAGGGCTCTGGAAAAAAAAGGAATTGCTTCAAAAAAATTTGTTCACTACTTTTACGTTTTGAGCCCAAGGCGATTCATTTGGATGGAGGACATCAGCTGTGGTCTGGCATGGAGAGAGATGGGCTCCACAATGTGATGCTGCCCAAGATACACCTTATATGAGGATGTCAACCACTACGTAATCCATTCTGGCTCGGTCGTCACCCGCAGCAAGGACTGCACCTTCCATTGCTGACCATCAGGACTGAGGTGAAAAGTATGCCACTGATGGACCAAAATCCTTACATGCCAGAAACTACATCACTGTTGGCACCTGGAATGCAAGATTTCCGAGAGCAGCAGGAAAAGTGGAAGAACTGACTCATGAAATGAAGAGATACAGATGGAACATCCTTGGACTCTGTGAGATACGCTGGAAAAAAAAACTTTGGAGAAACCTCTACCCCTGAAGGTCACAAACTCTATTTCAGTGGCAGTGTAGACAAACATGAGCATGGAGTTGGATTCCTCCTCCACAAAGACACTGTGACTGCTGTCACGGGATGTCGACCAGTGTCTAGCTGACTCCTTACCATTCGTATGAAGGCAGCAACTTTTAACATCCCCATCATCCAAGCCTATGCCCCACCAACTGACTATGATGACATGAACGTTGAAGATTTCTTCCCTCAACTGCCAGAAGTCATACCCCAGACGCTAAAGAAAGACACCATTGTCGTACAAGGTGGCTAGAATGCAAAGATAGGAGCAGAGACTAACAAGAAGTGGAAGGGGATATGTGACCACTACTGCAACCCTGAGGCCAACAACAAAAGAGGCTTGAGGTTCCTAGGAGTTGCCAACTACAGCCACCTGAAGATGGTGAACACATCTGGCCCACACAAACCATCTAGAGGCTGGACATGGCACAGCCCAGGAGGAGATCACCACAATCAAATACACTACATCACGGTAAAACATTGCTTCCAAACAAGTCTTAATGTTGTAAAGACCAGGTGCTTTCCAGGAGCCGATTTGGGAAGCAATCATGAGCTTGTGATGATGACTTTCAGACTCCGCCTCAACAAGAGTTAGAAGCAGGCCTATGTAAGGATCAAGTTCAATCTTGAGAAACTCAAGAACCCAAATATAGTAGAAAACGTCCTAGCAACGACAGGAAGAAAATTTGCTCGACTCCTAGTTTTTGACAACCAGGGCACAGAATTCAAGTAGATATCCTGATGAACAGCTTCAACACTGCTGTGACTAAAACAGCCAGTGGCATCCTTGGCAAACATCGGCCACCAGAGAAGCCCAGGGTCACGGAGGACTCAGAAGAAGCCCAGGGTCACGAAGACTCAGAGAAGCCCAGGGTCACGGAGGACGTAGAGAAGCCCAGAGTCACGGGGGACTTAGAGAAGCCCAGGGTTACGGAGGACTTAAAGAAGCCCAGGGTCACGGTGGACAGAGAAGCCCAGGGTCACGGAGGACAGAGAAGCCCAGGGTCACGGAGGACAGAGAAGCCCAGGGTCACGGAGGACAGAGAAGCCCAGGGTCACGGTGGACAGAGAAGCCCAGGGTCACGGAGGACAGAGAAGCCCAGGGTCACGGAGGACAGAGAAGCCCAGGGTCACGGAGGACAGAGAAGCCCAGGGTCACGGAGGACTTAGAGAAAAGGGTCACGAGGACTTAGAGAAGCCCAGGGTCACGAGGACTTAGCGAAAAGGGTCACGAGGACTCAGAGAAGCCCAGGGTCACGAGGACTTACTGAAGCTGTGCGACAAATGCAGAGA
>CM060333.1:25127940-25131608 GCA_030674155.1 Stramonita haemastoma | reverse complement strand
ATAAAAACCCAAAACTGAAAATACAAAACAACGACCAAAAAACCACACACACACACACACACACAGAGACACACACACACACACACACATCCATCCATCCATCCATCCATCCATCCATCATCCATCCATCCATCCATCCATCCATCCATCCATCCATCCATCCATCCGTACACACGCATGTATACACACACAAAACCACACACAACACACACACACACGGACACACACACACACACACACACAACACACACACACACACACACACACACACACACACACACACACACACACACACACACACACACCACACACACACACACACACACACACACACTCACACGCTACAAAATAAACCCCTTCGGATGAGACTTTAAACCGAGGCCCCGTGTGCGAACGCATGCAGAACATCTTGCGCACACGTTAAATCCTGTTCCGCTTTTCGTACGAGTAGGCCATCGTGTGCCGGTGGGAACAGATGACAATATTTACAAAACTGCATACACACGGGGACCGGATGAAAAAAAGCACATGATTGCTTATTCTGTTATCCTCGATATAAAAGAACAAATAAATAAATAAAGAAATAAATAAACACACACACACCAAATAACCCCCCAAAAGCAATCGTCACTGTGATGCAGTGTTACGTAGCGTGTGACGGCACGGTAAGAAATTATCTGGCATAAGAACCGACACGTGAAGTGACCAGAAAATTGCAGAAGAGGCGGTGACATAAGACAAAGTAACTATACGTTTGTCAGCAGCATCAGTAACAACAATAAAAACAAGCAGCAGCAGCAGCAGCAGCAGCAGCAGCAGCAGCAGCAGCAGCAGCAGCAGCAGCAGCAGCAGCAGTAACAGCAATAGCAGCATAAGGATCTCTGCCCAATGACAACGATCATTGTACATTAGGTAATATATCACCAGCGTATCAGTGTGGTGCAAAATTGTGGTTAAGACGAAACAAAAAAAGAAGCTATTTTGCGGCGAAAGGTAAAGGTAAAAAAGTAAAGGTGTCCCATAACCTATGTGGTCGTAGGGGAGCGAGGCATCACAGATCTCAGCTTCTCTAGGGCCAGCATGTTGAGGGCGGCGCCCATCTCCTCTCCCTTTGCGGTAGTAATGAATAAATAACTATTCCCGAAGTCAGAATGCGGCTACCTAAATAATGGTGGTTGACGGAGGGGGGGGAACTGGTCGCAAACGCCATTTGGTGAACCTCGGAGCTTTAAAAAAAATAACTGAAAAAAACAACGAGAAAATGGGAAAAAAGGCAAACACAGGAAAAAGAAAGAAAGGAACAAAAAGAAGAAAGGAACACGCAAAGAAAGAAAGAAAAACAGAAAAAAGAAAGAGACAAATACAGAAATACAGAAAAAAGACAGACAGACAGAAGAAAGGAAGGCAGAAAGGAAAAAAGTAAGCAGAATAAATAAATAAATAATCAAAGTAAATGAAAGGAACCACAATGGAAAAAAGAAAGAAAAAGCAAGAAAGAGAGAAAGAAAGAAAGAAAGAAGGCACGTACGCACGCACGCACGCACGTACAAACACACACTTACACTTACACTTACATTTACACTTACACACACACACGCACGCACGCACGCACGCGCGCGCGCGCGCACGCGTGCACACACACACACAGAGAGAGAGAGAGAGAGAGAGAGAGAGAGAGAGAGAGAGAGAGAGAGAGAGAGAGGAGAGAGAGAGAGACAGACAGAGACAGAGACAGAGACAGACAGAGACAGACAGAGACAGACAGAGACAGACAGAGACAGACAGACAGAAACACAGACACATACTGACAGACACAGAGACAAACACAGACACATAGTGACAGACAGGCACAGACACAGACTGACAGACAGAGACAGAGACAGTAAGACAGACAGACAGTCACAAAGACACAAAGACAGACAGATAGACAGACAGACACAGACACGCATACTGACAGACATACAGACACACAAAGAGACACATACTGACAGACAGACGCACAAAGAGACACATACTGACAGACAGACAGACACAGAAGACAAAGCCTCTGTTAGGTAAGTAGGCCCTATACTACATAACACAAGTGCCAGCACGTCCGTTTGCCTCTCCCACGTCCTCACAACTCTGCTTTATGTGCCATCTGACATGTGTACGGCAACGGAGAACTGACGTGTGCCACTTCAGCGAACCTGAACGTGATCCCGTCGAGGCCACCCCACACGTTGCACAGTTTGTCCTTTATTACATAGTAAGGTTTATTACATAGTAAGGTTTTTACATAGTAAGGTTTTTACATAGTAAGGTTTATTACATAGTAAGGTTTTTTACATAGTAAGGTTTATTATATAGTATGGTTTTTACAGAGTAAGGTAAAGGTAATAAAGGTGTCTCATAACCTAGACGATCGTAGGGGAGCAAGGCGTCAGAGGCCTCAGCTTCTCTAGGGGCCAGCAGCATATTGAGGGCGGCGCCCATCTCCTCTCTCTCTCTGCTTTACCTTCCCTGACCATAAAGAGGGCCGGTACCCATTTACAGCTGAACTGGGTGAACTGGAAGGACTGTGCTGAAACCAAGGCGCACAGACGGTCACCCATCCAACGGATAACCACCCTCGATGCTGCTTAACATTGGCTTGGGGAAAGCGAATGCTCTGACCACTGAGTTACTCCGCCCTAATGTTATCACATACTTGTATTTATTTTCCTACAGACCTGTTCAACACACCGAAACCTGAGGGTATAATATCTATCCTACTGATCTGTTGATCAGGGACAAACTGTTTGGTCCTCTGGAGGGCCTTCAGCACACGGCAGCATTTATCAGGACCTCAGGTGTTGTCTGAGAGAGTCGACCACGAAAGAAGAATATCCAGGATCAATTTACAGAGCAAATCTGCCAGTACCAGAATGACCTTTATGTATAATTATAAATAATAATATAAAGAAATATATGGAATTTATATATTCATGTATGTTGGATGTGTAGGGAGCTCTGGTTGAGGTAGTGCCTTTGATGTCTGGCTGCTGCACTCTACCTGGTAGGGTGGACGGGCATCACTGGTCCTCATCCATCTCCTAAATCTCTCACGCGTTGGCTCCAAGCGCCACATACCCGGTACCTCGCCTCAGCTGGCGTGCTAAACCACGTGAGGGGGTGATGTTAACACGGCGTCACCGGGTAAATGACTTCCATGATGTAGAATTTCCGGCCAAGGTGGATGAAGTTCCCTAGAAAAATTAACGGCCATGTGTTCGAGCTCAAGGCGATCCACCTGGATGGAGGACATGAGCTGTGTTCTGGGATGGAGAGGGATGGGCTCCGCCATGCAACGCTGCCCAGGACACACCTTATATAAGGATGACAATCACTACGTAATCCATTCTGGCTCTGTCGTCACCCGCAACAAGGACTGTACCTTCCATTGCTGACCATCAGGTTAAAAAGGTAAAGTCTGTCCCGAGCCTAAGGCTCATCAGGCCGGTGCTTATCCCGGTTTCTGTGGCGTTAAGCGACTGAGAGTCATAGACTCCACCCTGGATAGGACGCCAGTCTATCGCAGGGTTAGCCCCCAACACAAGGTTGGTACCCCTTTTACACCTGGGTGGGGTGAGAAAATAGCCGTAAAGTGCCTTTTCCAAGGGCACAACGCCATAGCCGAAAGCTGGGAT
>CM060333.1:25112940-25120440 GCA_030674155.1 Stramonita haemastoma | reverse complement strand
ATCGCGAAGAAGAAGAATTGCGAAGAAGAAGAATTGCGAAGAAGAAGAAGAAGAATCGCGAAGAAGAAGAATTGCGAAGAAGAAGAAGAAGAAGAAGAAGAAGAAGAAGAAGAAGAAGAAGAAGAAGAAGAAACAGCAGAAGATTAAAAAATGTCAGTTGAAAAACTGCTGACTGCATCATTCTGTGTGTCATACAGCTCAGAGTTGACAGCATCCTCACTGGTGTATGTTTCCATCTTGAAAAGGTCACCATCCTTTTTTCTTATTTTTTTCTCGTTATTTTTCCTTTTTTAATGAACATCATGTTCCTGTTTTTTATTTTCATCTTGGCCAGCATCATGTTTGTTTGTCTGTCTGTCTGCTTGTTTGTTGGTTGTTTTTTTTTTTATGAATACCATTTTAGACTTTTAGGTTACCATCTTGCTCATGTTTTCCTGACAGTACACATCGGTGTGGCAATGGAAAGACGGGGGGAGAAAGAGAGGAAGGAGAGAGAGAGAGAGAGAGAGAGAGAGAGAGAGAGAGAGAGAGGAGAGGAGAGAGAGAGAGGAGAGAGAGAGAGGAGGGGAGGAGAGGAGAGAGGAGGAGAGAGGAGGAGGAGGGGGGGGGGGGGGGGGGAGAGGGAGGGAGGGAGGGAGGGAAGGAGGGAGAAGAATGAAGAAGAATGATGAATGAGAGAGAGAAGAGAGAGAGAGATGAGAAGAGAGTAGAGAGAGAGAGAGAGGAGAGGAGAGAGAGAGAGAGAGAGAGAGAGAGAGAGAGAGAGAGAGAGAGAGAGAGAGAGAGAGAGAGAGCAGGCAGGCAGGCAGGCAGACAGACAGACAGACAGACAGACAGACAGAGATACAGAGATACAGGAAGGTAGGTAGGTAGGCAGTGTGGCACACAGACAAATAAAAGAAAGAAGAAGAGGCAACAAACAGACAGGCAGACAGACAGACAGGCAGGCATACGAGAGACATACAGACAGATACCATGTACAGACTGAATGGCACACCTAGGACACACTGAGAGACAGAGATACAGAGAAGAGAAAATTGACAAGGAAAAAAAAATGATGATAACATGATCCATTTGTAATTTTTTAAAAATCCAAGCCAGCTAGAAAATCATTGATATTTACTTGGAAGAAACCAACACATCCTGTGCTGACATTGTGTGTCACAGAGAGCTAGAGAGAGAGAGAGAGAGAGAGAGAGAGAGAGAGAGAGAGAGAGAGAGAGAGAGAGAGAGAGAGAGAGAGAGAGAGAGAGAGAGAGAGAGAGAGGAGAGAGAGAGAGGAGAGAGAGAGAGAGAGGAGCCACTCCCAACGATTGATTACAGTCGATGTCATATAAGGCAAATCTACGCTGTTGTCAATGGCTTTTGTACATGTATACAGTGCACAAATAACGATTCATCATGATCTTGTGCTTTGACAACATTTGTTGTTGTTGTTGTTATTATATTTCTTTCGTGAAGAAAAGGGTGGAGAGAAAGAGATATAAAAACAAAGAAAGAGAAAGAGAGAGAAAGAGAGAGAGAAAGAGAGAGAGAGAGGAGAGAGAGAGAGAGACAGAGAGAGAGAGAGAGAGAGAGAGAGAGAGAGAGAGAGAGAGAAGACACACACACACACACACACACACACACAGACAGACAGACAGACAGGCAGATAAACACACTGATAAAAAAAAAGAAGAATTAAACAGAGACAGAGAGACAGAAATAGGCACACACACACACACACACACACACACACACACACACACACACACACACACACACACACACACACATCACACACCAACACACACACATACACACACACACACACACACACACACACACACGGGCAGAGACACATTGACAAACAGAAACCGAAACAAAAAACACACAGAGAGAGACAGAGACAGAGATAGAGAGACAAAGAGAGACAGAGAGACAGAGAGACAGAGAGAGACAGAGACAGAGGCAGAAAGAAATAAAAAGAAAGGAGAAAAAAAATTGCAGCAGAATCAAAACAAGAAAATCACTGATATTTAAAGACAATGCAAGCCGTGTCGTCATTGTTGTCAGATAGCCACTCCCAGTGACAGAGGCAAATGTCATATTAGGAAAGGCTACGATGTTCACCTCTTCTACAGTGCAGTGCACAGCACAGGAGTCACTGGCTTGGGCCTGAGAAACAAAGCAGTCTCTTGCTTTACATTAGAGCAAGAAAAACAAAAACAACAAATAAACCAAAAAGTGAGAGACAGAAAGGCAGAGAGAGAGAGAAACAGAGAAAGAGAGAGAGAGAGAGAGAGAGAGAGAGAGAGAGAGAGAGAGAGAGAGAGAGAGAGAGAGAGAGAGAGAGAGAGAGAGGAGAGAGAGAGAGAGAGAGAGAGAGAGAAAGAGCTAGAGAGCTAGAGAGACAGAGACAGAGACAGAGTTGATGATGAAGAAGAAGAAGAAAACGAACAAAAAACCCTCCAGCCCAAACAAACCAGAAAACCATTGATATTTAAAGACAATGCAAGCTGTGTCGTCATTGTTGTTAAAAAGCCCCTCCCAGTGACAGAGGCAAATGTCATATTAGGAAAAGGCTACGATGTTCTGGTTGCTTCTTCTCAGTGCACTGCTCAGGATTCACTGACTTGGATCTGAGAAACAATGCAGTCTTTTGTTTTAAATTAGAATGAAAAAAAAACCCCAACTAACTAATGAATTTTTAAAAAAATGAGGGAAAGACAGAGAGGCAGACAGACAGACAGAAAGACAGACAGAGAGACAGACAGAAGAGAGAGAGAGAGAGAGAGAGAGAGAGAGAGAGAGAGAGAGAGAGAGGAGAGAGAGAGAGAGAGAGAGAGAGAGAGAGAGAGAGAGAGAAGGAGAGAGATGCCCCTAAGAAACAAAGACAGAAACAAGAAAATAGAGGGACACAAAAACAGAGGCACAATGGAGCCATGTGCTAAAGGTCCATAAAAAATCCCAGAAATCATTCATATAAAACTTGAAAAGGGGTGAGGGTGGGAGGTGGGTGGTGGGGGTTAAGGCAATAGCCCAGAGGTTAGAGTGATGCTCTCATGATCTGACTGCCCTGGATTGAACCACAACTGAGGTACCCATTCAAAGAGATACCCCCCCCCCTGGAGTTAACATCAGTACTGGCCCAACACCCCTGTAAGTCCTCAGGATGAGATTATAAACCAAGGACCCATGTATCAACACATACAGAACATCTTGTGCACATAGTATTAGAAATCCCGTTATGGCTTTTTGGAAGAGAAGGCCATTTCGTGTTGCTAGGAACAGAGGACAAAATCTTAACATGCCTGCAGGCCATGTTGTGTTCAGATAATTATCATCCCCCAAGTGGAAACACACAGGGTTACTTGGATGATGGGTACAAGCAGTTGCAGAGGCAAATTCTCATCATTGGTAAACGTTAGAGATCTAGCAGAGGATTAAAAAAAAAAAAAAACACAGAAAAAATAGAACTTAAAAAAAAAGACCCAGTGCTAATGTTGTTTGTTTTGTTTTTTACACACACACACACACACAACCACACACACACACACACACACACACACACAACACACACACAACAAAACACACACACACACACACACACAACACAGAAGAGAGAGAGAGAGAGAGAGAGAGAGAGAGAGAGAGAGAGAGAGAGAGAGAGAGAGAGAGAGAGAGAGAGAGAGAGAGAGAGAGAGACAGACAGACAGACAGACAGACAGACAGACAGAGACAGAGACAGAGAGACAGAGACAGAGACAGACAGACAGACAGAGACAGACAGACACAGAGACACAGAGAGAGACAGAGACAGACTGATTGATTTACTGACTGACTGACTGACTGACAGAAACAGAGTTACACAAAAGCAGAAGAAGTAACAAAAACCCTCCAGCCCAAACAAAGAGAGAAATCATTGATATTTAAAGACAATACAAGCTGTGTCGTCATTGTTGTTAGCAAGCCACTCCCAGTGACAGAGGCAAATGTCATATTAGGAAAGGCTACGATGTTCACCTCTTCTACAGTGCAGTGCACAGCACAGGATTCACTGGCTTGGGAGAGAGAGAGAGAGAGAGAGAGAGAGAGAGAGAGAGAGAGAGAGAGAGAGAGAGAGAGAGAGAGAGAGAGAGACAGAGACAGAGACAGAGACAGAGACAGAGAGGACAGACAGAGCCAGAGACAGACAGACAAAGTACAGACAGACAGACAAACACAGAGAGAGTACAGATATACAGACATACAGACATACAGACACACTGACATACAGACATACAGACAGACAGACAGACAGAGGGAGAGGGAGAGGGAGAGGGAGGGAGAGAGAGGCAAGGCAAGGCAAGGCAAAGTATTTTATTCGAGGATAATAGATAAGCACTCGTGTGCTTTTTTACATCCAGTCCCCGCCCTTTTCAGGGATACATCAAATTGAAGAGAGAGAGAGAGAGAGAGAGAGAGAGAGAGAGAGAGAGAGAGAGAGAGAGAAGAGAGAGAGAGAGAGAGAGAGAGAGAGAGGAGAGAGAGAGAGAGAGAGAGAGAGAGAGAACACTGAACAGAGAAAGGAAAGTTAGATGACAGGCAGAGACACTGATACACTTTGAACATGGAAAGTTAATTGATCATCGGCTTTCAGAACTATACACACAATTCCAGATGTAACATCATCAGTGTTACATAACATTTCAGCGATCACAATCTCATTTTCTTCATCCAGGCTACATTATCCTATCATCATGTTCATCTCATCTTTAACTTCTTCATCATAGTCACCGTTACCACTATCACTTTCACCACCTACAGAGAGAGAGAGAGAGAGAGAGAGAGAGAGAGAGAGAGAGAGAGAGAGAGAGAGAGAGAGAGAGAGAGAGAGAGAGAGAGAGAGAGAGAGAGAGAGAGAGAGAGAGAGAGAGAGAGAGAGAGATTTGATTTGATTTGATTTGATTTGATTTGATTTATTCTTTTATATCGAGGATAATTGGATAAGCACTCTTGTGCTTTTTTTACATCCAGTCCCCGTGTATATGTAGCTTTGTAAATGCCATCTGTTCCCACCGGCACACGATGGCCTACTCTTACGAAAAGCGGAACAGGATTTAACGTGTGCGCAAGATGTTCTGCGTGCGAGAGAGAGAGAGAGAGAGAGAGAGAGAGAGAGAGAGAGAGAGAGAGAGAGAGAGAGGAGAGAGGAGAGGAGGGAGAGATGAGAGAGAGGAGAGAGGAGAGAGAGAGAGAGAGAGAGAGGAGAGATGAGAGGAGAGAGAGAGATGAGAGAGAGAGAGAGCACAAACATGTACATGCTTCCATACATACATATAGATAGAGAGAGATCCATCCATCCATCCATTCATCCATCCATCCATCCATCCATCCATCCATCCATCCATACATCCATAGGAAACCAGGGTTGAGGACACTTACTGGAACAAGACTGAGAAGTGGGCCACTTCTGTTGGGAACTTGAGAGAGTGCAATTCTAGGCCAAGGTGCTGGTTGTAGAAAATAGAGCAAGGGGGTCTGCATGTATGTGTGTGTGTCTATCTGCCTACGATCTCATGAACACAGCTGTAGATTTCAGGGAGAAAGAGGACCACAGTTCTACAGGGAATGGCAGGGGCAGCAGAGACTGATTTGGATTCATTTGATCTGGACTTCCCATCGGATGCCAGGGGATATTTCAGAATAACAGCATTCCACCTCCTAAAATTAAAAAAGGTAAAGGTGTCTCATAAGCAATGTGGTCGTAGGGGAGCCAGGCATCAGAAACCTCTTTTTTCCTGGGGCTAACATATCTAAAGCGTGTGCCCATCTCCTCTCCCTTGCTGTGTTTACTTAATTATCAGCTGGGTGAACTGGGGGACTGTACTAAAGCCAAAGTGCGCAAACGGTCACCCATCCAAAAGGTAACATTCTAAATTCTAAAATGTACATGCTAGAATGTCCATTCTCTCTCTCTCTCTCTCTCTCATCTCTCTTCTCTCTCTTCTCTCTCTCTCTCTCTCTCTCTCTCTTCTCTCTCTCCTCTCTCTCTCTCTCTCTCTCTTCTCTGCTTTTTTGCCTACCCAGCCATTCTCTGCCTTTTATGCAATCTGAATTTTTTTCTTATGAACTTTCTGATGAGCTGCCTTGAAGTCGAAATGAATAGGCTGAATTCAGCAGCCAGACCTCCTGCAGAGTTACAAGCACAGGACAAGATCAGGCACTATGCATTCCACATAATGTTCTGGCCATGCACAGGTAACACAGAAGAAGAGCTGGCTAAGGAAAAACTGGCAAAAAAGGAGCTTTATAAGGCCCAAATTTCCCTGGCTAATAGTAGGTGTCTTTGTAGCATAGTGGTTGAGATATTGTGTTTGATAAATGGTGATTTGGCCTTGATACAGCTCAAATCCTGAAGTCATTGGATCTTCTTCTTCCTCATCAAAAGCACAGGCAGCAACTATTGTTGTCTATCATATGACTGAATTTGCATTGGGCTGCCATTAAACGCTTGACAAGTCACGGGTTCAAATTCTAGTCTGGGCTGGAAGAAAAGATAGCAGCAAAAGGGTGTCTAGAACTTTCTATTCAGTCTGAAAATAAAGCTTGCTAAAAGAGGACTTCCTCTATGAAAACTGTTATTGACTAGCTCTTCCAAGAGTTTCTTGACACATACAGAATCAGAATCAGAATGCATCCAACAATCCATCTATCAACACCCACATAACTATATGTATGTATGGGATATACATATATCAAAGGTTACAGATTTTGAGTTAACTAATAGGATATAATTATATGTAATGTGGGTACCATGGACAGAAAAAAAGAGAAGAAAATAAACATATTCATGGAGAAACTGACAGAAACATATATTCAGATAAAGGGTGGGGGTCTGGTAGATGCATATACAGGCAGGCAGGCAAACAGCCAGACATATAGACACACAGGCAGCTGAACTGTTAACCTTCAAGACTAACTACATCAGCATCCTCTTACAACAGAGGAAAGAGAAACTTTGTTGGACAAGATACAGATCAATTCCCTTAGCCAATCAACAAAGACTTAGATCCTTACAACCAATCCTTTTAGACCTTTTTCACCCAATCAACAAAATCTTAGATCGTTTACACCTAATGAAATACGCGGAAGATAAAACACAGACCAATCAAAAACAGCTCAATCATCTTCAGCCAATCAGAGGGTTACTTCCGTGACTGGACTCTACGGAACAGTATATGGGATCTAATCAGATCACAGCTTCGATTGATTGTTCAGAATATTGCGTGTTAAAGGATGGATCTTATGGCACTTACGTGTTCACTCTCATGGCAATTTTCTCATTGTTCAAAGACAATATACATCTCTTTAGTGAAGGCAGACACCCACCAAAGGTACACCTGATATTATTGAGCAATAGAGAATTAAGTGCTTGGAGAAAGCAGATTCCGTTTCAAAGCTATCATCACAATTCTTTTTTTTCTGTTTCTTTTTCTTATGGTGTTGATAATGCTGATTAACAGGGACACTTCTTAT
>CM060333.1:25090440-25110440 GCA_030674155.1 Stramonita haemastoma | reverse complement strand
ACACACAACCCCTACCTTTTAATTCCTTCTGAAACATGAGCATCATTGATCTCGAAAAACCAAGGTGGTTGTTGTTGCTGCTGCAACTGCTCCTCCTCAGCTTCTATATCTGTTGCTGCTGTTGCTGCTGTGCTGCTGCTGCTGCTGCTGTGCAAGGACGATAATTAGAAAAAGACTCCCATTGTTTCGTCTGCAGAGAAATCGTAGTGTTGTGGCTGGAATTGTAATAAGGATTTTGTCCCAGAGACAAGCAGGGAGGGCATGGAGAATGTCGAGCAGAAGAGAAGAGAAGAGATGGGCAGAAGAGAAGAGATGGGCGGTAGGGCAGGGAAGGTAAAGCATACCACAGAAATACACAGGAATGACGGTGGTAACCACGTGCTTTTTCTTTTCTTTCTTTCTTTCTTAAAATTTTTTTTTGTTTAATAACGTCTATCTTGTTCTTTTTCTGTTTTTTTTTTCTTTGCATTTTTTTTTTTACTTTAAATTCCTGTTTTGACATCATGATATGATGTTGTGTTTGTTGTGGGACTCTTTTTTTATATTTTATTTACATCTTATTTCTTTCTTGCCTTCTTTGTTTGTTTGTCTGTCTGTCAGATTTCTTTTAGTTAATCTTTCTTTCTGTCTTTCTGTCTGTCTGTCTGTCTTTCTTTCTGTCTTCTTTTCTCTCTTTTTTCTATTTTTCATATTCTTTTCTCTACTTTTTTTCTTTTCTGTTTTGTTTTTTCATTTCTTTCTCTCTTTTTTCTTTCTTTCTTTCTTTCTTTCTTTCTTTCTTTCTTTTTCTTTCTTTCTTCTTCTTTCTTTCTTTCTTTCTTTCTTTCTTTCTTTCTTTCTTTCTTTCTTTCTTTCTTTCTTTCTTTCTTTCTTTCTTTCTTTCTTTCTTTCTTGATCTGTGCTGGTTTCCAGCTTTGCAATGTTGACTATGCCTGGCATTCTTGCTGTAGTGTGGTCCAGAGACTCGAAATCTGCTTTGTATATGCACTGGACACCCATCGGCCATGTGCAGGGTATGGATGTTTGTTAGACGTGAAGTCCCAAAATCGCGTAGCTGCGGATTTTATAAGACAAACTCAAAACCTCGGACCAATGGTGCAGGTTGGTATAGTATGCGTTGATGAGTAGTCCCTCCTCGGGGTCGTGGGTTCGAGAATCCCTAAAATGTAGTGTTTGTTGGTTTGTTTTGTTTCAATCCATTGTATATGTTTTGTTTGTTTCTTCATCCTTGTGGTATCCAAGGTTCTTCAGTTTAAATAGCATTCCCACCTTCTGGGGAGGTTTGTGCTAGGAATTCCATCTTTCCTATTCCTCTCTTTGTTTCTGCCTTGTTCCTTTTCTTCCTGCCACTTCCTTCTTGTCTATTTTCTGCCTTCTCGATCCTCCATTCTCACGCCTTTTTTGCCCCCCCGAAAGACTTTTAAAGTGTAACAATTATCTCCCACGTTGAAGTCGGATGCATTGGGCCTAACATGTCAGTCGCCTAACAGCAGCCCAATGCATTTTTGTTACATATGACAGACAATAGTTGCTGTTTGAGCGTTGGATGAAGAAGAATAGAATAGATTTTTTTCCAGACTCCAGTCTGCTCCTGCCCAGAGTGAGTTTGCCATGCGCTCAGTGGAAAGACTGAGACCCACAGTCGGACATTGTCCACTTTATAGATGCGATTTGGGGAGTGCTTCTCACTTGACCAATCAACTGCCCATGTGTCTACCTGCATCTCTCGGGGCCCAGTTGACGCCAGGATATGCTATGATAGGAAACGTAGATTACATCCCTATCACGTACTATCATTATTTTACAAAATGCGCATGTGTTTGTGTTTCTCAGGCCCAGTTGACGCGGGATATGCTATGACAGGAGGCGTAGAATACAGCCCTGTCACTTAGCCTCATTATTTGACCAACTGTGCAGGTGTTTGTATCTCTCGGGGCCCAGATGACGCCGGGATATAAATCATGATAGAAAGCGTAGAGTACAGCCCTGTCAGGCAGTCTTATTATTTGACCAAGAGCGCATGTGTTTGCATCTCTCAGGCCCAGTTGACGCCGGGATGTAATTATCATATCATGATAGAAAGCGTGGACTAAAGCTCTGGCAAGTAGTCTCAAAGCACACGCACATCATCAGCAGCATCGTTACATTATCCTCATCGTCATTGACCATCATATTATAAAAATGAAATAGGCGAATGTCTCTGATAATGTGGCCACTGTTGCTCTGGTCTCATGGTGACCTCAGATTCGGTTTCCCCATACACTTCTGTGCCTGTAGTGAGTTTGTTTAAAACCCTCGGGGTTGGAGGTTGAGGGTAGAACGAGAAAATATTTCGTCATTTATGACCATTTCAGAGCCCTAAATAGCAAAACTTTGCTGGAATTATCATAATCAGAACAAGAACAATATCACCACCCCAGGTAGGTGTCTTACCCAGTCTGGTTCTGTGACTAAGCTATTAGTGTCGCCAGAAAGAGGAATTAGTAGAGAGGGTGTCCCGTGTATGTTGGCTCAAAGTAGGCACCGCTGAAGTGGCTCAGCAGTCAGTGCAGGGCCCTTCTGACTGGTGGCCGTATGGTGGCCTAGCATTAAGAAAGTCCCTATGCACTTCTGACCCTGGGGGAGGCAGTATAACCAGCTTAAGTATAGCCGGAATGGAAAGGTCAGAATAAGCAGCATGGGAACAACCGGTCAGGAACCCTCTCTCTCTCTCTTCTCTCTCTCTCTCTCTCTCTCTCTCTCTCTCTCTCTCTCTCTCTCTCTCTCTCTCTCTCTCTCTCTCTCTCATGGGTGTAAAAACCTAACACAATAAATCTTTGTCATTGTCATTGTCATTGTCATTGTCATTGTCATTGTCTCTCTCTCTCTCTCTCTCTCTCTCTCTCTCTCTCTCTCTCTCTCTCTCTCTCTCTCTCTCTCTCTCTCTCTCTCTCTCTCTCTCTCTCTCTCTCTCTCTCTCTCTCTCTCTCTCTCTCTCTCTCTCAAACTCGCAACTTTTTTTTTAGCCTGCACTCTGCCAGTGCCACTTAAAGGATGTAAGCAACAACGAACTCTTAACAAGAAGATAGTAAAAGATCGTTAGAAGCGCCTTGCTTGTATTCGTATCTCTTTCCCCTTTTTTTTCCAGGTTTTTTTTTCTCCTTTTCTCCCCCCTCTAACAACTTTGCTGTGTATTTTTTGTTTTGTTTTGTTTTGTTTTGTTTTTTCTAACCTACACCAAGCGGAGAAATTTATTGAGCCCAAAGATTTACAAACAAAAAAAAAAGACCCCTGACTTCCATTCCTCCAATCAGGATTTTAAAGAGGGCCGGATCGACCAAGAGAGCCCAGATACATCACGGGATAGAAAAGGTCACATTGATGCAATAGGCCTAATTGAAAGGAACCAACATCGACACAACACGCGGTGGATGCATGCAAGCTTCAGCTTGGGTACAGAGGGAGGGGGGGGGGGGGGGGGGGGAAGCAGAGGTCCTGATCATCATCATTAGCCTTGACACTGGCAAACTTTTTCAGAAGAGATTGGCCTAGCTATAGACCTATCTGCTTTGTGCCTCTCTCGTTTTCCTGCTTTTTTTTGTGGTGTTGTTCTTTTGCATGTTATTGTTGGTGGTTTTGGGTTTTATTTATGTTTCCATCTCTACATCCTTCTCTCTCTCTCTGTCTCTCTTTCTCTGTCTCTCTGTCTCTCTGTCTCTGTCTTCTCTGTCTTCTCTGTCTTCTGTCTGTCTTCTCTGTCTTCTCTGTCTGTCTGTCTGTCTCTCTCTGTCTGTCTTCTCGTCTCTGCTCGTCTGCTCTCTCTTCTCTCTCTCTCTCTCTCTCTTCTCTCTTTTTTTTTTTTTTTTCTGTTTTTCTTTCTTCTTCTTTTCTTTTTTTCTTTATTTCTTTCTCTCTCTCTTCCTCTCTCTCTCTCTCTCTCTCTCTCTCTCTCTCTCTCTCTCTCTCTCTCTCTCTCTCTCTCTCTCTCTCTCTCTCTCTTCTCTCTCTCTCTCTCTCTCTCTCTCTCTCTCTCTCTCTCTCTCTCTCTCTCCATCTTTCCTTTATTTCTGCGATTCTTCTTTTTCTCTTTTTCCATCCATCTTCTTTCTTTCTTTCTTTCTTTCTTTCTTTCTTTCTTTCTTTCTTTCTTTCTTTCTTTCTTTCTTTCTTTCTTTCTTTCTTTCTTTCTTCTACCTCCCTTGCCTTTGTTGTTGTTGTTGTTGTTGTTGTTGTTGTTGTTGTTGTTGTTGTTTTTTTTTTTTTTTTTTGTTTTTCTTCTTTCTTTTCTCTTCTTCTTCTTCTTCTTCTTCTTCTTCTTCTTCTTCTTCTTCTTCTTCTTCTTCTTCTTCTTCTTCTTCTTCTTCTTCTTCTTCTTCTTCTTCTTCTTTTCTTTTATCATGGTTATTGTCATAATAATCAGTTCTCCTTCAAGTGTATCATAACCTTTGTCATAGTTGCCACAGTCTGTTTGTTTGTTTGTTTTATTTTTTAATCGTTATGATGGGTAGAGAAAGAATCTCTCTCTCTGTCTCTGTCTCTGTCTCTGTGTCTCTGTCTCTGTGTCTCTCTCTGTCTCTCTCTGTCTCTCTCTGTCTCTCTGTCTCTGTCTCTGTCTGTCTGTCTGTCTGTCTGTCTGTCTGTCTGTCTGTCTGTCTCTCTCCCTCTCCTCTCTCTCTCTCTCTCTCTCTCTCTCTCTCTCTCTCTCTCTCTCTCTCTCTCTCTCTCTCTCTTTGTGTGTGTGCGCATGTACACGTGCACGTACACGCGTGCATGTGCATATAAAAAGAGGAGGGAGACGTGGGTTGGAGGTATGAACTATGACACAGCACATACGTATACAGACAACCCAGTAGATAATTCACCACTGTGTGCTCCTCCTCTCTTCCATTTCCTTTGATTATTGTATTACAGTCCCAGTGCAGTTATCCGATCTAAGGACTGTACCATCAACAACCAGCCATCACCACTTACTTTCCTCTCCTGGTTTTTTTATATTATTTTTTTTTAATCATTCTTCTTCGAACACTCTGTAATTATTGTCTGGCATACGAGCGAAAAATTAAAACATTGCGCTACCGTTAATGAAGCACCTGACAAGTCAGGTGCAGCGCATCCGAATTCGGTGTTGGGGATGGGGTTGATGGGGGAGGGAGTTCTATAGCTTTTAAGTCTTTCTGGAAAAAAAAGTAGGAGAATGGACCAAGAAGGCAAAAAACTAGGCAAAGAGGTGGTGGTGATAGGAAGGAAAGGAACGAGGCAGAAACAAAGAGAGGGATAGAAAAGAGGGAATTCCTAGCACAGAATTCCCAGAAGGTGGGGATGCTATTTATACTGACATGGAGTTAACATCAGTGCCAACTACACTCCCTTCAAAAGTCCTTCGAAAGAGACTATATAAACCGAGGTCCCGTGTGCGAACGCACGCAGAACAAATTGCGCACACGTTAAATACTGATCCCGCTTTTCGAAAGGGTAGGCTATTGTGTGCCTGGGGGAACAGATGACAACATTTGCACCCAAAAACTGCATACACACGGGGACTGGATGTGAAAAGCACATGAGTGTTTATTGTACTATTTTAGAAATAAAGGAACAAATGAAATAAATCAATGGCCTTCTGTCTCAACGAGAGTGATAAGGGACATCCTGTCTGTCCTTTGACATTTTGCATCCTCCGTGCTGTGGTAGATGAGAGAGAGAGAGAGAGAGAGAGAGAGAGAGAGAGAGAGAGAGAGAGAGGAGAGAGAGAGAGAGAGGAGAGAGAGAGAGAGGGGAGAGAGAGAGAGAGAGAGAGAGAGAGAGGAGAGAGAGAGAGAGAGAGAGGTGGGGAGAGAGAGTGAGAGAGAGAGAGTTGTTGTTATGCGCTTTCAGCTAGCCGAATATTGAATGGTATGCAGAATTTAGATTTATAATCAAAACTTTGGTTAGTGTAAGTTGTTCATTCGTACACAAGATGTATGGTGTGATGCGTACATTGATGACTCAGTTCCATGTTTGACGTCACTGTACTAGTCAGTGAGAGAATATATGATAGAATAGATATAACATATATAGAATATAATATACACACACAGAGCCGGCATAACACACTCTCACACACATGCATGGCACGGCACATAATGTAGTTAACCACAAGACACCCCCCCTCCCCCCTCCTATCTTCTCTTTTTAGCTTAACTATATAAGTTGTCTTTTCTAATTTTTGTTTTTCACATTTTTTTCTTTGCATATAATTTGTATCTAATTGTGAAATATATAGTGTATTCGTGTTCTAGAGCAAGCCGTTCGTGCGAAGTATCATACGTATACTGTGCAAAGTTGCCCCAAACAGAACATACACTAAATGATACGTTTCGATTATTTAATACTTTATCTAAAGGTAAAGGTGTCTCATAACCTGTGTGGTCGTAGGTGATCCAGGCATCAGAGACCTCAGTTTCTCTAGGGGCCAGCATGTTGAGGGCGGCACCCATCTCCTCTCCCTCGCTGCATTACCTTCCCTGACCCTAAAGAGGGCAAGTACCCATTTACAGCTGGGTGAACTGGGGGACTGTTCGGACGCCAAGGCGCGCAAACGGTCATATATCCAATTGGTAACCACGCCCGTTGCTGCTAAATTAACCTTGGCTGCGGGGAAAACACTGAACTACCCCTCCCCCAATACTTTATAGTAGTAGGCACCCATCAGTCTCGGAAGACTGTGGAGTTGCGCTCTAGTCTTTAGAGCACAAAGCCTGGGCAAGTATGCATGGAGGGCAAGCTGTTACCCATGCAGCAGACCCCCCCCCCCCTCTCCACGGCACTGGAATGATCCATTGGAAAGGCAATGACCGATACGAATGGTTCCAGTACCGTCGCAGGAGCCACCAGAACGTTGCCACATACCTACAGCTCCGAGCCGCTCTGGGACTCCAAACTCCCCGATTTTTCCTCAGGGATGGTGTCTAAACACGACACCTGTGTGCATGCTGGTTTGTTATAATTTTGTCATCCGCTCCTACGGCACTTGATGGCCTGCTCTTCGGAAAGGCGGAACGGGGTTTTAATGTGTGCGCAAGATGTTCTGCGAGCATTCGCACAGGGGGCCTCGGTTTCGAGTCTCATCCGAATGACTTTGACATTCAGTTCGATTTTTTCGTCAAACTGGGAAGAAAGGGCGAGGCTGGGTACGAACCCAGAAACTCACGGTTTACATATTGGCAGGCGAACGTTTTCACCATCCTGCCACCGTCCTTCCAATACTTTACGTTCTGAATATCGCAGTCAGGTCATCTTTCAAAATATACTAAGTTCTTTTTCTCATAAAATGAATAAAATGCAGCAAGAAGCAGTTAGTCTTTATCTATTCATTTGATCTTATTTTATCAGGTCTGTGTATTGTATCAAAGCTGTTCGTTTTTGTGGATATTCTTTTTTCAATAAAAGGGAGACCTAATGCAAGGGAGGATAGAAGAGTAATACACGTAATCATTCATCAATAATTGTCTCCCCTGGTATAAAGCAAAAAGTGAAAACAGTCCAATTTTACCCATTCCTATACTTATGATCATATACCAGAGCTCTTTCCTGTACATTTTTGGAAGTTGAGTTGGAGTAAAATCTGCCATCAATTTTGCAGCAGAAGATCAATACACAGATCTGCCATCAACATCATCTACAGTCATTAATTAAAAAAACCCACAAAAAACACCACCAAAGAGCAAGCAAACCACACAGGCACATTTAACCTCTCCACCCAAACACCCCCCCCCCCCACCACCAAACAGGCACATTAAACCTCTTCCCCCAAAAAAACCCACACAGGCACATTTAACCTCTCCCCCCAAACCACACAGGCACATTTACCCCCCCCACCCCCCATAACCACACAGGCACATTTAAACTCCCCCCACCCCACCCCAAACACAGGCACATTTAACCTCCCCCACCCCCAAACCACACAGGCACATTTTAACCTCTACCCCCACCCCACCCCAAACACAGGCACATTTACCCCCCCCCCCCCAAACCACACAGGCACATTTAACCTCCCCCACCCCCAACACAGGCACATTAATCCTCTACCCCAATAAAAACATACAAGCACACTTTATTCAACACTTTACTTACCATCATATACCATCAGCCTTTCACATATATTTTTAGTAGCATTTTGTTGGTGTAAAATCTGCCATCAATCTTCCAGCAGAAGATCAATACACAGATCTGCCACCAACATCATCTAAAGTCATTTGATACAATATTAATGCCAATCACAGCGAAACCTTTCTTTCTGTTTTCAAATATGTACAATTATTAAAAAGCCAAAATAAAACCACATTTTCCTTACACACTTTTCACAAGACCCTGCAGCTTGCCCTGGTGCATCATATTGCTGTATATCGTCATTATTATTGTGCGCCCTGCTTGGTTTCGGTGCGTACACCGTACCCGATTTCCTTGCCACAAAGTAGCTTTCTCAGCTCTTGGGGGCGTCGGCGTCGCCACAAGTCCGGCGCCACACACGTCGGAGATGGTAGGGGGGGCGGGTATGCATACGGTGCCATACTATCCTGGTGCCTTGGGGTCTGTAACCGTGGAAAAGTCGGGGCAGGACGGGGCGGAAAAACGTCTCTCTGGGTCCCGTCTTTGTCCCAAACGGCACCTTTCTGGCAGGGGGGTGGGTATGCATGGGAGCGCGCGCGCGCGCGCTGGTGTTTGTCAGTGCGTTCGTTTGTGTACGTGCATGTGCAGGGGACCCTGCAGCTTGCCCTGGTGCATCATATTGCTGTATATTGTCATTATTATTGTGCGCCCTGCTTGGTTTTCGGTGCGTACACCGTACCCGATTTCCTTGCCACAAACTAGCTTTCTCAGCTCTTGGGGGCGTCGGCGTCGCCACAAGTCCGGCGTCACACACGTCGGAGATGGTATGTGGGCGAGTATGCATACGGTGCCATACTATCCTGGTGCCTTGGGGTCTGTAACCGTCGAAAAGTCGGGGCAGGACGGGGCGGAAAACGGCTCTCTGGGTCCCGTCTTTGTCCCAAACGGCACCTTTTTGGCAGGGGGGTGGGTATACATGCGAGAGGGCGTGCGCGCGCTGGTGTTTGTCAGTGCGTTCGTTTGTGTGTGCGCATGTGCAGGGGACCCTGCAGCTTGCCCTGGTGCATCATATTGCTGTATATTGTCATTAATATTGTGCGCCCTGCTTGGTTTTCGGTGCGTACACCGTACCCAATTTTCTTGCCACAAACTAGCTTTCTCAGCTCTTGGGGGCGTCGGCGTCGCCACAAGTCCGGCGCCACACACGTCGGAGATGGTAGGGGGGGGGCGAGTATGCATACGGTGCCATACTGTTCTGGTGCCTTGGGGTCTGTATCCGTGGAAAAGTCGGGGCAGGACGGGGCGGAAAACGACTCTCTGGGTCCCGTCTTGGGCCCAAACGGCACCTTTTAAGAAGGAGGGTGGGTATGCATGCGGGAGGGTGCGCGCGCGCTGGTGTTTGTCAGTGCGTTCGTTTATGTGCGTGCATGTGGAGGGGACCCTGCAACTTGCCTTGGTGCATCATATTGCTGTATATTGTCATTATTATTGTGCGCCCTGCTTGGTTTTCGGTGCGTACACTGTACCCGATTTCCTTGCCACAAAGTTATCGTGCTCTATGCATACACTCTGTCCCACTATCTTGGATAGGTGTGGCGCCGGATTTGTGGCGATACGAGAGCCCCCAACAGCTAAGACAGCCAGTTTGTCGGAAGGAAAGCTGGTAAGTGTACGTGACAAAAAACAAGCATTGCACACACGAAGAATGACAATATTTAGCAATATGATGCACCAGGGCAAAGTGGAGGGTCCCCTCCACATGCACGCACGCAAACGAACATACTGACAAACACCAGCGCGCGCGCATGCACGCATGCATACTCACCCCGGCCCGAAAAAGGTGCCGTTTTGAGCACAGATGCCAGCCAAAGAGCCGTTTTCAGCTCCGTCGGACCCCCACTTTTGCCCGTTAAAAGACCCCACGACACAAAGACCATATCGTACTGTATGCATACACTCTGTCCCACCATCTTGGATAGGTGTGGCGCCGGATTTGTGGCGACACAAGAGCCCCCAAGAGCTAAGAAAGGTAGTTTGTCGGAAGGAAAGCTTGTAAGTGTACGCGACAAAAAACAAGCATTTCACACACGAAGAATGACAATATACAGCAATATGATGCACCAGGGCAAAGTGGAGGGTCCCCTCCACATGCGCGCACGCAAACGAACACACTGACAAACACCAGCGCGCGCGTGCATGAGCGCATGCATACCCACCCCGGCCCGAAAAAGGTGCCGTTTTGAGCACAGACGCAAGCCAAACAGCCGTTTTCAGCACCGTCGGACCCCCACTTTTGCCCGGTAAAAGACCCCACGGCATCAAGACCATGTCGTACTGTATGCATACACTCTGGCCCACCATCTTGGATAGGTGTGGCGCCGGATTTGTGGCGACACGAGAGCCCCGAAGAGCTACGAAAGGTAGTTTGTCGGAAGGAAAGCTGGTAAGTGTACGCGACAAAAAACAACCATTGCAAACACGAAGAATGACAACATACAGCAATATGAAACAGCAGGGCAATGTGGAGGGTCCCCTCCACATGCGTGCACGCAAACGAACACACTGAAAAACACGAACGCGCGCGCGCATGCGCGCATGCATACCCTCCCCCGGCCCGAAAAAGGTGTTGTTTTGAGCACAGATGCAAGCCAAACAGCCGTTTTCAGCCTCGTCGGACCCCCACTTTTGCCCGGTAAAAGACCTCACGGCACAAAAACGATATCGTACTGTATGCATACACTCTGTCCCACCATCTTGGATAGGTGTGGCGCCGGATTTGTGGCGACACGAGAGCCCCGAAGAGCTAAGAAAGGTAGTTTGTCGGAAGGAAAGCTGGTAAGTGTAGGCGACAAAAAACAACCATTGCACACAAGAAGAATGACAATATACAGCAATATGATGCACCAGGGCAAAGTGGAGGGTCCCTCCACATGCACGCACACAAACGAACACACTGACAAACACTTTTGCCCGATAAAAGACTCCACGGCACCAAGACCATATCGTACTGTATGCATACACTCTGTCCCACCATCTTGGATAGGTGTGGCACCGGATTTGTGGCGCCACGAGAGCCCCCAAGAGCTAAGAAAGGTAGTTTGTCGGAAGGAAAGCTGGTAAGTGTACGCGACATAAAACAAGCATTGCACACAAGAAGAATGACAATATAAAGCAATATGATGCACCAGGGCAAAGTGGAGGGTCCCCTCCACATGCACGCACACAAACGAACACACTGACAAAACACCGGCGCGCGTGCGCATGCGCGCATGTATCCTCACCCCGGCCCGAAAAAGGTGCCGTTTTCAGCTCAGATTCCAGCCAAAGAGCCGTTTTCAGCCTCGTCGGACCCCCACAGATTCCAGCCAAAGAGCCGTTTTCAGCACCGTCGGACCCCCACTTTTGCCCGGTAAAAGACCCCACGGCACCAAGACCATATCGTACTGTATGCATACACTCTGTCCCACCATCTTGGATAGGTGTGGCGCCGGATTTGTGGCGACACGAGAGCCCCGAAGAGCTAAGAAAGGTAGTTTGTCGGAAGGAAAGCTGGTAAGTGTAGGCGACAAAAAACAACCATTGCACACAAGAAGAATGACAATATACAGCAATATGATGCACCAGGGACAAATGGAGGGTCCCCTCCACATGCACGCACACAAACGAACACACTGACAAACACCAGCGCGCGCGCGTATGCGTGCATGCATACCCTCCCCGACCCGAAAAAGGTGCCGTTTTTAGAACAGATGCCAGCCAAAGAGCCGTTTTCAGCCCCGTCGGACCCCCACTTTTGCCCGGTAAAAGACCCCACGGCACCAAGATCATATCGTACTGTGTGCATACACTCTGTCCCACCATCTTGAATAGGTGTGGCGCCGGATTTGTGGCGACACGAGAGCCCCAAGAGCTACGAAAGGTAGTTTGTCGGAAGGGAAGCTGGTATGTGTACGCGACAAAAAGCAAGCATTGCACACACGAAGAATGACAATATACAGCAATATGATGCACCAGGGCAAAGTGGAGGGTCCCCTCCACACGCGCGCACACAAACGAACGCACTGACAAACACCAGTGCGCGCGCGCGTGCGCACAAGCATCCCCAACCCCCTTACGGAAAAATGTGCCGTTTTGAGCAAAGATGCCAGCCAAAGAGCTGTTGTCAGCCCCGTCGGACCCCCCATTTTGCACGGTGACACATTATTGATGACGGTACTGGAACCATTCGTATCGGTCAATGCCCTTCCAATGGATCATTCCAGTGCCGTGGAGAGGGGGGGTCTGCCGCATGGGTAACAGCTTGCCCTCCATACATACTTGCCCAGGCTTTGCGCTCTAAAGACTAGAGCGCAACTCCATAGTCTTCCGAGACTGATGAGTGCCTACTATATATATATATATATATATATATATATATATATATATATATATATATATATATATATATATATATATTATATATATATATATATATATATTAGTTACAGTCTGGCGATGCAACATATTCTTCAAACACACACATGACTGAGAACATCATCGATATAGCCATCTTCGACACAGTGTGTTATTGTAAGAAATTACATCATTGAATACAATTCTTAATATCATCATTATTATTTGTGCTATACATTATCAATTACGAAGGTGAAATCTTGGTCATTTCTTTAAATGCACCCTTATAAGCATGTTACTTTCCATCATTGTTTTGGTAGTGCAGTGTTACAAAGAGAGAGAGAGAGAGAGGAGAGAGAGAGAGAGAGAGAGAGAGAGGAGAGAGAGAGAGAGAGAGAGAGAGAGAGAGGAGAGAGAGAGAGAGAGAGAGAGAGAGAGAGAGAGAGAGAGGCAAGGCAAGGCAAGGCAAGGCAAGGCAAGGCAAGGCAAGGCAAGGCAAAGTCTTTTATTCGAGGATAATAGATAAGCACTCGTGTGCTTTTTTACATCCAGTCCCCGCCCTTTTCAGGGATACATCAAGTTGAAAATATACTAAACAATAAGACTTTACGCAGTACCAAACAACACACAAGAATAAAGGACACTATATATGATAAGGTAATAAAATGCACTCTTTCAGAAGACAAAAATCAGAAGTCACACAAAAAAATTTTTGATTATGGAAAAAAAAGAAAAGCGTTAGTAGATAAGGAGCAAACAAGGGAACAAAATGAATTAGACAACCGAAAACATCAATCCACCACTATCTATCAAAAATTGTACATGTAATATAAATAATACATTTGGATAGAAGGGGATTTTTTTTTTTTTAAACTAGAGAGAGAGAGAGACAGACAGACAGACAGACAGGCAGGCAGGCAGGCAGGCAGGCAGACAGACAGACAGACAGATGCATCACAGATCGCATGCACATACTCGGCACAGTCAGTCAGTCATAAATAGAACTCTAAGCAAAGATCTTGCTCAAATTTGTTTTATTCTTAGTTCTTAAAAACCAACAACAAAGGGCTGGTGCATTTCTTGCATTAAAAAAACAAAATCAACAACCCAACTTAACATGCTACTGGCAACACTTTAAGAAAACAACAACAAAGGACTAGTGTATTTCTTGCATTAAAAAAATCAAAATCAACAAACCAACTAAACAAGTGCATTTCTTGCATTAAAAAAACAAAATCAACAACCCAACTTAACATGCTACTGTAACACTTAAAAAATAAAACAACAAAGACTAGTGTATTTCTTGCATTAAAAAAACAAAATCACAACCCAACTTAACACTGCTACTCCAACACTTAAATAAAAACAACAAAACTATCTATCATAACAAAACAGAAACAATCCATTTAACTATGTCTCATTAAATAAAAAAAAAAACAAAAAAAAAGGTAGGTTCTTCATAAAACAACAAACACCAACTTAACATGCTACTTCCAACACTTAAAAAAAATGAACAAAAAGCTAGTGTATTTCTTGCATTAAAAAGCAAAAATCAACAACCAACTTAACATGCTACTCTAACACTTAAAAAAAAAACAAAACAAAAAGGCTTAGTGTATTTCTTGCATTAAAAAACAGAAATAACAACCCATTTAACATCTACTCCAAATTAAAAAAAAAACAATAAAAAAGGCTTAGGCATTTCTTACATTAAAAAACAAAAAAACAACCCATTTAACATGCTATTCCAACACTTAAAAAAAATGAACAAAAAAAGACTACTGCATTTCTTACATTAAAGAAGCAAAATCAACAACCCAATTTAACTTTCTACTGGGAACACTTAAAAAAAAACCCAACAATAAAGGACTTGTGCATTTCTTGCATTAAAAAAACAAAATCAACAACAAATACATACTACTGGCAACACTTAAAAAAAAAACAACAATAAAGGACTTAGTGCATTTCTTGCATTAAAAAAAAATCAAATCAAACCTAACATTAACTACTACTGGCAACACTTTAAAAAAATAAAAAAAAGGACTTAGTGCATTTCTTGCATTAAAAAAACAAAATCAACAACCCAAATTAACATGTACTACGCAACACTTAAAAAAAAAAACACAATAAGGATTGTGATTTCTTGCATTAAAAAAAACAAAATCAACAACCAACTTAACACTATCAAACACTAAAAAAAAAAAACAAAGGATAGTGTATTTCTTGCATTAAAAAACAAATTCAACAACCCAACTTAGCAGGCTACTCCAACACTTAAAAAAATGAATAAAAGGATTAGTGTCATTTCTTGCCTTAAAAAACAAATCAACAACCCAACTTAACAGGCTACTTCCAACACTTTAAAAAAAAAAACAAAGGATTAGTGTATTTCTTGCATTAAAAAAACAAAATCAACAACAAACTTACATGCTACTCAACACTTAAAAAAAACAACGAACAAAGGACTAGTGTATTTCTTGCATTAAAAAAACAAATCAACAACCCAACTTAACATGCTATCTCAACACTTAAAAACAACAGAAAAAGGACTAGTGTATTTCTTGCATAAAAAAAACCAATCAACAAACCCAATGTAACATGCTACTGCAAACACTTAAAAAAACAAAACAACAACAAAGGACTAGTGTATTTCTTAGCATTAAAAAACAAAATAAATATCCCAACTTAACATGCTATCAAACACTTTAAAAAAAAACAACAACAAAGGACTAGTGTGATTTCTTGCATTAAAAAACAAAATCAAAACCCAATTTAATATGCTACTGTAAACTTAAAAAAACACAACCAACAAAAAGACTAGTGTATTTCTTGCATTAAAAAAAACAAAATCAACAACCAACATAACATGCTACTGCAACACTTAAAAAAAAAAACAAACAAAGGTACTAGTGCATTTCTTGCATTAAAAAACAAATCAAACAACCCAATTAACATGCTACTGCAACACTTTAAAAAACAACAACAAAAGGACTAGTGCATTTCTTGCATTAAAAAAAATCAAACAAACCAACTTAATGATCTACTGTCAACACTTAAAAAACAAACAACAACAACAACAAAGGACTAGTGTATTTTTGCATTAAAAAAACAAATAACAACCAACTTAACATGCTACTGGCAACACTTTAAAAAAAAAACAACAAAGACTAGGCATTTTTGCATTAATAAAACAAAATCAACAACCCAACTTAACAGTACTACACAAACTTTAAAAAACAAACAAGGATAGTGTATTTCTTGCATTAAAAAAGAAAATCAACAACCCAACTTAACATGCTACTCCAACACTTTCAAAAAAATCCATACAAAAAGGACTAGTGATTTCTTGCATAAAAAAAAAACAACCCAACTTAACATCTACTGGCACACTTTACAAAAAAAAACAACAAAAAGGACTAGTGTATTTCTTGCATTAAAAAAAAAAATTAACAACCAACTGAACAAGCTACTGGCAACACTTTACAAAAAACAAACAAAAGACTTAGTGTATTTCTTGCATTAAAAAAACAAAATCAACAAGCCCAACTTAACATGCTACTTCAACACTTAAAAGAAAAACAACAACAAAGGACTAGTGTATTTCTAGCATTAAAAAAAAATTAACAACCCAACTTAACATGCTACTGCAACACTTAAAAAACAAACAACAACAAGGACTAGTGTATTTCTTGCATTAAAAAAAATCAAAACGAACTTAACATGCTACTCCAACACTTTAAAAAAAAACAACGACATAAGCATAGTGTATTCTTGCATTAAAAAAAACAAAATCAACAACCCAACTTAACATGCTACTCCCAACACTTAAAAAAATAACAAACAAGACTAGTGTATTCTTGCATTAAAAAAAAAAATCACACCCAACTTAACATGCTACTGGCAACACTTTAAAAAAACAACAACAAAGGACTAGTGTATTTCTTGCATTAAAAAACAACAAGTTACATACTCTTGCAACACTTAAAAAAACAACAAACAACAACTGGTGCATTTCTTGCATTAAAAAAACAAAATAACAACACAACTTAACATGTACTGGAATACTTTTAAAAAATGCAACAACAAAAGACTAGGCATTTCTTACATTAAAAAAAAAATCAACAACCCAACTTAAACTAACTATCAAACACTTTAAAATAAACCAATAACAAAGGACTAGTGCATTTCTTGCATTAAAAAAAAAAAATCAACAACCCAACTTAACAGCTACTTGCAACACTTTAAAAAAAAAAAAACAAACAAGGACTAGTGTATTTCTTGCATTAAAAAAAAATCAAAACCCAACTTAACATGCTACTGGCAACACTTTAAAAAAAAACAACAAAAAAGTGTATTTCTTGCATAAAAAAACAAACAAAATCAATAACCCAACTTAACATGCTACTTGAACACTTAAAAGAAAACAAACTAAGGGCGTGTACATTTCTTGCATTAAAAAAAACAAACAACCCAACTTAAAATGATACTTGCAAAACTTAAAAAAAAAAAGCAAACAAAGGACTAGTGCATTTCTTCCATTAAAAAAAACAACAAATCAACAACCCAACTTAACATGTTACTGGCAACACTTTAAAGAAAACCAACAACAATGGACTAGTGTATTTGTTGCATTAAAAAAACGTAAATCAACAACCCAACTTAACATACAACTCCAACATTAAAAAAAAGAGAAAAAAAAAGGACTAGTGTATTTCTTGCATTAAAAAATCAAAATCAACAACCCAACTTAAACATGCTACTCACAACACTTTAAAAAAAAACCAACAGCAAAGGACTAGTGCATTTCTTGCATTAAAAAAAAACAAAATCAACAACCCAATTTAAACATGCTACTCCAACACTTTAAAAAAACCCCAAAAACCCAAAGGACTAGTGTATTTCTTGCATTAAAAATCAAAATCAACAACAAACTTAATATTCTCATGTAACATTTTTAAAAAAAACGTACAACAAAGGACTAGTGCATTTCTTGAATCAAAAAAACAAAATCAACAACCCAACTTAACATGCTACTGGCAAGACTTTAAAGAAAACAGAGGACTAGTACATTTCTTGCATTAAAAAACAAAATCAACAACACAACTTAACATGCTACTGGCAAGACTTTAAAAACAACAACAACAACAACAATAACACAGGAGTAGTGTATTTCTTGCATTAAAAAAAAAATCAAAAACCCAACTTGATATGCTTCTACAACACTTTAAATTTTTTTTAAAAAAGGACTCATGTATTTCTTGCATTGAAAAACCAAATCAACAACCCAACTTAACATGCTAGTACAACTCTTAAAAAAACAAACAAAAGGACTGGTGTATTTCTTGCAATAAAGAAACCAAAACAGGTCAGAAACACAGTCTCTCTATAACCACTCCCCACTCCCTCCAAATTCATACAGATGTGAACTTGTTCCTGCTAAACATTCTTATAACCTTCCTCTCTCCTCCTCTCCCCCCTCCTCCTCCTTCTCACCTCATGTAACTAAAAGACCACCTTTCAAGCATTTTATATAAACACTGGCATGCACCTGTGCATGCAAACATGTGCTCAGGTCTCTACCTTTACACACTACTACATCGACAGTAGTCTTGTTTCACTTCATAAACCTCCTTTTATAAATGTACAAGCATACACTCATGCTCCATTTTTCTTCACATAAAGTGTATAACGTAAAATTTACAGCAATATGCTAATTACTATTTTTGCCTCCTGCATAGATTTAAAAAAACAACAGCACACTATTGCCATTTTTGTGATAGTCATAGGACAAGATCACTTTGATCTTATATCTAAATCAGCATAGCCAAAAAGATTTTTTAAAACCAAAACCACCATCACAACAAAAACCAACAAAAATCCACTTAAGACACCACTGGTTGCTCATACACCAAACATCGTCCAAAACTAACAAATAGCAATTATGATATCCCTAACTGCCTTTTCCACTTAAAAAAAATACAACACACACACACACACACACACACACACACACACACACACACACACACACACACACACACACCACACACACACACACACACCGAGTGTCTTCATTCTTACTGACCTAAACATACTTTCTACCACTTATGTTAACACCACATGTCCTATAATACTTTGTGGCCACCCCCCCCCTCCCCCCCACCGACTCCCCTCTACTCGCACTAGGCTAACATTCAGTGCCCATGACTTCTTACTCCCCCTATCCACACTCACTTTTTATCTCCCCTCTATCTACACATATTCAGTCATCACTTATTCCCACAGACCTAAACATCTTAACCCTCTGTCCCTCCTAGCATCTTTCCCTAAAATTCTCCCCCCCTCTCCATCTTCAGCCCAGGGGATAGGAAGGGGGGATGGGGGCTCTCAGTGTAAATAGTATCCCTACCTTCTGGAAACTGTGCTAGGATTTCCCTCTTTTCTATCCCTCTCTTTCTTTCTGCCTTGTTTCTTTTCTTCCCGTCACCTCCTTGTCTATTTACTACTTTGTCTATTCTCCTGCCTTTTTCAAGACTAAAATAAAATAATCGTCTCCCATGTTGAAGTCTGATGCACTAGGCCGGACTTCATGCGCTTAAAGGCAGCCCGATGCTTTTTCGCTCATATCACAATGTTTGCTGTCTGCGCATTTAAGGATGAAGAAGATATTCTAAAACCACCCCCAACTCCTGGAGACAAATGTTTTGCCAGAGTGTCAGCATGTACCAAGGAATCTACCTGCCATTTGTGTCCACATGTGGGGCCAGGGTTAGAGTAACTGTAAAGGTTAGTTGTAAAGGGTTAGGGTTAATGTTAAAGGTTAATATTGGGGTAAGGGTTGTCAGTCCGTTGGCTGGTCTGTCTGCATGCATGCATGTGGACACAAGAACAGGTAGACACTATGGTATCCCCGATTAAAAATTTAGCCTAGCCAGGGAACGCAGAAGTGTTAACAAATTAGTCTAATGACCACTCCTATCAACACCTAGGGTTTTGTTGGACTTCAGTGTTCGGGTTTTTGATAAGAAAATTCCAATTCAGTTATGGGCAAACGGACTATATATCTGACATTTTTTTAAACAAGTTTTCTCCCTTTAAAAAGAAACATTAGGCCCTAAGCAAATGGACTTCATAGCCCACAATTTTGAACAAGTTTTCTCATTTTAAAAAGAAAATTCGCCCAAAATAAACCTCCGATAATTTTGAAATTATGGATTACTCCTACAAAAACCATGCGAAAATTTTTTTTTTTTTTAAGGAATACGCCAAAAATGAACCAAGTGAACAAAAACTATCAGCTAGTCCCTTTTTTCTATCCCCACTCATACAAAGTTAACCATTACGTAGCCTACCTTGTTCTCCTAAACACCCTTTCCCTTAAAATACATCTACCAAAATTTATGTCTCCTCCTTACTACCATACCACCCCCTTTCTATACACACACACACACTAACACACACACACACACACCACACTCTCTCTCTTTCTCTCTCTCCAATGCTTATTTTCCATAAAGCGGACAGAAATTTCTCACTTAAAAAAA
>CM060333.1:25063804-25083495 GCA_030674155.1 Stramonita haemastoma | reverse complement strand
TGCCCTGTCTCATTCAAACATAAAGAACTACTACATATATATCTATGACACTTGTCGCCATTTTTTTTCTTCCACGTAAACAGCTTCGATATAAAAGATGAGGGAAACTCCTTTTTTCTCTGTTCTTCGGCTAGAGCTTCAACGTTTACCAAAATATATTATTTATGAAATTTTGCGGATACGCTCGTTCACTGACCATTGAGGTAGCCCCCTTCTGGCTTCGGGGATGATGTCTGAATGCGACACCAGTGTGTATGCGGGTTTTTTTTTTGTTGTTTTTTTTTTCTGTTGTTCTGTTCATATTGTCAACTGTTTCTACAGGCATTCTTATTTATTTTGTTTATTTCATTTTATACCACTTTACGTCACAGCAGATTTCTCTGCATGAAATTCAGGCTGCTCTCCCCGGAGAGAGCAGAGTGCGTCGCCACAAGTGCAGCGCCTACCCATTATTTATTGTTCTATGGTCTACTCTTCTTAATGGGGGAACTTTAACATGAGTGTAGATATTTTGCGTGTGTGCATGCGTTCGCACAGGGAAATTCGGTTTATTGCATCATCTTAAGGACTTTCAGGGAAGTAGAATCGGTGTCAATGTTATCTCCAAGGGAAAATTCCCTCCAAGCAGCTGTCTCAGCGGGGGCACGAACCCTGGCTGCTTGCATCCCGACCCCGAAAATCCTTCTGAGTCCTCCGAGCAGAGATCAGTAAAACTACAGATGGCTCTCAGTCCAGCTCAGTATACGTCCACAGCCATGGTGCATGTCTGAGGCCGGCCACAATCTCTATCAGAAATGTGGGAACAGTCTGCAATTCTAACTCTACTGCTGAATGTCTTCACTCTGTGTCTATCCGAGCAAAAGAAGGCTGCCGCCATAAAATGAAGTAAAATAAGATGAAATAAAAACGAGATTAGAATTTTTTTTAAAGCCAAAATAAAACAAGATATTAAAGAAAATACACAAATCCAGCTAAAATGATAGTTCACAACTAAATCCCGAGATAACTAGTACCCCATTCTGTACTTCTCATCAATTCGTGTGTGTTTGTGTAGGGATCGCCTCGATGTTCAGTAGGATACAGGATCAGGTAACATTGTGTTTATTATGGCTAACTGCAGCCAGATGTATTCTCCTGACGGAGATGCCTGCCTCCCAAACCCCCTTCCATAAAAATCACATCCACTTCTCATTGTCAAAGAAGTCTTCCACCTCTCCCTCCCAGTCCAAATAGTCTGGTTCCAGTTCCTGGCTGGAGATGCCCACCACATGCCTGTCCTCCTCCTCTCCTGCAGAAAAACCCTGCAGACGCCGTGCACCCACTTCAGAAATCAGCTCACACGCTCTGCTCGGTCCGGCTCCATGGTTAGAGTCCTCGATGTTGAGGCTCAGCCAACCATCACTGACGTTGCTGTTGTAGCGCAGTGGGTTCTTGCTGGAGTCGTGTGGAGTCCCTGGGACACAGCCGGTGGTGGCGGGTTGTGACGGGGTGTCGGGGAAGAGCGCCTTGAGGACGGCGTACATCTCACTGCTGACAGCGGGTCTGGCCCGCATCCAGGTGAAGATGGAGGATACGCAGCCCAGTCTGTTCATGTGCAGGTCGTAGGCCAGGATGTCTGTGCGGGCCTGCAGGATGCTGTACACTGTCTCTACCGCCCACACGTGCTGGCTGAAGCTCTCCCCGAAGACCTCCCTCACGATGTCTTCCAGCTGGCTGTTGTCGCTGCTGCCTACGTGGTTGGATGCTGCGTCCCCGTTTTGTGAATGGAGATCCCCCCAAATCGACTCACCGGTTTCTGGGTCATTGGTCGTCACACTCTCGTCTGCATCGTCGTCGGTGTTTGTGTGTGTGTCCGCAGGAAGGGGGCCCGTGCTGTTGGTACGCTGAGCAGAGGAGGTCTCTGACTGTGGGTCGTGACGCTCCTCCTCCACAGAGCCCTCGTTCTGACCGGCGCCTTGCTGTGCAGATGTCAGGGAGTCAGCCACACAGTCACTGCTCGGGAAGACCCTGCAAGAGCTGGCTGTGTTCTTGGGGAATGTGTCTGTGTTCTCCTGTGTGGACGCAGAATTGTCAGTGTTTGTTCTTGAAACGGATCCATTTTGAGCAACATCGTTCAAACCTTCAGCCTCATTGACGATTTCTGACGCAGGATTTGATGGTTTAAACTCCGATGACAGAGGAGTTGATGAAGATGGGTTACGTGAGATGCTTCTTAATGATGATGAATCTAATGCTGCAGAGTTGGATGAAATCATCTCTGGTAAATCACCATCAGATGATGTAGCGTTAGAGGACACCACCTCAGATACGACGTTTGACCATACAGTGCTCGGTGATGTCATGTCTGAAACTGGATTTGATGATGGAGAGCGTGATGATGTCATCTCTGATGAAGTAGTATCTGACAGCGGAAACAAGGACGAAATCACGTCTGCTATTTCATTGACGGAGTGTGCCGTGAGTGTTGAGTCAGCCTCGGATGACGTTGTAACAGGTATCGCACGATTTGATGGATCGATTTCAGTCATGTCTGAGGACACGTATGATGATGGTGCAGGATTTGATGAAGTCATCGCTGACGACATTTTGGCTGATAAAGCATCGTAAGACAGGAGATCTGGCTGGACCATGCGTGGTGGTCCCCAGATTGACACTTCATTCCCGGGTGATCCCGCTTCTAACAGCTCAAACATGGATGTCACACTGTTCAACACCTCGTCTTCAGACGATTCGGAATCCAGCTGTGTAGGTTCCACAGACACCGCACTCTCGGGATGAAATACCTGCTCTAGAGAAGTGGTGATAGAGACAGGATCAGACGACGTGACCTCTGCAGAAACACACTGTGTGACAGTTTTAGATAACACACCCACAGCGGAAGGTGAGTCATCTAACAATCCATTTCCTTCGATTTTACCTGGCGATTTGTGTTCCACTTGTTCTAACATGCACGGTGGTGGTTCCCTATCTGACGAGGCATCTTGTGTAGGAGGAGGTTGATCAGACAGCACACACACCGACAATGATTTCTCTGATGATGGACCTCCACAGGATACGAGGTCTTCTGAAGACTCTACTCGCGAGGACACAGCATTCAGCTCAAAGGTCATTGGCTCTATAACGCGAGCTTCCGCCATCCCAGTCAGCAATGACGGGCTATTCAACGCCGACGCCAGCTTAGGAGGATTGTTCAAACTGTCCGAACCAGGTGCACATCCTGCCTTTACGACATCAGAATAGCTCCTCCTGTCCTCCTCTTCTGAACGACCAGAACCAGACGGCAGATTGTCAGACCAGCTCTGAGAAGGATGAGATGTACAGCTGTACCGTGCAGTATCTCTTGTACGGTCACTCGTCAGGCCTCTTGAGGGACTGGAGTCGTTTCGAAAAGGGCTGTGCCGTGCAAAATCCGGTTCTGGAGGCAGAGCATTGTCAGCACTTACTGCTGTTGTTGCTGTTGCTGCTGCTGCTGGCACGCCTCCATCCAAGTGGTGGTAGCTGCTGTGTGGGCTATGGAGGGTGCAGTCCTCGGCTTTTGCCCTCTTCCTCTTTTTGTCCCTGGGGTTTCTCTGGGCTTTGGGGCTCTCCGGCTTCATGTCAGGGTGGTCAAATAAAGACTGGACACTGTTCAGAGCTTCTTGGGACGTCGTCCATTGTAGACATTCTGGACGCCTTTCGGACGCTCTTCGGCCTGAAAACATGCAGGTAAGAATTTTTTTTTTTAATCGTGCGTGCGCACACACATCCGCGCACACTCACACACACACTCACACACACACACACACACACACACACACACACACACACACACACACACCACACACACACACACACACACACACACACACACACACACACACTACATACATACATACATACATACATACATACATACATACATACATACATACATACATACATACATACATACACCACACACACACACATACACCCACATGGATCGGTGGTCTAGGTGGTTAACGCGCCTTGCCCAGAAAGCAAAAAGTCTGGGTCGGAGTGTGCGGTGGTTCGTACCCCGTTTGGGCCCAAAACTTTTTCCCCATCCATTAGACCCTGAGTGATGGTCTGGGCGCTAGTCTCTCAGATGAGACGATAAACCGAGGTCCCGTGTGTTACACATCCCTATTTAGCACACGTAAAAGAACCCACAGCAACAAGGGGGTTGACCCTGGCAAAATTCTGTTGAAAAAAGCAACTCTGATAGGGAAACAAATACAGTTGCATGCATGAAAAAGAAAAAAAATGGGTAGGCGCTGCACTTGTGGCGACGCACTCTCCCCGGGAGAGAGCAGCCCGAATTTCACGCTGAGAAATCTGCTGTGGCATAAAGTGGTACAAATACAAAATACCCCCCCCCCCCCCACACACCACATACACATATATACCCATGGTGTTGTCTTTCACCGCCTTTGTTTACCAACCCTGTGCCCATCAAGATTTCATGCACACACTCACGAAGGAGTGTGCGTACAAACACAAGCACAGATACACAGACACACAGGCACCTAGATGCACGCTCGCACAAGCATGCACACAAGAGTGCGTGTGCATATACACACACATACACACAAATCTCTCTCTCTCTCTCTCTCTCTCTCTCTCTCTCTCTCTCTCTCTCTCTCTCTCTCTCTCTCTCTCTCTCTCTCTCTCTCTCTCTCCCTCTCCCGCCCTCTCTCCCTCCCTCTCTCCCCCCCTCTCTCTCTCCTCCCTCTCTCTCCCTCCCTCATCATCCTCTCTCTCCCTCCCTCACCATCCCTCTCTCTCCCTCCCTCTCCCCCTCTCTCTCCCCCCCTCTCTCTCCCACCCCCCTCCCTCTCTCTCTCTGTTTACCTTCCGCACTATCACCAGTAGCGGCGGGAACGGGAGAAAGCCCCTCCCGAGGAGAAGGAAGCTGGATGGCGTCACCCACGTTCCTCAAGCAGCGCATCAGACGGCCCACCATCCTCAGGTGATCCTCCAGCTCACACAGCCGGCCACGGAGCACGTTGTGGGCGTTCTGGAGGTTGACCCAGAAATTCCACACCTCGTGCTCAGCATGCATCTCCCGTTGACACTCCTCGCAGACCGTGGTCTCGCAAGTTAGGCAGAAGACGGAGAGTGGAAAGTCGCCGTGCTTTCTGCAGTACGTCATGCCTTCTTCGTCCAGATAGGTCCACTCCTCAGGGACTAGAGGGATGACGATGTGATGACGTCCTCCTCGCCCGTGACCTGTAAGGGAATGGAGAGCGCGGTGGCAAGAGGAGCAGAAGGGTTGCCGACACTGGTAGCAGAAGAATTCGGCCAGGGGAGGAGGCTGGGCGAGACTGCGCATGCGCTGCTTGCAGCAGTAACATCGCTGCAAGGGTTTCCGCCCCACGACTTCGTAGTTCCGTGTCCACAGCTTTTGTTTCTGTGGGAAAGAGAGTCATCCATGGTTAGTGATTGTGGTGGTGTTTGTTTAAGGACTGTTAATTAATTAATTAATTGATTGATTGATTTATTAAGTCATTTATTTATTCTTTTGTATTGAGGATAATGGAACGTTTTAGAACGCTAGCATCAATACCTTTTTGTGTGTGCTGAACCTGTTAAAACTAATGACCGGGATTTTTAATCAACGCGTTTTTGCTTCAACCTATCAAAACTAATGGTCAAGGACTTTAACAAATATTTTTGCTTAACCTATCCAAATTATAATGGTCACTTAATTTAATCAAGACGTTCCCGCTTTAACCTATCAAAAGTAATGGCCAGGTAAATTAATCAACGCGTTTTCACTTCAAATGATCAAAACTAATGGCCAGGTAATTAAATCAACGCGTTTTTGCATCAGCCGATCAAAACTAATGGCCAGGTAATTAAATCAACGCGTTTTTGCTTCAAGTTATCAAAAAAAATTGGCCAGATTATTTAATCAATGCATTTTTGCTTCAACGTACCAAACTAATGGCCAGGTAGTGCAATCAACGCATTTTTGCTTCAACTTATCAAAACTAATGGTCAGACAGCTTACATTATGTCAAACAAAGGTGGGTTAGGCTGGTGTGTGTGGGGGGTGGGTGGGGGTGGGGTTAGAGGAGGAGGAGGGAAGGAGGGGGAGTCTGATTTTTGTGATACTCTCCAACCTCCTTGTTTCTGCTTCAATGTTGCTTATCTCTATTTCTTGCAAGAGGTACAACCATGCAGGAATGTAGTATTGCGCACTTTGAGTTGGGGTTATATCACACTTTAACCACAATTATCCACAAATTACTGGCAACGTGTATATATATATATATATATATATATATATATATATATATATATATATATATATATATATATATATCTGTGTGTATATGTGTGTATGTGTGTGTGTGCGTGCGTGTGCGTGTGTGTGTGTGTGTGTGTGTGTGTGTGTGTGTGTGTGTGTGTGTGTAAAGAAAAAGAAATTTTTAAAAAGTAGAAGGGAGAGGAGGGAAGGGAGAGAGAGAGTAGCGAAATTTTCAGCGAAATTTACAACAGGCAGAGAGAGAAACTCCGCGACTGAGTTAATACTGTCGCTAGCTGGCGTCAACCAGGCCCGAGAGAAACAGACACCTGCAATGCTGATCAGGTAATTTGAGCAACACTCTCAAACTCGCATCCGTAAAGTGGATGAAGCTCGACTGTGTGGTCCCAGTCTCCCCACTGAGCCCACAGCACACTCACTCTGGTTAGGAGCCGGCCAGAGTCCAAAAGATCCCTATGACCTATGGGATTCGAACCTGCGACCTTCCAGTTCGAGATCCAAGGCACTAACCAATGCGCCATGGAGGCTGGTGACCTATAGCAATGTTCCTTTTCCAATATACCACGTCAAATGGACATTTACACAACCCCATATAACTGGGACTGCTCGATTCATTACGTTTCAGTAGTATCTGCTTCAACCAAAGTGATGACTGACAGAGTTGTGTGCCTTGTGCGCTAAATCGACCGGGCATTATTCTTTAATCTACACAAATGCATCATTAAGAGCAACAACAAACTAATAGCTTAGAGTGTGCTTTAAAATCCAACAAACCTGAACCATTAATTCTTGCTGCTGAAAAACATGTCATCATCACAACTAAGCAATCCTTTTCAGATTAAAAAAAAATCAATAAACAACATACATTTTTAATCTTGCTGCTTTGACATTTTATGAAAAGTTTGGGAGCAACATATCGCCATGTTATCAATAACGCATTTCAATCTTATAGCTGAAGAAAACACACAGCAGAAAAAGGTAAATTCAGGAGACATAGAAGACGAATCCGTTTATTACCGAGTTTATGACTCCTAACCATGACATTATAAAGTAGTACACTGAAAATATTCCTAAGATACTTCATCGTATCATGTCTCTTGTGGAGCGGAGTTGTAAGGAGTGATAAGCCACAAAAAAAATTGAAATAGAAACACTACCTCCTCCCCCCTCCCCGTTAATACTGACGTGATAGATTTTTTATTTATCTATTTTAGATCACTTTATGTCACAGCAGATTTCTCTGCGTGAAATTCGGGCTGCTCTTCCCGGGGAGAGCGCGTCGCCACAAGTGCAGCGCCTACCCATTATATATATATATATATAGATAGATAGATAGATAGATAGATAGATAGATAGATAGATAGATAGATAGATAGATAGATAGATAGATAGATAGATAGATAGATAGATAGATAGATAGCCCCGAGCCACCATGGGGACTCTAACTCCCCGATTTTTCCTTAGAGATGGTGTCTAAACACGACACCTGTGTGCATGCTGTTTTTTATAATTTTGCCATCCGCTCCTACCGGCACACAATGGCCTGATCCTCCGAAAGGCGGAACGGGGTCTTAACGTGTGCGCAAGATATTCTGCGTGCGTTCGCACACGGATCCTCAGTTTATAGTCTCATTCGAATGACTTTGACATTCAGTTCGATTTTTTTTTGTCAAACTGGGAAGAAAGGGCAAGGCTAGGAAACGAACCCAGAACCTCACGGTTTACTTGTTGGCAGGCGAACGTCTTAACCATCCTGCCACCTTCCTTCATAAGTGAATAGATCGGAAAAATGAAGCTAGGAACAGTGTGGGAAATATGAAATCCTGGTCGCCTGCCAAAAGAAGGCGTATTTCAAGATAATTACAAGGTAGTTGTTAATTAAGCATATTTTCAGAAGGTGTGTGGAAACGAGGGCATGACAATACACAGTGTTCTATCCTTTCCCCTGTATTGCCGTGGGCACACTGTGGACTGTCAGCAAAGTGAAGACCGGTCAAATCGTTATGCACACTGTAGATTCCCACACGGCCTCTGCAATGAAATATTCATTCATTTCTACCCACAATGTCGCTAGAAATATGGGGACACTTTGGAATAATTGACAGACATATCTCGCTTCAGTGTGCTCGGGTGGTTGCGAGTTTTCATAATATCATCTGGGAGAGAGTTCCGACGTGAAGAGGCAATAATGGAAATTGGATTGCTCAGCTAGCTCAGAGTTACATTAATTCTCTGTTTCACGTTCTGAAGGTCCACACCTGTGGTTTTCTGAAGCCAGATCTGGAACAAAATTCGATCTACAAACTGGACAGACACATTTGACCCTCTTACTAAAAAAAAACCCCATAAAATTGTATGTCTTTTTGTGCTGTAAGTGTGCAGAAACCACACTCGTTTGGATTTTTTTTTTTTTTACTACTTCTACACACAGCTAACCATTGTTCTTAAAGCCTACACTAGGGTCATAAAAATGTCTGTAGCAAAGACATTAAATTGCATTACCGGCTGTCATGACGAAGTGGTTAGCGCATTGCGTTACGGACTGGAAGGAAGCGGGTTCGAATTTCTTAAAAGTCATAGGAATTTTTCGGACTCCGGCCGGCTCCTACCCAGAGTGAGTGTGCTGTAGGCTCAGTGGGAATACTTGGACCACACAGACGAGAAGAAGAGAGAAAAAAGAGGGTGGGTTGACAACATCTCAGATCGTGTTTGGGGGACAAGCCTGAGGCTAAGTGAAGCACTTTCATAGGAAGAAGACAATAGGTGGAGATGCCAAGATGCAGAAATACTATCTTTATTGACCTCTTTCATATGGGAATAATGTCTCTCGACAACACTACAAGACATAAAACACACATTGCGATTTAGAACTACGTATAGCACGTTAGAGAGGGCTGTATAACAAGTCATCCATGGTACCCACTACCACACATAGACACTTTATTAAAAAAAACAAACACCTGAACATCACCCCCCCCCCATAAAACAACAAACAACAAACAACAAAAAACAACAACAACAGCAACAAAAAAGCAGCAACAACAACAAAACCAACAACAAAAAAACCAACACAAACAAACAAAACAGCAACAACAACAACAACAAAAAAACAACAACAGCAACAAAAAAGCAGCAACAACAACAAAACCAAACAAAAAAACCCAAACCCCACACAAACAAACAAAACAAACAAGAAGATTAAAAGAAAGACAGGCGCACTCACCAGGAAAGCGTCATGCCACTGCTCTGTCACGGGGTACAGGCGGAAGCAGAGAGGACACTGGATGGCATCCACGCTGTCCCGATAGAAGAGCAACAGCTCCAGGCACGGGAAGCAGACGAGGTGACAGGGGAGGGTCAACACTGGCCGGCACCGCTTCCAACACATCACACACCGGTCAGCCTCCTCCTCCTCCTGCATCTCACCCTTGCTGCTTTTCTTCTTCTCCTTCTTCTTCTTCTTCCCAAGTGCCCTGCAACTCTTGGAGCCAGTCTGATGGCTGCCTGGGACCACTGTTGGGTTTTCTGGGACCACTGTTGGGTTTTCGGGGACCACTGTTGGGTTTTCTGGGACCTCTGTTGGGTTTTCGGGGACCACTGTTGGGTTTTCGGGGACCACTGTTGGGTTTTCTGGGACCTCTGTTGGGTTTTCGGGGACCACTGTTGGGTTTTCTGGGACCACTGTTGGGTTTTCTAGGACCACTGAAGGCTCCTGGTCTGTGGAGTGCTCAGGTTGGTCCAGCTGGTCTGTGGAGGAATCGGGTACCCTCGGTTGCGCGGCGAACTGGTCATTGCCTGTTGTTGTTGTTGTTGTTGTCGCCTTTGGTGATGGCGATGTTATTGTCGTCGTTGGCGATGTTATCGAAGACACCATGTTCTGTGTGTGTTTGGTCACCATTGGGCTGTTACAAGAAAGAGGGTACATTATTTTTTATATCGGTGTTGGTGTCTAACTTTGCTTTGATGGCAGAGTCTACCAGTCTTAATGATTTGTGCGTTGTTTTTGTATTAAAATGTAGGTTGTGTTTACATGTTCTTATTCTACGGGAAATGCTAATATACAGTAAAACACGTAGGCTACACTACGGGTCATTGCCTGCTGTTGTTGTTGTGTCTACATGTTCTTATTCAACGGGAGATGGTTATAATACACTTAAACGCTACTTCTTCGTCCCTTTTTGCAAGGAATACGTACTTTTAAAGCACCAATTTTTTATCACTATCGCTAGAAGTATTTTACAGTATTTTCTGCAAACGTCTAGACATTTTTAACATTTAACATGTTGTTCAACTGCAAAAACAGAATAAGACTCACAAAACGTTAACATCATGCTTTAAAGTGATAATGAGCTTAGTTAAACTCAGCGATTGGAAAAAATGATTGGCTTTTTACTTTCATTATTTGTACTGCATTGCAGAAAGTATGACCTTTTCTGGAGATATTTGGTGCTAATAATTTTACCATTTGTAATAAGTTTTCAATGTTTTACATCAACCAGCAGTTGACTTTTATAATCATTATCATTTGGGTATGATTCATCTTTAGACGGTGTGCTCAGTTTAACCTAGGTAATTGTCTCTTACTTACTTGTGTGTGTGTGTGTGTGTGTGTGTGTGTGTGTGTGTGTGTGTGTGTGTGTGTGTGTGTGTGTGTGTGTGTGTGTGTGTGTGTGTGTGTGTGTCCCCCTCTCTCTCTCTCTGTGCGTGCGTGCGTGCGTGTGCGCGTGCGTGCGCGTGCGTGCATGTGTGTGTGCGTGCGTGCGTGCGTGTTTGTGTATTTGAGTGTTTAGATAAACATTCTTGCATATTCTATCTTGCTATGCTTTTTGAAATAAGTTTTGTTAATATAAAAAAAGATCAGGCGCACTTACCCACGATCATGTTTGAGTGTAGCACATTGAGATGCAAAGACTACGTCAGCCATTTCGTTATCAAAGGACATTTCAATGTGAATGATATGGGAGCTGACCAGGTATTGTTTCCAGGTAAAGAGTTGATGATCATTGCTCACACGTTACAGAGCTGTTGTGACCAGGGGTTCTTCCCCTTTTCTTCCTCTGACATGTCATCAACACTTTGACTGACACATTCAACATGTTTCCTTCCAATGACGTTTGATCAACACTTTGACGGACACATTCAACATGTTTCCTTCCAATGACGTTTGATCAACACTTTGACGGACACATTCAATATGTTTCCTTCCAATGACGTTTGATCAACACTTTGACTGACACATTCAACATGTTTCCTTCCAATGGCATTTGATCAACGCTATGACTGACACATTCAATATATTTCCTTCCAATGACACGTGGTCAACACTTTGACACATTCAATATGTTTTCTTCCATTGACAATGGTCAAAATTCGATTGACACATTCATAGTGCATCATACTGTATTATGTTGAATTGTATAGTACTGTATTGATTTGTTTTGTATTATATTGTGTTGTGTTGTATTGAGTTGTATTTCATTGTATTGTATTGTTTACTTGTTGATTTTTTTTTAGGTATACTCGTAACCCACGTGAATTTCTCGTGTGTTTTAAAGATAAGAAAGTTTTCGTATTGCTATACATTGTATTGTATTGAATAATATTATAGTATATTGTCTAGCGTTTTATTGAAGTGTAATGTAGTGTAGTGTAGTGCAGTGCAGTGCAGTGCAGTGCAGTGCAGTACAGTGCAGTGCAGTGCAGTGCAGTGCAGTGCAGTGCAGTGCATTATAGTGTAGTGAATTGCAATGCAGTGCTGTGTAGTGCAGTGAAGTGTAGTGTAATGAAGTGTAGTGCACTGCAGTTAAGTGTGGTGTGGTGTGGTATGGTGTGATGTGGTGTGGTGTGGTGTGGTGTGGTGTGGTGTGGTGTGGTGTGGTGTGGTGTAACGTAGAGTAGTGTAGTGTAGTGTAGTGTAGTGTAGTGTAGTGTAGTGTAGTGTAGTGTAGTGTAGTGTAGTGTAGTGTTGTGTAGTGTAGTGTAGTGTAGTATAGTGTAGTGTAGTGTAGTGCAGTGCAGTGCAGTGCAGTGTAGTACAGTGCAGTGCAGTGCAGTGCAGTGCAGTGTACTGCAGTGTAGTGTAGTGCAGTGCAGTGCAGTGTAGTGCAGTGCAGTGCAGTGCAGTGTAGTGTAGTGTAGTGCAGTGTAGTGTAGTGCAGTGCAGTGCAGTGCAGTGTAGTGTAGTGTAGTGCAGTGTAGTGCAGTGCAGTGTAGTGTAGTGTAGTGTAGTGTAGTGTAGTGTAGTGTAGTGCAGTGCAGTGCAGTGTAGTGTAGTGTAGTGTAGTGTAGTGTAGTGTAGTGTAGTGTAGTGTAGTGTAGTGTAGTGTAGTGTACAACAGCGCAGTGAAGTGTGGTGTGGTGTGGTGTGATGTACTGTGGTGCGGTGTGGTGTGGTGTGGTGCGGTGTGGTGTGGTGTGGTGCGGTGTGGTGTGGTGTGGTATGGTGTGGTGTGGTAGTGGTGTGATGTGGTGTGGTGTGCTCTGGTGTAGTGTAGTGTAGTGTAGTGTAGTGTAGTGTAGTGTAGTGTAGTGTAGTGTAGTGTAGTGTAGTGCAGTGTAGTGCAGTGTAATGCAGTGCAGTGCAGTGCAGTGTAGTGCAGTGTAGTGTAGTGCAGTGTAGTGCAATGCAGTGCAATGCAGTGCAGTGCAGTGTAGTGCAGTGCAGTGCAGTGCAGTGCAGTGCAGTGTAGTGTAGTGTAGTGTAGTGTAGTGTAGTGTAGTGTAGTGTAGTGTAGTGTAGTGTAGTGTAGTGTAGTGTAGTGCAGTGCAGTGTAATGTTTATCGCTTTCAACCACATCATATTATTTTTACATGGAATCCAGGCTGCTTTCTCTGGGGAGAATGTATCGCCACGAGAAAAGTGCCACCAAGTATTTGCTTTTCTTTTCCTGTCTGCATAATCATGTAAGTGATTCCTCATGAAACACCAAAACGAACAAGATAACAAATGAACAAACGTAATGGGCTTTTCTTTTAATTTAAAAGGGGAATAAATGAATGTAAACAAGACGAATGCAAAAATTAAAAAAAGGGGAAAATTACAATCATTATTCCATTTAATCAAGAACCATAAAGGTAAAGTAAGATTGACCTAGCAAAAAGAGAGAAATATTTTTAATATTCATTTTACTTGTTTATTCATTTATTAATTTATCTGTTCTTTTATATCTAGGATGATGGAATAAGCATCTATTTGCCTTTTTACATTCAGTCCCCGTGAGGATGCAGCTTGTAAATTTTGTCATCTGTTCCCACCGGCACATAATATCAGAGAGAGAGAGAGAGAGAGAGAGAGAGAGAGAGAGAGGAGAGAGAGAGAGAGAGAGAGAGAGAGAGAGAGAGAGAGAGAGAGAGAGAGAGAGAGACAGACAGACAGACAGACAGACAGACAGACAGACAGACAGACAGACAGACAGACAGACAGAGAGAGACAGAGAGAGAGAGAGAGAGAGAGAGAGAGAGAGGAGAGAGAGAGAGAGGAGAGAGAGAGAGAGAGAGAGAGATTTGATTTGGTTGATTTATTCTTTTATATCGAGGATAATGAAATAAGCACTGTTGTGCTTTTTTTACATCCAGTCCCCGTGTGTATGCAGTTTTGTAAATGTCATCTGTTCCCTCCGGCACACAATGGCCTACTCTTACGAAAAGTGGAACAGGATTTAACGTGTGCGCAAGATGTTCTGCGTGCGTTCGCACACGGGACCTCGGTTTAAAGTCTCATCCGAAGGACTTTTGGAGAGAGAGAGAGAGAGAGAGAGAGAGAGAGAGAGAGAGAGAGAGAGACAGACAGACAGACAGACAGACAGACAGACAGACAGACAGACAGACAGACAGAGAGAGACAGAGAGAGACAGAGAGAGACAGAGAGAGACAGAGAGACAGAGAGACAGAGAGAGACAGAGAGAGACAGAGAGAGACAGAGAGAGAGAGGCATTTTATTTAGTTATGCTATTATGTCTGTCTATCTATCTATCTATCTATCTATCTATCTATCTATCTATCTATCTATCTATCTATCTATCTATCTGTCTGTCTGTCTGTCTGTCTGTCTGTCTGTCTGTCTGTCTGTCTATCCATCCATCCATCCATCCATCCATCCATCCATCCATCCATCCATCCATCCATCCATCCATCCATCCATCCATCCATCCATCTATCTATCTATCTATCTATCTATCTATCTATCTATCTATCTATCTATCTATCTATCTATCTATCTATCTATCTATATCTATCTATCTATCTATCTATTATATATATTTATATATATATATATATGATTTGCACATACACATATATACATACATACATATATATACAAATATAATATATACATATATATATATATATATATATATATATATATATATATATATATATATATCACACAGTCAACTGACAGAACATAATGGAAAAGGAAGAGAAAGAAAAGAAATGAAATTTATAAAAAAAAAAGAAGAAAAGGGAAGGAAATAAAGACTTTAAACAAAAAAAAAAAGCTATCAATCAACAAAAGACGTTAATTAAATGAAGATTTAGTCATTTGATATAATCTGCTCCCATTCTTTTGGATTGGGATATCAGCTGTATTGAAATAAATCGATGTGCTAACGACTATAAAATTAAAAAAAAAATCCCTGCTACTTTGAGGAAAAAAGTAGTGGAGGAAAAACAAGTGTAGGTACCAACTTCTTTATCATTTGCTACTTTTAGACCGAGTTCCCGCAGTGGAACTTCTTTATCCAGTTAGTGACACGAAAACCCTTTAACGACACCACAAACATCCCTAGTGACTGATAAGAAGCTAGGGAAGGGAAGATGGGGGAGGGGGAGAGGGCTGACAGAGTAGGATTAGCAGTGGAAGATAAGAGGCCGAGGAAGAAACCTGCAGATTGTTGTGACTGGCATTATCACAGCAGGAAAATGGCCAAAGGTGAAGGACTCGCTAAAAAAGCAGGAAACTTACCCAAGAACTGATAACAGAAGGGAATGGAGAGAGTTAATGGGGTATGCATCGGTGGCTAGCATCAAGGAGTGATATCGCCGACAGTCGCAGCAGCAAAAGCAACTGTAGCAGCAGCAGCAGCAGCAAAAGCAGCAACAGCAGCAGCAACAGCACCAGCAGCAGCAGCAGCAGCAACAGCAGCAACAGCAACAGCAACAGCAGCAACAGTAGCAGCAGCAAAAGCAAAGACCTCAAATATCGGGAACAGCCCTGTGTCAGTGGGGTTTTTTTTTTAGTCACAGATAATTATTTCTCCGCTCCTCGGCTACAGCTCCGAGGTTCACCAATAGTGAGATTTTGCCTAACTGACCATTTTTGCGCACTATGAAGGTAGCCGCATTCCAACTTCGGGGATGTATGCTAGGTATGTTCGTTTTTCCATAGCCCACGGAAAGCTGGCATGAATGACGGCATCTTCGACGTGCATATTTTGATCTTCTGCATGTGTATATACATGAAGAGAGTTAAGGCATTGGCCAGTCTGTACTTGAAGTTGACTTGGGAGATTGTAAAAATCCCGACCCTAGAAACGTTTGCCTCTGTTGTTTGTAATTGAAAAATGAACATTAAAAAAGTTATATATAAAAAAAAATCCCTATCCTAACTTACCAGACGCCCTGAAATTTGAACCCACTTCTTCATGGACCCATGGGAAGGTTGGAAGGTCTTAACCATTCGGCTATAGCGTCCATCACAGACTGAAATAAAACCCCTTATCTCTCCCATAGATAGACAGTTAGACAGACAGAGACAGACAGAGACAGACAGAGACAGACAGATTGATAGATAGATAGATAGATAGATAGATAGATAGATAGATAGATAGATAGATAGATAGATAGATAGATAGATAGATAGATAGATAGATAGATAGATAGATAGATAGATAGATAGAGAGAGAGAGAGATAGAGAGAAAGAGAGAGAGAGAGAGAGAGAGAGAGATAGATAGATAGATAGATAGATAGATAGATAGATAGATAGATAGATAGATAGATAGATAGATAGATAGATAGATAGATAGATAGATAGATAGCTGAAAAAATAAAGTGGAAAAAAACAAAGCGCATGTAACCAATTACGACGCGTTTTCCTTCACCACTCTTTGTCGTATATATTACGTATCATTGGTCAAAACGGATGAAATGTATATCTCGAGGTCCTAGTGTAGGACATTTTTTTTTTAATTTCCTTTTACCTGTCGGGTCTAAATGACCTGACAGTGTTTGGGTAACCCACGGCTGAGCTGACCACCCAAGCTTACATCAAAAATTAATGGCCCTTCGCATCTTTTTGGATCTCCGAGCATATGGGCATAAAGATGTCATAGCATGTATATTTTTTCTACCCATTTATTTTTCAATAGCATTTCAAAGTGTAAATTATTTTCCTTCCTTTCTTAGTATCAGTGTTTTGCGGGTATCTTAGTTGGCAACAGGAATGTTATAGTATTCCTGTGAAAACAAAACTACCTTTGTATGTTAGAGATGTGTTTCTAAGTAAGGTACCAAAGGACGGGTAAGCAAAGCCATCACTGAGACCTCTGATGATGGTTCCTCCAGAACTCGAACCTAAAGTCAGGCTGGTTACCTTAAATGGTTCTTACTGCAAATGGGTCTCCAGTGCTGTCACCAAAATGACATATTCATAGCAAGTACCTGGAGCCTCTTCAGTACTCCTCATGCAAAGGCTTTCCCAACGATGCTGAGGAGGGATATACCGCCATAGTTATTGCAATCGCTTCTGTCACCTTTGTTTTTGTATAGTGTGACGACGTTAGCATCCTCCATGTCTTGTGGCACTTCGCCTTCACTCCAACTGATGCATAGAATTTCATGCAAAATGGTGATGAGTATCTCTTTGCAGCACTTTAGTACTTCGGCGGGAACACCGTCTTTCCCAGGTGCTTTGCCAGAGGCAGGAGAGTCCCGGGCTTTGCTGAGTTCCTTTATGGCTGGTTCTCTGCCAAGCTCTTCCAGTTCTGGTAGGCACTCTATGATATTCAAGACATCGTCTGTGACTACATTTTCTTTCGCATATTATCTCAGTGCTGTGTTCTACCCAGCACTCCGTCTGTCGTTCTTTGTCTTGAATCACATAATGATGAAAGAATTGTGATGGTTACCTGCATTGCTCTTTGATATATGTATGTATGTATGTATGTATGTATGTATGTATGTATGTATGTATGTATGTATGTATGTATGTATGTATGTATGTATGTATGTATGTATGTATGTATGTATGTATGTATGTATGTATGTATGTATGTATGTATGTATGTATGTATGTATGTATGTATGTACGGCACATGTGTGCATGCTGGTTTTTTTAAAATGTTGTCATCCGCTCCTACCGAAATATATATATATATATATTCCGTTCCGCCTTTCGAAAGAGCAGGCCATCGTGTACCGGTAGGAGCGGATGACAACATTTTTAAAAAACCAGCATGCACACATGTGTCGTGTTTTGACACCACCCCTGAGGAAAAATCGGGGAGCTTGAGTCCCAGGGCGGCTTGGAGCTGTATATGGCAACGTTCTGGTGGCTCCTGCGACGGTACTGGAACCATTTGTATCGGTCATTGCCTTTCCAGTGGATCATTCCAGTGGCGTGGAGAGGGAGGGTCTGCTGCATGAGTAACGGCTTGCCCTCCATACTTACTTACCCAGGCTTTGCGCTCTAAAGACTAGAGCGCAACTCCAAAGTCATCCTAGACTGATGGGTGCCTACTACTACTACTACTACTACTACTACTACTACTACTACTACTACTACTACTACTAACTACTACTACTACTACTACTACTACTACTACTACTACTACTACTACTACTACTACTACTACTACTCCCTAAGCTGTAAGTATGTATAGACACACACCCGTTTTGTGTCTGTTCCTGTGTAATAAATCCAGTCTGAGGAAGGATAAGGTGAAAGATACATGTTATGAGAACGTAGGTAAACGGAGGAGAGCGGAAAAAGAAAGCAATCCGGTTTTTTTTTATACCGTCATTAGCTGTTGACTTTGTAAGAGAGCGAGATCGCATATACCCTAGAGCCCCCCCCCCCCCCCTTCCCCCCTCCCCTCTCCCCAAATATCACAGCAGCCTAACATTAACGGCACCCTGTGGACTTCAAACACTGAGGCCGAGTCTGACAAATTTTCAGATTAGTGCGAACGAGTTCGCACTGTTACTAGCAGTATCACAAGACATTATGGGAAATAATGGAGAACAAATTGTCCTTGAAATGTCAGGAGCCAAATTATCCGGATCTGCTTAGTATTTCCATGCCTTATACAAAAATCTACTCGGGACTAGCTGCTATGGCGCGGTGTGTAGCGCCTTGGGTTACAAACTGGCAGGTTGCTGGTTTGAATCCCGTGAGAGTCATTGGGAATGTTTTAGGACTCCGGCTGGGTCGTACACCTAGAGTGAGTTTGCTGTGGGGTCACTGGGAAGACTGGGACCACACAGTTGAGCTCCATCTGCTTTATGGATGTCATTTTGAGAGTGTTGCTCAAATTACCTAGCTAACACTGTAGGTGTCTGAATCTCTTGGGGCCCGGTTGACACTGGGATACAATTACTATGATAGTAAGCGTAGAGTACAGCCCTGTCAAGAAGTCCCAGAGCACATATGCTTTCGTAATTTGCCTCTTGCTAGCTCCAGTTGATTTGATCTTATAGTGACCTCAATTTCGGTTTGCCCATACACTTCTGTGCCTGTGGTGAGTTTGCGTCAAAGCCTTTGGGTTCAGGGTTCAGGGAAGAAGGTGGGTGGAGGAACGTTGTGGTGGTCACCACTCCCTATTACCCAGTCTTTATCCTCTCTTTTCTTTTATATCAAGGATAATGGAACAAACACTCGTGTGCTTTTTTTACATTCAGGTCCCGTGTATATGCTGTTTTTGTAAATATTGTCATCTGTTCCCACCGGCACACAATAGCCTACTCTTACGAAAAGCGGAACAGGATTTAACATGTGCGCAAGATGTTCTGCGTGCGTTCGCACACGGGGCCTCGGTTTAAAGTTTTATCCGAAGGACTTTTGGGGAAGTGGAGTCGGCACTGATGTTAACTTCCAGGGGAAAAATCCCCTCGAACGGGAATCGAACCCGGGTCGTCAAATTGCGTCAGTCTGGCTCTGTGACTAAGCTACTGTTGTCGTCAGGAGGGGAGCTTAGGTGGTGATGTCTTGCGTAGAGACACGCTGAACACCACCACAGTGACCCACCCGGCAGCAGTGCATGGCCTCTCTCCCTCAAGCCTAACATGGATAGGACCCGTGCCTACAGACTGCTGACCCTCGGAAGCCCCCAAAATAAACCTGATCATGGCATAGGACGGAGACATCGAAATGAGCGGGCGTGGGAACAGCGAGACGGGAAGGTCACAAAAGATGAGGCAGCA
>CM060333.1:25053804-25058804 GCA_030674155.1 Stramonita haemastoma | reverse complement strand
TTCTTCTTCGTTGTTGTTTTTAGCGTTTCAGCCCACAAATGATCAAACAGAAACAATAAAACGTTGACATAAAGAGTTTGTTTCTATCTACACTGCAAGTGCTCACTTAATAGCTTGAACAAGCCAACGTTGGCGCGTACACCTTACTGGAATGCTTCAGAGGGGAAATGCCAGCATGCAGTGTGGTGCCGGTAAACCCACAGTCTGATGAATAAGCCAACGGGCGAGGAGGAAACTATGCCACAGGCCTGCGCTCTGTTCTGCAGAGCACAGTCACAGCCACAGTCACTGCTAGCAGCCTGCCCCCTTGTTTGTTTGTTTTGTTTTGTTTTAAATTTCACTCCTTGTATCAGCTGGCACTGGCTCAACTCGCAAACCATTTTATGACTGGGGAAAGGGGGGAGTGGGGATGGGGAGGGGGGGGGAGGTTGTGGTTGCGGGCAGATGGGAAATTGTCCTTTTTTTTTTCTTCCACAAGCCTACCCATTGTTGGGCACATAATTATGTTTTTCGTTTGTGGTGTCGCTAACGGGATATGTTGTCTGAAATGGTTTTCATGATGTTCAACTGATGGATCAGTGGTCTAGAGGTAACGCACCTTGCCTAGAAAGCGAAAAGTCCGGTTTCGAAGAGTGTGATGGTTTGATCCCCCGTTTGTATCTTAAAGTTTGCTCCCATCCACTAGCCTATGAGTGATGGTCTGGGTGCTAGTCTTCCAGATGAGACTATAAACCGGGGTCACGTGTGTAACGTTTATTTAACACACGTAGAAGAGCCCATGGCAACAAAGAGAGTTATCCCTGGAAAAACCATGTCGAAGAGATCACGTTGGTAGAGAAACAAATAAATAATTATGCAGACAGTAAAAGAAAAATAAAGGGGCGGCACTGCTCTTGTGGCGACGCACTCTCCCTATGGAAAGCAGCCCGAATTTCAAGCAGAAAATTCTGCTGCGACTGAAAGTGGTATACAATACAATAGAATACAATACAATACAATACAATGTGATACATACAACGCATGTACAATACAATACAAAGTAATAGTTCCTCTCTCTCTCTCTCTCTCTTCTCTCTCTCTCTCTCTCTCTCTCTCTCTCTCTCTCTCTCTCTCTCTCCTCTCTCTCTCTCTCTCTCCTCTCTCTCTCTCTCTCTCTCTTCCATTATGGAAAACACCTGGCCACTGTTTGGCTTTGAAACTGGTGTATTGTACCCCCTTCAGTAAGGGGCCATAGCCTATACTGAATAAACATTTCGAGTTCGAGTTCGAGTTCGAGTTCGAGTTCGAGTTCTCTGCTTCTCTCTCTCTCTCTCTCTCTCTCTCTCTCTCTCTCTCTCTCTCCTCTCTCTCCTCTCTCTCTCTCTCTCTCTCTCTCTCTCTCTCTCTCTCTCTCTCTCTCTCCTCTCTCTCTCTCTCTCTCTCTCTCTCTCTCTCTCTCTCCTTTATGTCAGTTTTAGATTTATTGTCATGTATCTATTAAGAACTGAGGCGGGAATAAAACTATTTTCACATGGCAGAGTTTAGACTGTGGTACTCTGTAGCGCTTTGAGACGGGAGGAGTTTGAAATATTTTACTAGCGCATGAGTACCACCACTTACAATTGCTCTGTCTCTCACACGGCATTCATGCAAATCATTTCGTTTCATTTGCTCAGTGCAGTGCAGTGCAGTGTCGTCGCCACTTAACAGTCGGTACAATCTACGCAACAATACTTAGTATTACACATAATAGTAACGATAATATACCATACGATGCTCCACAGCACAGTGGAGGGTCGTTGCCACAGGCACACACACACACACACACACACACACACACACACACACACACACACACACACACACACACACACACACACACACACACACACACACACACACACACAAATGCACACACAAAGACCAGTGCGCACACATATGGATATGCGTCTACACACCCTGAAGAATAAGGCCCATAATTATCAAATAGATGTGACAAATCGTCGGTTTCATTCCCGTCCTACCCCGACCTAAGCACAGTAACAGAGCCATTGGCACCATGACAATGCTTTACTGTATGCATACACACTTTACTACCATCTTTGAAATGGGTGGCGCTGTTCTTGTGGCGACACCACAGCCCCAAAGAGGGCAGCCTGGTTTGAATACAGCAAGTCTGTCAGGACGAAAACTGGGACAGTGGACGCAACAAGATACATAGTATTACACATAATCATAATGATAATATACAATATGATACACCACAGAGTGGAGTGGTCGCCACATGCACACACTCGAAAAACCGCACACACAAACACAAGCACGCAGCGCATACACCTCCAAGAACAAAGCCCATATCGAAAAGATGTAACAAAACGGCAATTTCAGTCCCGACCAACCCCGACTTTTGTGCGGTAACAGAGTCCAAGGCACCCATCCGAATGCTGAAATTTATGCATACACACTTCACCAGCATCTTTGATATAGGTGGGGCTGTTCTTGTGGGAATACCACAGCCTCGAAGATGACATCCTGGCTTGAATGTAGCAAGTCTGTGGAAAGCTGGTACAGTGTACGCAACAATATAATTATATTGTTACACATAATATGAATGATAATAATTATACAACATGATGCACCACAGCACAGCGTAGGGCGTTGCCACACGTAGTAGTAGTAGTAGTAGTAGTAGTAGTAGTAGTAGTAGTAGTAGTAGTAGTAGTATAGTAGTAGTAGTAGTAGTAGTAGTAGTAGTAGTAGTCGTCGTCGTAGTAGTCGTAGTATAGTAGTAGTAATTAATTAATTCATGGAATTATATAGCGCTATCTCTTGTAAAGACAAATCAAAGCGCTTGCATTTGACCTACAGAGCCACAGATCATGCTGCCGCCAGGCGCAAAGATCCCCAACTCCAACTCCCCGATTTTTCTTCAGGGATGGTGTCTAAACACGACACCTGTGTGCATGCTGGTTTGTTATAAAAGTAGTCGTAGTAGTAGTAGTAGTAGTAGTAGTAGTATAGTAGTAGTAGTAGTAGTAGTAGTAGTAGTAGTAGTAGTAGTAGTAGTAGTAGTAGTAGTGACAGTGGCAGTAGTAGTAGTAGGCACCCATCGGTCTCGGAAAACTATGGAGATGTGCTCCAGTCTTCAGAGCGCAAAGCCTGGGTAAGTAAGTATGGAGGGCAAACTGTTACCTATGCAGCAGACCCCCCCCCCCCCCCTCTCCACGCCACTGGAATGATCCATTGGAAAGGCAATGACCGATATGAATGGTTCCAGTATCGTTGAGGAGCCACCAGAACGTTGCCAATACTACAGCCCCGAGCCCCCCTGGGACTCCATCTCCCCACCCGTACACACACGAAAAACGCACGCACAGGCACGAGCATAGGCACACATACCCATGCAGATACACACACCCCAAGAATAAGGCACGCATCAAGAAGATGTGATAAAATGTCGGTTTGGGTCCCAGTCCTAACACAACTTTTGCGCAGTAACAAAGCCCATGGCTCCTTGAGAGTATTCCACTGTATGCATAAATATTTACTAGCATCTTTGATATGGGTGGCTCTGTATTTGTGGTGATGACAATATACAATATGATGCACCTCAGCACAGTGCAGAGCTGCTACCGCACCTGCACACACACACACACACACACACACACACACACACACACACACACACAAAAAAATGCACATACAAACACGCACACAGCGCTCGTGCACGCACGCACGGGCATACACATCCCCAAGGATATTTATATCATTATTACTTTTATGTTTAATGTATGTATTGTTGCGTACACTGTACCAGCTTTCGTTCCGACAGACTTGCTATATTCAAGCCAAGCTGCCATCTTTGGGGATGTTGTATTTCCACAAGAACGGTGCCACCCATATCAAAAGATGATAGTAAAATGTATATAGGCCTACATCGATTAGAGCACTTTCGGTGTGCCGTGGGCTCTGTTACTTGAAAAAGATCGGGTAAACGGACTGAACTGGAGCTTTGCACTTTTTTTTTACACTTTGTTTCACAGCAGATTTCTCTGAGTGAAATTCGGCTGCTCTGGGAGAGGCGTCGCCACAAGTCCAGCGCCTTCCCAAGTTTTTTTTCTGAGGATGGTGTCTAAACACGACACTGGTGCATGCTGGCATATCTCTCGACATGTGTCTTATTCTTGAGGTGTGTGTATTTGCGCACGTATGCATGCTCTCACTCTGTTTTTGTGTGCGTTTCTTTGTGTGTACATGTGGCAGTGGCCCTCAATTGTGCTGTGGTGCATCATATTGTGTATTATCAGTATTACTATGTGTAAAATACGTAATTGTTGCGTTCAGTGTATCAGCTTTCGCCCACAGACAGACTTGCAATATTCAAGCCAGGCTAAAATTTTGAGGCTGTAATTTTGCCACAAGAACGGCAACACACGTATGAAAGATGCTTGTAAAGCGTGTGTGCATACAATAGAGCAGTTCTTGTGTGCCATGGGCTCTGTTATTGTGCAAAAGTGTGGTAGGATCGGGCTCAAGCATGCGCTTGTCACATATTATTACGCGCCTTATTCTTGTGTGTGGTGTGCATGTGCGTGCGCGCTCGTGTTGTGTGTGTGTTTTTGTCTGTGTGTGCATGTGGCAGCCGACATGCACTGTGCTGTAGTGCATTATATTGAATATTATCATTATTATGATGTGCAGTACTTTGTTTTGTTGCGAAAACTGTACCAGCTTTCGTTCCGACAGACTTGCTATCTTCAAGCCAGGCTGCCCTGTTAGGGGCTGTGCTGTTGCCACAAAGAACGGGGTTACCCATATTAAAGATCCTAGTAAAGTGTGTATGCATACAGTATAACACTTCAATGTGCCGTGGGCTCTGTTACTGTACAAAAGTTGGGATAGGTTGCGATTGAAATCAGCTTAAAAAAAAAAATCTTCTCCACATGCACCTTATTCTTGGGGTGTGTATGTGGCACTAGTGTGTGTGTGTGTGTGTGTGTGTGTGTGTGTGTGTGTGTGTG
>CM060333.1:25038804-25046304 GCA_030674155.1 Stramonita haemastoma | reverse complement strand
TGACTTTGTGCTTTCAGGGCCTGTGGGTCTGTAATCGAGGGCCAGTGAACTAGCCTGAGATGTGTGAGGGCAGCCATATTGACCTGCCTTTTCCACAAGGGGAGAGCATAAGTATCAGCAAGACCCATAACCTAGATGGTCGTCAGGGAAAAAGGACACCACACGATAAATGATCAAGGACATCATTAAAGACATTACAAATCATTCAGGACATCATCAAAGACAACACGGCAAAAGAAAATGGCATTGAAATTGCAAGGGAACCATTGAATGTAGTTTCGTGAAAACCGTTGATTTTTGATGTGGCTAGGATTATTTCCAAGTCCTCTGTAAATATTTTATGGTAGGGTTTTGTTTGTTTCTTTTTTGTTTTATTCTTTGTTTTCGTCTAATATCACCAAGTGTGAATAGACTTTCAATTAAACTACAACAACAACAACAACAACAACAAGGCAAATCATCGAGGACAACATCGAGGACAACATCGAGAACAACACGGTAAATCATTAATAGCATCGAAGACAACACAACAAACCATCCAGAACAATATCGAGGACAACACAGGTAAATCATCGATGATAAAATCGAGGACAACACGGCAAATCATCGAAGACAGCATGCACCACAAAATCATCGAGGACAACATCGAAGAAAACATCGAAGACAACACCATAAATCATGGAGTTAGAGTAGAGAACACTCCCCATTGATCCTAGAGCAGAACATCAAAATATCGTGAAGCAGTTCAGCAAGCCTGACAAAATGCACCGTGAAACTTGCGGTAAAACATTGATATGATAGGAGTGTTGCACACAAGAAAGGAACAGCTCCATAGAAAGATTCCAGACTGAATTAGCGTTAATAGACCCCTTCTTGGCTGCGTGGAGGATTTCAGTCAGCAAAATGAAGTGTAGCGTATAATTATAAGAAGTGTCACATCACTTTACCACAATGTACAAATTAATACCAACAATTACATCATTTACTTTTTTGCGAGTTGCCCAGTTCAAAGTTGGTTTGATATCAAGTGAAACTTCCAGAGAAGATTTCCGTGAAAAGGTATCGTTCAGACAGAATAGATAACGTAATATGTAACATTGCGAAACAATCTTTAAAGCAGTAGCAATCCCAGGCGAATGTGATCAATAACCACACCATAGACTGCATGCAGCATCATACACAAGAGCGACAACAAACCCAGAGAATAGTTAATCTTTGTCAGTGTTCTTAGAAAGCATGCCACGCTCCACACTAGGAAAGTTATTGCACTAGTAGAGACGTTAGGGCACAGAATTTAATAAGAGAAAATTGTATTGTAATTCCAGTTTGTTAATTTTTGAGATGTGCGAAGAATGTGTAAAAAAAATACAATGGCGTTTTACAATCTATAATTATGTAGACGAGGCAAGGTAAACAAAACAAAAGTATGATGGTACAAGGCATCTGGATGGTGGGGATTTTTTCTGGTTTTCATGGGCACTTTTAGCTTTGGTGTCTTTTTTTTTTCTTTTTTTTTTTAGAGAGAAATTTTTGTTATATTTTATATTTTATTAAATAACGTAAAATGACCTGCAACCTCAGCCCAGTCCGGTTTTATTAATTCTGAACGAAAGTTTAGACATGCCATTCAATGAATTTTTGTTCTGGGTCGATTGGCATTAGCTCTATAGTTAACAGAATCGGCATCTGTTACATAGACATAGAAAACTTGCATGTCTAATGTGAACAAGCGCGTCTGTACACGCGCATGTGTGTAGTTTTGTTTAATGAATTTATTGAAATAATTGAAAAAAAATATCATGTCAATATATGCAATGGGCTAAGACTTGTTGTAATTTGTTCCTTTTTATGTTTTCGTTTTCAATGATTCAGATGAGATGATTAATTCGGAAAACGCTAATTACCTGATATAACATTTTGGGAAACAATAGGGTAAAATGGTTGGGGTTTTTTAGGTTTTTTTATATCAAAAATGAGTTACATCAAGTAATCATACAACTTTGTTATGCCCTTTGGTGCATGTAGGACTATTAATTAGGTTTCCTCATTAAAAAAAAATTTTTCAACGAATCCCGTTCAAAATATAGGCGAAACAACTCCACTAGACTGACGTAACCTTTATTGCATATGTGACACGAAATGGTCCTTGAGGGCTGCAGGGTTTTTTTTGTTTTTTTTTGTTGTTGTTGCTTTGTGTGCAGTTGTTTTCGGCTTTTTTTTCCCCAACTGATTAAATAATTAGTTAAAAGGAAAGCAACTCTTGTTTAAACATGTCTCATTGGGACACGTAGAACTAGCTGTATAGTGCAATCATTTTTTTAAAAAAATCTTTCTTTTTTTTTCCCCCTAAAATATTCAGTGGTAGTCTTTTACGTTTTACGGCTTTCCATTTAAAAGTAATATACACCAGAATTAATGCTCTTTTGTTCATGTGTGTAGGACTGGTAATGCTCTATAGCGTATTTTGATACCTTTTTGATTTGAAGTATTGGATAGTGGAAGCCAATACTCTTCTCTCCATGTTTCTGCTCGGAAAAAACAGTGAAAGGATAATCGGTTGCTATGAGTTTTTTCATCAACCAGGACTGAAACAATTTATGATGCTTTGTGAGAATGGCATCTTTTGTCGTTCATTTTTTAAAAAATCTTTCAACATAATATTGGTTAAGAAAAATTGTTTGTAAATGTCACATTGTTGCGTGACAGACTGGAAATAATTTGTTTTGTTTTTTTACACCGAGTATTTTTTTTAATGAATCAGATTTCATATGTTGAGAAAAAGGACTTGTGATAATCTGTGTCTTTTTCATTTTTATATTTTGATTTTGACTGGGATCAATTTTTTTTTAGATACCTGTTGTTAATGCATCCTCTGATGCCCCATCAATTTTTGTAGGACTCACATTTTGTAATGTTTTGAAGTAGTAGTTTTTCTTTGTTTTGGGTTTTTTTTTCCAAAACAGATGATGGGTACAGATACAATGATAGTTTGTAATAGTATTATTAGCAGTAGTAGTAGTAGTAGTGGTGGTGTGTAATAGTGCGCGGGCGAGAGAGAGAGAGAGAGAGAGAGGGGGGGGGGGGTTGGGGTTATGATACTAGAATCAAGTTTCACAGTATTTTGAACAACGCTTTGGGCTGACCTACCATTGATATATCATTCCGAAATGCACGTAGTATAAAGGAAACATACAAGTTAAATTAAATGACCATTTAAAATTTTAAAGTGAAAGATTTTTTTCCATACGTTTAAAAACACGGAGTGTTGTATTTTTTTTTCTAATTTTCTTCTATTATTTCGATGATAATAGAATAAGCGCTCATGTGCTTGTATACATCCAGTCTCCCTGTGTATGCGTTTTTGTTTTTTTTTCAATTTTGTAATCTGTTCGCACTAGTGCACAATAGCATACTCTTCCGAAAAGGGAGCAGGTTTTTAACGTGTGCGCAATGTGTTGTGTGTGTGTGTGTTGTGTGTGTGTGTGTGTTTGTGTGTGTGTGTGTGTGTGTGTGTGTGTGTGTGTGTGTGTGTGGTGTGTGTGTGTGTGTGTGTGTGTGTGTGTGTGTGTGTAGGGGTAGGGAGTGGTTGTGAAGAGGGACATAACTTTTGGTAGGAGATGTATCTTAAGGGAAAGGGGTGATGGGAGGAGGGGGGGAGATTACACACGTTTGGATCAGTGGGAATAGGAAAAAAAGGGAAAGAGGGAGGGGGTAGCTAATATATTGTTTACACGCGTTAAATATTGGTGTTTTCCTTTTTTAAAACTCTTGCTTGGGTTATTTTGGGTGTAATCTTTTCTTTTTTTTTCAAATGGAAAAAAAACCCTGTTCGAAACTGTAAGATGTTCAATGACTTGAATGAAAACTGAATATTTATCATTTTTTAAAAATCCCACAAAAAACTGTTGATGTTGATAGGACTGGTGATTAGAATAAGTTGATAACATTTCTTCTTCTGCCTTGCCTGGCTATGCTAAATTTTTAATCCGGTGATAAAAAACGATCTATACCTTTGTCTGAAGCTACACACCATAGTGTCTACCTGTTCTTGTGTCCACATGCATGCATGCAGACAGACCAGCCAACCGACTGACGACCCTTACCCCAATATTAACCTTTAACACTAACCCTAACCCTTTACAACTAACCTTTACAGTTACTCTAACCCTGGCCCCCTCGTGTGGACACAAATGGCCGGTAGATCCCTTGGTACATGCTGAGACTATGGCAAAACATTTTTTGTCTCGTATGGTTGGGGGTGGTTGTAGAACCTTTTCTTTTTCGTGGTCGTCGTCGTGGTACTCTGACAGCAACTGTTCAAGTTGTCTGTCATATGAGCGAAAATGCGCTGCGCTGCTGTTAAGCGCCTGACAAGGCAGGCCCAGCAGCATATGATTTCAGCGTAAAAGAATCGCTTATCCTTTTTTTGTCTCTTTTTTGAAAATTGGCAGGAAAATGGACCAAAAGGTAGAAACTAGACCAGAAGACAACAGGAAATAAAGGGACAAGGCAGAAAAATTTAGTGTCAGGAGAAAATGAGGGGATTTTTTTGCACGGAATTTTCAGAAGGTGGGGATACTATGTACACAGACAATGCCCCCCCTCCCCCCCCCCCCCTTTGGGGGGTTAGAATTTTTAAGGAAAGAGATGTTAGGAAGGGGGAGGTGGTTAGGATGGTTTGTTGGAATAGGTACCAGGACTGAAGGTGTGGATGCCGATAGGGGACAGTTAGTCATGGTAGGTTGGGGGAGGGGGAAGGGGCACTTTAGGAAAAAAATTTTTTTTTTAAGTAGTTGAAAAAAAAAGGGGGTGCAGATTAAAAAATCCACGATTTAATAATCAGGAATGGCGGGGTGATGGAATTGAGAGGATGGAGGAGGGGTGAGGATGGATGGGGGTGGGAGAGTAGCGGGTAGAGGATGGATGGGGGTGGGAGAGTAGCGGGTAGAGGATGGATGGGGGTGGGAGAGTAGCGGGGAGAGGATGGATGGGGGTGGGAGAGTAGCGGGGAGAGGATGGATGGGGGTGGGAGAGTAGCGGGGAGAGGATGGATGGGGTGGGAGAGTAGCGGGGAGAGGATGGATGGGGTGGAGAGTAGCGGGGAGAGGATGGATGGGGGTGGGAGAGTAGCGGGGAGAGGATGGATGGGGGTGGGAGAGTAGCGGGGAGAGGATGGATGGGGATGGGAGAGTAGCGGGGAGAGGATGGATGGGGGTGGGAGAGTAGCGGGGAGAGGATGGATGGGGGTGGGAGAGTAGCGGGGAGAGGATGGATGGGGGTGGGAGAGTAGCGGGGAGAGGATGGATGGGGATCAGGGGGGGGGGTGGTATTATAGGACAATGGTGTTTAAAAGGAGGGGGAGAAAATTAAGTTTAGGTCAGTAGGAATGAAAAGTGTGTGTGTGTGTGTGTGTGTGTGTGTGTGTGTGTGTGTGTGTGTGTGTGTGTGTGTGGTGTGTGTTTTATCGTACTCTTTTATTTCGAGGCTAATGGAATAAGCACTGTGTGCTTTTTCTTGTAAATCCAATCCCCGCGTGCATATAGTTTGCAAATTTTGTTGTCTATCCCCACCGGCACACAAGTGCGTGTGTACTGCAGGCATACCTACGGAATGGTATATCACTGGTGCTCGAGTACCCGTTCCTTCAATATATTGTGAAACCAGCATGAAATTGGGGGGAGAGAGAGAGAGAGAGAGAGAGAGAGAGAGAGAGAGAGAGAGAGAGAGAGAGAGAGAGAGAGAGAGAGAGAGAGAGAGGTTGAAAGATGTTTTTTTCTTTACATTTTTTTCTTTCGATTTTTTAATAAGGTTGAATGCAAAAAATACCTTATCATTTTTTTCGTTTTTAAAAATAAAATTGAACGCAAGAAATATAATAGTACATTTTTGGGTTGTTTTTTGTGTTTTTTTGTGGGTTTTTTTTACTATACTGAATGTAAGGTAAACGGTGCATTTTTCGACTTTATTAGATCGAATGCAAGAACAATAATAGCGTTTTATTCATAGTTTAGTATTATATTTTATATTTCATATAAAGACGTTTTTTTCTTTACATAGTACTTTTTTTGTTTTTTAATTAGGTTGAATGAAAAAAACACCTTATTCTTTTTGTTTATTAAAAAATGAAATTGAATGCAAAAAATACAATAGTACATTCTTCGTTATTTTGTTGTTGTTGTTGTTGTTGTTTTTCGTTTGTTTGTTGTTGTTGGTGTTGCTTTTCTAGATTGAATGTAAGAAATACAACAGTGCATTTAAAAAAAATTATAAGATCAAATGCAAGAAAAACAGTGATGTATTTTTCTTTTTTTTTCAAATTAGATTGAATGCAAGAAATACACCAGCATGTTATTTTATAAGATTGAATGCAAGAAATACAAAAGAAAATTTTTCGAAGTTTTTTTTAAAAATTAGATTTAGTAGAAGAAATACAATACTATATTTTTCGGGTTTTTTTTTATTGAATAGAATAAAGAAAAAAAAAGCAGGCCTCTATTGTTTTATTTTTAAATCTAATTGTTAGCTTATGTTTTTTAAGTATTGGCAAGACTTGGATTTACTGAAATGTCAGTTGATTAAAAAAAACAAACAACCTAGTCCTGCAACAGCCTTTGATATTGGCAGGGGTGTTGTTGGTTTATATAGCTGTGTGTGGAGTATGTGGAGGAGAAAGTGCCTTTCATTTTTCTTTTTCCTTTTTTTTTGTTTTGAAATGGCATCCAATGTAATATAAAAGAAACCAGGTTTTAACGCTAGCCTTTGCATTATGATGTTAGTGTGTATTGGGGGCAGATCTGTATATTGATTTTCCGATGGCAGATTGATAACAGATTCTACACTGATACAGCTTCTCAAAAACTACTATATCGGAAAGATTTCATACTAGAGTCTAGTAGTCCTTAAGTGTGCCTGTATGTGGCGGGGGTGGGGGGGGCGCGGTTGGATTGTGCTTTTAACCATCAAACCAATTACCATTACAAAGATGAAATCTAGTCACGTACTAGCCTTTGACAAAGGCAGGAATCAGAATCAGAAATTATGTATTGCTAAATCTATTTGCAAGTTATGGCAAATTAAGTTGCGTGCGTGCGTGCGTGCGTGCGTGCGTGCGTGCGTGCGTGCGTGCGTGCGTGCGTGCGTGCGTGCGTGTGTGTGTGTGTGTGTGTGGTTTTAAAAAAATCTCTGTAAAATTGTTGGATTTGTAGCTGTAATCAAAATGTGACTTTTAAAAGAATATGCCTTATTTTTATGGAAATGATGAAGAGGAAGTATAGAAATGGAACTATAAAATTGCAATGTTTTGATTTGGGTGTACATTTTAACAATCTTTCAGGTTTTTTGTTTTTTTATTATTAGTTCTGGTAGAAAAAAAAACCTTTTTTGTCAAAGAATGACATCGATTTTACTCCCATAAAAAGAATTGGTAGCCCCATTAATATTGTCAGTAGCATGTTTTGTTTTGTTTTTCTTTGCTTTAGGGTTTTTTTACCTCTGGGTTGC
>CM060333.1:25026304-25033804 GCA_030674155.1 Stramonita haemastoma | reverse complement strand
CCCTGCACTACTGCTGGGTCACTTTGGAGGTGTTCAGTGGTGCCTGTTCTGGTCTAACATACGCAGGACACCACCTACTAAGCCCCCTACTAACGACAGTATTCGTACAGTCGCGGAGCCAGAATGAGTGGGTCACCCACTCGAGTTGGCATCCACCACAACGTCCGTCCAACGACCATCACCCGCGAACCTCAAACCCTATAGGCTTTGACACAAACTCACCACAGGCACAGAAGTGTATGGGGAAACAAAAACGTAGATCACCATGAGACCAGAGCAACTGGGGCCACTGAATCCGAGGGAATTTTGCTCTAGCATGACCATCAATGCCGTTGAAGATGAAGTGATGCTGCTGCTTGTGAAGTGCCTTGCTGTGAGACTACATCACAGGGCTGTAGTCTACACTTGCTATCATAATAGTGATAGATCCAGCCTCCAGACACACTTCTTTCAAAGCTAAGACTTTCCTATCCTGTTTCATCTTCTGCTCCTGCTCTCAACAGCCGAAATATCCATCACCCTGCCAAAGTGTTTAACCTCTATGTGTGTGTGTGTGTGTGTGTGTGTGTGTGTGTGTGTGTGTGTGTGTGTGTGTGTGTGTGTGTGTGTGTGTGTGTGTGTGTGTGTACATTGGCTTCGTTAAAAATCTAAATTGTTCTTGGCTGCATGCGCAAGAATTGGTTGAATGCAAGCCCTTTGATTTGTTTTTGCAAGATATAGCGTTATATAAATTCCATTTATTATTATTATTAATATTATTATTATTATTATTATTATTATTATTATTATTATTATTAGATCCCTGCGTCAAACGTGCCCGAGAGATACAGACACCTGCAGTGTTGGTCAGGTGATTTGAGCAACACTCTCAAAGTCGCATCCGTAAAGTGGATGAAGCTCGACTGTGTAGTCCCAAGCCTTCCCATTGAGCTCGCAGCACACTCATTTTGGGTAGGAGCCGGCTGGTGTCCGAAAAAATCCATCATTTATTATTCTCATGGGATTCGAATCCACGACCTTCCAACCCGCCACCCAGGGCTCTAACCACTGCACCCAAACTGTTGGTTGTAAGGAGTTGTTCCATACTGTGGTTTATGAATAAGAGTAGATAGTTTATACATAGTATAAAAAAAAATTGGGGGGCCTAAGACAGAGCGTTGCGGTACGCCATTTTTGTTTGGAAGAAAAATTTGATGCACGTGCATTTAATAAACACACTTGTTGTTGCATATCGGGAAGAAGCGATGAAATTCTTTTTCCGAACACTAAGATACAGTCTAGAGACAGTTTTGTTATGAGAAGAAGTTTGTAGTTAGTAACACTGAAAGCTTTTACAAAGCCTACAAAAAATAGGCTCGTGAATTGTATTTTGTTGATATTTTGAAAGTCACGTATCTGTCAAGTCTTGCTACAGCTCTTTGACACGAATGATTTTCCTTAAATCTACATTGGATCGGATGAATAGGATCGTACTTGTTTTAATCTAAAAGTAAGCATTTCTACATGTGCTTGTCTAATGGTTCGGAAAGAATTGATAGATAGGTAGATAACAGACAGACAGACAGACAGACAGACAGACAGACAGACAGACAGACAGATAGATAGATAGATAGATAGATAGATAGATAGACAGACAGACAGACAGACAGACAGACAGACAGACAGACAGACAGACAGACAGTAGATAGATAAATAGACAGACAGACAGGCAGGCAGACAGACAGACATGTAAACGCAAACTAATGATAACGAAACTCCGAGATAGGCTGCACACACATATTTATTTCAATGTTGTTTTTTTTCAAATATCCAATGACAGCATGTATTGAACCAGAGAGAGACAGAGAGAGACAGAGAGAGAGAGAGAGAGAAAGAGAGAGAGAGAGGGAGGGAGAGACAGACAGACAGACAGACAGACAGACAGACAGTTTGACAGTCAGACAGTCAGACAGACAAATAGACAGACAGAGACAGAAACAGAGAGATACAAAGACAAAGAAAAAAGAAGACAAAGAAACAGAGAGAGAGAGAGACAGAGAGAGAGACAGAGAGAGAGAGAGACAGAGAGACAGAGAGAGACAGAGAGAGTCGATCTAGACTTAACCAAGCCTTGACACGGGAACGAACTAAGCTAGGAAAACCAACAACAACAACAACAAAAACCAAAACAGAAGCACGTTGCAGCCTTCATACTGTTGGAAGGCAGATCTGGGATGCTACTGCTGCTACTGCTGCTGCCGCTGCTGCTACTGCTGCTGCTGCTGCTGCTGCTGCTACTGCTGCTGCTGCTGCTGCTGCTGCTGCTGCTGCTGCTGGTGACCTGTCAGCAGTAGAAGGGAGCCAGGGAGTCAGCTGAAGAGGCGGACATCACATCTACAGTTGTTCATGAAGATGGTGCACTTGCAAATGCCACCACCGCAGCAGCGGAGAAAAGGGTATTTAGAAACCAAGTCGGAGTCACTGGGGCATGGGCTGGCATAAGGTATGCAAAGATCCTCCCTAGAGGGCACACATATACATATACACACATACATACACATACATACACACACACACACATACATGCGGGCGCGCGCGCACACACACACACACATACACACATAGATGTATATATATATAATTTTATCTATCTATCTATCTATCTATCTATCTATCTATCTATCTATCTATCTATCTATCTATCTATCTATCTATCTATCTATCTATCTATCTGACATGGCAATGACAGTCCCTATGGCAGAGGGCACAGATGAAGTCTGACGCTGGTCTGTCTGCCTGGTCTGCAGCCTTTCTTCTCTTTCTCTTTGCCTCGTGCTGCTGAGCAAGTGTCTCTTCAAACTTGGAGATACCTTTCTGTACAGTCTGTCTCCAGGCTGAGTGTTTGAGGGCTGTTGCTTCCCAGTTGTTCTGGTCGATGTTCAGGGCTTTAAGGTCTCTCTTGCACACGCCTTTGCATCGCAGCTTGGTCTGCATGTGGGATGTTTTCCCTGCACAAGTTCTCCATAGAGGAGGCCTTAAGGGGTCCGCCCATCGTCCATGCGCACGACATGGATGAGCCAACACATGTCTGTTTCAGCAGCGTGTACATGCTGGTGCATCCAGCTCTTTCCAGGACAGAGTTGTTTGGGACCTTGTCCTGCCAGGTGATGTTCAGTATCCGTCGGATGCGACGCATGTGAAAAGTATTAAACGTTCGCTCTTGTAGGGCATGCAAAGTGCAGGACTCGCTGCCTTATAGGAGGGTGCTCAGGACGCAGGCTCTGTAGATCTGGATCTTTGTGTGCTCAGTCAGCTTGCTGTTGTTCCATGCTTTCTTTGTCAGTCTGGTCATGGTGGTAGCTGCTTTGCCGATGCGCTTGTTTAGCTCTGCGTGAAGTGAGAGGGTGTCTGAGATAGTTGAGCCCAGGTACACGAAGTCATGGACGACATCCAGTTCATGGTCATTGATGCTTATGGCAAGGGGGAGTCAACATTCTGTCCTATGACGTGTGTTTTCTTCAGGCTAAAGGTAAGCCCAAAGTCTTGGCAGGCATCCCTGAAGCGACCAGGGGAAGTCATAAAACCTCTGACTTCACTTAAGAGTAGAAAAGGATGACTACCACCACCTCAAATGCTAAAACTTCCTCCTTCTCCCTTGTGTGCCTGTGGTAAAGAAAACCAGGCAAGCGAGCACATTCTTCAGAGGTGTACTCTATTCAGCGACCTGAGAAAGAAAGTCAGGTCAAGAGAGGTAACCCTACAGACCAAGCTGTACGGCCTGCGAGAAGAGCTGGAAAGGAGATGCCATTTTTTCCCCCCAGATATATCTGACGGTGCAAAGCGAACGAGAGAGAAGAAGCTGAAGCGAGTCATGAGCTACTGTAGGTCCTCAGTTGGGTGGGCGGTTACTGCTGCATCGACTGCAAAGAGGAAGTCCCGCAGGCACCTCAGCTGGACTTTAGTAAGTCTTGGCTCTTAGTCTGGAGAGGTTAAAAAGCTCAGAGTTTGAGAGAAAAAAAATGAACCTTTTGCTAAGAATAAGTTGAGAACTGTATATTTTTCTCTATAACAACAACAAATACAAACACTGAGAGAAAGGAAAATTAAACCTTGTCATTGTTGTTGTTGTTGTTGCTGTGGTTGTTGTTGTTGTTGTTTTTGTTTTTGTGTTGGGTTTTTGTTGTTGTTGAACCTTTCCCAGTTTATCACCGACAGGGTCATCCAGAACACACACTGTCTCCCTAGCTCAGTTCACACAGGAATCACTGTGAGACCGTAACTATCTTCTGGATGAGAGGTGTGTGTGTGTGTGTGTGTGTGTGTGTGTGTGTGAATGTCTATGATTATAGATTTGGTGGGGATTTTTTTCGTTTGCTTGTTGTTAAAGTACCTCGCCATATAGGGACAGTGACACTCTGGCTTCAGAGGGGTTTTTTTTTTCCTTTTAGTTCAGAGTATAAAATTAATGTTAAGCTTGTCATGGATGAAGGCAGTCTCCACCTAACACATCAAATCATAACGACATTCTGAATATAGATCTTCGCACTTCAGCTCCAACAAATAAGTGATTAAGCTTTGGCCCGAGGCATACTTAAGGACGGGAGAGCTCAGTGGTCAGAACACTTGCTCTCCCCAAACTAAGGTGAGGCAGCCTTGAGTGGGGTTACCAAGTGAATGAGTGACCGTTCGTGCGCCTTTGGCTTCGAAATACAGTCCCCCAGTTCACCCAGCTGTAAATGGGTGCCTGCCCTCTTCAGGGTCAGGGAAGGTAAAGCAGCGAGAAAGAGGAGATGGGCGTCGCCCTCAATATGCTGGCCCCTAGAGAGGCTGAGGTACGGACATCTCGCCTGACTTACTAACACTGTATATGTATATACAGATAAGACAGACAGACAGACAGAGAGACAGAGACAGAGACAGAGAGAGAGAGAGAGAGAGAGAGAGAGAGAGAGAGAGACAGAGAGAGAGACAGAGAGAGAGAGGCAGAGAGAGACAGAGAGATTGCACACACACACACACTCACTCATTCACTCACACTCTCGCACGCAACACACACACACACACACACACGCGCGCGCGCGCGCGCGCGCGCGCCACACACACACACGAGCACATGAACACACACACACACGCGCGCGCACACACGCACACACACACACCACACGCACACACACACACACACGCCCACACACACACACACACGCCCACACACACACACAACGCATCTTACACATTTTGAATCTCCGCAGTCGTGAAGGTTACTGCAAAGGAAAGGAGAATTGTCTTTTACACTAACATTAAAGTAAACGACAGTGATAATGGAGTTGATAATGACCTACGATGACAACGATGATTAGGGGTGGGTGGGGGCAGAACAATGACAAGAATGATGATGATGACGATGATGATGGTGGTGATGATGATGATGACGACGACGACGACGACGATGATGAGGATGAGGACGAGGATGATGATGATGATGATGATGATGATGACAGCGGTGATGGCGGTGATGGCGATGAAGACACATACATGAAAAAGAAAGAGTTTAGAAGCGGTGGTAACAATACTAAATATAATATGATGAGAGCTACGTGAGCAGTGGCGGCGATAGCTGCAGCAACAGCAACAGCAGCAGCAACAGAAGAAGAAGAAGAAGAAGAAGAGGAGGAGGAGGAGGAGAAGGAAGAGGAGGAGGAGGAGGAAGAAGAGGAGGAGGAAGAAGAAGAAGAAGAGGAGGAGGAGGAGGAGGAAGAAAAAGAAAAAGAAGAAGAAGAAGAAGAGAAGAAGAAGAAGAAGAGGAGGAGGAAGAGGAGGAGAAGGAGGAGGAGGAGGAGGAGGAGGAGGAAGAAGAAGAAGAAGAAGAAGAAGAAGAAGAAGAAGAAGAAGAGGAGGAGGAGAGAGGAGGAGGAGGAGGAGGAGGAGGAGGAGGAGAAGAAGAAGAAGAAGAAGAAGAAGAAGAAGAGAAGAAGAAGAAGAAGAAGAAGAAGAAGAAGAAGAAGAAGTGGAAGAAGTGGAAGAAGTGGAAGAAGAAGAAGAGGAGGAGGAGGAGGAGGAGGAGGAGGAGGAGGAGGAGGAAGAAGAAGAAGAGGAGGAGGAGGAGGAGGAGGAGGAGGAAGAAGAAAGAGAAGGAGGAGGAGGAGGAGGAGGAGAGAAGAAAGAAGAAGAAGAAGAAGAAGAAGAAGAAGAAGAAAGAAGAAGAAGAAGAAGAAGAAGAAGAAGAAGAAGAAGAAGAAGAGAGAGAGAGGAGGAGAAGAAGAAGAAGAAGAAGAAGAAGAAGAAGAAGAAGAAGAAGAAGAAGAAGAAGAAGGAGGAGAGGAGGAAGAAGAAAGAAGAAGAAGAAGAAGAAAGAAGAAGAAGAAGAGAGAAGAGAGAAGAAGAAGAAGAAGAAGAAGAGAAGAAGAAGAGAGGAGAGAAGAAGAAGAAGAAGAAGAAGAAGAAGAAGAAGAAGAAGAGAAGAAGAGAGAAGAAGAAGAAGAAGAAGAAGTCATAAGGACAACTTAAGTGGTAACACCAACCATAACAACACCATCTAAAACAACACCAAAATAGCAGCCTCCACAACCCTAACAAGAACTACAATTACAACGTTAACAATAGATATAGCAACAGCAAAAGAATAGCAGAAGAACAACAACAATAACAGAACAACAACAAAAAAAAGAACAAAGGCAGCAAGAAGGAAAACATTGTGTTCGGTAATTTATCCATAAACAATAAAAATTTAAAAAATGTTGCAAGCAGTCTGATCTAAGAAATAGGAACTATTCAGATACTAGTTACAATACTGCTTTGCTCAAAATGTAGACAAGGATGTTTTGTTTGTTGGTTGGTTGGCGAGTTTTCTTTTCTTTTGTTTTGCTTTTTGGGGAGGGTTGTTTTATTCTTAGGGGGGAGGTGGATGGCTCGCTTCTCGGCTACAGCTCCGATGTTCACCAATGGTGAGATTCTTTTCCAAATGTTTTGTTCAAAAAAAAAAGTAATAATTATAAAGAATTTGAAAACAAAACACTACTACTGTTTAAACTACTATTTTTATAATCACTACTACTACTACTACTACTACTACTACTACTACTACTACTACTACTACTACTACTACTGCTGCTGCTGCTGCTGCTGCTGTTGTTGCTGCTTCTACTACTACTTCTAATACCAGCACTGCTAATTTACTGCAACTTCTACTAATTTTACGCAAACATTTAGAGAAAAGAGAGAGGAGAGAGAGAGAGGAGGGGGGACAGAGAGAGAGAGAGAGAGAGAGAGAGAGAGAGAGAGAGAGAGAGAGAGAGAGAGAGAGAGAGAGAGAGAGAGAGAGAGGAGGGGGGGGGGAGAGAGAGAGAGAGAGAAGAACAGAGAGACAGACACAGACAGACAGACAGACAGACAGACAGACAAACAGAGACAGACAGGCATAGTCCTGCACTCACTGCTCATCTGCACAAGGACAACAAGCAGAAAGAAGACAGCCATGTTCTTCATGTCGTCTATCTGAAACATGCATTTCCGAGTTGTTTATTT
>CM060333.1:25003804-25023804 GCA_030674155.1 Stramonita haemastoma | reverse complement strand
CTTAGAAGTCTTAGCCTGTATAACCACATTTCGGCTGTGTTCATGTTGTGTCTCACAAACATACACAGCGACCTGAAGAGGAAAAAGATCCTTTAGGTTCTACTTGTAAGATGCATTACCTGAAAGGTTTTGTACAGTGCAGTGCAGCATGCACGCTGGTCGGACCTAGACATCCTCCCCGAAGTCAGAATGTGGCTACCTTAATGGCAGGCAAAAACGGCTGCATACGCAAAAATCTCACCATGGGTCAACTTTGGAGCTCTAGCTGAGGAACGAGACACGTTTGTCGTGCACCCTATGGTTATGTAACGTTGGAATGCATGTTAAAAAAAAAATATCAACGAAAAGACTTCTTGGGTGTAATAAGGACACCTCACTGAACATTACACGCCACGTATCCTGGCAGAGGTAAGCCTGGCGGAGTCCATGCTTCCACCAGTCGTAGAGAGCATGCTGGATATGTCGTGTCTTTCATTCCATTTGTATGTAGGCCTTAATAACTACTCTATTTTTTCAAGAACTATAGGTGTGATTTTCAACGTGTGCGCATGGTGTCATGCCATGCATTCGCACACGGGACAGTTAAAATCTCCTCCCTAGGGGAGTGGAGTCGTGTTAACTCCAGGGTAGAAATCCCCCCAAAAGTCGTGTAAACTCCAGGGAATAAATCCCCCCAAAAGTATACCTCAGCGGGATTTGATCCTGAGCCCTCTGCTGCTGTCAGATCCTGACTTGACGTCTCAACCCCTGAGCTTTTCATCCCTCTCATTTCAGTAAGGAACATTATATTTTGTGATATTTTGACATTTTTTAATCTGTTGATACACAAAGATCATCCTGTATTGTCCTGAATCCGGGCTTGCCTTGTAACAGCTGCATCAGCCCTTATAAACAATCTTCTTCTTCTTCTTCTTCTTCGCGCACGCATGCGTGCGTGCGTGCGTGTGTGCGTGTGTGTGTGCGTGCGTGTGTGCGTGCGTGCGTGTGTGCGTGCGTGTGTGTGTGTGTGTGTAGGAGTGGTTAGCTGTTTTCTACTGTTGTTTTTTTTATTTTAGACAAGTCCTTTCTCTGAAGACGGAATGTGTTGGGTGATGCTAGAAGGCAGGCCTCCTGCAGAGTTTCAAGCATACAAGAAAATAAAGCACTATGCAACAAAACCAATATGGGAACTGGGAAAAAAATATGGGGTTTTGTTGTTTGAATAGATCTTTAAAAGGTAAATGTGTCCCATCATTTATGTGGTCGTAGGGGAGCGAGGAATCAAAGACCTCAGCTTCTCTAGGGGCCAGCATAATGACGGCGGCGCCCATCTCCTCTCCCTGGCTGTTTTATCTTCCCTGACCCTAAAGATTGCAGGTACCCATTTACAGTTGGGTGAACTTGGGGACTGTACTGAAGCCAAGGCGGTCAACTGGTCGGTCACCCATCCACTACTTGGTAACCACGCTCAGTGCTGCCTAACCTTAGCCTGGGGAAAGCGAGTGCTCCGACCACTGAGCTATCCCTTGTTCAAACATAAAAATTGAATCTGTAAATACACATTTTTGAGAACAAAAAGCGAGGACAAAGCTTATAGAAATTCTTTTCAGCTTAAATACTTTGAATAAAGGATCTTTCTTTTCCTGACGCGAAAAATACTCTATATTGAGAATTAACGTGGAGTTGCAAAAGCCAAAATGCAAACATGTCAAGTATCAGTTGCAAGCTGTTGCCAAGTATTCCTTGCACAGATACTGCAAAAGACCCTTATTTTCTGACCTGGTCTCTCTTGACTGTGTTCTGTGGTTTTTGCCACACTCCTGCTGCTCTTTCGGTCTGCTGACAAGTCTCTTGTACAGGTGGATCGGTGGTCCAGAGGTAACGCATCTGCTTTAGATAGCGAAACGTCCCGGTGTCATGGGTGTGGTGGTTTGATCCCCCGTTTGTGCCCGAAACTTTTGCCCCATCCATCAGACCGTGAGTTTGTAGTCTGGGTGCTAGTCTTTCGGTTGAGATGATAAACCCAGGTTCCGGGTGCAATATTCAATTAGTGCCCGTGAAAGAACCCACAGCAAAAGCTTCTCTAAAAGAAAACAAATGTGTGGCACTGCTCCTGTGGCGACGTGCTCTCCCAAAGGAGAGAAGCCCAAATTTCATACAGATGTATCTGTTCCCACCGGCATACAATGGCCTACTCTTTTGAAAAGCGTAACTGGTTTTAATGTGTGCGCAAGATGTTCTGTGTGCGTTCGGACACAGGACCTCGGTTTATAGTCTCATCCAAAGAACTTTTGGGGCGAGTGGAGTCCGCGCTGATGTTAATTTGAATGGAAAATATCCTCCTCAACGGGATTTGAACCCATGTCAGCAGATCACAAGCACAGTGCACAACGCTCTAACCATCTAGGCTATTATGTGTGTGTGCGTGTGTGTGTGTGTGTGTGTGTGTGTGTGTGTGTGTGTGTGTGTGTGTGTGTGTGTGTGTGTGTGAGTGTGTGTGTGTGTGTGAGTGTAAGTGTGTGTGAGTGTGTGTGTGTGTGTGTGTGTGTGTGTGTGTGTGTGTGTGTGTGTGTGTGTGTGTGTGTGTGTGTGTGTGTGTGTGTGTGTGTGCGTGCGTGCGTGCGTGCGTGCGTGCGTGCGTGCGTGCGTGGTGTGTGTGTGGTGTGTGTGTGTGTGCTCCCATGGAGGAGACTGGAAACAACAGCTGTAACCACTTTGAGGTTAGACATGGGACTACATGAATGTAGTCAAAATTAAATTGCGTTTTTTTTTCTTTCTGAAATGTTTAAATCTACTTTGTGAAAAATTCTCTGTAAATTCAGAAACTTTGGGTCCCAAAGCATGGGTATGAAAAAAAAACAACCCCTCTTGTACCAATTAAAGAATCCATGTTTTAGAGGACTTGCATACACACAGACACAGACACAAGACACACACAGACTTAACACACGCCCGTGCATACACACACACACACACACATACACACACACACACACACACACACATACACACATATATCCCATTATTTCAATATCCTCGAAATAAAAGAATGAAAAAAAAAATAATAAAAAAAATAAAACACACACACACACATTTCCAGATATGAAAAAGGCACAACACTTGAAAACAAAAGTCACATCTTTATTCTGTATTCGTTTTCTGAGCAATATGGCACAGCATAAAGATACTGACTTCTTTAGGACACAGAAACAAAATATGTGATAACTAAAAAGGGAGCACATTTTCTCAGCAGCAGTCTTTTCAGACCGATCCTTGCATTTAACATTCAAACAAACTTTCAGGTCATGAACCTAACGACAGGCAATGAATTCATACAAGAAATGCTCTGTGACAATGATAAAATAGTGAAAAGATTTATATTTGAGATCCCAACTTTTCCCCTCTCCCCTCTTTTAAAAACAACAACACCCAACCTATCAAAACCCCCCTCCCAGCATGCCCCCCCCCCCCCCCCTCCCCCCCCCCCCCTTACACACGCACATATATCTGCGTCATAACAGAGGAAAGCAACCCATCATACAAATAATTATGATTGTATACTTTAAGGAGCATTGACAAAATCTGTCTGGGAGGTGCAAAAGACTGTTTGAGGAACAGCCAAGGCCTTGCCACACAAGTTTGCAGGGCACATTTTAGTTCAGGCAAGGCAAAAAAAGGAAAATTACACCTTTTGTCACTCTGGGAGACAAAACTTGTTTATTTGTCCTGCCTCTTCTTCTGTGACGTTCCCATCCCTGCTGTTCCCAGGCCGCTCGTTTCAATCTCCCCGCCTCAGCCATACTCAGGTTCGTGATGTCTCATCCTCAGGGTCGGAAGTCCACAGGAAGCTCATCAATATCAGGCCACCATGTGGCCACCAGCCAGCCACTGGATGTTAAAAAAAAGTGCATGAGCGCCTATTCCATTATCCTCGATATAAAAGAATAAATAAATAAATGAATAAATAAATGAATAAATAAATACACAAATAAATGAATAAGCACTGTCACAAAATGTCATAGCTCTACCTTTTCACTTCAATTTCTTGCTGGGTTTTTTTTTCTGACCCATACTAAGAGCTAGGGTTTTCAATATTTGCTCTTGAAAACATCGAACATGGATTGTGACAATAAATCAATCCATAACTGTACCATGGAGAAAAATGGCAGATTTGACAGCACAGCACATCCCTGGTTTATCACAGTTGCCTTTCACTGACTAAGCTTGTCACACCACTGCCTTCAAGCACACAGGAGACGTGTTCTTGCTATGCTTGGACTTCGCAGTTTCTGAAACAAAAAGAAACAAATTCACTCTTCGGGGAGACAGCACACTTTCTGCAAGGTAGAGCAAACTATGCCTTACAAATACAAGACAATTACAGAATGAATTATGTCAACAGGAACTACACCTTTTGTAACATTTAACAATACATCTTTTTAAAAATTTAACAAATCACACAGAAAAGGAATACAACACACACTACAATGATAAAAAAAAAAACCCAATAATTTAAGACCCCTAAAAATCTGTCACGTGAGCTGATAGGATTCCCAGGAGAGAATCTCTACAATAAAGTTTTGCTGGACTAAATGACAAATGATAACATGTGCAGCTTTTGAGAAAGTGAACTGCTTCAGTTAAAATCTAATCATCCTTTTATCTTTTCTGAGTCAAATCCATAAAACAGTTCAAGGAAAAATACTAAGCAATTCTGCATACAGAAAAACATAAAGAGTTAATCTAGTTTACTTATTTTTTGTTCTTCATTGTCTGCAATTCGGCATGTCCCTTCTTGTGACTATCTCACAAAATCGGTAGCTCATAATCATGTGTGAACATCTCTTTTCCTTTTCATCTTCTGCCCTTTCCAGTTTGCCCCCCTTCTATTTCCAAGGACAATGTGTGTCTTACTCATAGAGTAAACAACTGTCATTGCTCTTTTCACATGTATAAAAACTCATGTAGCTCATTGCCCAGGCAACACGCAAACCTGATCAAGCCTGTGCACACACAGCCACAAGCTGGTTTCCTGACTTTTCCGTGACTTCATGTAAACTATTACGGAAAGCACAAAACCTTACAGACTTTTGAAGGTCTTTTCCTATTGGTTTAACATCCAGGTCCAGATTAGGGTGCTGACTTGCAATCTTTTTACTCATAAAAGTAAATGGGGAAAGTTTGAGTCTGGACTATTTTACAAGAAATACACTAAGAAAACAGTTATGCAAATAGTAAACTTAAAAACTGAGAGTATTTCAAATTATGAAAATAAAAAAGGAAACTTTGCAGTCAATGGGGGAAAATGATAACAGCATTTCCCTTCAACAAACATGTTTATTCCTCAAAGAAAAACTATCCTGACAGTCGTCTTCTATGGAACTTCTTCCACTTCTTCCAGGCCAAACAGCATTTGTGATTGATAATCCTTGAGTTCAGCTCCTGAAATGACCTCATGTAGTCACCTCCATGGTTGAGGAAAGGTCCAGGAGCTAACGTCACTCCACCTTCTGGAGAAAACTGTCATCTCAAAGTCTTCACAATACTTTACACTCTCCCCTTTGGGCAGATATTGGTCATCAAACCTCTGCCACAAAATTAATGTTCTCACAATCATGCATCGGTCTAGCTTCAAAAGTGGATTGGCGGTCTAGAGGTAATGAGCCTGTCTAGAAAGTGAAGAGTCCAGGGTTGGAGTGTGTGGTGGTTCAAATCCCGTTTGGGTCCGAAACTTTTCCCCCATCCATTAGACCATGAGTGGTGGTCTGGGCGCTCATCTTTCAGATAAGGCAATAAACCAAGGTCCCGTGTGTTAATCATCATTATTCGAAGCATGTTAAAGAACCCACGGCAACAAGAGGGTTGACCCTGGCAAAATTCTGCCAAAAAAAAAAGCCACTCTGATAGGGAAACAAAATACAGTTGCAAACAGGAAAAAAAATAAATAAATAATGGGTAGGCGCTGCACTTGTGGCTACGCGCTCTCCCCCAGGAACAGCAGCCAGAATTTCACGCAGAGAAATCTGCTGTGACATAAAGTAGTGGTAATAGATAAATGAATAAATAAACAAAGGAATGAATAAATAAATAGATAAATAAATAGATAAAATGGCACTCACTATAGAAGAGGCGAACGGTCCTATGTCCTCAAAGTAGCGCCGCATGGCTTCCCGTATGTCTGCAGGCGTGATGGCAGAGTCCAGAGACATGTCCAACGTTGTTGCTGGGCCACTCTGGAATTTAAGAGAATAAAAAAAAAAAAAAAAAAAAACAACTTACATTATCATAGTTAAAACCCTTTCACAATACAAGTCTGCGTGTGGGGATTATTTTGGGATTAAGTGCGGTTTGTGAGCATCCAAGAGTCTGAATATGAAAACTGAAAAGTAGGAAACACATACACGCATGCATGCATTTATGCATGCATTTACACACACACACACACACACACACAAACAGACAAACACACACACAAACACATGCACGCACACACACAAACAGACAAACACGCCACACACACGCACACACATACACACACAAAGTGCACACAACACTAGAACAAGAAACTATATTTCTATCTTATTCTAGTAAACATCATGAACTACTCTCTCTCTCTCTCACTCACACACACACACACACACACACACACACACACACACACACACACACACACACACACACACACACACTGTGGCAATGTACTTTTTGCTTTATTCATGGCAGCCTTTACATGTAGTTTGCAATTGTTCAGCTTACAGTTTTAGATTTTAAAGTTCTGTATTGTTCGATTGTTTTTGTTATTATTTGCATTTCTTATGCCATGTTTTGCAACATTCTTGTTATATAGTTTTGTAATCAGTCTTCTTATGCACATAATTACCAACACACTTTTTTAAAACCCTTATCTCTTTATTGCCCCCCCCCCCCACCCCCTCCTCCTCCCTCGTCTAATATCACTTTAAGTGTACAGACGTAAAATCAAAAACACACACACACACACACAGACACACACACACACACACTCTCTCATCACCACCCACCCACCCCCACACCCCACACCCCCAAACCCCCCACCCACCCCCAACCCCACCCCACCCCCCAACCCCCCCCCCCCCCCCCCCCCCCCCCCCCGAGCATCCCACCCACCCACCCACCCCTACCTTTTTTCTCTTCTTCTTGTTGATGCGGGCAGCTGCACTGCTACCCGAGAGCTGGAGAAGCGAGGGGCAGGGCCCCTGCCTGTGTCAGCACTACACCCCCACCACCACTGGAGGGCGTGGATGGGGCAGTGGCAGCAGCAGCACCAGTGTTACCGAGGGTGATGGAGACACCACCGCCACCACCACCACACTGCCACCGCCGCTGTTGCCTGCTGCTGCTGCTGTTGTTGTTGCTGTTGCTTGCTGCTGTGGTTGCGGCCAAGGGGGCGGCCATACTGACGGAGGCTGCTGCAGAGGCAGCAGAGGCTGCTGTGGCTGTGTTGGTGGTCAGTGAAGACGCCAGGCTTTGGTTGCTGCCCACCTCCTCCCGTGGGGTAGGGGTGTTGGGAGGACTCTGGAAACCCTCCACCTGGGAATTGAAAAATTTTATTCTTATTTATTCTTTTTTATTTTTATTTTATTTTATTTTAGCTTTTTTTATTTTATACCACTTTATGTCACAGCAGATCTCTCTGCGTGAAATTCGGGCTGTTCTCCCCGGGAGAGCGCGTCGCCACAAGTGTAGCAGCGCCTACCCCCCTTTTTTTTTTTTTTTCCCCTCAGGGATGGTGTCTAAACACAACACCTGTGTGCATGCTGGTTTTTTAAAAAAAGAAAAAAAAGGTAAAGGTGTCCCGTAACCCTGTGTGGTCGTAAGGGAGCAGGCTGTCAGAGACCTTAGCTTATCTAAGGGTCGGATATTGAGGGTGGCGCCCATCTCCTCTCCCTCGCTGCTTTACCTTCCCTGACCCTAAAGAGGGCAGGGACCCATTTACAGCTGGGTGGACAAGTGGAACTGTACTGTAGCCAAGGCGCAAATGGCCACCCATCCAACTGGTAACCACGCTCGATGCTGCTTAATTAACATTGGCTGGGGTGAAAGCGAGTGCTCTGACCACTGAGCTATCCCTCCCCTAACCTGGGAATAACAACAGTGAAAATCTAGACGGGGGTGGGGAGGGGGGAGTTGTCATAAACAAAGGAGGCTATAATGTCAAGTTTTCCAAAACTCTGAAAGCAGTTTTAGTACGGATGAATGCTAAAATTACTAATTTGTTGTTGTTTTAGTCAGATTAAGTCCTTTCCAGACTGCTCTGATATCAGGACTGTAGTCACAAGCCAGAAAGTCGGAGGTCCCACGCATCCGCAGTTTCTCCCACCTCAGCACCTCGGGCCACCCCAAAAATGTTACAATTGAAAATTGTTGAAGCAACAAGGTGAGACGAAACTCACTCCTTAAATTACCTAAGTTTTTTTTTTTCCCTTTTCAGCTATCGCAAGGCAAAATGGTCATATTCAATACATTACAGGGAAGCTACTCAAAGCAGCATACATTTAGGAAAAGTTATTTCCCTTTGACCAGAGTTCTTAGGAGAAATTTTGCCATTTTCACACTAGATTAATTTGATAACATAGGCCTTCTGATATGCTTAAAATAATGCAACGGCACCAATGTTTCTATATTTCACTAAGATAATTTGATGATGTAGCCCTTCTGATATACTTTCAATAACGCAATGGCACAAATGTTTCTATATTTCACTAAAATAATTTGATAATGTAGCCCTTCTGATATACTTAAAATAATGCAAATGGCACCAATGTTTCTATATTTCACTAAAATAATTTGATAATGTAGCCCTTCTGATATACTTAAAATAATGCAAATGGCACCAATGTTTCTATATTTCACTAAAATAATTTGATAATTAGCCTTCGAATATTCTAAATAATGCAACATGGATTAATTTGATAAGTAGCCTTCTGATATACTTAAATAATGCAATGGCACAATGTTTCTATATTTCACTAAAATAATTTGATAATGTAGCCTTCTGATATACTTAAATAATGCAATGGCAAATTTTCTATATTTCACTAAAATGATTTGATATGTAGCCCTCTGATATACTTCAATAATGCAACGCACAACCTTTTATAAAAGCATAATTTTTCCTCCCACACACAGTCCAAGAATTAAAAACTCCTACTGTGACACTCCACCACACCCCAAACCAGAGACAATATATTTACACAACTGCATACACAAGGGGGGCCGGGCGGGATAGCTAAGTGGTCAGAGCGCCCTCGCTTTCCCCAAGTCAAGTTAAGCAACATCGAGCATGGTTACCAGTTGGATGGGTGACTATTTGCGCGCCTTGGCTTCAGTACAGCCCCCCCAGTTCACCCAGCTGTAAATGGGTACCTGCCCTTTTTAGGGTCAGGGAAGGTAAAGCAGCGAGGGAGAGGAGATGGGCGCCGCCCTCAATTTGCTGGCCCCTAGAGAAGCTGAGGTCTCTGATGCCTCGCTCCCCTATGACCACCTAGGTTATGGGACACCTTTACCTTTACCTTTATACACACGGCGACTGAATGAAAGAAAAAAAAGCACACGAGTGCTTATTCCATTATCCTTGACATAAAAGAATAAAATAAAATTTTTGAAAAGAAAAAAAAGACCCTAAACGCAGCCGAAGTGCTCCAGAAGACAGACAGACAGACAAGAGACTGACCTTAGTGGGGGGGCTGGTGCTGGCTCCGGCAGCGGCCTTGACCTGGGCGGAGAGCAGGGAGGCTGCGTGCAGGTCGTGGTAGTTGTACTGCACGGGGGCCATCACGCGCTTCTCCGGCTGGGAGAACACCGCGCGCCGGTCCTGCTTCACCAGCAGAGACAGGTCCACTATCTGCCAAATAATTTTAAAAAGTCATTAAAAAAAAAAATTAAATAAATTTAAAAAATTGTTCCGTTTTTTTTTTTTCTCAAATAAAAAAGGTCCACTATCTGCACAGTTTACTTTTATTTATTTTTTATTTCATTCTTTTATATCGAGAATAATGGGATAAGTACCCAGGTGCTTTTTTACATCCAGTCCCCGTGTGTAAGCAGTTGTGTAAATCTTGTCATCTGTTCCCACCGGCACACAATGGCCTACTCTTACGAAAAGTGGAACAGGATTTAACATGTGCGCAAAATGTTCTGCGTGCGTTTGCACACAGGGGCCTCGGTTTACAGTCTCATCCGAAAGACATTTGGGGAGAGTGGAGTCAGCACTGATGTTAACTCCAGGGGAAAAATCCCCTCCAATGGCAATCAAACTCGGGTCGTCAAATTGCCAGCGCAATGTTCTGACCACTAGGCTATCCTGTCCCCAAATGGATAGTGGAACCATTCGTATCGGCGACTGCCTTTCCGATGGACTATTCCAGTGGCATGGAGAGGGGGAGGGGGTCTGCTGCATGGGTAACAGCTTGCCCTCCATACTTACTTACCCAGGCTTTGCGCTATAAAGACTAGAGCGTGACTCCATAGTCTTCCGAGACTGATGGGTGCCTACTATCTGCACAGCCACACCATGTCACACGGAGCAGCTTTCCTCTTTCTATTTTTTCTGGTTGTTTTGTTTTGTTTTGTTTGTTCTGTTCCTCACCTAGAGCTCTAAGATTCACCGATGATAAGATTTTGCATTTGAGACTATTTTTGCCCCCCCCCCCCCTCCCCCCCGACACCGCGAAGGCAGCTGCATTCAATTTCAAACTTAGGGGATGTGTACTGGGTATGTTTTGTGTGTTTTCATAATCCACAGAACTCTGACATAAATTATGGGATCTTGAAGTTGATCTGGCAGATAATAAAAATCCCAAACCTTAATTCACCAGATGTCACCGAGATTCCAGCCCATAACTACAAGGATCCAAGGGATTGAAGTCAAATGCACTCGAGCACACACACTCTCTCTCTCTCTCTCTCTCACACACACACACACACACACACACACACACACACACACACACACCACACACACACACACACACCTCTCTCTCACACACACACACACACACACACACACACACACACACACACACACACCACACACACACACTCAAGACACACACACACACATCCATCACAAACACACCCATCACACACAAACAAATACACACACACAGTCACACACACCCAACACACACACACAAACACCCACAACACCCCCCCCCCCCCCGACACGCACACACACACCCTTTCTTCTTCACACATTCAACATGTTCCTGTCCTCTTACTACAGGTAATAATAGTACACAAGACCTACTACCTGGGCCACGGTTTCATAAGCCAGGTAGCTGATGACCTCCAGCCCCTGGGGTTGGGTTTGATGTCCACGTTCACTCCTGCCATCAGCCAATCCTTGAACCTCTGCGACTTGTAGCGACGACCTGAGCACAATATAGCGTCACTGACGTGATGTCACAAGACACAGCTGTCAGTTTCCCCCACTTTCAGCTCCTCTCAGCTGCTAATTATCCCATCCCAGCCCAGCCCAGCTGTGGTCAGCTGGTGCTATTTGTAGCAGGAGCTGACCACACATGGACTAGGTAAAAGGGAGGGGAACGCTAAATTTAGCACTCTGGACTATGCTTTACTGAGTGGTGTTGGATTTGTGCACTGTGAAGATAAAAAAGGACTTGCAAAAACAATGCTGCAAGGCCAGTACTGTCCAAGGAGGAAGAGGGAGAGGCAGCAGACCAAGGAATCGATGGGAGGACAGCATCAGCGAATGGACAGGGAGGCCTAGAGCTCAGCCAAATTTTGAGAAAGACAGAACAGAGAAGAGGAATGGAGGGAATGGGTTGTCAAGTCTTCAGGGGTGCCCCCCCCCCCCCCCCACCGATCGCCAGACTAGGGGATAGATAGATAGACAGATAGATAGATAGATAGATAGATAGATAGATAGATAGATAGATAGATAGATAGATAGATAGGTAGGTAGGTAGGTAGGTAGGTAGATAGATAGACAGACAGACAGACAGACAGACAGACAGACAGACAGACAGACAGGTAGATAGATAGATAGATAGATAGATAGATAGATAGATAGATAGATAGATAGATAGATAGATAGACAGACAGACAGAGAGATAGGTAGGTAGGTAGGTAGGTAGGTAGGTAGGTAGGTAGGTAGGTAGGTAGGTAGGTAGGTAGGTAGATAGATAGATAGATAGATAGATAGATAGATAGATAGATAGATAGATAGATAGATAGATAGATAGATAGATAGATAGATAGATAGATAAACAGACAGACTGTGAACAATCCCTGCTCCAGAAACACGACAGCTGTTGTTCATTGATGGATCGGTGGTCTAGAGGTAACGCGCCTGCCTAGAAAGTGGAAAGTCCACGTCGGAAGTGTCCAGTGGTTCCAACCCTCATTTGGGCCCAAAACTGTTTTCCCCATCCCTTAGACTATGAGTGGTAGTCTGGGTGCTAGTCTTTCAGATGAGATGATAAACCAAGGTCCCATGAGTTATGCATAATTATTTTGAGCACTTAAAACAACCCATGGTAACAAAAGAGTGTCCTTGGCCAAATTCTGTAGGGAAAAAAGCCACTCTGATAGGGAAACAAAGTTGCACACAGGAAAAGAAAAAAAAATAATGGGTGGCCTTGCTCTTGTGGCGATATGCTCTCCCCAGGGAGAACAGCCCCAATTTCACAGAGAGAAATCTGCCGTGACTTAAAGTGGTATAAAATATTAAAAAATTATTGATAAACATGAAGATGGGCTGTACAGCTTCTCTTAAACTTAAGACACAAAACACAAAAAGTTAATTACGATATGCTAAAAAGTCACTCATAGTTTTATAACACAGCAAAGAAAATGATTATAAAAAATGATTCCATGTGTGTGTGTTCCTCGGCTAGAACTCTGCGGTTCATCAATGGTGACATTTTGAGTATGCAACTGTTTCCTACCATTCAAGGTAGCTGTATTCCAATACCACAGACAATGTTTAAACACAACGCCAGTGCACATGTTGTGTTCCAAAATGCTGTCATCCCTACCTACTGGCATGCAATAGCCTATTCCTCTGAAAGGTATAATAGGTCTTCACACTTGCACACGATGTTATGCGTGTGGTATAGCCTTGCTTTACAGTCTCATCCGAAGGTCTTTTGGAGGAATGGAGTTGGTACTGAGGTTGACTCCAGAGGAAAAAAATCCTTTCAAATGGGCACCTCAGCGGTAGCTCAAACCTGCACCATCAGGTCACCAGCTCAACATTCTAACCACTAAGCTATCCTGCCCCATATTTTGAACTGAGTACAAGGGAAAGGTAAGAAAGAAAACTTGTACGTCAGCTTAACTTATACATGCTCACGAATCTGGGACATATTTTGCCATAGGTATCACATTTTCAATAATTGAAAAAAAAAAAAGGCAACTAACATAACATCAGTGATCCTTCAAAGCATGCAATATATTCTACACCATAACCAAGACGTACAATCACATGATTGTAAAGAATATACTAATCATACAATCATGATCAAAGGAAGTATCAGTACAACTTACTAAAGTTTGCTTGTCGAGCTTCACAGAACTCTTTGTACTGTTGGGGATCTAAATTGCGTGACATCAGCTCAGCTCTCTGAAAAAAAAATGAACATAATGAATGAATGATACATTCAAAAACAAAAAAACAAACAAACAACAAACCAACCCAAAACCAACAAAACCTGAACAAACAAAAATCTAGCTCCCTGGATACAAATATCACCATACATGTGCACCAGGTAGACACAGTCATATTAGAGATAACACACACACACACACACACACACACACACACACACACACACACACACACACACAACACACACACACACACACACACACACATCACTCACTCACTCACATACTCAGTCTCACACACACACACACTCACTCTCACTCTCTCTCTCTCTCTCTCTCTCTCTCTCTCTCTCTTCTCTCTCTCTCTCTCTCTCTCTCTCTCTCTCTCTCTCTCTCCCTGTATCTGCGTTTTCTTCTCAGTCTAATAGGGCTGGATGCAAAAAAAAAAACCAAAAACAAAACTGTTACTTATTCTTTTACCCTGTTTACATAAAATGAATATGCCTGTTCATCCTCCTCCATCCTTATGTTTGCAAACACTTCAACACTATGTTTCAGACACATCCTCACTGTTCATGTCATTTCTGGTCATTATATTATCCCTTTTTCATGGACATATGAACACAGATTTTAGACACTCACCACCAGTCGTTCGTGTTTGATGGAATCTTCGCCCTGATCATCAAACAGTGCCAGCAGTTCCCCTGAAACACATTCATTATATAAATTTGTATTCAAGTCATTGATACAGCCCCAATCTTTTTTTTCTAGTTCCTCAGCTAGAGCTCTTGAGGTTCACCAGTGGTTAGACTCTGCATATGCGACCATTTTGGCCCTCCACGAAGGTAGCTGTATTCCAACCTCAGGGATGATTTTATTTATTTATTTATTCTTTTATATCGAGGATAACAGAATAAGCAACATGCGCTTTTTTTCATCCGGTCCCCGTGTGTATGCAGTTTTTGTAAATATTGTCATCTGTTCCCACCGGCACACGATGGCCTACTCTTACGAAAAGCGGAACAGGATTTAACGTGTGCGCAAGATGTTCTGCGTGCGTTCGCACACGGGGCCTTGGTTTAAAGTCTCATCCGAAGGACTTTTGGGGAGAGTGGAGTCAGCACTGATGTTAACTCCAGGAAGAAAATTTCCTCGACCGGATTCGAACCCGGGTCTTCAAATTGCCAGCGCAATGTTCTGACCACTAGGCTATCCGCCCCCCTATGATGATGTTTCAACATGACACCACTGTGCATGCATTCTAAAAAAATGTTGCCATCCATTCCTATCAGCGCACAGTGACCAACTCTTACAAAAAGCAAAACAGCTTTTAACGTGTGCGCAAGATGTTCTGCATATGTTCGCACACAGGAGGACCTCAGTTTATAGCCTCATCTGAAAGACTTTCGGGGGAGTGGAAACAGTACTGCTGTTAACTCCTGGGGATAAATCCCCCTGAACAGGTGCCTTGGTTGTGCCTTGAACCAGGGCTGTCAGGTCATGAGAGCAACCCTCTAACAACTAGGCTACTCCCCCCTCCCCCCCCCCCTACTCAAGCACAATCACGACACAACCTTCTTTCATTCAACATACCGACTAGTTACTTAGATACGTGTTTAAATTATATCAAAATGTCACTGATCTGAACAGAGTGTGTGAAGCTGTTTCCACAGTCATCATGTATGGCTGTTTCCACATATTCATCATTTACAATCAACGTGTCTGACTTCCCTCCCTGTGGGTCCATGAAGTCCTGGGGTTCAAATCTATGCGGAGTGAGGATTTTCATATCAATTATATCTGATCAACTTAGAGAGTGAAGACCTGCCAATGCCTTATTCATTTCCTGTCAAACATATGCAGATCACGTTAAATCCTGTTCCACTTTTCATACGAGTAGGCCATTGTGTGCCGGTGGGACGTATATAATATACTGTCATATTTACACAACTGCATACACACAGGGACTGGATGAAAAAAAGCACACGAGTGCTTATCCCATTATCCTCGATATAAAAGAATAAAAATAAAATAAAATAAACAAAACAAAATAAATAAATAAAAAATAATCATGCACATTAACGATCCTGTAATTCATGTCAGTGTTTGGTTGATAACAGATACGTGTATGTCCTTTCCTATGTGGTCGGATTTTTTAAAAACAGTAGAGGAAAGAAGAAGGAAAGTGTGGTGGATGGGGAGTGCTGCTGACCTGTGTGGTCGATGGAGGCCAGAAAGTCATAGCACATCCTGCGTCGTCTCTTCATGATCTGAGGTTTAGCGTCACCTGGGGACACAACCAATATTCAATGTTCTCTCCAGCTCAGTGCCAACCTTTTAATAAGTTAAAATAAGAAAAAAAAGAAAACAGAACATCAAATTAAAATCAAAACCACACAAGCACCACCCTAAACACCTACCCATCTCTATAATGTAAATAAAACATGACAAAACAAAAATACAATTAAAAAAAATTATTACATCAAATGAAAACCAACACACAACCACCACCAACCACCCGTGAAGGACCAGCCTACCCATCTCTATAGTGTCGTCATCATCCAGAGCGCATACTTTCAGGGTGGCCACCTTCAGGTCTTTCAGCTCCAGGTAGCGCAACAGTCGACGAAGCTTCACCTGAAACAGTTATTATTATTATCATTATTATTATCATTATTATTATTATCATTATTATTATCATTATTATTATTATCATCATTATTATAACAATGATAGTAATAATTAATAATAATATAAAAAGATAAAATAATAATAATCACACATGCAATTTATAAAGCGCTATATCTAGCAAAACAACAAATCGCGCGCCACACACACACACAAGCACAAACACACACACACGCCTGCGCACGCATACTTATAAAGGTTATACACTTTGGCAGGGTGAAAGGGATTTCAGATTATGAAGGCAGGGACAGATAAGACATGGAAACAGAAGGCGAAAATCTTAGGTCTGAAATAAATGTGTCTTGAGGGTGGATTCGAAAGTGTCATCAGTAGGCTTTTGCCAAACCAACCAACCACACAGTGTGGGATAACCTCCTTGGTTAGAACGTTGCACGTCTGCTGACTCAAGTTCCAATCCCATTCAAGGGGAAATTTTTTTTCACCTGGAGTTAACATCAGAGTCCACTCCACTTCCCCCCCCCCCCCCCCCCCCCCCCTCAGGAAATCCTTTGGATGAGACTATAAACCGAGGTCACAGGTCCCATGTGCATCATGCGCTGATGTTAAAACCTGTTACACTTTTTGGAAGAGTAGGCTACCGTGTGCCGGTGGGAAGGGGTGGCAAAATTGACAAAACTGCATATTATGCACAGGGTCTGGATGTGAAAAAGCACAAAAGTACTTATTCTACTATCCTAGAAATAAAAGGATGAATAAATACATAAATCACATAGTCACCATGTAACAAAGCAGATTGCATATACGAAAAGATAATGCTCAACCACACAAGTCCACCATAGTCATAACATAACATAACAGAGCAGATTCCACATAATTCTTAAAAGACATTCACTGATTCAGGGTCTTGAGGGTGGAACAGATATCAGCTGACTGATTGGCCTTAGCTTCCCATACACTGAAAACCCCAAAACTGAAAAGAAGGGCAAGGTGTGTGTGTGTGTGTGTGTGTGTGTGGTGTGTGCGTGCGTGCGTGCGTGCGTGCGTGCGTGCGTGCGTGCGTGCGTGCGAGCGTGCGTGCGTGCGAGCGTGCGTGCGTGAGTGCATGCGTGTGTGTGCGCGTGCATGTGTGCGTGCGTGTGTGTGCGTGTGCATGTAAGTATATATATATAAACTGTTGTTGCTATAATTTGTGGTTTCTGCTTTTTCCTCTTTTTTTTCTCTTTTTTCGGAAGTGCTTGTTTCTTTAACAATGTAACCAAGAAATCACATATCCAAACAACTAAAATGCTAAAAAGAAAAAAAAAAAGTTCTGAAAATTTTTTTCAACCATGCAGACAAGTTTAGGTTAAAATCTTAACATTGCATTTAAAAAAAAAAAAGGTATATGGAGCAGACGATATCCACCTTGTCCTTTCTCAGCAGAAACAGCATCTCCTCCAGCCCCACAAACCGGCTTCCCCTCATCACTGCCACATCAGAGGCTTGAACCAGCTGCAACAGACAGAAAAAATCACCCAACAATTTATTAGTTTATTCTTTTATATAGAGGATAACAGAATAAGCAATCATGTGCTTTTTTTTCATCCGGTCCCCGTGTGTATGCAGTTTTGTAAATACTGTCATCTGTTCCCACGGGCACACGATGGCCTACTCTAGCGAAAAGCGGAACAGGATTTAATGTGTGCACAAGATGTTCTGCGTGCGTTCGTACACGGGTCCTCGGTTTAAAGTCTCATCCGAAGGACTTTTTGGGGAGAGTGGAGTCAGCACTGATGTTAACTCCAGGAGAAAAATCTCCTTGACTGGACTTGAACCCGGGTCGTCAAATTGCGAGCGCAATGTTCTGACCACTAGGCTGTCCCGTCCCCCTTGTCACCCTGCTTCTTACAGCATGAACCATCACTGGTGGAGAGTATATATGGCATATTCTACATTAAATGCAATAGAAATAAAACCTCTTTTTAAAAAAGAAAAAAGAAAAAAAAAGGACACTGATACTGAAATTCACTGCCACAAGTTACCAATAGCTATCCTGGTCTCTCAAATACTTTCCAAGTTAGCTTTAGAACTTCAACAACAATGATGTAGAACTGATTCATTACTTAAGACCATGCAATTCTGAAGGAAAAAAACTGGTCTAGGCGGCGACAAACAAATAAGCAAATAAAAAAATCTGTCCCATTAAGAGCAACATTTTTTCAGTTCTACTTTTCTCATTCAAACAAGATTTAAATAGTCTGAAATGAACCTGTTACAAATCGAAGCGGTAAGAACAGGTTCACTAAACTTCAACTCTACAAAATAATGACATAGTAGTTAGTAATATCATAATATCAGATTCAGACAAAGAATGAATATTTCATTACTTAAACATTTATTTTACTGTCACATAATAAATGTTATATAGCTACTTTGGGCCAGGTCAAAAGCTTTGTCAGTTATTGATGCAAGCTAAGTGCAAAGTAACCTTAAATTGTTGCTAAACTTTTAAATGTTTCCCCATAGTCAGAATGCAGCTAGTTACCTTAATGATAGGCAAAAACGGTAGCATACACAAAAATCTCACCACTGGTGAACCCCAGAGCTCTCGCTGAGGAACAGCAACAATAAAAAAGTTATGTTGGCATTGTCTTCATCTAAGCATAACAAACTATACTCTCCTTCGGATGAGAACAAAAACCTTCTACAGTTGAAGTATGGCTGCCCATATATAGTGGTACCTGAAAACAGTCGTACACACGGTCTTTTCATCGAGTGTGTACTTGCAGTCTGATGGTGATTTCCTGGTGGGATGAATGAGACAGTGTGCGTATAAAATTTCTGGGTGACCCCATGGGTATTTTATTATTTTATTTTATTATTTTATTTTTCTGTCCCTAGGACAGAAATCTGATCTTCATTTTTTTTGTGTGGTTTTCCTTATCTATTCCAAAAGCTTATTTCTTACCAATGATCCCATCTGTTGATGTACAATCTCTTCAACCAAAACGGCTGATTCGTACAGTGTCCTCCGACAATCCCCAAATCCATACCTGAAAAATAAAAAATGACACTTTTAAAACAAAAGAAAGAAATGGGGTGGGAAAAGAAAGACAATAAAAGATGACAGGAAAACTTTCAGTTTTGAAGCATGCAAACACACACACACACACACACACGATCGGAGAGAACTCTTGTCTACTTAGCCGACCAACCTCTGTGTTAGGAGTTGTTTCCCCTATTACTGTGATTCGATTTCTGTCGCTGTCGATTTTATCAACTATTACCAGACCTTTATAATAGAAATCAACGGAAGGAAAATGGAAGTGTATGATAACACCAAGATAAAAGCCTTTCACAACACACACACACACACACACACACACACACACACACACACACACACACACACACACACACACACACACACACACACAACTGCATACACACAGGGACTGGATGGGAAAAAAAGCACATGAGTGCTTATCCCATTATCCTCGATATAAAAGAATAAAATAGAATAAATAAATAAATAAATAAATAAATAAATAAATACATAAATACATAAATAAAATAAACACCACACACACACCACCACCACCATTACCACACCCTCTTCACATCTACAACTCCTAGGCCTACTAACACTTACTTCCTAGACTATCCTAACACTGCACAAAAAGTATTGGCCAGTAAGTACAAAAGGTGAGTGACACAAAATGTCACTCCCGAACCGACCCCTATCCCAAGTGTCAGGACCACTGACTGACAACTGTGATTGA
>CM060333.1:24993804-24996304 GCA_030674155.1 Stramonita haemastoma | reverse complement strand
CAAAATCCTGTAGGAAAAAAAGCCACTCTGATAGAGAAACAATTACAGTTGCATGCAGGAAAAAGAAAAAAAAATGCGTAGGCGCTGCACTTGTCGGCGACGCGCTCTCCCCGGGGAGAGCAGCCCGAATTTCACGCAGAGAAATCTGCTGTGACATAAAGTGGTACAAAATACAAAATACAAAAAATGTGATGTGAACCGAACAGCAAGCAACTCCCTGAAGTTTTAACCAGGTTACTGGCCATTTTCAGTGGCAGCCGTCGCGCTCGCTCCCTCCCTGCGGGCTGGGTTAGCTGTCTGCGGAGGAGACACAAGGTGCGGTGAATTAAGCACGACACTCTTCCCGGCTTTTGTTCCGGGGCAGACGGAAGAGGTGGTGAATTAGGCCCGATTTTCCCCCTGTCTGCCTGTAGGTACATACACACCTACCTGCTGGGCCTACCTACCTCTACTACTCACGGGACCTGCAGGAATAGTAGGGTAGAAGTGTCTTCGCTTTTTTTTTTTTAAACCAAATTTGAACCTTGGAAATGTTGTACAAAGTCTTTTTGTTGAGTGTGGTGGTGGTGGTAGTAGTAGTAGGGCAAATGTCACTTGCTTGTCATGTTGTATTTTTGTCATCCAACTTCAGCGGAATCGATTGTGAGTGAAAGCGATTGGCAATGAAAGAAAGAATTTCATTTATATTTAAAAATCGCGGTTTTATGAGGATTTGCTTTTAAACTGTTAGTGCTATTCGCATCAGTTGATTTCTGGCGATGATGAACAATGCCATGCAGGTTATAGACTGTCTCTGCGGATCTACTCAAAATTGTCCTAACGAAAGCACACGTTGAACTGCCCCTATACCATCCAACTCATGACGTAATGAATGTGTATAAACATGCACACACCACTTGACCCATAAGCGCAATAGCTTCCAGACTGATCGGGTTTTAGTATCGTTCTGTCTGTCTGTCTGTCTGTCTGTCTGTCTGTCTCTCTGTCTCTGTCTCTGTCTCTGTCTCTTCTCTCTCTCTCTCTCTCTCTCTCTCTCTCTCTCTCTCTCTCTCTCTCTCTCTCATTACGAATTTTCTTCTGTTAAACTGATTTCATTGTTAGAGGGTTGGATGTAAAAAAAAATATATAAAAAAGATGTCATGCCTATTCAATTATCACCTTCTGAAAATAAAATTAATTCAATTCAATATAATACAAAACAATATAGTGCAAAACAATGCATTACAATTCAACTTCAATTCTCTCTCTGTCTCTCTTTCTCTGTCTCGCTGTCTGTCTGTCTGTCTGTCTGTCTGTCTGTCTGTCTGTCTGTCTGTCTGTCTGTCTGTCTGTCTGTCTCTTCTCTCTCTTCTTCTCTCTCTCTCCTCTCTCTCTCTCTCTCTCTCTCTCTCTCCACACACACACACCACACCCACACACACACACATACACACGCGCGCGCGCGCGCGCGCGCACCGCCTTTGCTCACCCGCGTTTACGCATGCACACCCTTATACTAAAACTGATATACAATCGTCTTAAAATTTGATGTTTCTTGTTCACAGAGAGAGGAAGGAGGAGGGGAGAAAGAGGGGGATAGAGGGGGGCGGGAGAGAGAGAGAGAGAGAGAGAGAGAGAGAGAGAGAGAGAGAGAGAGAGAGAGAGAGAGAGAGAGAGGAGAGAGGAGAGAGAGAGAGAGAGAGAGAGAGAGAGCTAGAGAGAGAGAGGACAGACAGACAGACAGACAGACAGACAGACAGACAGAGTGAGAGACAGAGTGAGAGACAGAGACAGACAGACAGAGACAGCAGACAGAGACAGACAACAGACACATAGACAGACAGGAGTGTGTGTGTGTATATGTGTGTGTGCCTGCCTGCGCGCGTGCGAACGTGCGTGCGTGCGAATGCTGCGTGCGAACCGTGCGTGCGTGTGTGTGTGTGTGTGCCTGCCTGCCTGCGCGTGTGCGAGAGACAGAGACAGACAGACAGATAGACAAGAGAGAGAAGCGAGAGAGAGAGAGAGAGAGAGAGAGAGAGTGGTGTGTGTGTGTGTGTGTGTGTGGTGTGTGTGGTGGTGTTGTGTAGTGCGTGCGTGCGTGCGTGCGTGCGTGCGTGTGTGTGTGTAAACGCGCAAGCACTTGCCGTGCGTGTACGAGTGCAACACAGCATTCTTTTCCATGCGCGTATACAGGGGATATATATATATATATATATATATATATATATATATATATATATATATATATATATAATATATTTATAAGATGGCTTTAAATACTGCGTGCGAGACAAAAGCATAATTTCAGCGATCATCTTGCAGAGACAATGAGTGACCCCCCCCCCCCCCCCCTTACTGTATCTGCAGTTAAATCTTTATTGATGGAAGACAACATTACTCTTCGTCATCCCCCAAGTTATTACATTACCAGAAACGTAACAAAAAGACCTCAAGGTATAAAAAAAACATAAGTATGGCTGGCCCTTGTACAGTCTCTGATAACTCAACTGAACTGCATACT
>CM060333.1:24973804-24988804 GCA_030674155.1 Stramonita haemastoma | reverse complement strand
TATATATATATATATATATATATATATATATATATATATATATATATATATATATATATATATTAAATGAAACGTGTGCTTTTGCACATCCACGTGTGCGCAAGCGCAACAGAAAGGAAGCTGACAGTGGCAGGGGAGAAAGCAGAGAGCCAAACATAAAAAGAAAAGAGAGAGAGAGAGCGAGAGAGTCGTAGTTAACGAGGTGTGCCATTTGAGATAACAGGCCCGGGATAAAACACGAATCGACGACGACCATCAAAACTAAGAAATAAAATGAAACCCCCGACGTCATTGTTAGGACACACAGAAAACGACCCAGCAACGATGGACTCGGCTCCTTAACAAGTGATTATAGCACGCCAGTATTGTGTGACAACATTCGTTACTGTTCGGACCGTTTCATACACATTCCCCGCCAGATTACCTCCTCCTTCCCCCCCCCCCCCTCCACCATCCCCACCCCCCCACTCGCACCCCCCCCCCCCCCCCCCTTTCCAATCCCTTCTCACTTTCTTCTAATTCAGAAATCAAGGCTGGCTACCTTCGAAAAGGATTCTCTCTGCAGCTTCACATCCGATCTCCCCTAAGCCCATACGGTCGTTGGCAGCGGACAAATTTGGCCACTTACACTAGCAGCGCGGACCGGCATAGCGAGGTTTGTTACGAAATCAGACACGAGAACTAAAAACCGTGCGCTCTCATTTTTTCCCCCTGGCATGTATGCGCACGTCGTAAAACTGCAATCCTCCTTGATGGTTTGTTGACGAAAAAGTGTCGCCGTCATCGGCGATGTGGATGCGAAGCTGCCCCGTTTGCCATTTGGCCGTGATCATTTCTCCGCTACCGTCCTCGCCTGTGCAATCCTGGTCTTCGTCTGACTGGGAAACGTAATAAACACCAGAACCCATCAAGGCACGAGAAAACAAAAGCGTCGCCCCAAAAAGAAAAAAACAAAAGGTGTTACGACTTCATGGAGTTTTTACTTCCATCTCATTTGACTTGGCAGATGAGCAGCCCTGACTGGACAACCTCCAATTAATTAATTCCTTCAGACACTGTGAAGGAAATGATTCTTTTTTAACCTTTTGTAATCACAGGTTTGTAGCGACGACAAGGGGTTTTAAGAACCTCCAGATTTATGTCTTTGCAGGGGAAAAAGTAGATAGATGCCATCAGGCGACATTAAATCACGCGGTCCTTGCTGCCGTTCCCTGGATGCTTGGCCTGACCAGCCTGGGGTGGCCTATCGGTTCGCTCCTCTCTTGTTTCCACACCTCGGATCAATCAGGGCCTGGCCCTATGGATTTCAATTTAGGCTGCTTTTAGTTTTGTCATCTCTGGCAAACCAGAATGATGGCATGTGAAATAATGTACGTTGGTTTTGTTTGTGGTGTGTTTTTTTCTTAATAAAAAATATTTGATTTATTAAAAAAAAAAAATTCGTTCTATTTCAAACATCATGGACATTTTCCACACAATTCTGAATTACTGTGGTAATTACTGAAACAAAGGCTACAAAAATGGCGTCTTCTATCTTTTTCCATAGAAAATAATCATGTACGTAACTTAAACAAAAATCGTCTTATCATATGACAATATAATTGGGGCACTTTTACGGTTCTAGAAAGCTAGACATATCACATAAGGCAGACGTGGTTTCCGCAACAAACCAACATAACCACATACAAGTGCTTGATGTGGTAAAAAATTTATCTAGAATACCTTGCAAGACGACACAGCAAAATGTCTGTCACAGGTATAAAGTTTAAACAGGACACATAGTACAAAACACTGATTTTGACAAGATCTTTTTGGAAAAATCAACTTCAAAGCATTTCAAATTGTCTTTTATTGGATTTTTCCTTCTAAAGTTACTACTTTCCCAGTAGTAAGAAATTATTTCATCATCTTTTATCTGTAGACCAATGTTGAGGCGAAGAAGCAGAGGAGGTGGAAAATAAGCAAGATAAGTATAAACAAACGCAGTGTGCGTTTGTGTGTGTGTTGTGTGTGTGGTGGGGTGTGTGTGTGTGTGTGGTGTGTGTGTGTGTGTGTGTGTGTGTGTGAGGGGGGGGGTGCGTCTTGTGTGTGAGTGTGTGTGTCTGTGTGAGTCTGTCTGTTTATCTGGCTGTCTGTCTGGCTGTCTCTCTGACTGTCTCTCTGTATGTCTGGGTGTGCCTGTCTGTCTGGATCAATCTGTGAGTGTACCTATATGTCTGTGACTGTGTGTGACTGTGCGTGCGCGCGCGTGTATATGCGTGCGTGTCTGTTATGCACGCGCGCGAGTGTGCGTCTATGAGAGAAATTTCATACATAATAATGCGCATACATGCACGTATACACACGCATACAGGGGATGCGCGCTCGGTGAGGGGGGGGGGGAGGAAACCTGACAAAACCCAAGACAAGACACACCTGTACTCCTCATCACATCAGCACATCAGCAGACCAGGAATGGGGGGGAAGGGAGGGGAGAGAGAGGGACCTGGATTTCCCGGCGCCGGACGGCAAAACTGGAAGAAGCAGCAGCCCGATGCCGTGCTATGCTGCTGTGATGCTTAAGCTAGCTAGCCCCCGTTGTTTTTGGACGACCAGCAGCGTCGACGTCGCCGACACGATGGGATTGTAAAATCGGTGTCACCAAAGGTCACCGCCACTTTTCTTGCAATAATAAACAAGGCGAAACGAGCGGGGGAAATTCCTTCATCAAGCCCAAATGAAGACAAGAAAACTGGCGAGGCCAAGGGGGGGGGGAGGGGGGAGAGAGAGAGAGAGAGAGGGCTAGAGAGAGAGAGCTAGAGAGAGAGAGAGAGAGAGAGAGAGAGAGAGAGAGAGAGAGAGAGAGAGAGAGAGAGAGAGGCATAAGGAAAAAGAGATACCCAATTCAGTGTGATTAGAAGGTGTGTAAAACGGGCACGATATCTCCCAGCAACTAAAAACAGCTAGCATGCCCCCCTCGAGACGCCATATAAAACTGGTTGCCGGCCATGATGTTTAAGAGTCCCTTGCCCGTGTATGGATGGCTCTGGGTTACTGTCGCCGCCGCCATCTTTTCCTGAAGCCTGCCTGCCTGCCTGCCTGCCTGCCTGCCTGCTTGGCGATTACCCATACCTTTAAAAGTTTTCTTCCCTCCCTTTTCTCTCAGTTTGCACAGGTAAGACTTTAACAACATTATGTGTCCTTTTTTTTTTTTTTTCTTGTATGGCTTTGTTTTTGTTCTGTTTTGCTTTGTTTGGTTTTGTTTTGTTTTTTTTTTAACTGACGGGTTCTTAATAATAATGTTCTGGATAAAAATGGGTCAGTTCTTATGATATTCGCCCCAAAATAAAAAAAAACAAATGAAGACTCTCACGGACCATTTCCATAAAGAAACGACACTTTTGCGATCTTGGAAACGGTTGAGAAAAGAAGAAGAGCAGAAGGATAGAATGATGCCATTACAACAAGAGACAACTACCTGCTATCGTGTTACTGCAAGCGACTGCAACAACAACAAAAAACAAAAAAAAGAAGAGCCAACAAAAAAGCAAAAACAAGCTCCAGTGCAGCAATATTCATGAACAACCAATATTCCTGGCATGTTTACTGTTCCAGTAATCGAGTTTTGAAACACGAGAACAAGTGTGTGTGGGGAAGGGGGGTGGGTTTTTTTTTTGTTAGGTGGTGGGGGTTTTTTGGGGGGGAGGTCTGTTTTTGTTTTTTGTTTTGTTTTGTTTTTTTAATAAGAATTAAGAATCAAGGAAGCCAATTTGGAATGATTTGGCCATCTTCACTTTTTTTTTTTTTTTTACAATCATTTTGGAAAAAAGGTGGAGATGGCCAAGTCATTCCAGACTTCTAACTTGAAAAGGAAATTGCTCTGTATTTTGGACAGGGTTGCCACGGTTCTTTCAAACTCTTTACTTTTGACCAAAAAAAAAACCCACCAGAAATCGTGCAAATACATTTTGCTATCGTGTTCATCAGAAGATGGGTAATTAGCGTTCGTGCATATGAATGCATTTATTTATTCATTTATGTTTGTAATGTCAGAAGGTCACTTAACTGGCGTTTCTGATTATCTCTTTATTCGCTCATTTGATTTTCTATCCATTTATTTCATTTTGGTTTTTGCATTCTATTTCTTGTGATGCATAACCATTTTAGAAATGTTTCCCATCAGGGGGGTTTTCTGTTTAAGCTGGGCTAAACATTTAATGAACTCTGGGAGAAAAATGTATGTGGTTGTGGTTCTGTCTGCTAGAATGTGTGTGCGGCTGTACTATAGGATGGTTTGTGGATCATGTCATGCACAGGCTGCAGCTGGCATCATCAGAATCATTCTCTCTCAGTCTCTTCACAAAGATGTAGGACTTCATTCACAATGGGTCTGAGGGCAACGGACTGTACATGGTATCAGCATCAGTTCCAACCAACGATTTTTTTTTATACTGAGTTTTTTGCACAGGCAAACGAGAAGCCAGAATGAAACGCATAGAGAGAGAGAGAGAGAGAGAGAGAGAGAGAGAGAGAGAGAGAGAGAGAGAGAGAGAGAGAGAGAGAGAGAGAGAGAGAGAGAGAGTCTGTAGATTAAATATAATACAGTAACATCTAAAACAGCATCTTCTGTGAAGAGATGAGAGAAAAACCTGTTTCTGGAAACTCTGAAAACGATACTACGAATACGCCAGTATGAGATTGCTTCGAGCAAACCAGGACTCTCTCTCTCTCCTCTCTCTCTTCTCTCTCTCCTCTCTCTCTCTCTCTCTCTCTCTCTCCTCTCTCTCTCTGTCCTCTCTCTCTCTCTCTCTGTCTCTCTCTCTGTCTCTCTCTCTTTCTCTCTCTTTGTGAGAGAGAGAGAGAGGTGTGGAGAGAGAGAGAGAGAGAGAGAGAGAGAGAGAGTGTTTGTGTGTGTGTGTGTGGTGCGCGTGCGTGCGTGCGTGCGTGCGTGTGTGTGTATGTGTGTGTGAGGGACTCTCCTCTACCAGTACACCATGGTTCCTAAATCATATCAGTGAACCAGAACCTTTCGGGTTACTAGCATGCTGGCTTAATCAATGGGGGGGGGGGGGGGGGGGGGGAAAGGAAAGTGGGGTGGGGTGGAAAGCAGTCAAGTACAATAATGTGCGTGGCTTTACGATGAAAATTTAACCAGTGCTGCATAACCATTCTCTGAGCTGTTTCCTATGTGTTCATTCATGAACATTTTCCTATTCCTTTCCTCAACTTTTGCTTACTTTTCAGTCAGATCACTACTATATTTAGCATGCCAAGGTCAAATCATTTCTCCTCTAGTTCACGATGATGATGTCAGCTTTTTTTTTTTCTTCTCAATAACTGTCCTTTCAGTGTGCTACGCGGTACAGCTGAAGCATGTGGGTGGGTAACTTAGGTCCAAATACTGCAGTCCCTCGTTCTCCACTCTCTAGGGTAAAAAAAGGGTTCCGTGAGCATGGAATATGGCTGCGCTAGTTAATGGCAGAATGAAAAAACAGTCCCATCCTCAAAACTCTCGCTAAGGGTGAACCATGAAATTTGGTCTGAGACTCACTCACACTCACTCAGTCCCATGTCCCAAAGGACGTAGGGGGGACATGAGAGAAGACGCAACAGAGATCTTTTTCCATGCTTCACGATCCTGTGTGGCTAGTAGGAGGTGTTGTAGGGGTTGGGCGGTCCAGTCTTTGATGTTGTCAACCCATGATTTCTTTTGGCGGCCTCTTCTTCTCTTGCCCTCGACTGTTCCTTGCAGGATGATTTTTGCTAGGGTGTTGTGTCTTGTGGTGTGACCAAACCACATCAGCTTTCTCCTCTTTATGGTGGAGAGCAAAGGTTCTTGGGGGCCCACACGCTTTTTGATTTCTTCTTTCACATAGTTATTGGTCTTGTGTTCTTTGTATGATATTTTGAGGAGTCTTCTGTGGCACTTGTTCTCGAATGCTTGGATTCTCCTCTCTAACTCTGCTGTCAGAGTCCATGATTCACAGCCATATAGGAGGATAGATATCACGAGGGATTTGTAAAGATTTGTCTGAGACTAGACACGCTGAAATTCAAGAGTGAAAATGGGGTCTTTAAAATGGTGTGTGTGTGTACGTGTTTATCCCTGAATTTGCTCTTATTTCTTCTTCTATCAATTCATGGGATTTACAACAACAAAAAAACCCACAACTTCAAAGACAGAACCCAACACCACACACACACACCACACACACACACACACACACACACACACACACACACACACCACACACACCACACACACACCTTATAAAACTTTTTCCCCCGAGCCAGAGGAAGTCGTCACCTAATTCACACACACACACACACATACACACACAGAAATTTGAGCAAGTATTCGCTCTACTAGGTAAGTTTTGCCCTGGGGTAGTAGCCGACTTTCTACCCCCACCGGGCGGGCGGGCCCCAGGCCCCAGTCCCTTCAGCCACAGACGGTGGTGTCAGTGTGTGTGTGTGTGTAGGGCAGCGGCAGCGGCAGCTCGAAAGAAAGCGTGCTCGTTCTCAGCATCTCTGACAGCAGCACTGCCGCTGCTGCTGCTGCTGCCGCTGTCGCCGCCGCCACTGCTGCCGCCGCCGCCGCCGCCGCTGTTGTCGTCACGTCGCCGCTCACGCTCCTTCCTTCCTTCCTTCATTCCTTCCTTCCTTCTTCCTTCCCTCCCAAAGCAGGTGGAGAAACAAGCCAACTCCAGCATTAGCATAAATGACAAATTTCTCTCGTCGACGGTAAATCTGGCGCCCCATTGGTTCAAGAGAGAGAGATTGAATAATCAACACACGGAGAGAAAGAAAAAAAAAAAAGGGGGGGGGGGGGGGGGGTTGGTATTAACATAAGAATGCAGGTCGGTTAAGACGCAGAGCCACTGCTTTAGCTCTTTTATCCCCCCCCCCCTCACCTTCCCCCTCTCCCCCCCCCCTCCCCAATCAGCAGCGCTTCCTCCTCTCTCTCTCTCTCTCTCTCTCTCTCTCTCTCTCTCCTCTCTCTCTCTCTCTCTCTCTCTCTCTTCCTCCGTCCACTCACTCCCTCTCCTCCTCCTCATCCCCACACCATCTCACACCTCAACACCTCCTCCTCTCCCCTCCTCTCCTGGCCCGCTACACACACACCACACACACACACACACACACATACACACACACTCACTCACACACAGACACACACACACACACTCCTCCATCACCACATCACTCACTCACACACACACAACACACCACACCACCCACACCACACAACCACACACACAACACACTTTCTTCTTGCGCGCATGATTCTCTACTTCCACAGAAGACCCTTTCCCTTCCCCTTCCCTTCTCCTCCCTACCCCCCCCCACTTCCCACCCCACCACTAGCACCAAACAAGCTCCTCAGCAAGCAAACGGGCCATCCCGATGGAAGAAGATGCGTGTGGCAAAAAGATGATTGGTGAGGGAAGGGAAGAAAGGAAGGGAGGAGGAGGAGGAGGAGGAGGAGGAGGAAGAAGAAGTAGAAGTGAACATGGATTGGTAAGGGGGAAGAGAAGGGGGGGGGGGAGGGAAGAGAAGAGAGAATGGAAGTGACAAGTTCACACTCCATCACAGTGACTAAGAAGGAGGGAGGGGAAGGAGCTAGAGGAATACAAGAGGAGGAGGAGGAGGAGGAGGAGGCGGAAGGAGGGAGAGAGGGAGAGAGGGAGGGAGGGAGGGAGAGAGAGAGAGAGAGAGAGAGAGAGAGAGAGAGAGAGAGAGAGAAAGAGAGAGGGGGGGGGGGGAGAGAGAGAGAGAGAGAGAGAGAGAGAGACAGAGAGACAGAGAGACAGAGAGAAGAGAGAGAGAGAGAGAGAGAGAGAGAGAGAGAGAGAGAGAGAGAGAGAGAGAGAGAGAGAGAGAGAGAGAGAGAGAGAGAGGAGAGAGAGAGAGAGAAGGAGGGGAGCACCTTGCAGATTACAACTCCGCAAGCAAGGCAGGCCGGCTGGGAACATTGACAGCAAATTTCATCTTCACTTTCATACGTTGATTTATCAAACTCCCAAACGGCCCAGACCCTCAATCGTCCCCCCCTCCCCCTCCACCCCCCCCCCCCTCCACCCCCCCCCCCCCCCCCCTTGGCAGCCACAGCCCTGAGACACTACCACGCCACTGATTGAAGTTTGCACAATTCACTCCCTCCCCGCCCCCCCCCCCCCCCCCCCTTTTAAAAAAAATTAGTCAAGATTCATCTCTCTCTTCCTATCCCTTCCTTCATTTTTTTTTCTCCTCGCCCTCCATCTCGCTCGTTCATTCTCGCCTAATATTACCCGATCATCCATCTGTTCATCTGATAAAATTTAATCAACAACTATATCATTTTGCAAGGGTTTTTCTCTTCTTTTTTTTTTTTTTTTTAAAAGTTGATTCAAAAGTTGTAATGATTTTTGTTACACATTACTTAGCATGGATAGAATTTGTATCGATAATACTGATGATATATATGCTTATCGTTGTACATCACACATATTTAAAAGTTGCACGATTCCACATGATCTCCAAACACTCAAAATAGCCTGCGCGCGCATACGATATTGGGGTGTGTGTGTGTGTTATGTGTGTGTGTAGTGTGTGTGTGTGTTTGTTGTATGTGTGTGTGGTGCGTGCGTGGTGTGTGTGTGTTGTGTGTGTGTGTGTGTTGTGTGTGTGTGTGTGTGTATGTGTGCCCACATTACAAGTATTTGGGGGGGGGGGGTGCATTTTTTTCCTCAGAGTTAGCAATGAGCCTTAACGAGATCTCTCATAATCATAATATTGTTTACAGCCCTACCGACCACGAAAGCCACATCAGGGCTGTCTGTCACCTCACTCAGCTTCAGTGGCTTCAGTAACTCTCAACTTCAGATTCAAAACCAACACATCCTAACACTTTCAAATATCTAACACCGTCCATCTGGAAAAAAAAAAACAGCAACAGTAAATGACACAATACCTAAATTCACCCCATTCCTTAAGGCAAATAAACCAGGCTGTGCTGAGGATGCCAGCCATTCCGCTTAATTTATCATCCCCAGATAACCAAAAAAAACAGTAAAAAAGGATATAAAAAAACATGTTATAGTACAAAAAATATACATAAAAAAGTGCTACATGGGCAAATACCATGGTAGAGTAGACATCCTTGTCCATCTCAGTGTCTACTGTCTGGTTGCCAGAACAAAAAAACAAAAACACACAGGCAAAGTGTCATAATTATAATGAAAACAGAAGATTGTTTGGAAGAGTTGCTTGAAAAAAAGGTCAGGAGAATGTACTGGGAAGGCACAAGGTCTCTCAGATCAGAAGCAAAACAAGTATCACCTGCTATAGTGCTTACACATTTTTTAACTTCTGCTTTCAGAGAAAACAAAAACCTATTTACTCAAACCAATACCTTTTTTTTTTGCCATAACTCGTTTTAGTAGGAACAAGAATATCAACTTTTAAAGATGATAGTCTTGATCCGTTCTTCATTCCCTCATCTGCAAAATCTGCCATCGTTTTGGGTTTTTTTTAACAAAAGTACCATTCCCTAATCAGACTGGGTTTCCGTCTTCCTTCAATAAACTCTATTCAAACAATTCAAAATAGACATTGGCTATCTATTACCCCACTGGTCATTCCTTGATGCAGGAAAACAGACACAGAGACAGTGGTGAGGGTAATGGAGACTGTGAAGGATGAAGAGGGCAAGCGGTGTGGCGGGAAAGATAGCCTGTAAAGTGATCTGTTTTCTTAGCTGTAGGAATAATAACCGATTTGGACGACGCAAACTCCATCCATTCTAGCCAGCAGCGGAAAAATAGGGTCGGCGGTGGTGTCCTTCTAAAAGGGCTGGCTTGCTAGGTAGGAAGCTGGCTGGCTAGGTGGCTGCTATCACATATATGCCAGTTTTAATATTCTTCTACTTTTCATTCCACTGTTGCCACGAACTGATTTGAGAGACTTTTTTTTTTTTTTAAAGACGGATATATGTGTGTAAATTCACTCCTGTGATACAATGCCATTTAACATTAAGCTGACAACGGTCATGTAACACTATATATATATATATACATAGGCGTAAAAAGCGCACACGCGCGCGAGCACACAACAACACACACACACACACACACACACACACACACACACACACACACACACACACACACACACACCACACACAACTCACACACTTTTCAAAAATGAAAAATTACCGAAGATAACACCGGTGAAGAACTACTTTGTGCGCTGTAACTTCAGGAACAAACATCTAATGTTTGAAAGAAAAAAAGCACACACCACACACACACACACACCACCAACACACACAACACACACACACACACACACACACACACACACACCTTTGTAGCTAAGCTGCAGATTATAATCAAGTGAGCTAGGAATGGTTACAGGAGTTTCGTCTGTTGAACTAGATCTAGTTGCAGGAGAGTACAGCCAATCTTGTCAGAACATCAGAGCCAACTTTTGCGACCCACAGTTTACAGTCTACTTTGCATCTTCTTCATAATACATGGCCAGAATGCAAAGTCAGTTTATTTGCAGGAAACTCCAGACGACAATGCTTTTGGGGATCTTTTGTTTATCTAAAGGAGGAGGGTGGAGGGAGAGGTTTGAAGGTCAGTTTTTGGTAAAGTGGCACTAAAAAATATATGTTTCCTATATTGCAGAAAAAAACGTAATCTTGATAATTCTATTGTAAGACAGTACATACAAAGTGAGAACTAAAAAGAAAAAAAAGTGTCCTCTAGGAACAGTTAAAGCGCTTATGGACAACTGCACTTTTGAGCACACACACAACACACCACACACACACACACACACACACACACACACACACACACACCTCATACACACTCATACACACACATATACCACACACACCACAACACCACAACACACACACACACACACACACAACACACACACAACAAAACACACACACACACACACACACACACACACACACACACACACACACACACACACACACCACAAAACTAAACCCCTGAATAGCCACAAACTCGTTTAACATGCATTATGAGAAACCATAACACTGTTAGCTGAACAAAAACCAAAAAAGAGAACAGAAGCACAAGGTATCAACACTGGAACGAAACAACACAGGAGGAACACAGCAAGCTTACATAACAGCAGAACGAAAAGTTAGGGGAAAAAATGGCTGTAATAAAAAGCTTGTCAAAATCCATATGGACAACCCAAGCCCAGGTAACTTAACACCAAAAGGAAGTGCGCGGGGAAAGCAAGAAAAACAATCCCTGATTGAACGACAAAGATGTTCCCGTAAGCAGACAGACAGACAGACAAGACAGACAGACAACAGTTACAGCTTGGAAATGAAACATTTTGTTTGTCTCCCCCCTGATTAACAACAACAGGGCAACTCATCTAGGAAATTATCGGAAACCTAATCCAACCGAGCGTCAACTGAAACAAAGCACGTCACCCCAAGACAAGAGACAAGAGAGCGGAATAGAAGGCCAGCTATAGGCAGCACAAGCAAAGGGAAGAGGAGAGAGAGAGAGAATAAAGAACGCAACGCACAGGTGGGCTAGGACACATTGAAACCATTGTGGTCGAATTTTCAGACCAAACTACAGAGAGTTGAGCGAACAAACAAAACAAAACAACAACAACAGAGAAACAAGTGTTGAAAACGTAGTGTGTGTGTGTAGTGTGTGTGTGTGTTGTGTGTAGTGTGTGTGTGTGTGTGTGTGTGTTGTGTGTGTGTGTGGTGTGTAGTTTGTTGTGTGGTGTGTGTGTGTGTGTGTGTGTGTGTGTGTGTGTGTGATGTGTGTGTGTGTGTGTGTGTGCGCGCGCGCGCGCTCACAGTAAACGAGAGAGAGAGAGGGGGGGGGGGAGGGGAGCAGACAAATGAGTCCAAGAAGAACTGCGCAGAGGGGAAAAGTAATTCCATTCAATTCATGCTAATTATTAATTAAAATTCGAAAACAGAAGTAAACGAGATAAATTCTTAGTATTGAATAACCCATTAAAAGCAATGCTTCCCCGATCAGAGATGGCAAAAAAAGGCAAAAACCGCCCGACAGGCCAATTTTCAGCAGATTAGGAGTATGACCCCCGGCTCATCTCCTTCAGTCAACAGCTCCCTAGAACGCTATGACCCAAAAGTAATCAAGCTATCTGACAAACATATCACTTTCGCCCCTCTCCTAAAGGGGGCCAGCCCCTTCCCCAAATCCCTTTTAATTTTTTTTTTTTTTTTCTTAAAGGAGACACAAGAAGAAGAAGTCGAAGAAGAAGAAGAAGAAGAAGAAAAGAAGAAGAAGAAGAAGAAGAAAGAAGAAGAAGAAGAAGAGAAGAAGAGAAGAAGAAAGAAGAAGAATGCAGAACAAAGCAAATGAATAAGAAGAACCTGCAAAAGATATTTCTTAAATTAAAACACGCGCGGGAAGGAAGATGGAAGATGGAGAGGAGGAGGGGGTAGGGAGGGGGGGGAGAGGGGCGAGGAGTGTGGACGCGAAGACGGCCCCCCCGGCCCATGAAAGTTGACAGCATTGTGTTGATGATGGATGGGCAGAGAAGCACCGACAGGCAGGCTAGGCTAGGCTAGGCTAGGGCGGCTGGCGTAACGCCCTGGCCCGTGGCGGAGGTGGTGGTGCTGGTGGTGGTAGTGGTGGTGGTGGTGGTGGTGGTAACCTCTGAAACCATCAAACTGAAATGACGGCCTAGGTCTCCCTCCCCAGCAATACCGGGCGGGATGCACCCCGCAATCAATGCCATCTTGAAATTCATGAATCTTGTTCTTCTCTAGCTCTCCCCACTCCTGTTCGGCTCTTTTTTTATTTTATTTTTTATCACTGTCAGATATCGGCCTTTCTGAGCTCTCTCTCTCTCTCTCTCTCTCTCTCTCTCTCTCTCTCTCTCTCTCTCTCTCTCTCTCTCTCTCTCTCTCCACACACACACACACACACACACACACACACAGCAAGGAGGATGAGTCAAAGAGCCTGGACTGGAAAAGCTCCTTGGAAAAGAATGTAGATTTGATGGCTGGGGCCTTTTTTTTTTTTTTTTTTTTTTTTTTTGTTTGGCTGGCAAATAAACAGTTTCTCCGGTGACCAGAATGTTTCCCATTGTAGTGTCTGTCACACGGCGTGGGCTGAGTCAATATTCTGACCAGGTCCTTCCTATGCAGTTCACACACCAACGAACAAAAATTATCGCTTCCTAGCCTGCTATTCATTCCCCAAGTCGCGACCGCCGATGTTCATCCTGCCTGAATTGTGTCATACCGCACACCCGGCAGAGATGAACTATTGTGATCCGATAGGGGCTTTCGCGCATTGTAACTTTACCCTTCCAGCTTTTAGAAATCGATCAATACTGTAACAGGTTTACGGGATTTAACGTGTTTTTTTAAGGAGTGATTCGGGTGGTACATACGAAGTGTCTGTCATAGCCATACTTAAATTCTCAACATTTTGCCTCGCGTAATGCTTAATGGTGAAAATATGAGACAGCGGTAAGCTGTACACAAAACCAACAGAGCAAAATGCCCCGCCCACCCCACCCCCACTTATTTTTTTCTAAACTGATTACTTCCTCTCCGAATGACAAATTCCCCCCCTAGGCCCTAGTCTTTCATTCAAATTCTTTCAAAATCAAACGTTTGTAACAAATTACAATAAAGGCAATGTAGCTGTTCTCATCATCCCTCTAATTCCCTCTATCAACATCAAAACCTGTTTCAAAATATTTTCTAAAGGTACCATAAACAACAACAAAAAGTCCACAACAAATAAACCAACGACGACAACAAAACCATGAAAAAGGCCAGTCATGGGAGAGAAAGAACGGTTTAGAAAACCAGTTTACTAACGCCCTTTGCATTTTTGTTTCCTTGAGACAAGTAAAAGTAGTCAATCAAGACATTTACAATAGTGTTTCAAAAAACGTATGAAATACTGTAACACCACGCGGGTTCCTGCCAATCTACGATCACCAACCAAAAAAACACACAAAAAACCCACCGCATACAATATAACCGCTAGCCCCCCCCCCCCCCCCCCCCCTCCCCCCCCATCCCCAAACAAAGCATTTGGTGCAGCAGAACTTTCCAAACAAAACTACAGCTGTTTAAAAACTGATTTCATCTGAACCGTTCACGCCCGAATGCAAGTGCGAACAGGACAGTAGCGGATGAAGCGTGAAGACCTTGTTTATGGGCAAGAAGCTCATGGAGGCTCCATTCACTGCCCCTGCCTGCCTCAGTAGCCGCAGAGTGCAAGGCAAGGCTAGGCCAGGCCCCGCCATGCATTATTCTTTCTGCCCCATCTGATCGCTGATCACCCATCACCACTGCCCGCCCCCTGCCATGCCCCTCTGTGCTGACACCGCGGGTCACCCTGCATGCCTTCTTCTTCTCCTTCTCCTTCTTCCCCGATCTGGCACACTCACACACTTATCTACCTCTGTCATCAGCAACCCAGGAAAAGCAGGATTAAGGGGGAGGGAAGCTGGGCCAGAGACAGCAGCACGGGAGACAAGACAGGAGGGAAGATAGCTAGCTAGGGAAGCGGCCGGTCTTTCTGCAGTCTTCCCTCCATCTGCTGTATCCAATGAAGCGTGGGCGGGGATGTGGGCACAGTTTGACAAGAGTGAAGGAATCAGCGCTGTCTATCTGCCGTGCTCTACGGAACCGTCCCTCGCTGTCTGTCTGTCTGTCTGTCTGTCTGTTTGTCCCTCTGGAGAGAGACATACACGTCTTTTGAAAATCACCCAGGTCCCAAATGGCGTGGATGGCACTCTAGTACAGCACGACACGGCAGTCCTGAGCGTAGCGTAGATTTTGTGGCTTCTCGTCAGGAAACTTTTTTTTCTGCTTTCTTTTCAAATGCTTGCGTTTATTTTTTTCTTCACCTTCAGCCGTTCATAACAGTTTAGGCGTCTTTAATCAATTGTCCATAAAGGCCAAGTCATGTAGGTCTATTAAGCGAAATGCCGAAGTCATGATTTGGTATAAGTAAGATGATT
>CM060333.1:24963804-24966304 GCA_030674155.1 Stramonita haemastoma | reverse complement strand
ACTTTACCATTTGGCTGGGTGACAGTTTGCGCACCTTAGCTCAGTACAATCCTCCAGTTTACCCAGCTGTTAATGGGTACCTGCTCTTTTTTGTGACAGGGAAGGTCAAATATTGAGGGAGAGGAGATGGGCACCGCCCTCAATATGCTGGCCTCTGGAGAAGCTGAAGTATCTGATACCTTGCTCCCCTATGACCACATGAGACATCTTTACCTTTTAAAAGATGACAATAAGGGGATATATTTGAAATTATATAACGGTTCACAACTTGATTTTCTCTTGTTTAAAATAATACTTTATACTCTTTTCTTTTTTTCTTCCTCTTTTTTGGGGGGTGTGGGGTGGGGTGAGGGAGGGACCTATTTTCTCTCTCTCTCTCTCTCTCTCTCTCTCTCTCTCTCTCTCTCTCTCTCTCTCTCTCTCTCTCTCTCGACTTTAAACCGAGGCCCCGTGTGCGAACGCACGCAGAACATCTTGCGCACACGTTAAATCCTGTTCCGCTTTTCGTAAGAGTAGGCCATCGTGTGCCGGTGGGAACAGATGACATTTACAAAACTGCATACACACGGGGACTGGATGTAAAAAAGCACAAGAGTGCTTATCCCATTATCCTCGATATAAAAAAATTTCCTCTCTCTCTCTCTCTCTCCTCTCTCTCTCTCTCTCTCTCTCTCTCTCTCTCTCTCTCTCTCTCCTCACTCACACGCACGCACCACGCACCACGCACGCACGCAACCCACGCACGCCACCCACCCAACCCCCATCCCCACCCCCACCCCAAACACACACACACGCGCGCGCTCGTTAAAACCCGTTCTTCCTTTCGATAAGTAGGCCATTGTGTGCCAGTTGGAACAAATGACAAAATTCACAAAAGAAAGGGAATTAAAAGGGAATTTCAGGGTAGCATATTTATAGGAAGGAATTTCAGCAGGCAGATACGAGAGGGAATTTCAGACTGATAAATTACAAGGGGGAATTTCATAAAGGGCATAAAGGCATAAAGGGAACCTTCAGATGAGCGTTTGTAATCAGGGATTTCAGCTGGCATTAAAAATTTTATAAACAGGAATTTCAGACTGGCATTTATAGGAGGGAATTAAATGCTGACATTCATTTGCTTTTTATATTTACATTTTACATCACTTTAAAGTCACGGCAGATTTTTCTCTATAAAATTCAGGCTGCTCTCCCCGAGGAGAGTGCGTCGCCACAAGAGCGGTGCCACCCATTTTTTAAATTATTTTCCTGCTTGCAGCTGTATTTGTTTCCCTATGGGAGTGGCTTTTTTCTACAGAATTTTTGCCAGGAACAACTCTCTTGTTGCCGTGGGCTCTTGACACATGGGACCTCGGTTTAATGTCTCATCTGAAATACTAGCAGCCAAACTACCACTCAAAAACCACCGCTGTAGTCTAGTGGGTAGGGCGTTGGACTTGTAATCTAAAAGGTTGCGGGTTCGATCCCAGCTTTCGGCTATGGCGTTGTGCCCTTGGAAAAGGCACTTTACGACTATTTTCTCACCCCACCCAGGTGTAAAAGGGGTACCAACCTTGTGTTGGGGGTTAACCCTGGGATAGACTGGCGTCCTATCCAGGGGGGAGTCTATGACTCTCAGTGCTTAACGCCACAGAAACCGGGATAAGCACCGGCCTGATGAGCCTTAGGCTCGGGACAGACTTTAACTTTAGCCGTGGCTGTAGTCTAGTGGTTAGGGTGTTGGACTCGTAATCTAAAGGTTGCGGGTTCGATCCCAGCTTTCGGCTATGGCGTTGTGCCCTTGGAAAAGGCACTTTATGGCTATTTTCTCACCCCACCCAGGTGTAAAAGGGGTACCAACCTTGTGTTGGGGGTTAACCCTGCGATAGACTGGCGTCCTATCCAGGGGGGTGTCTATGACTCTCAGTCGCTTAACGCCACAGAAACCAGGATAAGCACCGGCTGGATGAGCCTTAGGCTCAGGACAGACTTTAACTAACTTTAACTAACTACCACTCATGGTCTAATGGATGGGGGAACGGGCCCAAACAGGGTTCGAACCACCGCACACTTCCGACCCGGACTTTTCGCTTACTAGGCAGGCACGTTACCTCTAGACCAGCTGTCAGTCATAAGAGGAAAATTTAGACTGGCATTTATAAGGGGAATTTTAGCTGGCATTCATAAGGGGGAATTTCATATGGCATTTGTAAGGGGGAATTTCAGATGGCATTTGTAAGGGGAATTTCAGATGGCATTTATAAGGGGGAATTTCAGATGGCATTTGTAAGGGGGAATTTCATATGGCATTTGTAAGGGGGAATTTCAGATGGCATTTGTAAGGGGGAATTTCAGATGGCATTTGTAAGGGGGAATTTCAGATGGCATTTATAAGGGGGAATTTCAGCTGGCATTTACAAGGGGGATTTTCAGCTGCATTTTTATAAGAGAGACTTTCAGGCTTGCATTTATCAGATGTTGGGGTAAGTTGAGTCAAGATTATCTTTGTTTCTTTGTCTTG
>CM060333.1:24953804-24956304 GCA_030674155.1 Stramonita haemastoma | reverse complement strand
GTGCCAAAGGCAGTGGTGACCCTCGCAGCCATTACGAAAATGGCAGAAGGAGCTGGACGCGAGAGCCTGGCTACATGGGTACCACCAGACAACCTACAGACCCAGGGTGGAAGGTAAAACCAGACGTGGTTCAGACTCCCTGGAATGTGACAGGAATGAACCTGTACCTGTTGTACCTGGTTCATGGTCATACAGGGATGCGCTGAAGCATGGTGACCCACAGGAGCAGAGGTCCTCAGATCATGGACAAAGAAGTGGGGATTATAGAAGGCAGGTAATGTTAAAAGACTTTGACAGACAATCACATGCAGCAGGGCCAAAAACAAAGAGAGGAAATAACAGAAATACAGGGGGGTCACAAAGGAGTGTGTTTTACAGGGAGGACAATGTACACCGTGGTGGACAAAACAAGGCAAAGACCAGTTTGCCTCACACAGAAAACAGTGACACTACTGACATTGACTCTGACAAAGAAGAAAACTTAAAGACTGACAGCCAGGAAGAGACAAGACTCAAGACTATGGTTGAGGATGGTAACAGGTTAGAAGGTTATGCTTTAACTCCACAGCATGATTTTGTGTGTGCAGACCGTGATACTGGCGATGAATGTACAATGACCGTCACACAAAGAGAAGATGGTACTGAAACCCATCTTTCACAGGGTTCAGAACAGCTTGAGAAAGAGCAAAGCTATACCCGACACGATGTAGCAGATCACACCTCACAAAGTACTGAGCAGCTTGACGTGGAGGTGAACACTGACAAAGATGACATGATGGACAGACCTGAAAATGAAAATGCACTTCTGCAAAGTACATCTAGGCAAGAGATGCTAGCAGACAGACTGACTGATGGACAGGACATGGAACAGAAACTGGACAGAGAAATAAGTCAGACTGTACAGAACCAGTCATCATCTCACAGCCTGCGTCCAAGACGCGCTGTGTCTGGTTCACGTGTCCTGAGCAACAACCGCTCAAAAGCTGCAGTAAGATCAAGCAGCCAAAGCAACATCATTGACTCTTTCAAAAGGGTTGACTCTGGAAGGCTCACTAATTCCAAAAGACATGCACAGCCAAATGAACCTCTGACCAGAAAAGGCAGTACAACAGGAGCTAATAAATAGGAATCCGGCCAGGCCACAGTACATGGTACTAAACCCCCAAACAAAAAGGGGAGTCATTACAGTAGCAAACAGGACATGTTACCATCTGGGATGCATGCACAACAAACTGTAAATAGTGTAAATATAAAAGAAGTGAAATTTCTTAACTATAATGTGAATGGATTGTTACAAAAGCTAGAAAATAATGACTTCATAAATTTTGTGACATCTTATGATTTTGTTTGTTTAACTGAAACCTTTGTTGCCTTTGAGTTTGAATCAGCTTTGTTCAAAGATTTTGAAATATTTACTTCAAAAGCCAAAAAACTTTCATATCAAGGGAGATACTCAGGTGGTGTCATTGTAATGGTCAGGAAACGTTTTGCCGATTTTATTACTCGCATAAAAGATAGAACAGGAGAACACGGTTGTTTTAAATATTAGTAAAGATCTATTTTGTACAATGAAAAATATTATGTTTGTTTGTTCATATATCCCACCTTGTGACTCTGGATTTTGGAAGACTCAGCATGGGGTCTATGGCATTGAACTTTTGGAGCAATGTTTAACAGATCTGCATGATTCATATGGAGATCACCTCATTCTGTTATGTGGTGATCTGAATGCACGCACTGCCCAGAAAAACTACTATTATAATGGAGATGATGATGTTTATGAGCAAACAGTACTCCCGGATAATAATCAGTATCCAAGACAATCTCAGGACAATTCAATAAATAGTTTTGGTGAGCAGTTGATAGAGCTTTGTAATATATTTGATTGTCTTATATTAAATGGTTTGTGTGAACCAGGCTTTGATGATGGTGCACATATATTGGACTTTCTGGGGACAGTATGTTGGATTATTTTATTGTGTCAGTTGAACTTTTTTCCTCAAATTGTGTTACAGTTTTGTCTATTTTGAACAATGTAGATTCAGACCACTTACCAGTCACTATGCATTTACAATCTGAGGGAATGAATGCTATTTGCTTTACTGGAACAGAACAAAATGAAAATGTGATGTCAGGAAAATTTATATGGAATGAGGCATATGAGAATGATTTTGTCAAAACCTGGGAGAGTAGAGATATCCAAAACAGAATGATGCTCGCTACGGAAAGCATAGATAGTGATGTTGATAATGCATTAGAAATTTTTGTTCACTGCCTAAAAGATTCAAGTAAATGTATGTTTAAGCAGTTTTACCCTAAAAGGAAGAAAAAATCAGAGTGGTTTGATGGTGAATGCAACAAAACAAAAAAGGAAGCAAGGACAAAATTAAACCATTTTAGAAAAACAAGGAAAGAAGAAGATAGAATTGCATATGTTGAAGTTAGGAAAAGGTATAAACTACTGCTAAAGAAGAAAAGGCAAGCTTTTAGAAAGCAAAAA
>CM060333.1:24941304-24946304 GCA_030674155.1 Stramonita haemastoma | reverse complement strand
CCACACAAGGCACCTGTCCCCTGACGCAACTCGACGTCGTCATAAACGCGACAATTACCGGTAGCTGCCGGAACCAAGGGCTGAAGCCGACACGCGCGCGGTGTTTGAAGTGGGCAGGTGGCGAAAGGTGCGCGGAACAAAAACAAAAGCGCCAAGGGGCCGGCAGTTTACGGGGCCGGCCCATGAAAAGGGGTTGAACAGGGAGCCGGATTTGGACAATTTGCGGGAGGAAGCTGCCACTACTAGGCCTAGGCCTAGGCCTAACCTAACTCTGGGACCAGGATAGGGGGGGGGGGGTCAGAGGGGGAGAGAAGGAGGGAGGGAGAAGGGATGCAGAGGAGAAGGGACTCAAACGTAAGGCAGGAGTAGCAGGCTCTCTCCTCTCTCTCTCTCTCTCTCTCTCTCTCTCTCTCTCTCTCTCTCTCTCTCTCTCTCTCCTCTTCTCTCCTCTCTCTCTCTCTCTCTCTCTCTCTCTCTCTCTCTCTCTCCTCCTCCTCTCTCTCTCTCTCTCTCTCTCTCCAGACAATATGCGTTGGTGTCCACTTCTTCGAAACATTACTTCATTACGAATTTAGACAGATAAGTAGGTATACAACATTAACAAAGAATTACATCCTTCCATCTTTTTCTTGAAAAAATTGTTTGGATTGTAAAAACTGTTTCCCCTTTTTTTTCATCCCTAAATCTATGAACAACCACTCAGTATTCTTATGGACTTTGAAGTATTACTACCAACCAGCTAGATCTATATAATGGTAGGTAAAAGGTGAGATGTCAGAGACCTCTCCCTAGCTATAAAATTTTCAACAGACACAAAGTCAACAAAGTAGAGTATAAATTATACCATTGTGTGATCATAACAAATGCTCTTTCTTCGCCGATGTATTTTTAAACCTAATTGGCCTGGTCTGCAAACCAACGTCAGGAAATTACACAAAGCAAAGAATATTAATTGCAAAATCATTCATCACTCTATTTCAAAGGACTTCCATTCTCAACTAACTATACAATGTAACATATAAACTCTAGGATGAGATGTCAATGGAGATCTCTCTCTCTCTCTTTCTCTGTCCTGTCTGTCTGTCTGTCTGTCTGTCTGTCTGTCTGTCTGTCTGTCTCTCTCTCCTCTCTCTCTCTCCTCTCTCTCTCTCTCTCTCTCTCTCTCTCTCCTCTCTCCTCTCTCTCTCTCTCTCTCTCACACACAACACACACACACACACACACACACACACACACACACACACACACACACACACACACACACACACACACTCCCTCCCCATGTCTCTCTTCTTTATATATATAAAATAATTATATGCACGCATAATTATGTGTGTGACACGCGCGAGCACACGCTCATACTCTTGGAACAGCACACAAAGTGACAGAATCAGGTTAATCCGGGGGCGGGGGGGGGGGAGAAAAAAAGAGTCACCTATACATTTGGACAACCTCCTGCTGTAAGCCAGGTCGCCCGCGAACATAACATCCGCAGGCACATCACCTGAAAAAAAAACATGCACACAAAAAAAAGAAAGAAAAAAAGAAAAAAAAAGTGCCCCCAAACAAACAAGCGGAGCGGGGAAGTCAGTCACGCTCGGAAGTCAGCGATTAGCAACCTGGTGTGAAAACCACCTGTCTCACCTCATTAAGCTTGCTTCCTTCCCCCAGCCTGGAGACTTCAAAACGTATTAGGCCGTTATCAAGCCATTACACCTCATCACCTCTAGGGACTAGTAGGGCCAGTAGGGCCAACTCTTCCTTTAGCCTAATCCCCTACTAGACTAGACTCTATACCCCTCTCAGTACAGCCAGCCTCCCACAGGGGCCAACCAGCGACGCCCGTGACAGTCGCCTGAGCAAAACGGGACAAGGGAGACGTCCCTACCTGGTAATAATAATGATAACCGTCACCACTCATTCTCCACACACGCACGCACGCGCGCACACAGAACACACACACACACACACACACACACACACACACACACACACACACACATCTTCAACACACACACACAGAGTCACACACACACACACACACACACACACACACACACACACACACCACACACACACACACACCACACACACACACAAAGACACACACACACACACACACACACACACACTGTCACACACACACACACACACACACACACACACATCTTACACACACACACACACACACACACACACACACAACACACACACACACACACACACACACACACACACACACACATCTTCAAATAAAAGAGGAAGTCCGACTTGGTCGAGTGAAGCTGGATCCGTAATATAATGGGAGGGTGGATGGTTATAGTTAGACTACCCGGGGTGGTGGCAGACGCCCACCCGCCCGCCAGCCTTTTCTTTTTTTCTCTTCCTGCGGGTGGGTGGGTGGGTGGGTGGCTTGAACCCTGATCCCTACCCGGACAAACAGGCGAGCTCATTACCTGTGCCTCCCAGGAGGACGGGTCGCTTGTTACCTTGCTCGGGCGGTGCCTGTCTCGACCAGGCAAGCTCGGACACGATAGTTAGTCTGGTGGATGGATGGATGGATGGATGGATGTTGGTTGTATGGGTCCTGCACTTGAGCAGTTGGGTTTTTTTTGTGTGGGGAATTTTTTTTGGTCTGGAGTTCTGAACACTACACACACCCCCACAGCCTGCCACGCGGGCTCCTGATCCGGAAGTGACAGTTCATTACGCATGATTAACTCCCCTGGACTCTTTGAAGGCTGCAGCGGCGTAGTCCTCAATGGCAGACTTTGAAAAAAAAAAATCCCAACTGGTTTTGATAATAATAACAGTCGTTGACAATGCCAGTAGCCTGGTTCAGTTCAGAGTAACCGTTTTTCCAAGTCGTTTGAATCATCTTGGCAAGGATCTTTCTCCCACTTCTTACCCCATCCCCCATCCCCACCCCCACCCAATCATCCGCTGCTCGTTTCCTCAAGTCACATGGTTTTTTACCTTGGGTGCGGTGTGGGCACAAAGAAAGATGCAAGTCGCAGGAGTAATCTTTTTCTTGGTTTGTGTTAAACTCCCGTCGTTTCCCCTAAAAAATACAAATTTTGTGTGAGTGAGTGAGTGAGTGTGTGTGTGTGTGTGTGTGTGTGTGTGTGTGTGTGTGTGTGTGTGTGTGTGTGTGTGTGTGTGTGTGTGTGTGTTGTGGTGTGTGTGTGTGTGTGTGCGCGTGCGTGCGTGCGTGAGGGGGGGTAGGGGGGGGGGTTGCTTTATTGTGTTTTATATGTCCTTTCCTTGGTGCTTGCTTTCAATATCAATAGCCATCCAACACGCAGAAGAAAAAAAAAACCGCTTAGCAAGGGTGCATCAGATGAAACTGTAGAGACAAACAAAGGGATGACATTTTCTAAGATTTCTGTATATTGAATGACAAAAGTGGCATTCTTCTTTGTGTTGTTTTTGCATCTTTCATCATAAAATAGTTGTTTCCTTTTCTCTATTCTATAAGAGCCCACTTCACTATGATTGAACACCCCCAATTGAGAGAGACAGAGAGAGAGAGACAGAGACAGAGAGACACAGACAGACAGACAGTTTCACAGGCAGGCAGGCAGGCAGGCAAACATGCTGACAGAAAGATTTTACGACCGTCAAAATTACCAAAATCCTAGACTAAAATCTGTCAATCAATTATGTGTCAACACGAATTAAACTAGAAAAGATCAAACAGTTTCATGACGTCTGCAATAATCTTATTTAGAATTCTGTTAAGTGTTTTAGTTCCCAAAATAAAACTTTGTGGCATGAGAAGTCTATAGCTGGGGGTGAATTTCTGAATGGCTACATATTAATCTAGGCTGATTGATGTGAACAGATACTAAATCAGATGACACCCGAGGTTTTCATAAAGTAATGGTAGCTAGTACTATCAACCATTTCAATAAAGGGGGGTGTGTGTGTGTGTTTTGGTGTGTGTGTGAGTCTCTCGCCAGCCCCGGGGTGTGGTGGGGGTGTGGTGGGGTTTTGGGGTGGTGTGTGTGTGTTTTTGTGTGGGGTGTGTGTGTGTGTGTGTGTGATGTGTGTCTGTGTGTGGGGGTGGGGGTGGTGTGCTGCGTGCGTGTGTGTTGTGTGTTGGAGGCGGGGGGTGCGGCGGGTGAAGCAGGAGGTACACGAGAGCTGTTGGAGAAAGACTCAATCAGCGGGGTAGGAGGGGAAGGGGAAAAAAATGGAATGGAGATTCGAAATACACAAACACTCTCTCTCTCTCTCATCTCTCTCTCACTCTCCTCTCTCTCCTCTCCCCTCTCCTCTCTCTCTCTCTCTCTCATCCGTGCGTGTGTGCGCGCCAATTCGTGGCGGGGGGGGTGGTGGTGGTGTGTTGTGGTGTGTGTGTGCGCGCGCGCGCTTGTCGTGAGTGCGTGCGTGCGTGCGCGCTTTCGTGCTTGCGTGCGTGTGTACGTTTCGTGCGTAGGTGTGCCTCACAAGCACATGCATCACCTTCGGCTTAGTCAAAGATCAAGCCTTCTTACTGCAGTTCTAATTTCTGGGCACCGAAGTGTTGATCAAAGATGGTGCAGCAGCAAGGGTTTGGTTGGGTTGGAGCTAGAGGTATCAAAAAAAACCAAAAAAAAAGTCGGAGTCCAGTGAATGGGTCAAGCATTTGGGCACAAGGAAAAGGGTAGGAGGAAGGCTTTTCTTTCTTTGAACTGAAAGCTAACTGCCACCCATTTCAGGTGTTTTTAAACCTGGAGCTGGAAACTTTATGCCCCCCTCCCCCCTTCCTTTTTCCTTGAAGGTTCTGCTTCCCCTTCCCTCGCACTCTCCCCCCCCCCCCCCCCACCCCCCACACACACACAAGTCTCTCTCTCTCTCTCTCTCTCTCTCTTCTCTCTCTCATTTTCTCACTCTCTCTCTCTCTCTCCTCTCACACACAAAACACACAGACCCCACACAACAACACACAGACACACAACACACAAGACACACACACACACACAAAACCACACCCACACAACACACACACACACACA
>CM060333.1:24934591-24937091 GCA_030674155.1 Stramonita haemastoma | reverse complement strand
ACACACACACACACACACACACACACACACACACACACACACACACACACACACATTAACAACCCCCCCCCCCCCACCACCACCACCCAACCACCCAGCTACCCAACACCTGTACGGGTCGGGGTCTTTGCAAGCAACCACCACCACCACCACCATCACCACCACCATCACCACCACCACCACCACAACAGCGATCCTCACCGTGGGGGCCCCCTACCCTTCCCCCTCCCCCCTCCACACAAGGCACCTGTCCCCTGACGCAACTCGACGTCGTCATAAACGCGACAATTACCGGTAGCTGCCGGAACCAAGGGCTGAAGCCGACACGCGCGCGGTGTTTGAAGTGGGCAGGTGGCGAAAGGTGCGCGGAGCAAAAACAAAAGCGCCAAGGGGCCGGCAGTTTACGGGGCGGCTCATGAAAAGGGGTTGAACAGGGAGCCGGATTTGGACAATTTGCGGGAGGAAGCTGCCACTTCTAGGCCTAGGCCTAAACTAACCCTGGGACCAGGGATAGGAGGGGTGGGGTGGGGGGTGGGGGGGCAGGGGGGAGAGGGGAGGAGGGAGGGAGAAGGGATGCAGAGGGGAAGGGACACAAACGTTAAGCCAAGGAGTAGCAGGCTCTGTCTGTCTGTCTGTCTGTCTGACTGTCTCTCTCTCTCTCTCTCTCTCTCTCTCTCTCTCTCTCTCTCTCTCTCTCTCTTCTCTCTCTCTCTCTCTCTCTCTGGTACACACAGACACGCTCAAGATAAACGAAACTATAGACAATATGCGTTGGCGTCCATGTCTTCGAAAATTATTTCATTACGAATAAACAGACAACTAAGTACACAACATTAACAAATAACTACATCCTTCCATCTTTTTCTTCAAAATTTTGGATTGTAAAAACTGTTTCCCCTTTCTTCCTAAATCTATGAACAACCACACAGTATTTGTTTATGGACTTTGAAATATTACTACCAACCAGCTATTATATAATGGTAGGTAAAAGGTAAAGGTGCTCCCATACCCTATGCAGTCGTTGTGGAGTGAAATGTCAGAGACCTCAGCTTCTCCCTAGCTATAAATTTTCAACTGATACAAAGTCAACAGAGTATAAATTATACCCTTGTGTGATCATAACAAAGCTCTTTCTTCGCCGATGTATTTAATAACCAAATTGGCCTAGGTTGGCAAACCAACGTCAGGAAATTACACAAAGCAAAGAATATTCATTGCCAAATCGTTCATCACTCTATTTCAAGGGACTTCCATTCTCAACTAACTGTACAATGTAAAACTCTAGGAGATGTCAATGGAGATCTCTCTCTCTCTTTCTCTGTCTGTCTGTCTGTCTGTCTGTCTGTCTGTCTGTCTGTCTGTCTGTCTGTCTGTCTGTCTGTCCTCTCTTCTCTCTCTCTCTCTCTCTCTCTCTCTCTCTCTCTCTCTCTCTCTCTCTCTCCTCTCTCTCTCTCTCTCTCTCTCACACACACACACACACACACACACACACACACACACACACACACACACACACACACACACACACGCTCCCTCCCCATGTCTCTCTTCTTTATATATATAATAATTATATGCACGCATAATTATGTGTGTGACACGCGCGAGCACACGCTCATACTCTTGGAACAGCACACAAAGTGACAGAATCAGGTTAATCCGGGGAGGAGAAAAAAGAGTCACTTATACATTTGGACAACCTCCTGCTGTAAGCCAGGTCGCGCGCGAACATAACATCCGCAGGCACATCCCCTGAAGAAAAAAACTGAACAAAAAAAGGAAGAAAAAAAAAAGTGCCCCCCAAACAAACAAGCGGAGCGGGGAAGTCAGTCACGCTCGGAAGTCAGCGATTAGCAACCTGGTGTGAAAACCACCTGTCTCACCTCATTAAGCTTGCTTCTTCTGGGCCCCAAGCCTGGCGACTTCAAAACGTATTAGGCCGTTATCAAGCCATTACACCTCATCACCTCTAGGGACTAGGGACCAGTAGGGCCAACTCTTCCTTTAGCCTAATCCCCGACTAGACTAGACTCTATACCCTCCTCAGTACAGCCAGCCTCCCACAAGGGGCCAACCAGCGACGCCCGTGACAGTCGCCTGAGCAAAACGGGACAACGGAGACGTCCCTACCTGGTAATAATAATATAACCGTCACCACTCATTCCACACACACAGCACGCACGCGCGCACCGCACACAAACACACACACACACATCTCAAACACACAACACACACACACAGAGTCACACACACACACACACACACACAACACACAAAACACACACATCTTCAACACACAACACACACACACACACACACACACACACCACACACAACACACACACACACACACACACACACACACACACCCACACAACACACACACACCCACACACACACACACCTTCAAATAAAAGAGGAAGTCCGACTTGGTCGAGTGAAGCTGGATGGGGGGTAATATAATGGGAGGGTGGATGGTTATAGTTAAGACTACCCGGGTGAT
>CM060333.1:24922091-24924591 GCA_030674155.1 Stramonita haemastoma | reverse complement strand
ACAGCTGGGTGAACTGGGGGGGTGGGGGGGGGGGTGGACTGTACTAAAACCAAGGCGCGCGCGTAAACGGTCACCCATCCAGATTTAGAACTAGCTTTTTCTTTTCGATTTCTGATTTCACAACCTGATAATATTAAAGAAAAAGACATCTTTCATGTTTGGAACTGTTAGTTTGCTAATATTGTAAAACGGGGAGGGAGGAGGGAAATCTGGCCAAGGCTGCTCTTCATCTGCTGCAGCACTAATTATACACAAGTCACATCCAGCACAAGAATAACAACATCAGTCACGAACGCACAACAAGACACAAGTTTGGCCAATGCAGGCACTAGCGTTCAGTACTCACATCATCTGCTGAATCTCCGTGGTGAACCAATTGGTGGTGGAAAGAGCCTTGCTTGTTCCTGGGGTAGGGGCAGTGTTGGAACCCCCAACCCCGCCGGCAGACACCACTGCCAGGGATTGCAGCAGTCCACTGCTGTCCCCTTTCGTGCTGCTGGCCATGGCTTCCTACCACACAGATAGATAGCATGTGCACAAATCAGCTTTGGAATTTTGTCTGTGGAGAGTTATTATCAATTCTGCTTATCGTATCTAAATGTGCATGTTTCGTCGTAAGCAGAACATGCAGGTAAATTTTGTTTCTCACAAAATTTTAAGACAAGCATTGTGTTGATTGGTATGTTCAAGTTAAAAGAAAAGTTATAATTGTTTATTGATTATTTTCTGCCTTCACCTGTTCATCGCTTCACCTATTCGGTTTATAACTTTGTCTTTAAGTGCCCTTTGTTACCTTCGTGACCTCCTATGAATTTCCATGACATGCATGTGTAATTTCAGCCTACAGTAAAACAACAACAACAACAACAAAGCCAATAAATGTTCATTTACAGCATGTTGTATGAGGCTCCTTCCATTTCCACTTCAGCCTCTCCCCACCCTCTACCCTTTTCCCAGCTTCACAGAACTTCAGTAAACAGGATCTCTTTCAGTTTCGCCCTTACCGATCTGCCAGATCTCCTTTCATGCATTACACTCTTGCCATTCTGGATTCCCTTTTAGCACTGAAACACCTCTGTGGAAAGTTATCGCTAATTTGACATTATAGATGAAGTCCTCCTCTCTATTTCACCAGCTCACATGACAGTGGCTCGTCTCTATTTCACCGACCCTTCCTTTGAGTGTTTGATACATACAGCTTTCTCATGATTTGCTCTTATTTCTTCAATCACAATATCATAATCAACTAGATCTATTAGAATTTGGTACAATCTGTTTTTTCACAAGATTTTAAATCAAGCATAGGCAGTTCTAGAGCCCTCTATTTATGTTACTATTAGCGTAGACCTATACACCCTTTTTTTGCATCCCTGGATTCTTTCTCTGGAAGTTCCTAAATAGACTTTTATCACATACACACACAGACACACAGACACATACACACAGACACACAGACACAACAGCACACAGCACACAACACACACACACACACACACACACACACCATATTATCACAACTATGGAACTAACACAATGTCTATAGACTTCAAAATTGAAAACTATATATGAGATCAAAACGCTTTTAAATTTTATATATATATATATATATATATATATATTATATTTATATTATAGTGGTGTAGTGTGCGTTGACGTGCGTGCAGTATGCGTGTCTATGACGTGTGTTGTTGTTATAGTATTGTGTAGCAATTGAAACAAATATGACATACAACAAAAACAGTATAAAAACTCATTAAACCGTTTTGATCTTTTGTATATATATATATATATATATATATATATATATATATATATATATATTACATATATATATATATATATATATATATATATATATATATACATATATATATATACATATATATATATACATATATATATATACGTACGTGCGTGCGTGCGTGCGTGCGTGCGTGCGTGCGTGTGTGTGTGTGTAAGGTATTGTGTAGCAAACTGAAACAAACATGAACACAAAAAAACAGTCATAAAACTCAGTTAACCTGTTATCTTCTATCACTTCTGTCACCCCCTCCCCCGAGTCTATTTCTCTAGAATTCTCAATGCTTTTTTTTAAGGGTCATCATACTCAGATGTTTTTTGCTAGAGTTTTTTTTTTTTTTTTAATGTATTCAAGTTCTTGTTTTGAAATCAAAGCTGCAGTTAACATAAAAGACAGGATAAAAACAATTCAATTCTCTTTTCAGTTAGTTTTTTTTTTTTTATCTCTCTCTCTTGTCTCTTTTAGTGTAGTAGAAGTGGTAAGTGTATTAATATAATAAAAGTAAAATTACTAATAGAAGAGAAGCAGAAGTAGCACTTGATCAATAGTAGTAGTAGTTGTTTACTATTTAAGATGGGGAGGGTGTGTGTGTGTGTGTGTGTGTGTGTGTGTGTGTGTGTGTGTGTGTGTGTGTGTGTGTGTGGTGTGTAGTGTGTAGTGTGTGTGTGTGTGTGTGTAGTGTGTGTGTGTGTGTGTGTG
>CM060333.1:24907091-24917091 GCA_030674155.1 Stramonita haemastoma | reverse complement strand
AGCCTAAACTGTGGTTATTACAATGCATCATGCAGTGAAGTTTGTTCTCTTGTCCATTTATTTCATCATAGTATTGTGTGTATGCACAGTATGCAGGCAGCCTAGTAGCTAAAGCATTGAGCTGGTAGTCTGAAAGCTCAGGTTCAAGCCACTGCTGAGACACCCAGAGTAGGGGATTATTCCCTGGAGTTAGCATCAGTACCAACTGGGGGGGTTGGTGGGTTTTTTTGTTTGGGGTTTGTTTGTTGTTGTTTTTTATTGGGGGGGGGGGGGGGGGTTGGGTGGGTTGGGGGGTTGTTTTTTTGTTTTGTTTTGTGTTTTGTTTTGTGTTTTGTTTTGGTTTTGTTGTTGTTGTTTTTGGGGGGGTTGAGTTTGGCTGCTTTGGGTTGTTGTTTTTTGAGGGTGGGGGAGGGGGGGTGTCTTTGAGAGAATGGGGGAGAGCTCTTCCAAAAATAAAAACCATACTCTGCATACTAACTCGAGTCATTGTGCTACTGTTACTAGTGACAAGAGAACTATACCAGTCATCAATTTATCCTCAGCTTGCAAAGTCAGATCAGGCAGAAAAGGCCAAAATCATCTGTACACTACTTATTGCTTAAATTTACAACATTACCGCTAATGCTAAACTGACCTACTCCACTAGTATACGTCTTCAGACTGAAAAAATAAAGATAAAAAGACAGCAAGCTGAAGACAAATGATCCATACTGACAACTAGCTACTGAACCACATCACAATGAAAATTTACAAGCACAATAATTCAAAAGATTTAAATGGCTAATTTTGCACTAAGTGAATTTATACTAAACATGTTATTTCACCAGCACCCAAATCAAAATTAATCATGCAGGGGTTGACCAGGAACAACATATTAATTTCTCATGTTGCAGATAGAATTAATAGAAAATTAGACATCTCACGGTCATGTGGTACACACTTTCTTTAGTGAGGTTGCGAACTATTTGAATCAATGTTGTAATTTTTTTTCTGGTCTAAATCTGAACAGACCCTACCAAAACCCAATGTTACAATCAAACATTTGCAAACACACAGAAAACATCATGCACACATGTTAAAAACATGTTCCACCTTTCAAAAGAGTAGGCTATTGAGTGTTGGCAGGATTTTTATTTAAACGCATCACACTGGTGTCACATTTACTAATATCAGACATCATTCCAGAAGTCAGAATGTGGCTACCTTAAAGGCTTAACTGTAGGTAAACGGTTGTGTATACAATAGTTACATACAAAATCCAATATGATTAACCCCGGAGCTCAAACCAGGAATGGGAGGGATTAAGAAAAAAGGATAACATAACATCAAAAAGTGAGTAAAGCCTCAAAGTCAAACATATGATTGATATTATGTGAGCCAAGCTGTGTCCTGGTGAGTCTGCAAGAAAGCATACTCTGGGCATATTATATATCAATAAATTGTGACTAGTGTGACGGTGAGAAACTTTGCTTGACCAGATCTGAAGACTGCATGACATATAATATCAGCAAAAAGACAATGAGATTGTGAGCATCAGTACAGTATAGTGATCTACTTTGTTTTCATAAAATTGATAAATCACTGTACTTTGTGCATGCACCATGTGTGTGTGTGTGTGTGTGTGTGTGTGTGTGTGTGTGTGTGTGTGTGTGTGTGTGTGTGTGTGTGTGTTGTGTTTGGTGTGTGTGTGTGTGTGTGTGATGTGTGTGTGTGTGCATGTGTGTGGTGCACATGTGTGTGTGTGTGTGTGTGTGTGTGTGTGTGTGTGTGTGTGTGTGTGTGTGTGTGTGTGTGTGTGTGTGTGTGTGTGTAACTGAGTGATCTGAAAGTGTAGAGTTGATTCTGTAAGTCAAGGTTGAATTCATATTTTCAGATGGTGTAACTGTAAGCTAAACATCTGCTTTCTCTATCATCAAGCCAGTCATCAGAAATGATAGAAAAAGAAAGCAAATCATCATCATCATATCATAATCATCATCTGAATGAAAAACCAAAACAAAAATATTAAGCACAACATATTAGGCCTACTTCTTAAACCCATACCAACACACACATGTAATAACAATGCTATAATGTTATACAAACATCATACAAAAACACATTATAATGATAGGCCTCTATACAGGCTAACACTTAAACATCTGTTTGTTTGTTGTTGTTTTTTTGTGGTGTGTGTGGTGTGTGTGTGGGTGTGTGTGTGTGTGTGTGTGTGTGTGTGTGTGGTGTGTGTGTAACTGATCTGAAAGTGTATAGAAGATTTTGGTAAGGTTGAATTCATTTTTCAAATTGGTGTAACTGTAAGCAAAACCTTTTTCTATCATCAAGCAAGTCATCAGAAATGATTGAAAAAGAAAGCATAATCATCATCATTATCACAATCATCATCTGAATGAAAAACCAAACAAAAATATTAAGGCTTAAGCACAACATATTAGGCCTACTTCTTACACCTGTACCAACAAATTGTATACAATGCATACACATTATATAAATACCATACAAAAACACATATAATGATTAGGGCTCACTATACAAGCTAATCACTTAAACATTGCTGTGTGTGTGTGTGTGTGTGTGTGTGTGTGTGTGTGTGTGTGTGTGTGTGTGTGTGTGTGTGTGTGTGTGTGGTGGGTGGTGTTTGTAAGAACTGTCCATCAGTGCAAGATCACAACTATACGATAAGTCTGACAATGTACAGTTTGCATGCAGTTAAGGCAAAATAGCTCAAAATGCCAGCAAACTTTCACGATATTGTTCTGACTTTAAAAATTGAAAATTGTCTGGATGTCGCCGGTGCATGCTCGTATCAGCGAGTGTCAACACACCATTTTAATTTACCTTATTCTGTGATCCGAGCAGAATTCGGGATTTCTGGTTGAGGGAAAACAACGACACAACGTACAATTGTAGCAGCAAACTTGTTCGTTTGGTGTGTACCACTGATTACGAGTACAGACGTAAAAACTTCTTACTTTTGATACCACTTCGATTAGCTACCCATGCTTCGCCGCCATTTCCTTGTCGGTGTCACGTTTGCGCATGCGTTCTGACCTGACCTTCAAAATGGTTGCTTTGTACGCCAGGGGGTCTGTTCAAAGTAACAAAACACCGGACAAATTTCGGTGCGGCGCGCGTGCGTGTGTGTGTGTGTGTGTGTGTGTGTGTGTGTGTGTGTGTGTGTGTGTGTGTGTGTGTGTGTGTGTGTGTGTGTGTGTGTGTGTAAAATACATCTGTCAAATTAGTGATTTTCTTCTTTCGTGTTACTAAAAATTATTTGACGAAAATGCCCATCACTTAGAACTGTATAATAGAGATTTCATTCTTACTGGATTTTTTTCCCCCCTCTCTCAGGAGTAACTAGTAAAAGTCAGAGAGAGATGCTTGGTGGTGATGATGGTTGGTTGAACAATCCCTTAATCCGATAACTCTGCTGGGCTTTCAAATAATAGTCATACAGCTAAGAAATTAAAAAATAAAATATAATAAAAGGGGGGGTGGCATTCGTTGACATAAGCCCAAACTTAGACTTAATCGCTGGTGTTACATCTTAGGGAGATTTCTGATTTTAGGGACTGTAAGGCAATATAAAAGCAAAAGTTTTTTTCAGGTTCAGTTTCCATCCAGATTTTAAACCTCATTCAAATGTATGATTTTTTGTTGAGCACATGTGCTTATTCTTTTTGAAAAAGATAAGGATATCAGAGTAAAAGTCTATACTTTGATACAAACCATAGAAATGTTCATAATGTGCTGATAATTATATGATTTTACTCTGAGCCCTTTCTAATGTCAAATGAAAAAGTAATTCTAAACTCTACCTATGAAAATTATTGACTGTCATTTTGTTAATGTAAGTGGTATTCCCATTTGTGACGGCTTGATACTTAAAGCAACGGACACAGAACATCCTTTTATCACCCCAGAAAATGACATAGACAAAAATATGAAGAAAAAAATTGTTAGACTGACACATGTAGCACAAATCGATCTTTTGAGAACATTTCGTCATACTCTCTCTCTCTCCCCCTCTCTCTCTCTCTCCTCTCTCTCTCCTCTCTCTCCTCCTTTCACTCATCGTCACATCCAACACATCTCATTATCGTCTTCTCTTCTCCTCTCCTTCATGCCTCCTCTCCCTCTCCTTCTTCTTCTCCTTCGTCTTCTCACCCTCATTTTTCACTCTATTTCTCGGCAGACAGACACCACTGAGAGGCAAACAGTGCCTAAAGTGATGTTTTGGCATTCATTTATTTTAAGGAGTGTGTTGCTTCTTCTCCGCTCTCCGTGTTGCATTGCCCTTGTCGCTCTTGACAGCGCTCTACTTTTCTTTTCCCCTGTCGTTTCTGCACTCATTTGGATTGTCCTGGTTTTTCTCGTGTGTTGTGCATCCATCGACTTGGTCATTAATTTATTGTCGTTGTTATTTTGCGTGTCAGCTCTGTGTGTGTGTGTTGTGTGTGTGTGTGTGTGTGTGTGTGTGTGTGTGTGTGTGTGTGTGTGTGTGTGTGTGTGTGTGTGTGTGTGTGTGTGTCCTTTTATTTGTTTCGAGGATAATAGAATAAGCACTCATGTGTATTTTTTTTTTATATCCACTCTCTGTGTGCATGGGTTTGTAAATTTTGTCATCCGTTCCCACCAGCACAAATGGCCTTCTCTTTCGAAATGTGAGAACAGGTTTTAAACGTATAAGCAAACTAGAAATCCCCCCAAAGATAAGTCAAGCACGATCGCTCATCGATGTAACCTATAAAAGATAGCAAAGTTGGACACATCTATAAAACGCAAAATAAGGTAGAGCAAGCAAGGCAAGCCAAGGCAAGGCAAGGCAAAGTTTATTTCAAAACCCAGTTAGAGGTACATGAAGGTGTTGCATATCAAAAGGTGAAGGTAAAGGTGCCCCGTAACCTATGTGGTCGTAGCGGAGTGAGGTGTCGAGAGACCTCAGCTTCTCCAGGGGCCAGCAAATTGAGAGCGGCGCCCATCTCCTCTCCATCGCTGCTTTACCTTCCCTGACCCTGAAAGGAGACAGGTAGCCTATTCATTTACAGCTGGATGAACTGGGGGACTGTACTGAAGCTCAATTAATGCGCAAAATGGTCACCCATCCACTTGGTAACCGCGCTCGATGCTGCATAATTAACATGGTTGGGGAAATCGAGTGCTCTGACCACTGAGCTATCCCGGGACTAACTCAAAACTTAAAACAAGAAAAAGCAATAAAACAAGGATCATTGAAGTTGTCAAGAAAGCAAATGTGGTCAATGCATCAACAGAGGATAGCATTTTAGTAAAATAAACAAACTAAAAATTAAAGACGACTATTTTAAGCAGTTCTCTGTTGTGCAAAGTCAACATGCTTTTAATATCAACGTGTGAAAATGAAGCAAATATAAGCCGGCTTGTTTTCGTAATCAAAAAAGGGAATTAAAATTCATCAGATTTGAACTTTTTAAATAAACTTTTGGATTTTTTTTTTTCTTCTTCGAGAAATTTAAGGTTCTTGTGTGCTCTGGTGTATTCTATCTTCCTGAAATCATGCGCTCAAAAAATAGTCCTGACAGCAATCTTGAAACAGCAATCGAAGCCATGAAAATAGACGTCATCATAATAATACACTAAATCCAAAACACATGTGACTGAAAATACCACAAGAGCTTTGGTTTGTTTGCTTTGCAAGTTTGGGCATGCTACAAAAGAAAATTCCATATATTTTTGGGGTGGCGGAAAGCCGTCCTCTGCATGCACTTTGCCTATAGCGGTAAAATGTAGTATTTATGCAGCCTCTTTTTAGAGGCCACATTCCCACTGTCTGACTATGCTGTCCTCGCGGAGAAGTTGTACAGAGTCGCGGCAGATCAAATATGTGGCGCTCCACCATAAAATGAGTCGCTTAGCACATTACCTACTTTCCCGCTAGGAGCCATTAAAGGCAGGTGGGGGGTCAAGTTGTCGATTTTAAGATTTTGATTGATTATAAAACTATAGCCATTGTTGTTTATTGTAGTGAAATATCAAGGCATAATTTTATTTCCTTTTGCCTTTAAACATGTTTTTAAAATACCAAAGCCCTCATTCTGGTCACCTATTACAATGCTTAACTTGTCAATTTCTCATTTTGTCATTTTCTGGAGGCTATCATTTCAAGTTGCAATATCTTTTCATAGAATTGTCAGATTTTTAATCTGTTTTTTGTATTGTATAGCCATTTTATTGCTGATTAATAGCATGTCAGTAACTAGAATTTGACCTCTTGTGCAATCCGACTCCTTATGTGGTGGAGCGTCACATATCTGCACTCTGTTACATATTATTTTTCAACAAGTGCTCCAAATTACCCAACAGTATATCAGCCCATACAAAGATAATTATGTTAACATCAGCCAGCTGAGAAAAGTAATTGACCTTAGTCTGGCCACGTTACAAAATCCAACACCCTTGGGGACATTTGCTTTTGGGGAACAGTTGGGTGAAAAGCTGGAAAAGGAAAGACAAAAAAAACAAGAAACAAGAACAACAACAATAACAAAAACCGACGAAAACAAAAACAAACGAAAAAGAAAAAAAAAAGGGGGGGGGGGTGATGGGCATTGCAGAACGAACAAGGAAATTGTTTGCAGAAACCTTGGTTTTGGAACTGGACCGACCTGAACATAGCAATATAACTCTCCTCCATTGCAGAATCCTAATGATCCCTCATCGGAGTAACAGGAGAAAAGGCTGTGAAGAAACTGACGTTGTTTTCTCGATTGTAATCTTGAGGAGCCATGTTTGCCTTAGCTTAGTGTGTTTTGATAATCTATTATCCTCCATATAAAAGAACTAACTAGCTAAATCAATCAATCAATCAATCAATCATTTTTGAAGGAACTGACGTTGGGATCCAAACTCTCTCTCTCTCTCTCTCTCTCTCTCTCTCTCTCTCTCTCTCTCACAGGCGAAAGGGGTGGGTGGTGTGACAGTCATTCGGTGATAGCATGTGCTGAATCTGTTGTAAATCATTCCGGGATGTGGTAACCATGTTGTGATGATCGTTGTATTGCGTGTATAATTATTTAAAAGTGTTTCTGCATTGTGTGCTTTGTTTCGGAACCATTATTCCCGTGTGCAAGGACCTAGACTACATCGTTAGATCATTTTGCTTTCTCTCTGTGTCTCTGTGTTCTCTGTCTCTGTCTGTCTCTGTCTGTCTTCCTGTCTGTCTGTCTGTCTGTCTGTTGTCTGTCTGTCTGTCTCTCTCTCTCTCTCTCTCTCTCTCTCTCTCTCTCTCTCTCTCTCTCTCTCTCTCTCTCTCTCCTCTCTCTCTCTCTCTCTCTCTCTCTCTCTCTCTCTCAAGCACACACATGATGTGAAGGCTAATGTTTTGTGAGGCAAGTCGGTCTTTGGCCTGTGTGTGAGGTTAGTCAGCCTGGTAAATCACCTTGATTAGCCTAAGTCTCATCAGCATAATAATTATGGTATACAGATCAGTGCAGAGAAAGCCCAGCTGATGACAATTAATAGTGCCTATGGCATCAGCAATAACGTAATTATAGATGATAAGAAATTCGGGACCATCCGTAGCTTCAAATACCTGGGAGTTATAGTATTTAGATGAAGGAGCAAAACCTGAAATCTCTCCAGGATAGCCCAGCCTGCAGTTGCAATGACCAAACTTAAAGTCCTCTGGAATAACAAAAAACATCGCCATCAGCTTCAAGATCAGACTGATGCATTCCCTGATCATGTCCATATTTTGTACGCATGTGAAACATGGACAATAACAGCAGACATTGAAAGAAGAATACAGGCAATAGAGATGAGATGCTTTCGCAAACTCCTTGGAATTTCATACAGAGATCACATCACTAATGAAGAGGTGAAAACCAGAATAAAAAATTCCATCGGACCATATGAAGAGCTCCTAACTACAGTGAAAAAACGCAAGCTAAAGTGTTACGGGCACGTCACACCAACATCTGGACTGGCCAAGACTTTTACAGGGAACAGTAAAGAGAGGGAGACGGAGAAGCAGACAGAGAAAACGATGGGAAGACAACATTAGAGAGTGGAACAGGCCTTGGGTGGAGTGATCTGCTACGCAGGGCGGAGGACCGTGGGGAGTGGAGGAAGTTGGTTGCAAAATCTTCAGGGGTGCCCCCACGGTCCGCGGGACTGCGGGACAGGTGAAGGTGAAAGATGAGGGTAAGGGCTTACATGTCAGTGGGAAATTATTTAAAGCTAAGTTGCCCCTTCAAACCTCCCTCCCCACTTTCACAATCATGTCTAATGATAACCGAGCAGATAGGTCAGTGCTCCTTTGCCTCTCCCTCCATTTTGTTCTCTTCTTCTTCTTCTCCAGCTTTTCTATTCTCTTCCTCCTCTTTAAAGGGCTTTTTTTTTTTTTTTTTGGTCCTCAAATTTTGTTTCCGGTTTCTTCTTCCGTTCATCTTATGACATAAAAATGCGATGCATATGATTATTATTAACTTCCCTTATTTCAAATCAACCCACAATGAAACAAATCAGACGAAGGGAAACTAACTACCGCACTAAGTTTGTTTTTTTTAAGTATATATATTATATGTATGTATATATGTATGCATGTCTGTATTTATAAAGAGAAACATAAAGAAAAAGGTTTTACCCAACCCGCCTGCTGATCCAAGATATATATATATATATAATATATATATATTATATATATATATATATATATATATATATATATATATATATATATAAATATATATAATATTATGTATATATATATAATGTATTTGATCTTATTTGTTTTTTTTTTTTTTAATGATGTGGCAACCCTTACATTATGTCTCTCTCTTTTTTTTTTTTTTTGTCTTCAGGTGTTTTCATGGCCATACCATTTACCAAATATGGATTATTTCTTTCTTCTTCTTTTTTTTTTTAAATGATGTGGCAGCCCTTACATTATGTCTCTTTTTTTTTGTTTTGTTTTTCTTCAGGTCGTTTCTTTGCCATACCATTTACCAGCTATGGATTATTTCTTTCTCTTCTTTTTTTTTTTTTTTTTTAATGATGTGGCAACCCTTACATTATGTCTCTCTCTTTTTTTTTGTTTTCTTCAGGTCGTTTTCTTTGCCATACCATTTACCAGCTATGGATTATCGTCAGGAGCTAGAAATCTCTATCCATAATTATGATTAGGCTAATCCTCGCTTCACCTCTTTCACTTACGGATCGTGGGGGGCACCACTTATCTCCCGCCAACTCTGGCCACTGTAGGACAATCAGTGATTGGCGATACCCCTGGCTTCTGTTTCCTTGTCTTGGGTTGGTTTTTTTTTCGTTTTTTTTCCCCCTGTGTATACCCCTTTTCCTGTTTGTCCTTCCTACATGTGTACGTCCTAATTCAGTCATTATCAGAGGGCTGTGTGTCGGCCTTTGTAGATCTCTCTCTCTCTCTCTCTCTCTCTCTCTCTCTTCTCTCTCTCTCTCCTCTCTCTCTCTCCTCTCTCTCTCTCCTCTCTCTCTCTCTCTCTCTCTTCCTTCCATCATCATATATACCATTCCCGTTTTTGCTTTATCAGGGGAAAGGTCTCCAGAAGATGAGGGCATGCCAAGGAAGCCTCATTACTCTGTTCCCTTCTCTGCGTTGAATTAGGCGCAGTTTTTTTTTTTTTTTTTTTTTTTTTTGGGTCTGAGAGACGCAAGGTCACGCAACAGCTTTTTGTTTCAAACGTTTGGATCTAAGGCTCACTGCCTGCTTTCACAGTTGACAAGCGTAGAAAGACTGTCGTATCTCACTTTAAACATTGAAATCGGCGTCTTTGATCTTCTTCGTCAAAGACTCAGTCAGTAGACTTTTGTTGTCTGTCATGGTGAGCGAAAAGGTTTGCGCTGCCCTTATTCAGCTCCTGAAAAGTCAGGCCTAGCGCATCCGACTTTGGCATGGGAGAGAATGGTTATCTTTTAGGTTAAGTCTTTCTGGATTTTAAAGTCAGAAGAATATGGACCAAGAAGACCAGGAAAGAGGTGACAGGAA
>CM060333.1:24887091-24897091 GCA_030674155.1 Stramonita haemastoma | reverse complement strand
AAAGAAAAGACAGAAAACACTTGGCCTTGGAATTTGGCCTAGTTCTATTTCAATTTTTGCATTCAGAAGGTTTCGCCAATACATATGTAACAATACAAATAAGTATGAATAAAGAGACGACGATGAAAATAAACACCTTGATGTTTTTAACTCCAAAGAAGCCGAAAAGAAGCAAGAGGTCTGTATAAATATTGTTTTTTTTTAAATTTTGCATTTATTTTATTTTTTATTTCGAGGATGATGGAATAAGCGCTCATGTACTTTTTTCACAGCCAGTCCCCGTGCGTATGCAGTTTTTAAAATCAAAAATTGTCATCCTCTCCTACTATCAAACAATGGCCTACTCTTCCGAAAGTGGCACGGGTTGTAACGTGTACACAAGATGTTCTGTGTGCGTTCGCAACGTGAACGTTGGTTTATAGTCTCATCCAAAGGACTTTGGAGGAAGGTGGAGTCAGCACTGATGTTACCTCCAAAGGAAAAATCTTCTTGAACGAGATTCGAACCCGGGTCAGCAGATCACGAGTTCAATGCGCAGCACCTTAACCAGCAGGCTTTCCCGATGTAAGACTGCAACTAAAGGAGACAGCTAGAGAAGATAAGATTTGTGCTGAGAAGATAAAGGGCCACTGTGGACTATTCCGAATCCACTGCATGCTTTAATTTAAGGAGGCGCTGGTTGATAACACTGAAAAAGTGAATGTTTCTTTGAACATTGTATCAAAAAGTTAAAGTCTGTCCCGAACCTAAGGCTCATCAGGCCGGTGCTTATCTCGGTTTCTGTGGCGTTAAGCGACTGAGAGTCATAGACTTCCCCCCCTGGATAGGACGCCAGTCTATCGCAGGGTTAACCCCCAACACAAGGTTGGTACCCCTTTCACACCTGGGTGGGTGAGAAAATAGCCGTAAAGTGCCTTTTCCAAGGGCACAACGCCATAGCCGAAAGCTGGGATCGAACCCGCAACCTTTAGATTACGAGTCCAACGCCCTAACCACTAGACTACAGCGGCGGCTGACATTGTATATCTTGTATTAATTCACATGCTGTGTAATTATCTTCGCTGTTTTTTTTTCTTTTTCTTTTGGTCATTGTCAAAGTGTCGGACGTACATTTTGAAACTGAAGGGTCTATAGTCTTGAATTCTTTGTGGCATTTTCACTGGGTTTTTCTTGGTGGACTATTATTGTACAATGTAGTGTAGGGTTAATACTTCAGTGTGACCATCATTCTCATTCCCCACATCATAACGGAGATTATGAAGGATGTTAAACAGCAGACAGACAGATAGACCGACAGACAGACACAGACACAGACACACACACAGACACACACACAGACAACACACACACACAGACACACAAGAGAGACAGACTAGACATACGGACAGACAGACAGACAGACAGACAGACAGACAGACAGACAGATAGACACAAGATACAGAGAGTGACTAAGACTGAAACAGTGAGGCAAAGAGACAGAAGGACTAGCAAGAGAGAGAGAGAGAGAGAGAGAGAGAGAGAGAGAGAGAGAGAGAGAGAGAGAGAGAGAGAGAGAGAGAGAGAGGGTGAGTGTGTGTGTGTGTGCGTCCGTGCGTGTCAATTATGCATGCATGCGTGCGTGCTGAGTGTGTATGTGTGTGCGTGCGTGTGTATGTGTGCATGCGTGCGTGTGTTGTGTATGCATCCGTATGTGTGTATGTGTGTATGTGTGTATTGTGTATTGTGTATGTATGTATGTATGTATGTATGTATGTATGTATGTATGTATGTAGTGTGTGCATGTGCGTGCGTGCGTGCTGCGTGATGCGTGTTGCGTGCGTGCGTGTATGTCGTGTGTATGTGTTGTGTGTAGTGCGCGTGCGTGTATGTGTGTGTATGTGGCATGTGTGTGTGCGCACGCACACGTTGTGTGTGCGTGTGTGTGTGTGTGTGGTGTGTGGTTTGTGTGTGTATGTGTGTGTGTGTGATGTGTGTTTGTGTGTGTGTGTGTGTGTGTTGTTGTGTGTTGTGTGTGTCGGCATTTGTCACATTGAATGTGCTCACGCATACAAAAGGTCGTTCAATACTTCTCCTCGTGGTGCGTGGTGCGTCGTCGTGTATGTCGGTGTGTATGTGTGTGTGTGCGCGTGCGTGTGTGTGTGTGTTGTATGTGTGTGTGTGTGGCCAAGTGTGTGTGCGTGTGTGTGTGTGTGTGTGTGTGTGTGTGTTGTGTGTGTGTGTGTGTGTGTGTGTGTGTGTGTGTGTGTGTGTGTGTGTGTGTGTGTGTGTGTGTGTGTGTGGTGTGTGTGTGTGTGTGTGTGTGTGTGTGTGTGTGTGTGTGCCGAGCATAACTTTCTGTCACATTAGAAATGTAAGCTCACGCAATAACAAAAAGGGTACGTTTCAAGTTTATTCTTCTCTCTCTCTCTCTATCAAAACTTTCTACCGCTACAATTTGTTGTCGATAACTTTTTTCTGAAATCATAAACTCCATCATCTTTGTTAGCAGAACTCCCCCCCCCCCCCACCCCTTCAATATTACGTTTCATACAAATCGCTGTTTATTTCGTCGTCATTTGTCTTTATGACAGTGTCCAATTTGCTCTCAAAAGTCAGTTAAATTCTTGGTTTATTGTTGGCGTCCGTACCTCTGAACAATTTTGAATGTTTGTCACCCTAATGTAATAGAATCATACACAAATATAACGAAACTGTTTTTTCTAGTCATATCCAGCCATAACTGATTTACAACCGTTCTTTGCCCGCCTTGTAAAAGTTAAAGATATAGTACAGTGATGTACATTGTTTATTTCTTGTTTAAACGGTTATGCATAATGTCAAAACTAACGAATATCGTTTATTTCTTATCAAATGTGTGTAAAACGACTCTCTTCGAGGCCCTTTTATGTAATACTTTGAAATAATGGATGAGGGGAACATATCTAACTTGGAAAAGAGTCGAACTGAAGAAATTGACAGTTATTACGCACATACAAAAAAAAAATGTATGTTGAAATAAAGGGAAAAGCGAAATTTAGTGCTGTTTTAACTATTGGATCATAATCATGGCGCTCTCTTCTCTCTCTCTCTCTCTCTCTCCTCTCTCCTCTCTCACTCTCTCTCTCTCTCTCTCTCTCTCTTCTCTCTCCTCTCTCTCTCTCTCTCTCTCTCTCTCTCTCCGTCTGTGTGTGTGTGTGTGTGTGTGTGTGTGTGTTTGTTAGTATGTGGGTGTGTGTAGAAGAGATGAGAGAGAGAGAGAGAGAGAGAGAGAGGAGAGAGAGAGAGAGAGGAGAGAGAGAGAGAGAGAGAGAGAGAGAGAGAGAGAAATTGAGGGAGGAGCATAGCATTGAAAGGATTAATTCAATTTCTCCCCACAGGCACACAGATACAAGGAACTACACATCAATTGAAAAACACAGCAGACACGACACCGCAGCCACAGCTGTCAGACTCTCTACCTCTCTCCCTCCCTCATCTCTCCTCATCCGCCCTCATCCCTCTCACTCTCTCTCTCTCCCTCTCCTCTCTCTCCTCTCTCTCTCTCTCTCTCTCTCTCTTCTCTCTCTCTCTCTCTCTCTCTCTCTCTCTCTCTCCTCTCTCATCTCCATCTCTCTCTCTGTCTGTGTCTCTCTGTGACATTTATCGTACACAAGTTTAATTATTTTCCCGTTTTATTTTGTATATATAATTCAAGAGTTTCTCCATTCAATACTACACACAAACGCAGTGACATTAACTTTTCATTTCTTTCCCTTCCTCCCCAATGGCTGTCTAATATAATTTCAGAATGAATACAACCAACACACACACACACACACCACACACGCGCGCGCGCGCGCATGTACGTACGCACGCACGCACGCACACACAAACACACACCACAACGCACTCATACACAAACACACACATGCATGAACGCATGCATGCATGCATGCACGCACTACACACACTCACTCACGCACACACACACACACTACACACACACACTACACACACACAACACACACACACACACACACACACACACACACACACACACACACACACACCACACACACACACACACACACACACACACACACACACACACACACATCGTGCAGAAAAAGCCATACCCCTTGTGCTGTGACTAGTGTGGTCAAAACCATAATAATTCCGACTTTAACACTTCCTTAACAGTTGTAGAAAAGCGTTGATAATCATTTTCATCTTCTGAAACTGAAACTTCACACACGTAAACACAAACACAAACACAAACACACACAACACAACACACCACACACACACACACACCACAACACGGGCACGGGCGCGGCCGCACCACGCACCACGCACGCACCACACACACACACACACACACACACACACACACACACACACACACACACACACACACACACACACAACACTTGAGAAGCCACTCTGAGAGTCTCTCTCAATCTGTCAAACACCCCCTCTCCCCCCAGAAAATTTTTTTTTTAAAAGAAGTACGTCCCCCTAAAAAAAAACAAAAAACCCAACAACAACAAAATAACAGAAACATACAAAAACCCCTAAACAAACAACATCCCCCTCCCTAAGAAAACACACTCAACAACAAACAAACAAACAAACAGAAAAAACAAAACAGTAACCAACAACAACAAAAAGACGAAAAAAAAAAGAAAGTAGATTGATTGTAAACCTCAAATCTTGCGCGTGTTTTTGTCCTGTTATTATTTTTCTTATTTCTTTTTTTCTTTCTTTGTACATTTTTTCTCTCTTTTGTGGCATGCTTAAAAGCAATTATGATACATGCTACGGTTGAACTTGTCATGTTTCATAGTCGTTTCTCTTAGTTTGGTTGTATGTTACTCTGTTTAAAAAGAATGAAACTCTCTTATATGGAAGTAGTGGGGGGGGGGTGGGGGGGGGGGGGGACATGGAGAGAGTGATCGTTTATGTGCGTATCCGAAAGAAGACATTTCTAGGACTTTTGTTGTTGTTGTTTGTTGTTGTTGTTGTTGTGTTCTTCTCTTCTTCTTCTTCTCTTCTTCTTCTTCTTCTCTTCTTCTTCTTCTTCTTCTTCTTCTTCTTTCTTCTTCGCAATTCTTCTTCTTCGCAATTCTTCGCAATTTTCTTCTTTTCGCAATTCTTCTTTCGCAATTCTTCTTTCGCAATTCTTCTTCTTCTTCTTCGCATTTCTTCGCAATTCCTTCTTCCTTCTTCTCATTCTTCTTCTTCTTCTTCCTTTCTTCCTCTTTCGCATTCTTCTTCTTCCTTTTCGCAATTCTTCTTCTTCCTTTTCTTCTTCTTTCTCTCTCTTCTTCTCTTCTTCTTCTTCTTCTCTTCTTCTTCGTTCTTCTTCCTTCTTCTTCTTCTTCTTCTTCTTCTTCTTTTCTTTCTTCTTCTTCTTCTTCTTCTTCTTCTTCTTTCTTCTCCTTCTTCTTTCGCAATTCTTCTTTCAATTCTTCTTTTGTTTTCTTTTCTTGTTCTTCTCTTGTTCTCCTTCTTCTTTGCGATTCTTCTTCTTTTCTTTCTTCTTCTTCTTCTCTTTCTTTTTTCTTCTCTCTTTTTCTTCTTCTTCTTCTTCTTCTTCTTCTTTTTCTTTTCTTCTTCTTCTTCTTCTTCTTCGCAATTCTTCGCATTCTTCTTCGCAATTCTTCTTCGCAATTTCTTCTTCGCAATTCTTCTTCGCATTCCTTTTTCTTCTTCTTTTTCGCAATTCTTCTTTTTTCGCAATTCTTCTTTTTCGCAATTCTTTCTTCTTCTCTATTTTTCTTCTCTTCTTCCAATTCTTCTTCTTCTTCGAACGCTCAGACAGCGATTGTTGTCTGTCATAATTACGAAAAAAAAATGTGTTGCGCTGCCATTAAGTGACTGACAAGTTAGGCCCAGCAGCATCCGACTTCGGCATGAGAGAGAGTCTTTCTGGGGGAAGAAAGGCAGGAGAACGGACCAAGAAGGCAGAAAATTGTCAAGAAGGTGGTGACAGGAGAAAAGGAACAAGGCAGAAACAAAGAGAGGGATAGAAAAGAGGGAATTCCTAGCACAGAATTTCCAGAAGGTGGGGATGCTATTTATACTGACAGGCTCCCCCGGCTTCCCCACGGGGGGAAAAAAAAACTTTTTCTAACCACATTACACCCCCCCCCCCCTCCGCTCCCCTCTTTCCATTGTTTCAACTAGCTTCTTTAACTCAGGCAGAAAAGTAAAATTGTCTGGTGTTATACTCTTTATTTTGTTTGTCTTACATTCGAGATGTTTTGAAATTGTATATAATTCACAGAGAAATATAATTTAAAGGCAGTTTTGTGATAACCATTAATGAGAATGAATCAGAAAGATAATAAAAAAGAGTCATATCCGTCTTGGAAAATGATTACAAAAGAAAAAAGAAACACAGAATTAAAAAAGAAAATAACTATTTTACTCCCCTCCCCCTCCCCCTCCCCCTCTTTGCCCCCCCCCCCCCCTCCTCCTCCTCTCTCTCCTCACAAAAATTATCAAACAGCAGCAACAACAACATCAACAACAAACCCAGAAAATTATTACAGAGAGAAATAACGGCTTGTGAATGAAATAACAAAATAGTCTTCTAAACTTCATGTTTGTCTTAAAAATCGACAATAATTTTTTCGCGAGCAGAAACTTTCCTGAAAAGTAAAACATTTTATCGGAAGTTTTCACATTAATTATTTTTACAATAAAACAAACATTTTTTAAATGAGCATGTTTACTAAAACAATATTCAGCAAAATGTTTATCCTTTATTACTCCCCACCTTACACACATCAATCCTTGCTAACAATGGTTCATTATACTTTTTTTTTTTTTTGCATCCTACTCTGTATTCATTTTCCGTTCGTTCATTTTTGTTTGCTTGTTTGTTTGGGGGGGGGGGGGGGGGGGGGGGGGGGGGGGGGGGGGGGGTGGGGGGGAGGGGGGTTGAATTTCATTTGGCTTTTAAAAAATATTCTTGTAACATGAGACAACAGAAAAAACACAGGAAACAATTTTTCCCCATTACTATAATTAATCCTAGTTGCTTAAACTAATCGTCTTCTTTGTCTCTGTCTCTTTTGTCTGTCTGTCTCTCTCTCTCTCTGTCTGTATCCCTCTCTTCTCTCTCTCTCTTCTTCTCTCTCTTCTCTCTCTTCTCTCTCTCTCTCTCTCTCTTCTCACTCTCTCCCTCCTCTTCTCTCTCTCTCTCTCTCTCTCTCTCTCTCTCTCTCTCACTGTGTTTGTTATATGTCTAGCCTGGGTTTTGCAAATGATTATTCTTGTATCCGACAGTTTCTTTACTTTACTTTCGGATGGAATAATTATTGCCGTGGCATCTTTAACATCGCCTCTTTCTACTTCATAGATGTACACTTCTTTCATTATCTTTTGTAATCAGTGGGGTTTTTTTTTTCTGCTGCTGCGGTGTCAGAATCTTTAACCTCACATGCTACTTAACTACAGATTTAGCAAGTGATGTTGGGTGGGATATTTTTTCCTCGAAAATAGGGCTACAAATGGTTGGTTGGGAGATTTTTTATTGCTATTGAATATACACACTCCAAATTTGAACGACAGGGGACTATCGCCCACCCCCCCCCCCCCCCCACCTTCCCCTAAATTCGATTATTTTGAGGATTTTCTCGTTTACTGTGTACAAGATGAATGTTGTAATATATCCCTCCATTTTCATTTTTTGTAGAAAATTGTATAAACAGTCCTTAGACATTATTTCGTTAAAAAAAACTTTTTTTTGAAAGCTCACATATTTTCATTATCATCATTGTTTTCTTCTGCTTGTTCGTTGATTCTGTCCCAACTGCTCTTTCTTTTTTGTTGTTGTTTTTTTGGTCTCCCTGTCATAGTAGGCATCCGACAGTCTCGGAAGACTGAGTTGCGCTCTAGGCTCTAGAACACAAACCCTGGATAAGTAAGTATGGAGGGCAAGCTTGTTACCCATGCAGCAGAGCCGGTCCCCTCCTCCTCCTCTCTACGTCGTTGGAATGGTCCATTGGAAAAGCAATCGCCGATATGAATGGTTCCAGTCCCCGTCCTAGGATCCGCCAGAATGTATTTGAATATGATATAAATATATAATATTATAAACAGCACCCCCACCTTCTGGAATTTCTGAGTTCGGAATTCCCTCTTGTCTATCCTTCTCCTTGTTTCTTACTTATTCTTTTCCTTCCAGTCCCTCTCTTGTCTATTTTCTACCTTTGTGGTCCATTCTCATACTCCTACCACCCCCCCACCTCCCCCCCGAAAGACTTAAAAGATAACAATTCTCTTCTACACCGAAATCGAATGCGCTGGGTCTGACTTGTCAGGCGCTTTACAGCAGCGCAACGCATTTTCGCTCATGACGTCGACAACGACGACGACGACGAGGGAGAAGAAGAGAAGAAGAAGAAGAAGAAAAAGGGAAGAAGAAGAAGAAGAAGAAGAAGAAGAAGAAGAAGAAGAAGAAAGAAGAAGAAGAAGGAGGAGGAGAAGGAAAGAAGAAGAAGAAGAAGAAGAAGAAGAAGAAGAAGAAGATGATGAATGATGATGATGATGATGATGATGATGATGATGATGATGATGATGATGATGGACGATGACGATGACGATGATGATGATGAAGAAGAAGGAGAAGGAGAAGAAAAACAAAGAAGAGGAGGAGGAGGTGGAAGAAGAAGAAGAAGAGGAGAGGAGGAGGAGGAGGAGGAGGAGGAGGAGGAGGAGGAGGAAGCAACAAAAAGATAAACGTGCCTTTTTCTCACCAAACGAACCCAGAAAAGACACTGATGGTGCATAGCACACTTGTCTAATATTACAATTTGTGACGAGACGTAAAATGTAATCGAACACAACACCCCCACGCCTTCCCTCACCTCATACACACACACACACACACACACACACACACACACACACACACACACACACACACACACACACACACACACACACACACACACACACACACACAACACACACACACACGCACACACACATAAACACACACACACACTCACACACATAAACACACACACACACTTAACAATCAGACAACATATAAAAACATAGAAATGAAAAAAACAACAACAACCCAACAACAAAGGAAAGAGTGGACATCCACTGACTTTGTAGAGACGTAGCAGAGCAGCCTGAATTTCACACAGAATCTATGGTAATAATAGGAGAACGTGAAAAACCAGGACAACGCACCTCTCTCTCTCTCTCTCTCACTGTCTCTCTTTCTGTCTCTCTTTCTGTCTCTCTGTCTCTGTCTCTCTGTCTCTGTCTCTCCTCATCTCTCTCTCTCTCTCTCTCTCTCTCTCTCTCTCTTCTCTCTCTCTCTCTCTCTCTCTCTCTCTCTCTCTCTGTCTCTCTCTGTCTCTCTGTCTCTCTGTCTCTCTGTCTGTCTGTCTCTCTCTGTCTGTCTGTCTGTCTGTCTCTCTGTCTCTCTTTCTCTCTGTCTCTCTGTCTGTCTGTCTCTCTGTCTCTTGTCTCTCTCTGTCTCTCTGTCTCTGTCTCTCTGTCTCTGTCTCTGTCTCTGTCTCTGTCTCTGTCTCTCTCTCTCTCTCTCTCTCTCTCTCTCTCCTTTTTACACACACACACGTGCGCGCGCGCACGCACACACACACACACAAAACACACTCACGCACACACACACACATACGCAAACACACACACAAAACACACACACAAAACACACACATGCACACACACAAACACACACACACACACATACACACACGCGCGCGCGCGCACACACACACCACGCACACAACACACCTCACCTCCACACCTCATCATCACTCACTACCCCCTTACCTTCCTCACACACACATTCACCAACCACCACCACCACCACCACCGCCGCCGCCGCCGCCATCACTCACTACCCTCCCTCAACAACCCCCCCCCCCCACACACACACACACACACATCAACGAACCAACCAACCAACTAAGCTGACAAGCCTATCCCATCCGAACCCACGACCTACCTACCTACCTACCTACTAGCCATGCTTCGCCAACTATATAGC
>CM060333.1:24867091-24869591 GCA_030674155.1 Stramonita haemastoma | reverse complement strand
TGCAAAATGTGCAAGATATAATCATCCTCGAGATATAATCATCCTACCTACTGACTGTTCTTTCGACTAAAGGCAACCACCCTCTACAAGTTAAAAAAAACAACAAAATCAACCCCAAACTATGTTCTCCTACACTGCAGGGAATAATGATTCTTGTATGTAATGAGGCATGTGCAGCAACTATGAAAACCTGTTTCAGATTGACTGCAGGCAATGCAGAGCTGGAATGAATGGCGTGTAAGTTGTGACCGTACACCACACGACACACACACACAACACGGCATGGGAAGAGAAGAGAGAGAGAGAGAGAGAGAGAGAGAGAGAGAGAGAGAGAGAGAGAGAGAGAGAGAGAGAGAGAGAGAGAGAGAGAGAGAGAGAGAGCAGAAATGAGGAGGGGGAGGGGGCAAAGGAGGAGGGGGGGGTTGTTGCAGGTAAGTTGATGGAGAGGGGTTGAAGGAGGGGGGGGGGGGGGTGCATCACCTTCGCATGCACAGCCCTGACAAGATGAGCTTGGGACACGCATGCAAAGAAGGGTTGCGAGTTCAATCATTCTGGGTGCTTACCATAAAGCCAGAGCTGCCATTCTGGGAGGTTGCTGCATGCGCTGCATGCAGCATTAGATACAGAGAGAGGAGGGAGGGAGGGAGAGAGAGAGAGAGAGAGAAAAGAGAGAGAGAGAGAGAGAGAGAGAGAGAGAGAGAGAGAGAGAGAGAGAGAGAGAGAGAGAGAGAGAGATGAACTTCGATCCCCCCCCTACCTGTCCACGAAAGCAGGGACGCGGGTGTTGACGTTAAACTTTAAAGGGCCTGCAACCAGAAACAAGTGACAAGACTGATGAAGCCTCCCACAAAACGAAACAGGTGTTCCTAATTAGTCTTTCTTTCTCACTGCCCTGCCCTGTCCTGCCCTGCCCTGCCCTGCCCGCCTACCTCCCCTATCACGCACTGGAATCTCTTAAAGGGGCCGTACTGACAGACAAAAAGCTGAGATACGTGAAGCAAAGACAAGAGTGATGTGAAGGAAAAGCGAAAAGGAGATGATGGCTTCAGCGGTACCCTAATTTTGAACAGTAAGGATGATACTACTACCTCCTCCCCAGAGAAGACCAAGTAACAATCATGAGGCTGAGGACTGGACAGTGCAGACTCAGACATCACATGTTCACCCAGTTCCACACTGGAGATTCTGAGGCGTGCCCCTGTGGCACTTCTCCCATGACAGTGGAACACTTCCTCCAGACCTGTCCAACACACCAAAATCTGAGGGCCGATATCTGGCCTACTGACCTGCCGATGAGGGACAAGCTCTTTGGACCCCTGGAGGGCCTTCAGTGCACGGCAGCATTTGTCAGGGCTTCAGGAGTTGCTGTCTGAGCGTCTGAGGAAGAAGAAGAAAATAATGTACAGTGTTCATTCGTAGTTTGTCGAAAAACATAAATTGCTAACCATGTCGTCAAAATCAGATGTATGCAGTTTTCATATGCAATTAATCAGTGGTCAGAGCGCTCGTTCCCCCCCCCCCCCCCCCCCCTGCAAGTCTTTAAGCAGCGTCGAGCATGGTACCAGTTGGATGGGTGACCGTTTTCGTGCCTTGGCTAAAATACAGTTCCCCCAGTCCACCCAGCTGTAAATGGGTACCTGCCCTCTTTAGGGTCAGGGATGGTAAAGCAGCGAGGGAGAGGAGATGGGCGCCGCCCTAACATGCTGGCCCCTAGAGAAGCTGAGGTCTCTGATGCCTCGCTCCCATACGAGCACACAGGTTATGGACAACCTTTACCGTTACTGCAATAAAAAGGAAATAAAGTTGTTGTTTTTTTTAAGCTTGGCCACGTAGGCTGCCTTATTACCCAAAAGAAGGGGAGGGGGTAGCTGGGTGGATACCCTGGTGGTTGAGATGCTCCGCTGCCCATCTGACCGCCCAGCATCAGCCCCAGGTTTCAGCTACCACCGATCGAGTCACCCGTTCAAGGGCATTGCTGTCGTTAGTGCCCCATTCCACTGACCCCGAGAGTCCTTCAGTTAGACTATATCCAAAGTCCTGTGTGTGCGAACACGTACGGAAAATCTTGTGCAATGCGTTAGAAAACCCGTTCTGCATTTCAGCAGAGTAGGCCATTCTGCGCCAGTGGAAACAGTGGACAAATTTTTTTTTTTTAAATGCATTGACACTGGTGTCGTGTTGAGCTAGACATGCATCCCCACAGTCTGAATACGACTACCTTAATGTAAGCAAAAACAACAACAAAAACACGTTGCACACGCAACGTCCTTCGGATGAGACTATAAACCGAGGAGGCCCCGTGTGCGAACGCACGCAGAACATCTTGCGCACAACGTTAAATTCTGTTCCGCTTTTCGTAAGAGTAGGCCATCGTGTGCCGGTGGGAACGGATGACAAATTTACAAAACTGCATACACACGGGGACCGGATGAAAAAAAAAGCACATGATTGCTTATTCTGTTATCCTCGATATATAAAAGAATAAGTAAATAAAATAAAA
>CM060333.1:24837091-24847091 GCA_030674155.1 Stramonita haemastoma | reverse complement strand
TGATATTCTGTCAAAAAGGCATGCATACTGTCTAGACTAGTTTCTGTTAATCCCCTAGTCTCCCCTTGTCTCTGTTATTCCCCCGTGGGGATGCTGGGTGCCTCTCGGTATTTAAAGCATCGCCACATTCTAGAAATTCTCTGCAAGGAATTCCCTCTTTTCTATCCCACGTCTTTGTTTCTGCTTTGTTCGGGTTTAATCTTCCTGTCACCTTCTTTTTGCTTATTCTCTGCCCTTTTGGTCCATTCTTCTGCCCTTTTTTTCCCAGAAAGACTTGCAAGATCAGTTCTCTGTCACGCCGAAGTGGATACACTTGGCTTGCCAGGCGCTGAACGGCAGTGCAACGCATTTTTCGCTTTTTATGATAGACAGCAAAATTAATGCTGTGTGAGTGTTTGATGAAGAAAAAGTCTCTGTTGTATCTAGACGAGTGACTCTGTTGTCTGGTCTGATCTCTGATGTCAAGACTATTTTTCTCTGATGTCAAGCCTAGTCTCTCTGATATGTAGATCGTCAGTCTCTGATTTCTAGACGGTCCATCTCTGATGTCAAGATTATTTTTTTCTAATGTCAAGGCTAGTCTCTCTGATTATATGATCTGATCAATCACTCTGATTTCTACACGAGTCTATCTTATGTCCAGACTAGTCCAGTCTCTCTGATATCTATACCAGTTTTTTATGTCGGAATAGTTTCTGTGATATTTAGACTAGTATCTGTAATATTAGAATAGTAAGTTTGATGTATAAAATTTCTTCTTTTTTTGTTGAAATTGTGGCGTATTTTTCCACTCATAAGTATTTGATTATCAGTTTCAGAATGACTCGACAGACCGTTAAAATAAACAAAACGCGGACAGAAAAACCGGGGAATGTATTGTCGAAAAAACAAAACAAAACAACCCCCTCCCCCCCCCCCCCCCCCCACTTTTTTAAAAAGAAAAAAAGATTGAGAAGCCTCGTGGACTATAGTATATTTCGTTTCTGTATGGAACATATCATAAGGCAAGAGAAAGACAGAGAGACAGAGAGAGACAGAGAGACAGAGTTACACAAAGAGAGACACAGAGACAGAGTCGAGTGGCTGATGGTATCTTTTGACATATCGTCACATGATGAAAATGTTAAGAAATTTGTTGTAATAATGATGTTGGTTTTTGTTCTGGGTTGAGTCCAGCTGGTTTTCATTAGCAAATCTCGACACCCCTACCCCATCCCAACCGTCCACCTCCCTCTTCCCCCAGCCCCTGCATCCTATCACCCCCATCTACCCCTCCTCCACCCCCATCCCCTGCCACAAATACGCACTTACTTTTTCCAAAGGGGGCGAAGGCAAAACCAGGAAGACTGGATTTTTTTTTAGTCACTTTAGTCAGTATACATTTTAAGACCAAAGAGAAATATCCCCACTGTTTGTAAATGAGTAAAAGAACAAAGAAACATCCATCCTCTTTGTTACTCTCATTGTGTCTTGGTTTCCTGTTCGCCCATCACCTGTTCATCAGTTCTTGGCTTGAAAATAGAACTTGTGAGTTTTCTCGGTATTTTTTTTTCTTTATTTAGCATTTCGTTTTCGTTTATTTGGGGGGTTTTGTTTTTATTTTGGGGTGGTGTGGTGGTGGTGGTAGTGGGGTGTGCGCGCGAGAGCTCGCGTGCGTGTATGTGTGTATGTGTGTATGTGTGTATATGTATTATGTATGTATGTATGTATGTATGTATGTATGTATGTATGTATGTATGTATGTATGTATGTATGTATGTATGTATGTATGTATGTATGTATGTGCGTGCGTGCGGTGTAAGTAAGTGTGTGTGTGTAAGTAAGTAAGTGTGTGTGTGTTGTGCGCGCGCGCGCGTGTGTGTATATGTGTGTGTGGTTTGTTGGTATGCCTATCTCTGGGTTTTTTGACACTGTGTTTTCGTTATTGCATTTGGTGCTTATGGTTTTTTTTTCTTTTCTTTTTGAATGTTTAAGGATGGCAGATCTTCCGGTATTGGTGGACTGAGTTTAACAGTATGTCTACTTGTAATGTGAAGTTGACATTAAAATTAATTAGGCTGGAAAATTCCAGCACCAAGCTTTGGCTGCAAATACTTTGGAGGTTTGGAAAAACAAATCCAATCCAATCATATCGTTTGTAACTCCGCATACTTACAGAGGCCTCATCAGGGCTGTCATCTCGTTCTTTTGTTTTTGAAGATGTGTGTATCATTGATCTTTTGCAACACTCATTTTAGAAGTATCACTGTTACCATTTTAGTCTTTAGATTTTCAAACCTGTTTGTTTTTTTGTAAAGCATACTGGTACAAATGTTGGAACAATCACCTGTCTTTTTGTTTTCTGCATTATTCATTCTGTATACTGTTCCCATAAGGAAACAAGGATACGTCAGGCTACAGCTTGTATTAATTAAGCCCCTTCCCATGATAAGTCAATAATTTGTTGCTTATGCTGCATCATTACATATGCACGTACTGAAGGTCACAGTTTTTATGCATATAAATTAACACTACATGAAAAAGTGGAGAAGAATTTACAGTGACTCCGAAGTAGGAATGCAGCTTCCTTAATGTTGAGTAAAAACGGTCGCAGAAACTTTAAGGCGAGGGAAGGTAAAGCAGGGCGCCGCTCTCAACACGCTGGCCCAGGTCTCTGATGCTTCGCTTCCCTACGACCACATAGGTTATGGGACACCTTTAACTTTAACTTTTTACGCACAAACCTCACCATTGATGAACCTCAGACCTTTAGTCGAGGAACGAAAAAAGAAAAAAAGACCACGATACTAAACTGAAATAAACAGGAAGTGTATTTAAAAACAGACACACTAGGAAGCAATTGTTGAGGCCATGGGAAAAAACAAAACAGTTTTCACTGTGACTGTTTTTTTTGTTTTGTGGGTAGCTTTGTTTATGTTTGTTAAAGTTTGTGATTATTATTAAAAAAAAAGGGAAAAGCAAAGTAGTTGTTTAATGTAATATCTTTTCCTTCCGTTATCTGTGATTGTGTTCGCGTTGTTTTTATCATCATGGCAAATCATCTCGATGAAACATGATCCTTCTAAGAAAGAAAGAAAGAAGAAAGAAAGAAAGAAAAAGAAAAAGAAAACACCACCAGTAAAACAACGTCCTACTTTTTAACTATCAGTTTTTACAACACGAGAAAAACAGAAATTTTATCTGATTTCATTTCTGGGTAATCTCTCCTGTTTGTGGCAAAGTTACATATTATATTTTTCTTCTTTTTTTTCAGTTGACCTAAGGATTTATGATACAAAATCAATAAAAGTATGTAAATAATATCCTGCCGCGCTGAAATAAGAAATTTTAAAAGCCAAAAGTTTCTTCTGTATTACCCTCTGTTGCTCCTTAACTTTTCTTGTTGTTGCTGTTGATTAAAATCTTGAATATGCTATTTTGGCATTGCACAGAGGAGGAAAAATAATGACTTGAACAAATCACACACACACACACAAAACACACACTTACACACACACTTAAAGACACTTACACCCACACACACACTTACACACACTTACACACACTTACACACACACACACACACACACACACACACACACACACACACACACACACACACACACACACACACACACGCACTCGAACAGCGTCTCTTTTTTTTTTTTCGTTGATTCTATACTCTGTCACCTTTTTTTCTATGTAGGTCTCTGTCTCTTTTTACGTCTGTCTCTGTCACTCATGATATCTTTCTCTCTGTGTGGGTGGAATAAAGGATTAGCAAAGGGAGAAGAGGGGTGGGGGGAGAGAGTTCCCTCCCCATCACCCCCCGCCCCATTCTTCTCAACACCCCCCCCCTCTCCCCCTTTTCTGTCTTCTTTTTTTTTTTTTAATCTTCACTTTGGTCCTGTGTTCTGGCGCGTGCTTTCTTGTGGGTAACCTAGCAACCTTTAAAAAAAAATCACGTGCGGCTTGTGGTTGGTTCGGCTAGCAGATCAGGGTGGATGGGATGGGGTTTTAGAGAGAAAGAGAGAGAGTTACAGGGTAGGGGGATGGGGGTCGTCGGGTAGGGGAAAGGAAGGTGGGAGGGTGGTGGTGGTGGTGGTGGAAGAAGGGGGATAGTAGGGGGGGGGGGTTGATGAAACCTTACACCATTTTGACGAGACCCCTCCACACCACATAACAAAGACACAAAGAACAAGCAACCCTTATGCAAATGAGGTAGGGCTGATTATTATTATTTTTTTTTTAAAAAAGAAAAAGGGGATGAAGGGGGAGGGTGATGATCTTGACATAGAGGGAGGAGGGGGAGGGGGGTGTAGGGGTTAAGGAGTGAAAGGATGAGTAGGTGGATAGTGGCGATAGTAGTGAAGTGGGTGGTGGTGGTAGTGGTTGTGTTCGTGGTGGTGGTGGTGGTGGTGGTGGTGGTGGAGAAGTGGGGGGGGGGTGGAGGGGTGGAGAGTGCCTTGAGGTCAGACAAAGACAGGCAGGGCAGGCATCTTCTTTCGGTTCCCCCCTCTCATCTTCTGGCTCCGTTCCTCCCCCATACTCTCTCTCTCTCTCTCTCTCTCTCTCTCTCTCTCTCTCTCTCTCTCTCTCTCTCTCTCTCTCTCTCTCTCTGTGCATATCATTAGTTAACTCGAGAGAGAGAGAGAGAGAGAGAGAGGAGAGAGAGAGAGAGAGGAGAGAGAGAGAGATGAGGGAGAGAGAGAGAGAGAAGGAGAGGAGAGAGAGAGAGAGAGAGAGAGAGAGAGAGAGAGAGGAGAGAGAGAGAGAGAGAGAGAGAAGAGAGAGAGAAAGAGAGAGAGAGAGTACAAAAGTCGCACACAAAATTTTCACCTGAACATGTCATGACTTTAAGAATAATTCATCTGATAAAGATCACCCAATATTATCCTTGATTTAAAAAAAAAAAAAGTATGTTTACACGAAGGGTATGTAAGGCTTTGCTTGGCCTAGAATCTGTATTCTTGTGTATTAAAGATCATTCATTCACTGAGTCGTTCATTCATTCATTCATTCTTCTCTCTCTCTCTCTCTCTCTCTCTCTCTCTCTCTCTCTCTCTCTCTCTCTCTCCTCTCTCTCTCTCTCTCTCTCTCTCTCTCTCTCTCTCTCTCTCTCTCCTCTCTTGTTTGTTTTTGTTACTTTGGTTTATTATTGTTGTTGTTTAATTAGATGGCTTTTTTATCTTGATCTTATCCCTGATGAGGGTGGGGACTGGATGTAACAAAAACACATGAGTGTGTATTCAACTGCCTTCAACATCTGAAATTCCCGTCACCCTGCCAAAGTGTATAACCTCGATAAGTGTGTGTGCGTGTGTGTGGTGTGTGTGTGCGCGCGCTCGCACGTGTGTGTGCGCGCGCGCTCGCACGTGTGTGTGTGTGTGTGTGTGTGTGTGTGTGTGTGTGTGTGTGTGTGTGTGTGTGTGTGTGTGTGTGTGTGTGTGTACATTCGAATTTGCTCAAACTATTTATTGTCATTGGTTGCTTGTGTGCTGTGTGGGTCGAGTGCAAGTGCTTTGATTTGTTTTTGCAAGATAAAGCCCTATCGAAATTCCATGTATTATTATTATTATTATTATTATTATTATTTTGTTGTTGTTGTTGTTGTTTTTGTTGTTGTTATTATTATTATTATTATTTATTATCCTTGAAATAAAAGAATTTGACTTGACTGACTCTCTCTCTCTCCCTCTCCCCTCCCCCCTCTCTCTCCCTTACACACACACACACACACACACACACACACACACACACACACACACACACACACACACACACACACACACACACCACACACACACACACACAGAGCACACACACGGGTACGGGATAACCTAGAGATCAGAACATTGTGCTGGCAATTTGACGACCCAGGTTCGATTCCTGCTGGAGGGGAATTTTCCTCTGGAGTTAACATCAGTGTTGACTCCACTCTCCCCAAAAGTCCTTGGATAAGACTATAAACCGAGGCCCCGTGTGCGAACGCACACAGAACATCTTATGCACACGTTAAATCATGTTCCGCTTTTCGTATGAGTAGGCCATTGTGTTCCGGTGGGAACAGATGACAAGATTTACAACACTGTATGCGCACGGGGACTGGACGTAAAAAAGCACATGAGTGCTTATTCCATTATCCTCGATATAAAAGAATATTAAAAAAAAATCAAAACACAAGATTTACAAAACTGCGCACACACGGGGATTGGACGTAAAAAAGCACATGAGTGCTTATTCCATTATCCTCGATATAACAGAATAAAAAAAAAAATCAACACACACACACACACACACACACACACACACACACACACACACACACACACACACACACACACACACACACACACACACCACACACATGATCTACAATGCCAATGATCAAAATATATACAAACATCAGAAACTGGAATGAAGGAAATAAGACAACATTTACATTTTGCCCCATTAACTGAACAACTGACTTCACCTTCACCTCACCTTCACCTGTCCCGTAGTCCCGTGGACCCGTGGGGGCACCACTGAAGATTTGGCAACAGCTTCCTCCACTCCCCACTGACGACTACTCACATAAAAAATATTTAATGCAGAGTTCATAGGTTGTGGGTTTTCCAGTTTATTTATAGAAATCTCCGAAAGTATGGATATTGCCGGAAACACAATAAAAAATAAAATAAAATTTAAAAAAGAATAAACATAAGAAAAACAACATTTTAGGATCATTATGATAAAATAGAACACAATGCAGCACAATAGGAATTTTCTATATCCTACATGCTTCTCAGCCTGAAATCAGATATATATTTCCCAAGTTCACTTACCTCATAGACAGGCACAGTGGCCTGTTGGATAAGACGAACAGACTTTGTGGTCTGTATGTCCCCGTGTGTCATGGGTTCGAATTTCAGTGGGAGTTTTACTATGCACCTTGTAGTTGACAAAACTATGCCCTTTAATTAAAAAAAAAAGAAAAAAAAAAGATATATATAAGTACATGGAGGGTGGAGGAAAGTTATGGGGGAGTGTGATGGGGGCAGGTATGATGAGGGCCTGCTCCAGAAAGACCATCTCCCTGGGCAACCTGTCTTAAGCTGGGCCCCGCTGGGGGGTTATCCTGAAAAAATCAACTCCAGGCCTTCTTTCCTGGTGACCTGCAAAAGGTGAATGATGCTCCTCAGTCAGAGAAGTGAGCAAACTGAAGATGGGCATCATATGATGATACCTTTCAGAAGAATGTAGAGAGGGAAGGGGAATGTAGAGAGAGGAGAAAGAAGGAGGAGAATAAAGTGAGAGGGCAGTCAAGTGAAGAGATTGGAGGAGGGCAGTCAAGTGAAGAGATTGGAGGAGGGCAGTCAAGTGAAGAGATTGGAGGAGGGCAGTCAAGTGAAGAGATTGGAGGAGGGCAGTCAAGTGAAGAGATTGGAGGAGGGCAGTCAAGTGAAGAGATTGGAGGAGGGCAGTCAAGTGAAGAGATTGGAGGAGGGCAGTCAAGTGAAGAGATTGGAGGAGGGCAGTCAAGTGAAGAGATTGGAGGAGGGCAGTCAAGTGAAGAGATTGGAGGAGGGCAGTCAAGTGAAGAGATTGGAGGAGGGCAGTCAAGTGAAGAGATTGGAGGAGGGCAGTCAAGTGAAGAGATTGGAGGAGGGCAGTCAAGTGAAGAGATTGGAGGAGGGCAGTCAAGTGAAGAGATTGGAGGAGGGCAGTCAAGTGAAGAGATTGGAGGAGGGCAGTCAAGTGAAGAGATTGGAGGAGGGCAGTCAAGTGAAGAGAAAGGAGGAGGGCAGTCAAAAGAAGAGATTGGAGGAGGGCAGTCAAGTGAAGAGATTGGAGGAGGGCAGTGTAGAGAGGAGAAGAATGTTTTGTTTTATTATATTATTTTTTATTTTTTATTTTATTCTTTTATGTGTATCAGTGTATATGTGAGTGTCACATCATCCCTTTCTCTTTCTCTCTTTTTCTTTCTTTCTCTGTATGTGTTTTTTCTTTAAAGCTTCAGGAAGTGAATGAATTTGACTCACCGGGTGTGCCTGATTTTGATTGATTCTGCTGTTCATTTTCATCCCAGCAAGAGTACGCTAGATAAACTGAGCTTTCAATAACTATCAGATGTGTACTGATTCTTCGTTGGGAACTATGTTCTGATTATGCCGACTGAAGTGACTTGCCACAGTGATTATTTGAACTAACTCTGATGCTGTTTTCCTGTACCTGCATTGTTTTATTTTATACTCATTGTAAAGTTCTGACCTTCAAGGAGAGACTAGCACTTTACTTAGCCGTGGGGACTATACAGTGGTCGTAAACTCGGTTTAATCCTGGTAAAATGCAGGAAAGCATACATGATTTTGCATGCTTATGGGCTGCAAATGCTTAATTTAGCATTATGTGCTGTATACTTTCATTGCTTTTTGCTTTATCTTGCGTTTAATAGTGATTCTATTGTCAAGTTCGTAATCAGTATGTCGAAAGCTTTCCAACGATATGCCAGAAGACCATATTACAAACTGTTAAAAAAAATATGGTAAAATCCAAATTTGATGACGTCATAAAATCTTTTTAAAAAGTGACCTTCCGACACTTAGATCGCCCTACTTTTTGAATATGTTAATAGCTAGCTACTTTTCTATCCAATCATCGCAAAAGCATTACTATTACAATTAATTCTTTTCTCGGCACTTTTTTTTTTGCAAATATTGACTAGACTATGTGTCTGTTTTAGTGTCTGCATCTTTATGCCACTGTCTCTGTCTCTTTGTCCTTCTGTAAACCTTATCTGTCTTGTCTGTTTATTTCGGCTTCTCACACCGTCTGTTTGTATCTCTCTGCCCTTCTCTGTCTCTCCCTCCCCACCCCCCGCTCTCGCTCTCTCTGTGTGAAAAAAAGTATGTAAATGCTCATCTGTAACCCTTGGAAATAAATACCATCATTCTTACCATCATCATCACCATCACCATGATCACCGTCATCACCATCGTCATCATCACCTCTCTAACTCTCTGTCTCTCTATCTCTTGTCTCTGTCTGTATGTCTGTCTGTCTGTCTGCCTCTGTGTGTGTGTGTGTGTGTGTGTGTGTGTGTGTGTGTGTGTGTGTGTGTGTGTGTGTGTGTCTGTGTCTGTGTCTGTGTCTGTGTGTCTGGGTTTTTTTCTCTCTCTGTCCCTCTCTGTCTCTCTGTCTCTGTCCCTGTCTCTGTCTCTCTCTTTCTCTTTCTCTGTCTCTCTCTTTCTCTGTCTCTGTCTCTGTCTCTCTCTGTCTCTGTCTCTGTCTCTGTCTCTCTCTCTCTCTCTCTCTCTCTCTCTCTCTCTCTCTCTCTCTCTCTCTCTCTCTCTCTCTCTCTCTCTCTCCCCCCCCCGTTTCTCTCTTTCTTTCTCCAGAGTACTTTCGACACTGTCCACGTGTCAGAGACTAAAGGTTACGCCCCACCATCCGTTCACAAGTAAAATGGACCCCCCCAATTTTTTTTTATAGTTTGGTTGGTGTGATGGTTTTCTTCCATCTAATTTGTGGCCTTGTCTTGGTTCCGGGGATAATTATTCTTGTGGGCGACGACTTTCCTCTTGCTTTTAGTACTAACTAAATAAAGGCACTGGCAGTAGGCCTAGTATGCAGTACTGTATTAGTGTTGTGCTGTGCTGTGTTGGGCTGAGCTGTGCTGTTGTGTACTGTGATGCGTTGTGCTTGTTCTTCGCTGTGCTGTGGTGTACTGTGATGTGTTATGCTGTGCTGTGTTGTGCTGTGATATGTTGTGCTGTTCTATGCTGTACTGTGATGTGTTGTGCTGTGATGTTTTGTGCTGTGCTGTATTGTCATGTACCGTACTGTGGTGTACTGTGATGTGTTGTGCTGTTCTATGCTGTACTGCAATGTGTTATGCTGTGCTGTGCTGCACTGTGCTGTGCTGTATTGTTATGTGTTGTGCTGTACTGTGCTCCACTGTGATGTGTTGTGCTGTTACTGTGATGTGTTGTGATGTACTTGGCTTTTTTATCCCCCTTTTCTCTTTCTTTTCCAGGTT
>CM060333.1:24827091-24832091 GCA_030674155.1 Stramonita haemastoma | reverse complement strand
ACAGTCCACTGAAAAACATTTACCACAGGGAAATACAACGTAGAATCTATTCTAAACAATGGGACGCTCACATCACAAAACACAAAAACAAAAAAAAAACCAACCAACTTTATTTGTATAGATGTATCTGTTTGTGTATAATTATTGCCAGGTGATTGTACATGATATCATTTGAAGTCAGACTGGATTAGCATCAGTTATGGTAAAAACCAAATGAGGTAAACACGAGAGACATATCAATAAAAAATATAAAATGAAAAATGATAGAACCCCCCCCCCCCCCCCCAAAAAAAAAAAATGAAATAAACCCAACAAAGACCATTCTTTGACGTTGTACACAGTAAATCGAAGGATAGTTAGCGTGCGTGGTGTGTGTGTTGTGTGTGTGTGTGTGTGTGTGTGTGTGTGTGTGTGTGTGTGTGTGTGTGTGTGTGTGTGTGTGTGTGTGTGACTATTTCTCGATCTTTTCTTATTTGTAATCATATATTTCATCATTTCCTCATCTGTTTCCAGATTCTGCCGGTAGAGTTCTGTTTTAACAACTTGAGAACGATTTGTCTGGAAGATGTGAAAGTTTTATGAAACTTGAATTATGACTTTGACAACACGTCCACATGGAAAAAAAAAGGTTTATGAAACATTTCAATAACACAACACCGGCTTTTAACAATTGAAACAATGTTACTTTTTTTTCTCTAGAAAATTAATTAAGTTCTGGTAGACTTTTTTTTTTTTTTAAAGGATTATAAATGTCATCATATTTCGGCGGGAGAAAGAAAAAAGAACAAAAAATCCTGAATTTTCGTTTTCTCGTTCGTTTGACCTGACCTGACAACACAATCGTGATGTCTGGCAATGTAAAGTCTTTAAAAAAAAACACCACAACAACCCCAAAACAGCTGTTGCTGTAGAAATACATGGCTATATATTGCCTGCCCATGTCTGTAGCGCTTTGGACTCATTTTAATGTGAAAGAGCTGTGTCCCGTTCGTTTGTTTCTGTATCTATTTTACAATTTTTTGGTTTGTTCTCGAGAACAAGCATGAATTAGCATTGAGCATCATGAACAAGCTGTACACTGAACTTGAAAATCTGTCAGACATGTAATGGAGATTTAATGCAGCTACTTAATAAAGCAACGAATGAATGAATGAATGATGATTGGCTGGCTGCTGGCTGGCTGGCTGGCTGGCTGGCTGGCTGGCTGGCTGGCTGGCTGGCTGGCTGATGGATGGATGGATGGATGGATGGCTTCCGTGCTTCTTTTTGTCTTAAAAAAAACTTTTTCTTTCTTCTGTTTATCTCTCTTTTAAATTATTCATTTTTCACGGGCTTTCTCCTTCTTTCTTTTGTATCTTCCTTCTTTCTTTCTTTTCTCTCAAGTTTTGTTCCTTTTTTTTTTTCTTTCTATGGAAATGTCTGTCAGCAAGAGAAAACAGCGGCAATGACTTGCAGAGCATTCAGATCTCTTCTGAAAAGCAGAGGCTCTAGGATTTCTCTGTCTGTCTGTCTGTCTGTCTTCTTTGTCTGACTGTCTGTCTGTCTGTCTGTCTGTCTGCTGTCTGTCTGTCTCTCATTTCTTCTCTTGTCTTCTGTCTGTCTGTCTGTCTGTCTGTCTGTCTCTTTCTTGCCTGTCTTCTGTCTGTTCTGTCTGTCTGTCTGTCTTCTGTCTCTCTTTCTTCTGTCTCTCTGTCTCGTCTGTCTGTCTGTCTGTCTCTCTTCTTCTCTCTCTCTGTCTGTCTGTCTCTCTGCTCTGTCTCTCTCTCTTCTCTCTTCTCTCTTCTCTCTCTCTCTCTCTCTCTCTCTCTCTCTCTCTCTCTCTCTCTCTCTCTCGATTTAACCCTCGCCATTTTCCCAGGAAAACTGACTTTCGAGTAAAAAAAAAAATAATAAAAAGATGGGAAGGAAGCGGGATGGAAGTAAGAATTTTTTTTTTTACCTAATCATAACTGTAGTGCGTTGTATGTCTACCCATACAGTCCTGGTGTACCTGGAATTTTACCTCAGTCAGAGACCCTCTTTCTTCGAGCTTCCTCGCCGCTTGTCGTCGTGTGCTGTACACCGGCAAAATACTTGTCGTTCTGCCCAGAGTGAAGTCAGCAGGCATGCACCTTCCTGTCACTCTCCTATCCTGCTGCCTCCACTTCCAGCCATTCTCCCGCTTCTACGTCTTACTTGCTTACTTACCGTACTCCACATTAAAAAACTAGGGCGAAACGAAAAAGGAAATCGCCTCTGGCAAACTTTAGAACCGTAATGTAAGGATTGTTAATAGGTGACCCCCCCCCCCACATCCCCACCCCCCCCCCGTCCCTACTCCTACCCTCCCCACTCCCTCTCCTTCTCCCATCACACCCCCACCCACCACCACCACCACCACCACCACCACCGGCAGCCTCCCCAACCATTACCTTTCCCTCTCGCATCCCTCTCCCATTAAATCACTCCAATTCCATAAAACAAATCCAATGTCAAAATACCCCCAAGCCTTTCCTTGCCCCAGCGATCGATCACCGCTCGATCCCTTTTACCTTCTGCCATTGGGAGGGAGGGGGGGGGAGAAGGGTTAGGTATCGGGAGTGACTGCGTGATTAAAGTAATCGCCAGGCAGGGAACCCCTCGGCAGCTATCAATTTTGTGGCACAGTCAGGGGGGTTCGGCACCGGTAATCGTGGAAGCGATACACCTGCCTGCCTTCTTCCCTTTCCTCCAGTCGGTTGCCCAGGTAAAGGTAGAGAGGTTTTCCTCTACGGGGTTTCGTGAAGAGAGGAAGAAAGAGGGGAGAGGCGAAAGAGGGCGGGGGGGGGGGGGGGGGGGGGTAGGGGGTAGGGGGTGAGGCAGGGGGGGTGGGGGGGGGGCAAGATCAGTGAGAGTTGTCAGGAATGGGTGTGTGGGGGTTGGGGGTGGGGGATAAGAAAACTTATCCTTACCCTTCCACCCACTTCCTAAAAGCGTTCTAATCACTCACCCTTTCCTCCCTCACGCCCCAAAGAGAGAGAAAAAAAGAAACAAGAAGGAAAGACGTCAAGGGGAGAGAGGAGAGAGAGAGAGAGAGGAGAGAGAGAGAGAGAGAGAGAGAGAGAGAGAGAGAGAGAGAGAGAGAGAGAGAGAGAGACAGACAGACAGACAGACAGACAGACAGACAGACAGACAGACAGACAGACAGACAGACAGACAGACAGAAGACAGACAGACAGACAGACAGACAGACAGACTCCTGATATAGTTTGATATTTTTAAGATGTGCTGGACACAGGCTTTGACAGATGTCATGCTACTTGCTTTAACTAGTGATTCTGGCCTATCACTTGCAGTTACATTCTTACTTTACTTCGCATCCCTGCGTTTTTTGCATCCCTGCGTGCATTTCCTTTATCATAAAAAGAACGCTTTTTTTAACTTTATAGATATAGAATCTAAACACATTTATCTCCGAAGTCGTAATGCAGTTAGCTTAATGATGGGTACACACAGTTGGGTACAGCCGAAAGTGTCACCATTGGTGAACCTAGGAACCTTGCTGAGGAAGAAAACAAAACAAAAAAAAAAAGAAATATAACCTCTATTTGGTCTATTATTGATAGACTCTATATGATTTTTTTTTTTCTTCTAGAATTTGGTAATAGATGTGTGGAATCAAATTCATATGAACTCGTGTTTAAGTTTACTTCTTCTTTTTTTTTTTTATAAGAGCAAGTGTTCGTGTTCTTCCTAACTGCAGAGATTAAGATTACACTTTATAATTATTTGTTTACCAAACAGTATTTGCAAAAAAGGGGTGAAAATAAAGAAAAGAAGAAAGAAAGATAAGTGGAGAGAGAGAGAGAGTAGTGGAGAGGAGAGAGAGAGAGAGAGAGAGAGAGGAGAGAGAGAAGAGAGAGAGAGAGAAGAGAGAGAGAAAGAGAGCAGAGACAGAGAGAAGAGAAGAGAGAGAGAGAGGCGCAAATCATAACTTTATAGTGGTAGCATTCATTCTTATTTGGCTTAGTCGTTTCCAAACAAAGTCATGACAGCTGAAATAGTGGATATGCCGTTCATTCAGTACTCGTACGTATGCTTGGCTGGTATCGTATCTTTCTCAACTGGTGGCTCAAAGGTATGTACACCGATATTTTAAAAGATCCCTATTCTTTACGCCCCCCATCTATTTTGATAAGTTAACTTGCAGATTAGCAATGGCTGTAATACAGATAAAGTCTTCATCAAACAACCTGGATAAACAGACATGGCAAGTCAACGTGATCATATTTTCGCCCTAATTAAGATTTTTAAATCAGTTAGGCTAAAACCACATATTCAAACATCTAAATGTACATTTTGAATTCCGACAGTATCTATCGGAAAAAACTGACCTTGGAAAAAAAAACTAAACAAAACAAAAACCGGAAGGAAAAAAAAACAAAAAGCAAAAATTTGGGCTGACAAAAAAGGAAAACCATAAAATGAAAAAGATTATCCAGTTTCTGAATAACGTCAGATGCGACTGATGACCTGGAAAAAAGAAAAGATTGACGGATGACAGATCAGGAGAACTGAAGTGGACAAACTTTCCCCTGATTCCGGTCATCGACTCCCAAAGAAACCGACGAGAACAAAAGCCGAAAGGTGTGATGATAGGATCATAAAGGTAATATGGACAGAGAAATGGAAGTGGTTTTCCGCTTGCGGGTTTGGAGCTTAATCAGATTTTACGCCCACCGTGAACCCCCCTTCTTTCTCTTTCACTCTCCCCCCCTCTCTCTCTCTTTCTCTGTATGTGTGTGTGTGTGTGTGTTGTGTGTGTGTGTGCGTGCGTGTGTGTGTGTGTTGTGCGTGTGTGTGCGTGCGGGGCGCGCGCGCGGCGCGCGCCGCGTGTGTATGTGTGTGTGTGTGAGAGTAAATGACTGATACGCTCGTTTCCTTGATCTAGGATCCTGAAAGCTTTAGTGCCCCTTAGAGTCCCATCCCATCCAGGTATAAGTGAGAAAAGTGCAAGAATTCAGGCTGTAGATCTTCGGCCT
>CM060333.1:24804591-24814591 GCA_030674155.1 Stramonita haemastoma | reverse complement strand
GGGGAGCGACATCAGTTTGTTACGCCTGTTAACCCCGAGTGGGCGGGGTGGTAAGGGTGAGCGATGATCGGTCCCTCCCAGACACTCCCTAACCTGATAAGTCTCGTCAGGTTTAATTGGCAGTCAGCTCGCTCCATTGCGCGCATGCGCCTCGCTGCCTGACCCCGACCCTTTGTTTCCACACGTCTTCTCCATCCTCCCACCCCCTCTTTCCCCCTCTTTTTCTTTTTTTTCTTTTTCTTTTAGGTTTTCTTTTTTTCACTTTTGGGTTGTTTTTTTTTAATCTAATCCTTTTTCTTCTTCTTCTTGTCTGTAGAGCTTCTCTCTGTACTGTGTGTCTGTCTCTTTTGGTTTTTTTCGTCTGTTATTCCCTGTTTTTTGTGCTTGTGTGTTTATTATCTGTCTTTGATTGTATCGACTTTCTGTCTGTCTGTCTGTCTGTCTGTCTCTGTCTGTCTGTCTTGTCTGTCTGTCTGTCTGTCTGTCTGTCTGTCTGTCTGTCTGTCTGTCTCTCTCTCTCTCTCTCTCTCTCTCTCTCTCTCTCTCTCTCTCTCTCTCTCTCTCTCTCTCTCTCTCTCTCTCTCTCTCTCTTTGTGTTGTATTTTTGTTGTGTGTTTGTTGTCTAAGGTGGTGTTGTGTGTTGCTTGTAGTGTGTGTTGAGTTCTATGTTGTCTGTGTGTCTGTGTTGATTGATTTTAACCGACTGACTGACAGACTGGAGGCTTATACAAACAGACTGACATATGAAGGAAAAAGAGTAGGGGAATGTGTTTTTATTTTTCAATGAATAATCTACTTGATACTTTGCCCCCTAGTATAGTTTTTTAGTTTTCGTTTGCTCGTTTGTTTGTTTCTTTGCTATTTCTTTTCCTGAAATCTTCACTCTTTACCTGCTGTTTACCTACTTTCTTTCCCATCAGTGTGATGTGATGTTGTTCAGCTGAAAACAGTTTCAGCTCTCACTATCATTTTGAAAGTATTCTTTATAGGTTGGATTAAATCGACCTTTACCGAGAAAACGTATGCGTTTGTGCTTGTTGTACTCACATTTAATGTGTTGCTGTTGCATTATTTTGATCGAGTAGGCCTATGCTTGTTCTACACATTTGTATGTGTTGCTGCTGTTATTCCGATCGAATGACAGACGCTAAAGCCGAGTGGTTACAGTTATTTGAATTCCATCACATGGGTCCATAACGTCGTAGATTCAAATCTCGGCGGCGTCTTGTGAATCAAGGGTGGGTTTTTTTTTTTTACGATCTCCCAAGTCAATTTCAAGTGCAGACCTGCTGATGCCGTGATTACCTTTATGTTTATACACATGTGGAAGATCAAATATGCACGTTAATGATCCCGTAATTCATGTCAGTGCTCGGTGGATTACAGAAACACGAACATACCCAGAATATATCCCTGGAATGCGACTACCTTCATGGAGGGCAAAAATGGTGGCATACGCAAAATCTTACTGTTCGTGAACCTCAGATCTCTAGCCCAGGAACGGGAAAAAAAAAAGATTTCGATCGATGTCAAAGTCTGTGTTAAACCAAACTGATCGACTGAGGATCATAGGATGGGGTTTGTAAAAGAGGAAAAAAAGTAAGGAGCAAAGCTGCTATGAGCTTCAATGTGTATACAGACCTCTGGCATGTGAATTCCAGTTTCTCCCTGTGGCGTGGCCACACTATACATACACACATCAGCCTGCGGCAATCAGGGAGTCAAGTTTGTGGCATCATGTGAACATTAACTTTGCATAAGATAACCAGGAGACCCCGCAGAGAGAGAGAGAGAGAGAGAGAGAGAGAGAGAGAGAGAGAGAGAGAGAGAGAGAGAGAGAGCGAGAGAAGAGCGCTAATAGGAAAGGAGAGAGAGAGAGAGAGAGAGAGAGAGGAGAGAGAGAGAGAGAGAGCTATAAAACAGGAATGGGGGGTACCAAACATCTCCCAAAAGGACACCTAAACAAAAAAAAAGAAGTAGCATGGCAGAGGTTTGAATGGCCGACTCCTTCCTATCAGACTGGAAATGGGTTACAGACTATGCTAAACCGACGGCAGCTCGGTGGTGAGTGGGACGGGGCGGCCCCGACCATACCATACCATACCACACCTCCTGCCCTGCCCTGCCCTGCCCTGCACTACAACCCCCATGTGCCCCGGGTTGTTAGCCCCAGTGCCCCAGGCCTCGCCCTCTGCCCGCCCCAGTCAGCCACTTCAACACCCTGTGTGCAAGGCTTCGACCCGGGACAAAGACACTTCATTTCTTTCGTCTTCTTTTTTTTTCTTCTCTTTTTCCTTTTTTTTTTTTTGGTTTCTTTCACGCTCTCCTCTCTCTCTGTCTCTGTCTGTCTCTGTCTCTCTCTGTTGTCTCTCTCTCTGTCTGTCCTGGCTGGCTGTCTCTCTCTCTGTCTCTGTCTCTGTCTGTCTCTGTCTGTCTCTGTCGTCTGTCTGTCTCTCTCTCGTTCTGAGGTTAGGAAGGAAAGGGGGTGGGTGGGTATGGGTGTGGGTGGGGGTAAGGCAGAGATGGAGAGAGAAGAGGGTGGGGGTGGTGGTGGTGGTGGAAGGAGATCCATCATTGCTAGTAGCATCTCTCAGAGAAAAGATCTCTCTCTCTCTCTCTCTCTCTCTCTCTCTCTCTCTCTCTCTCTCTCCTGCTAATTCATTCTGGTGCTTTTCATAATTTTGGTCATTGAGATTCGTGTGGTGTCAGAACCAGTCTCTGCGTGCCCTCCCCCCGTCCTTCTGCCCTGAATCCTCTGTGTTGTCGTGCGTGCGTGCGTGCGTGTGTGTGTGTGTGTGTGTGTGTGTGTGTGTGTGGTGTTGTGTGTGTGTGTGTGTGTGTGTGTGTGTGTGTGTTGTTCGATATCTTCGGGATATATGTAATTAGATGTAGCTTTTCCTTCAGAGGTGGTCCTCCCCATCTGTGTGTCATATTGCACAGAAAGCAGGGATGATCAAATTTTGGATTTTTTTGGCATAATTTTTAGATTGTTGATTAATGGTAGTGATCATGCAATGTTCATGCCGGTCTTTATGAGGGTTTAAAGTGTAAATGAATAACATCCCTTCTCTCTCTCTCTCTCTCTCTCTTCTCTCTCTCTCTCTCTCTCTCTCTCTCTCTCCTCTCTCTCTCTCTCTCTCTCTCTCTCTCTCTCTCTCCGCTTCTGTCTCTTCTTTATATTTCTCGCTGTGTGTCTCTCTCTTCTGTCTTTTGTCTCTGTCTGTCTGTCTCTGTCTGTCTGTCTGTCTGTCTTGTCTGTCTGTCTGTCTGTCTGTCTGTCTTCTGTCCTGTCCTCGTCTTCTCTCCTCTCTCTCTCTCTCTCTCTCTCTCTCTCTCTCTCTCTCTCTCTCTCTCTCTCTCTCCTCTCCTCTCCTCTCTTTTTGCCTCTCTTTTTCTCTCTCTGTGCCCCCCCCCTGCTTTCTCCACCCCCCCCCCTCATCTTTTTCATCCTCAATACTTTCTTCTCTTCTTCTTCCTTCTCCTCCATCTCCTCTCTCCTCCTCCACCTCCTCTTCCTCCACCTCCTCAATCTTTTGCCCGAAGAACAAGACCTTTCTTTTTTTTTTATGGCGCGGTCAGATTGATTAAAGTTGAAGACCTTTTAGTTCAGAGCGCCAGGCCGCGGTTAGATTGATTCCAGCCAGCTGAAGAACTTTTCGGTTTGCAGGCCGGGCTTTTGTGGTCCTCGGCCGCTGTTTCCTTGATTTCCTGGGCCCTTTTTTAGAATGGATGCCGACGAGCAACCCTTACAGAAGATGGGGGCTCGTTGCGGCCCCAATCCCTCTCCTATTCCCTCTCCCCCCCACCCCCCCACCCCCGCCTCGATAAAAATAAAAAAATGAGTGCGGGATGTGTGATTGCCTCGCTTGCATAACAAAGAGTTGGCCTGGCCGCAAAAAGGGCGACCCGGAGGTTTTTGCGGTAAAGAAGTACTTTCTATGAGTCTGTTGGCACTGTCCTTCTGTCTGTCTGTCTGTCTGTCTGTCTGTCTGCCTTGTCGGTCTTGTCTTGTCTGTTTTGTGTCCAGTGCTCTTTGCTGTCTGTTTCTGTGTGTCTGTTTCTATGTGTCTGTCTGTCTGTCTGTCACACACTAACACACACACACACACAACACACACACAGACACAGACACAGACACACACACACACACACACACACATACACACACACACACACACACACACACACACACACACACACACACACACACACACACACACACACACACACAGATAGAGAATCGGAGCCAGAGATGAATCATGGCTTAATTCCAGCAGACTATGTCATAACTTCTTGGTGTGTTTGATGAGGAAAGATGGAGAGAGAGAGAGAGAGAGAGAGAGAGAGAGAGAGAGAGAGAGAGAGAGAGAGAGAGAGTCAAAGACAGACAGAGACAGACAGACAGAGAGAGACAGACAGACAGACAGACAGACAGAGACAGACAGACAGACAGAGACAGACAGAGACAGACATACAGACAGAGAAAGGGGGGGAGGGATGTGAACTTGCAAGTGAAGTAGAAGGGAAATATTCTGGACATAATATGATTTAAAAAAAATAGATTTTACCTGTCGAAAAGAATGGTGGTGCTGCCCTTTCTGTAAACAGATGTCAGTGATATGGACCCATGAAAAGGATAATCGGTTGGTGGAAAAAAACCGGGGTTTTTTTTTCTTCAGAAAAGAACAAAATGTAACACAGACCTAGAAAAGTAGCAACACAGTAACAGCTTATGGTGTGCCCCTAACAAAAGCCAACACAAAATCAGTCTAGGTGGCAGCTTTGAAACGTGTCATCATAAAAAAACTACGCAGTTCTTCTTAGAGAAGATAGGTAAGAAATGAAACTCATTATTGTTTTCTGTCTCGCTGCCTTTACACTGGTGAAGGGTTTTGAGACAACAAACTCTGACATTACTGATAATACATGTAGTTACCAAGTAGAAAAGAGGATTTCCAAAAAGACTGTTGGATCTTCTTCAAAATTCGTCACACTAGTCACCTGCTAATCTAACCGCACATTTCTTTTGCTTTATGGAGGTATCAGCGTTTGAAACGGAAGCTGTAAGAACAATCTAAGATGCTGATTTGAAAAAAGTGTGTTAGGCATATGTTGTTATTTTTTTGGATTTTTTTGTGTTCGGTTTGTCACATAATGAGAAGCGCATTTGCATTGACATTGTGACCTTTGTCCTTTTAGAGCGCTTACCCTTGTGAATGTGATATTTGCAATGTGTACTTGGCAATGGATATCTGCAGAATGTGTATCTGCAGAATGGATTCTTCCGTTTCTTTTTTGCTTTTGTGAAAGCTTGCACACACACCATCATGACAAATAAAGAAAAGGAAAAAGGTATAAAAAAAAACTAAAAAAAACTGCGTTGTTTGGCCAAAAGCTTGTAGAATGCTTTATACATAACCATACTCCAACTTCTGAGAATCTCCCACTTCACACACACACACACACACACACACACACACACCACACACACACACACACACAACACACAACACACAACACACACACGTGTGCGCGCGCGCTCGCGCATGGAGAATACAGGCTGTTGTGTTGTGAGTTTGCCATGGATGAATATAATGCACACATGACATTTCAAGACATCCAGACCGTGATCGAAGATTTCACTCAGCCAAAAAATGACGAAGCTTAGGGCCTCCTCCATAACCCACCAAGCACTGCTTTATTTGGGACTCAATCAGGTTAGTTGACTCTTTGGATCACTTGTTTATCCATTCGACCATTGCCATTCGATTGGGGTGAGAGTGGTTTTTAGGCACTCAAAATGGTGGTTTGCTTGAACAAAGCTTCTACAACATAGTAGTACCACAAATCGGGCGCGGATGGAGAAACTGAAGAGGTGTCAAGTGCAGGAAAAAGACTGAAAGTATATTCTTCCGACACATGACAAATCACGAGTGCCATCCCCATACCACAGGAAATAAGACAAAGGGGAAAAGAGTTTCGCAGTGGTGAGAGTGTCAACCGTGTAAACTATTGGACGAGAAGAGAAATACCGAAAGTGGGACTTTTCTTTTTGTTTTGCTGGTGCTACTGCTAACTAGATCAGTTGTGAGAGAAACATGTGTAGGCCACTAGTTCATCTCCTTCGTCAGTGCAAGAATGCTTTCAAAGACTGAGATAAAAAAAAAAAAAAAGAAACCGCATGAATGTACGTACAACTTTGGTGCCAGCGTTTGAAGGCCTTACTGTCTTAAGGACCATTTGATTCACCGAACGTGACTCAAGTTAGGACTCCTGATTGAGTCATCGTCTGAGGTCTCAGCGGTGGTTTTCTGTTACCATCCCTCGTACCTTGAGGGGGGGGGGAATACTTCTCTAAAATACAGACGTGTTTTGGCTCTCACAGAAATAAAATAGGAATCCTGTAGCCTACCAATGCCGCCGCCAAAAACTCGTATTAAATGATTGATTGATTTGATTGTGATTGATTGATTGATTGATTTCTTTTATATCGAGGATAACTGAATAAGCAATCATGTGCTTTTTTTCATCCGAAAAAAAGGAAACTATATTGTACAATGTTGTTGCAAATAAGATAAATAAATGAAATATATATACTATGGAATCTTTGTGCCCTTACGCTAGGAGATCCAAAAGAATGCAGAAGATTATTTTGATTACAGCTTGTGTGGTCAACCTAACCGATATATATATATATATATATATATATAATATATACATATATACATATATACATTATCATCTACTATCTATCTATCTTATCTATCTATCTATCTATCTATCTATCTATCTATATACATCTATCTATCTATCTATCTATCTATCTATTATATATTATTATTATCTATATTATCTACTATATATATGTATATATATAGTCTATACACTCAAACACACAAACATCACAAGCACCACTCAATACTGTCCAAACAAGTGTCCTTATAACTCACTTATTATATCTCCTATATAGACCCTGGCCAAAAACTATGTCAGTTACTGATGTCAGCTAATTGCCAAAAGGCCTATACTAAAATGTTATAATATTGTAAAATGTTGTGTTGAGATTTCCTTCAGCCATGACAAGTTCTTAACATTTACAACTTGCACTCTCCTTTAAAGGAGAAAAAATCCTCTGAAGTCGGAGTATGACTGCCTACATGGCGAGGTACTTAAAAACAGTTATACACGCAAACTTCTCATTCAGTGTGCATTTCCAATCTCAGTGATTCCCAGTTGGGATGAGTGAGTCAGAGGCACATTCTGGGTGACCCCAGAGTGTTAAGCTGGGGAACGCACAACAACAACAACAGCAAAACCCAACTACAGCTCAGATAGACTAAGTGCTTTTCGCTTCACATCCTGAGAAATTTGAAGCAAGTCACCATCTGCTCTCTCCCTCTCTGTGTGTGTTTCTCTCTCTGTCTCTCTCTCTCTGTCTCACAGATCATGCTTCAAGAAGACTGCTCATATACGCCACGTCAGTGGGATACCACCACCACCACCACCACCATTGCCACCTCCCCCTGCCTCCCCCACCCCACCCCCTACCCCCAAGCAAGAAAAGGGAAGATGCAGGAGTTTGGGGTGTGGTGTGAATCCTGGGGGGTAGGGAGAGGGGAATTTAAGGGTGAAGCACAGGCCGGAGGGAAGGGGGAGAGAGAGAGAGAGAGAGAGAGAGAGAGAGAGAGAGAGAGAGAGAGAGAGAGAGAGAGAGAGAGAGAGAGAGAGGAGAAGTTGTAGCAAGGAAATCGCGAAGGGCGCATAGCTAATTAACCTCTCTCCTTTCGGCTCCCAGACCTCCTTCTTAATCTCCTTTAACGTGACTTTTCCGCTTTTTGTTTAAGACCCCGCAGTGACCGATGATAGCAGCAGTACAGGGGCTGGCTAGGCTGGCTGGCAAAGGGTGGCAGCGCAGGGAAGGGGGGCGGGGGGGGGGGGGGGAGAAAGGCCATGCATGCAGTGAATAATATGGCTTCAGTGGAGGCTGAGTGACAAGACAGACAGACTCTTGTCAGCCACAATACAGAGGCATCTTAGGCCACATCCGTGCCCATGTTTTTGGGTTATTTTGTTTCAGGGGTCGTTGTCATGTCGTCCGTGCTTGAGCTGGTCAGGGTGTTCTGCAGCGTTGTTTTGGATGTGTGTGGGGGAAAGGGGGAGGGGGGAAGGGGGGATAAAGGGGAGGGGGGTAAGGGAGTGGGGTTAGTTGTTGGTTAGTTCTGATTAAAGACTATCATATTCCTGAAACCTCTTTCATTGAGAAAGGGGGCTGTTAGAAGAGAAAGAGTAAATGGTGTGTGTGTGTGTGTGTGTGTGTGTGTGTGTGTGTGTGTGTGTGTGTGTGTGTGTGTGTGTGTGTAAATGATTTTTTGGAGCCGTTTTTGTTGTTGTTGTTGATATATTTCTCTCTCTCTCTTCTGTCTCTCTCTGTCTCCTCTGTCTCTGTCTCTGTCTCTCTCTCTCTCTGTCTCTCTCTCTCTCTCTCTCTCTCTCTCTCTCTCTCTCGTGTGAATCAATGATATCTTGCTTTCAGAGTGATATTTCACTGTGCTTTTTTCGACTTTTCTTCTGTTTTTTTTTCCCCTATCATCCTTCTGATTAAAGAATGTCATCGAAACAAAGAACTTAGAGAAGTGTTTGACTGTTCATCTTTAATTGACTTTGATTCGTTCGATTTTTTTTTCTCTTAGGATGATGTCACTGCAATGCACCAATAGTACACCTTTACACAATCTTTCCTGACATTCGAATGACTCAGATGTCCAAACAGGAGACTCTTCTTGTAACGTAGGGAAGTTACTGTAAGGGAAAAAAAAACAAACAACGAACAAAATACGTGCTAGGTAGTTGGTCGCGTGACTATGTATGGAAAGAAGACAGCAGGGAAGTTTGCTTTCGTTGAAGGAGAAGAATGACGAATGGCGGTGGTTTCCTGTCCTACTGTTAAGTGGTAAATGCCGAGGTTAACTTTGTATGTATGGGTCTCTCTCACCCCAACCTCTTCTTCCGCCTGATCACCGAAGTGGAAACTCCAGTGTGGGTAACTTGTTCCGCTGCACAGGGAAATGATTGGTGGGCATTTTCGCTGACTGGTAACGACGGTTCCATTTTTTTTTTTTGGACAATGCTGTCCATTGTTTTTGTGTGTTAGTTAATCTTGGTGATTTTTTAACTTTTGAAAAAAAAAAATTGTTGTTGTTTTCCCCCCCCCTTCCAATTCCGTTTGTGGGACTAATTAATGTGTGTGTGTGTTTGTGTGTGTGTGTGTGTTTGTGCGTGTGTTGTGTGTGTGTGTGTGTGCGTGCGTGTGTGTTTGTGTGTATGTGTGTGTGTGTGTGAAGGGGGGGTGTGGTGTCAGTCTGTCTGTCAGTTTGTATCTCTGTCTAGGGTTTCTTTTTCTAAAGGGACATGACCTTTGAAAGAAAAGCATGACTGGAGTATAAACGTTCGTTTTGTTGTACGTGTTTTGCTCTGTCTATCTGTTTTCTTTTTTTAGTGGTGGTATGGGTTTTCAACGGAACAGGAGAAGACCATACCCGTAAACTGAACACAAAAACAAAACAACAACAACCCCCCCCCAACCGAACAAACCCAAACATTACCAGTGATCCTCCTCCATACTACACAGTCTTCACATTCACCTTGTGCCGGTCTAAGTTTACTTGCAGTTGCACTCTAAGGTGTCGCCGTTTATGGACACGACAACAACGTATCATCGTGGAGGAGGTGGGATCTCTTGTAATGACACACCCCTCCTTTTGCTATCGTTCCTTCCTCGTTCTGCAGCTGATCTCACCGGTGCCAGGTGGTTAGAACCGAGTCTTTATTGCCTACCACTTTCCATGTAACGGGAGTAGGGCAGGGGTTTGTTCTGGCATCACGATTCTGCAGTCCCCAGAGCCGGGTCTGTTGTTACAGCAGTGTCACTGGTCATTATTTTATTGACAACGAAGAAAAGGTAGAGAGAGAGGTAGGTGGTGTCCGTTGATCCAAGAATATC
>CM060333.1:24779591-24797091 GCA_030674155.1 Stramonita haemastoma | reverse complement strand
AGAGAGAGAGAGAGAGAGAGAGAGAGAGAGAGAGAGAGAGAGACTGTGCGGAAACCGACACGTCTTTTTATAGCCCTGTTTTGACAGTATTTGTCTTTTTGTGTGTGTTTCTTTGTTTTGATGTGGGGGGTTTCTCAGTTTTCCGCTGTGTGTGTGTGTGTGTGTGTGTGTGTGTGTGTGTGTGTGTGTGTGTGTGTGTGTGTGTGTTTGTGTTGTGTGTGTGTAGTGTTTGTGTGTGTGTACGTGTGTGTGTGTGTGTGTGTGTGTGTGTGTTGTGTGTGTGTGTGTGTTTTAAGTTTTCTGTCTTCATGTTCGCCTGTGTGTTCAGCTTTTTGGTCTTTCTTGTATACAGTTTTACTAGAGACTTCAATTCCTAAAAAAAATGTTCTTTTGTCCATTCCTTCGTCTGCCACATAAAACCTTTTTTTTTCTTGTGTTCACCATCAATAACACTTTAGTCGTTGTTGGTTTGACCGTTTTTTTTCGTTCTTGTCGTTTTTGTTCAGGTTTTTTTTTTTTGTTTTGTCATATTCAACTGTGTTTGTTCTTACCTGTCCGCATAAGATGCTTATAACATCTTCTTGTAATTGCTTTTGGCCATTCGTCGGAACTTACGTACTTTCAGGAAGTCATTGGTCGTTTCTTTTTGCTTGTTGTGTGCGGGCAGCTTCATTTTGCATCTTACGGTTTAAGTCGGGGACACCACGAATGTTAGAACTGAAGTTTTGTTTCCAATCTTCTTTGATCGGGAAACGGCAAGGATAAGTACTGCATTACGCTTTATAAAAAAAAGAATGTCGTTTCGTGTGTTATGTTTGTTTCGGTGTGGGTTTTTGTGTGTTCTGTTCAACCTGTGTCTACCGGTGTGTGTGTGTGTGTGGTGTGTGTAGTTGTTGAGCGTGTTGTGTGTGTGTGTTGTTTGTGTCGTGTTGTGTGTGCAGTGTGTTGCATGTGGTTGCATGTGTGTGTGTGTGAGAGAGAGAGAGAGAGAGAGAGAGAGAGAGACAGAGACAGAGAGACAAGAGAGAGAGTGATCTATTCAGGTCAAGTTTATCAAGTGATCCGTCTCGTTCTTGCATTTTGTTGTCGTTTGTGTTTTTGATTGGGGGGGGGGGGGGGGGGATTTTGGCTGGGGCACGCACAGTTTGGGCTTTGGTTTTATGGTCAGTAAGCCATTTTCTTGATGAGATGCCGTTAGAGGGAAGAGGTTGGGATGGACAGGGGGTAGAGAGGGGAAGGGGGGGGGTGGGGTGGTGGAAACTAATGGCAGAGGGGGACGGGAGGGGAGGGGGGCGTGGTTCCTGTAGAGTTGCTGTGTTATGAGGTAGGGTTGTGTCCTTCTGTTTTGAAAATGGATGAGAACTTATAAAGACGTGAAGATTGGACTTTCTTTTGTCTCTCTGCTTCTCTTCATTTTGGAATAAATGTGTACACACACACACACACACACACACACACACACACACACCACACCACACACACACACACACACACACACACACACACACACACACACACACACACACACACACACACCACACATTCACAAACTCCTGTCCTCACTCAGAGAAGAAAAAAAATGGAAAGAAAGAAAGAAAAAATTTGTATGGAATCAAAGACAGGCTAGAAAGTCTTAGTGATTTTTTCCCCACAAAAATCTTTGAATCTGAATGAAAATGATGTTGATGTCATAAATGTTAGGGCAGTTGAAATGGGGGGGGGGGACGATTCATGTTTGCCTCCCCTCTGCTCCTCTTACAATGTCATTTGATGTATTTCCTGTTTGTGACTAAAGCTTTAAGTATACTTTGCTTTTTCTCTGATTTTTTTCTCTCCTATAATTATCGCTGCAGCAACCGCTATTGCATCCTCTGCTACTGTTGTTCCTATGATTGGTAGCTCCTGCTGCTGCTGCTTTTTCCCTCTGTTTGTCTATCTGTCTCTGTCTGTATGTCTGACTGCCTGTCTGTCTGTCTGTCTGTCTGTCTCTATCTCTCTGTTACTCTGTGTGTGTGTTGTGTGTGTGTGTGTGTGTGTGTGTGTGTGTGTGTGTGTGTGTGTGTGTGTGTGTCTATATGTTGTCTGTGTGTCTATGACTGTAAATGTTTAAGCAGATATGATTATATATATATGTGTGTGTATGTATGTATACATATATATAAAAATTTCTTATGAATTTGCTTTTCAATCTGTGCTTTCTTCAGTAGATTTTGTCCTGTTTCAGTAAAAATTATGGTTGATCTGTTTTTGAAAACCAAACTACAACACGTTTCGTTGCATGTGGTCCTTTGTGCTCAATTGGTTAATTGGAACTGGTTTCTTCAATGTTAGATAGGTTTTTTTCTTGTTGTAGACTAGTTGTTCTTTTGTGCTTTCTTTTTTTTTTGTTGTGTGTGTGTGTGTGTGTGTGTGTGTGTGTGTGTGTGTGTGTGTGTGTGGTGTGTGTGTGTGTGTGTGTGTGTGTGTGTGTGTGTCACATCCCACATTGGTCAACCTCGTGTTCAGTTTCCCTTATTTATTTTCATTTGCCTAATGTTCTCCTTTTGTTCTTTCATCTGTCGAAGGCTTTCTCTCCCCCCACGACTCATAACCCTTAAGTGATCGTTTGGTGATTGGTTTGTTCTTGTCCTTTTCCTGCCGGTTTGGATCACCTTCTTGTCGTTTTCTGGCTTTTACTGTCGTTTTCCTTTTTTTTCTTTGTATTTTTTCTTTGCACACTTCTTGGTAAATTTTCTCTTGTCCATATGAGATTATTGAATTGATTAAGGTAAGCTCATACACTAAAAAAAATTTAACTGCACATATTTAGCTTTTGATTTCGAATCCAGTGTTTTGCGATTGAAAAATAAACAAGAAGATTTATAGGCAAAAAAGTTGACACAGACGTTCATGACAATGTTGATTGCCAGACTTCTTTGATCTGGGGTGAGTGGGTGGCTGTGGTGGTGAAGGTTCTTCTTCTTCGTCGTTGAGCGCTCAGACAGCAAAGATGTTCTCTGCCATATGAGCGAAAATGCGTTGCAAGTCAAGTCAAGTCAAAATTTTATTTCCAGATGGTACATTTAGTAAGCAATAAATTTGCTTTTTTCAAACTTTTTTTTTCAAATTTTGCTTTTTTTTTTTAAACTGCCGTTAAGCGCCTGACAAGTCAATCTAGCAGATCCCACTTTGGCTTGGGAGAGAAGTGTTATCTTTTATGTCTTCCTTTTTTTAAAAAGAAAAAAAAAGGGTAGGAGAATGGATCAAGAAGGTATAAAATAGACAAGAATGAGGTGATAGGAAGAAAAGGAACCAGGCAGAAGTGAACAGAGGGACAGAAAAGAGCGAATTCCTAAGCACAGATTTTTACAGAAAGTGTGATTCTATTTATACTGACAGACCCCCTGCATCCCTAGAAGTGGTGGGGAGGGATTTCATTGTATTTTTCGGTGTCCTAACTTTACTGAAGAGAAACATATGTAGGCAAAGCTAATTAGCTAAGTCCAGTTAATGTGGTGAAAGCTAACTCGCTTTTTCATTGCTGAAAAGTCAGTGTCTACTTACTCGTTTCGTTAATTTTCGTACAATTAAGCTAAAACTTTTGGATAATTATGCTCAACACAGTGACTACTTGAAATTGTCCCTCTTTTGTTCTCGCTTATTGTTTTTGTGTTCATTCGACCGAGATGCTAATTACCTGTTGATGCATCAATAACCATATTAGCGCTTTGTTGACAATTTCGATGGGGTTTTTTTGTGTAATTTGATTCTAAAGGTCAGACATAGGCTTATTTGTGAAGTTATTTGCATGCAATATATAGTACTTTTATGTGCCTCTAATGCGATTCTGAAACAAACATGGGCTTGCCTCACCTTGCCTTGCTTTGTTACATACAGTCCAGTCGATATTCTTAATTAGTACCGTTTTCTTAATTCGAATCTTGTTATGTCCCATTATAATCTCTTGATCGGAAATTTGGAGACAAAAAGATGACAGTAACTATTAAAATAAATCTAGGTCTCGTTCAAAAAGACCTGATAAGATTGTTGAAGATAACTTGTTTTGTGTTGTCTGTACTGATGACCTCTCTTCCTTGCCGTTTATCTCCCTTGCCCCCCCCCCCCCCCCCCCCCCCCCCCCCCCTTGCATGCACGTGTGCGATTCTCTGATTGTGTATGATCCAAGCCACACAACCTTCAGTGCCTTCCTTGCACAGTGACCCTAAATCAGAGCTATGTCTTCATCCCCATTAATAAATGTTATTCTGTTGATTGCAGGGGTTAAGTGTGTGTATGATACCCCAGTACAGCTGTTGAGCTGTGATGATGTTGACCTTTCAGAATACTCAGGGGAAGAGAGAGAGAGAGAGAGGGAGAGAGAGAGAGAGAGAGAGAGAGAGAGAGAGACAGAGACAGAGAGCAGAGAGAGAGAGAGAGAGCACACCATTCAGATCAACCTTGAACTATGGCCTTTTCGCGTTTTTTTGTGTTTTTGGATGCAGGATCCTTGTCTGGGCCTCACTACTAACAGGTCAGAGACAAGCTTTGCCCCTAAAGCTGATAGAGGAGGATCCATTTGGCTGATGAGATGACGACGTTAGGCCATGGAGGGAGGGAGAGACGAAGAGTAGAAGGCAGCAGGGAAGGGGAACGAACAACTGTCGTGGTTTCTGGTAGAGCGTTGATCTGTGTCACGGGATAGCGTTGAGTTCGGCTGCACTGGAATTGGATGGGAACTTTAGAGGGCTTTGAGGTCTGGCCGGTTTAAAGAGTGCGTCGTGGCTTATAAGAATTGAGCAGTGAAGGACAGTGTGTTTCCTTGGGGTGTGTGTGTGTTGTGTGTGTGTGTGTGTGTGTGTGGTGTGTGTGGTGTGTGTGTGTGTGTGTGTGTGTGTGTGTGTAAGTAAGTAAGTAAGTAAGTAAGTAAGTAAGTAAGTAAGTATAAGTAAGTAAGTGTTCAATTTTAACGTCTTTCCACTTTAAGTGATACCAGACGATCCTAAGATAGGAAACTGGATAGGTGAGAGAGAGAGAGAGAGAGAGAGAGAGAGAGAGAGAGAGAGAGAGAGAGAGAGAGAGAGAGAGAGAGAGAGAGAGAGAGAGAGAGAGAATCTAATGTGTGTGTGTGCGCGCGCGCGCGCGCACGCGTGTGTGTGTGTATGATAAAGATAACAGCAAATAAAAGATATTCTTAACATTAACAGATCAAGAAAAATACTGAAAATTTAAAAAATCCCAAAAGAACTACAAGAACTACAATAAATGCCCTATAGGACTTAACAACAAACCTTTAGCAATGTCAAACGTTAGATTTACATTGTTCAAAACTTCGTCAATGGCATTCTCAGAAAAGGCAGGGAGTTGATGTTTTAAGTTCTTACATTCAAGTATTTGTGTGTGTTGTGTGTGTGTGTGTGTGTGTGTGTGTGTGTGTTGTGTGTGTGTGCACGCAAACACGTGTGTGTATGTGTGCAAGCTTCTTTCTGTATACTTTTCTTTCAGTTGTCTGTAATTGTTATTGGTTTTACCTTTTGTTTACACATTTTGTTTCTTTTTTAAAGTTGGGGTTTTACTCTTAAATGTGTTAGCAATTAAGCTTTTCTTTCTTTTTATTATTTTAGCCCCTTCATTCTTGGACATATATTCTTCACATTTGTTTCGCCGATTCTTCTTTTTCATCCTTGTTCCTTTGTTAGCCTCATAATATTGTTTGTGTGTGTGCATTAGAAGAGAGATGAGAGAGAAGAGAGAGAGAGAGAGAAGAGAGAAGAGAGAGAGAGAGAGGAGAGAGAGGAGGAGAGAGAGAGAGAAGAGAGAGGAGAGAGAGAGAGAGAGAGGAGAGAGGAGAGAGAGAGAGAGAGAGAGAGAGAGAGAGAGAGAGAGAAGAGAGAGAGGAGAGAGAGAGAGAGAGAGAGAGAGAGAGAGAGAGAGAGAGAGAGAGAGAGAGAGAGGAGAGAGAGAGAGTTTTGTTTTCCTTTTCTAAACAAAGTCCCTAGTTTTGATGCTCATACGTTTGATAATTCTGTTAATTTTTCATGTTTTCTTTTGTTGGATTTGCTTCCTCTCTTTCATTCTCTCGTAAGCGTCTCTTGGTTGGTTTGGAGAGACGTTGGTCAGTTGTTTTCATTTGCTTAATGTGCTCTTTGCCTTCTTTCATCTGCCGCAAACAGCCCTTTCTCTTCCGGACCCATAACACTTAAACGATCGTCTGTTGACTGGTTTCTGTTCCTCAGTTCTCTGATCATTTTCCTTCTTTTCAATCGTTCTTCTTCTTTTTGTTGTTGTTTGTTGTTGTTGTTTTTTTTTTAAACATGTGCTTCTATTCGTCTACATGCTATGATTTTTTTTGTAAGAGATAGTAACTGTTAGCCTATACTGAAATCTTACTCCCAACTGTCGACACAGTTTTCCTTTTGAATCTGTTCAACATATCATTATGGAAAGAGGGACACATTAACCACAAATTTGATTGCTAGACTTCTTTGATCGAGGGTAATGAGGAGGATGACATTACAGTCTGATCAATAATGCTAACTCCTTTCATTTTCCTGAAGTCCTGTTTTTTTTCCCCCCTTGTTTTGTTCGGCAGAAGAAGAGGGAGGAAGTGGGGGACTCTGAACTCTACACTAATAACAACAAGTTGTCAGGCTTTATTTTTTTTTTTTTCATAAACGTTAAGAACGTAAGATCGCAACTTTTCCTGAAAACTATGAATACTTTGGGTTATTCTTTTCGTTCCTCGAGTAGAACTTCAAGGTTCACCAATAGTATGAGTTTGCGTATGTGACCTTTTTTTTTTAACCCACCATTAAGGTAGCTGTATTTTGACTTCGGGAATGAACAGTGTATAGTATGTGCTTTTGCGTATTATCAAAAAATATGGTTTTTCACTTCTTTTCCATACCCAATCTTCTGATCTTAAGACTTTTCTTGGTGAAGGCTGCAGTCTGTGTGTGTGTATACATGCACACATGCTACAGGCTGCTTCCCATCTGCCCCCAGGCAGCAGCAGGGCAGAGAGCTGCCTGTGTTAGCCTATTACCATTAGTAAATTCTGTTGACCCAAGGGCTTGGCCCAGAAAGCCCTTAGGTGCCTGGTGCACCTGAGAGAGAGAAAAGGGGGGGAGAGATGCATGTGTGCACGTAGAGAGAGAGAGAGAGGAGACGAGGAGAGAGGAAGGAGAGAGAGAGAGGAGGAGAGGAGAGAGAGAGAGATAGAGGAGAGAGAGGAGAGAGAGACAGACAGACAGACAGACAGACAGACAGACAGACAGACAGACAGAGACAGAGCAGCAGAGTGAGAGACAGAAGACAGACAGACAGACAGACAGACAGACAGACAGAGACAGATGGAGGGGGGGTTATTCCACTGTGACAGTTGAGGTTAATCTTCGACTGTTAGCCTTGCCTTGTCTCTTGCCCTTGTGTTTTGCGGTCGTTTGTGTCCCCGTTCGATGCAGGGCTTGTTGGCTGGGCCACTGAGGTCGGCTGGAGCTTTGCCCCTAAAGCTGATAGAGGAGGATCCATTTGGCTGATGAGATGACGACATTAGGCCATGGAGGGAGGGAGAGACGAAGAGTAGAAGGCAGCAGGGAAGGGGAACGAACAACTGTCGTGGTTTCTGGTAGAGCGTTGATTGTTCACGGATAGCGTTGAGTTTGAGCCGTCCTGAATTGGATGGAATTTAGAGGCTGTGTGATTCTGGTCTTGTCACGAGGTGAACAGTTAGCGTCTCTGTAGTTTATAGTATGATGCCCCCTACCCCCCCCCCCCCCCACACACACCCTACCCCATGATTCTCTCATCTCTTATCTGTCACTGTTTTTGTCTCTGCTCTCCTCTCTTTGTCCTGTAGTTTGTTTTTTCTTCCTTCGGCTGTCTGTTGGCTCTCTGTTGTGTGCTGTGTGTCTCTCTGTCTTGTCGCTTCTGTCCGTCTGTCTGTACGTTGTCGTCTGTCGTCTTGCTGTTCTTATGTGTCTCTCTCCTCTCTCTCTCTCTCTCCTCCTCCTCTCCTCCTCCTCCTCCTCTCTCTCCTCTCTCTCTCATTCTCTCTTCTCTCTCTTAACTCTTCTCTCTCTCGTTTTCTTAGCATTCTGTCTGCTTTCTCTTGTGTTGTATGTTTGGTTTGTTTTAAAAATCTTTTTCTCAGATCTGTCTGTTTGCTGCTCGCTGTGTGTGTGTGTTTGTTCTGTGTGTGTCTGTTCTTGTGTGTTGTGTGGTGGTGTGTGTGTGGTGGTGGTGGTGTGTGTGTGTTTTTCGTAGTGTCTGTTTGCTCGTGCCGCTCATTTGTTGGGCTCTGTCGTTTGATGACATACTCCTTACTGTTATAATGTGCATGCAGGTGTATTTACTGAGTGTTGTGTACATTGTGTTAATCAAAACATGCACACCAAAAAAAACACCCACGCCAGGTTATTCGGGAATGTGTGCCTAATTCATCTTCTATGACTTCAGACCAACAAGTGTGAAAAAAAAACACTCAAAAAATTTTTTCTCCTTATAATTTAGCTATTTGAATTTACTCAAGTCCGAAACAAAAACTGAAAAAAAAAACAAGGCAATTTTTTTTCCTTGCGTTGTGTTTTTGCTCCCCCCCCCCCCCCCCCATGATCAATCTGGCATACATCATTGCCTAACTGACCGACGACCATCACTACCCCAGCCCCCCCCTTCCTCCCACCACCACCCATACACCCCTCATCACCGTTTCCCTTCCAAGCGCAAAAAAAACCAAAACCTCCCTTGCCAGATGGAAAAATTCAAGGAGGCAAAGAAGAAGAGAAAGAAGAAAGGAGGAGAAGAAGAAAGAGAAGAAAGAAAAGAGAAAGAAGAAGAGAGAGAGAACAAGAAAGCCAAGAAGAAGAAGGCAGAGAGGACAAGAACGCAAAGACAGCCACAGACCAGCCAGAAGCGCAAGCGATCGACGTTCATATTATGTCCGGAGCAAACATAGCTGGTTGTACGGCAGGCGGGCAAGGCAGCAGACGCAAGGCAAGCAACAACAAGAGGCCTGCCACCCGACGCTAGACCCCTGGCAGCCACAAAATTGCGCCTCTGCAGGTAGCCGTCATCATACCAATTAATTGGCAAGGATAGCGCTGGGAACGTGGCAAGAAAGATGAACGTGGACAGTGCGCCCAGGGGGGCAGCAATATTGGAAGGTCAGGGTGAGAACGACGATCCCAGGGAGAGGCAGCAGAGGGGTGGAGCGAGTGGTGGGGGAAGGTGGTGAAGAAGATGTGAGAAGAGGTAGGTGGAGCTACTGTTGGGATGAATGGATAGGGCAGATAAGAATTGGGAAGTGGGGGGGAGGATATGTTATTGTTGATGTTGTTGTGCAGGATTATGGTTGGAGGATAGTTATGTTTTATGAGGAGAGGAGGAGGAGATGGAAGGAGGATAGGAGGAAGATTGTTTATTCTGGTGAATTTTTTGCTTTGGATGGGAGAAGCAAGAGATGTGAGTGCGAGGCGAGCGCGCGCGCGTAGTGGAGTGAAAAGGGGCAAGCAATGAGCTAGGATGCTGCTGGCGATCGACGTTCATTATTGATGTGGAGTACGTAGCTGGTGTGTTATGGAGCAGCCATTTTAACAAGGCACGCCACTACGTCGAGACCCCTCAGCTGCTCGCCTGCTATCTGTGGCCTCTTCACTCCTTCTCTTCTCTCTGCTGCCTTACTTGGCAGTCTCGCTACTCCTCTGCCTGAAACGACGGCCTTGTGCACGCCAGCACACAACACCACACCACAGTGCGTTAACTATTCTCGTGGTCGTGGGTGATAACCCTGCGTAGCACTGATGTAACAGGATAGTCAGTGTGTTGCAGTGGTTGCGTGGTGGATCGGTGGTGTTTGTGCGTTGTCCCGGGCTCATGTAGGACTGGTACTTGGACTCACTGTTGGGGTATGGATGGATCATGGGCATGTTTTTTTGTGTAGGTTTGGGGAGTGGGGGTGGGGATTGTTTTTTTTGGGTTTTTGTTGTGTCTATTTTTCTTGGTTGGTTGGTTGTTGTTGTTTTGTTTTTTGGGGAGGGTGGTGGGGGTGGTGGTGGATAGGAGGGATGATCTGTTTTTCTTTCTGGTGTTTTTTTTTTCCTTTCTGTGTTTGGGACTGATGCATGAGTGTGTGTGTGCGCGCGCGCGCGCGCGCGCGTGTGGTGTGTGTGTGTGTGTGTGTGTGTGTGTGTGTGTGTGTGTGTGTGGTGTGTGTGTGAGTGTGTGTGTGTGTATGCACATCTTTTTTTTAACACGCACGCACACGTACGTATGCACTCTCTCTCTCTCTCTCTCTCTCTTCTCTCTCTCTCTCTCTCTCTCTCTCTCTCTCTCTCTCTCTCTCTCTCTCTCTCCTCTCTCTCTCTCTCTCTCTCTCGCACGCACGCACGCACGCACACACACACACACACACAAACACACACATGCACTTTTTAAGGCATCATTCTCTGCGTATGGCCTGATTATCTCCTGCGTTAAGCACTGATGTAAAAATGTGTCCCCATGTTGTTGCAGCCCTTATTGCCTGAGTGCATCTTTTTTTTTTCTCGCCATTTCTTCCACGGCCTCCATCCCGTAGGTGCCTGCTACTTGGCCCAGTGAACAGTAGCCTTGAGATGTAGGAAGCGAGGGTTTCTTAGTTCAAATCCCCAACTAAACCCACTTCGCAGGTTACATGTTACCCTCAATCCTAGTGGTGATGTTGATGTTAGTTTTTGATTTAGATAATTGATTCAGGTGATGTGTATAACATTCATTCAGTGTGTGTTGATGAACACGAGTACACTGAGAAAACATTCATTTATTTTTTTATCAAAAACAACCAACAAACAAAAAGAAAAAAAAAAGTTTTTAAAAATCATTTAACCCAGAAGATAAAGAAAAAGCATGGCAAAACAAACAAAACTTCTTCGTCCTCAAACACTCAGAACAAAACAACAGGACACAAAATCCTTACAAAGACTATCACTAATCCACTTGAAGAGAAACATTGAAGAAAATCATATGGCACTAAACCACAATGGTTCACTTTCCACAAGGGAAAACGGCCTAAATTAAACTTGCCTGGTTTGAATACAATACAAAGCAATACATGTTGTTGTTTTTTTTTGCGCTGTTAGATATGATATAATTATCAGTATGTATTTATTTTTATTTTATTTATTTTATCTTATTTATTCTTTTATATCCAGGATATGTACTTGAGGGAGTGGCTTCTTTTCTCCATTTTCTTCCTTCTTTTTGTTTCGGAACTAAATAGGAAGACGTTGTTTCTTTTACCATTATTATACCCTCTACATTTTTATGTTCAACAGTTTGATACCAATTTTTTGTATTTTTATTATTATCATTATTTTGTGTTTTTTATCAGAGTTTTTTTTTCTGGAAGTGTGCTCGACAGTAGATCACAGTTGTTTTTGTTATCTTCTCCCATTACTGAGAGAAGCAGCAATAACAACCTATAACAAACGGCGAGGATGACAGCTCGTTCCCCCTCTCTACTAATCAACCAATTCATCACCAAACAGCGGCATGGATGCTGAATACTTTATTAATTGTTGAGTGTTAATTATTGTTACGGTCTTTCCCCCCTTGTTTTTTCTGTTGTTCCATATCCCACTGATGATTTCACAGCTGCTGCTGCTGCTGCTGCTAATGATGACATCACGACTTACTGCCAGCAGTATTACGATGGTGGTAAAAAAAAAAGTCAGTAATGAATATAATCTAGTCTTTACTGTTCTTCTTATGTTGCTTTCTTATGCGCAGGGTGTTACTTAATTAGAGGTTGTTTTTGCATTCTGCTTGCTGCTCCTGAGACAGAGACAGAGACAGAGACAGAGAGAGAGAGAGAGAGAGAGAGAGAGACAGACAGACAGACAGACAGACAGACAGACAGACAGACAGACAGACAGACAGACAGACAGAGACCAACAGACAGACAGACAGACAGACAGACAGACAGACAGAGACCAACAGACAGACAGACAGACAGATCTTCATAGACTCTGTTTTTCCTTCATCACGGTCAATCTCAGGTCACGTGACATCTAGTCATCGAACAGGATTGGCCCTTATTAAAACTTCGTCCAAACAGGACTTGCCTTTATTATATATATATATATATATATATATATATATATATATATATATATATATTATATATATATATATGAAGCTCATACGAGGACATGATAATATATTATAAACATTCATGATTTAAATTGAAACTTTTTTTCCGTTTAAAGGACTTGGCCGATACAAAGCAGTGTTTTAAATACATGTATGGCGCATAACAAAAGTCAAACCCAGTTTTTAATTGTCTGTTCTACTGTTCAAGCCATTCGTTGCCAGTCTTTCGTAGTCCTTTGCTGTTAGTTCATAAACAGTCTGATATTTGTGAATAGCTGGGGTATTAACTTCTTGAAAGAGTCTAGTGAGAACTCATGTGCTCACCGATCATGATACCATTGATCTGGAAGTTATAACCTCATTCTAAAACACAATTTTTATTGTCTCCCAGACGACTCTGTTCATCTATGGTATCATTCATTGTCAGTTTGATGTAGCTTTATAGTACGTCTCGGAGCAATTTTACCAGTTACCATCTCTTTGTGATTTCATCAGTCTGAGGTGGGTTTTTTTAATCTTTACCTCAGTGTGATTCGTCTAAAATGCTGTCTGTTGTCACTCCTTGAAGCTATACACACAATTGTTGTCACTTGGTTTAAACATGATCTGTCCAACATGTTAAACAAATAACAATACATCAGGTGAAGTTATTGTCATTTCGTTTCACCTTCCTTCCTCTAACTAAAAGGGGACGGGATAGCCTAGTGGTCAGAACATTGCGCTGGCAATTTGACGACCGGAGTTCGATTCCCGTTCGAGTGGATTTTTCCTCTGGAGTTAACATCAATGCTGACTCCACTCTCCCCAAAAGCCTTTCGGATTGAGACTGTAAACCGAGGCGCCGTGTGCGAACGCACGCAAAACATCTTGCGCACACGTTTAAATCCTGTTCACTTTTCGTAAGAGCAGCCATTTGTGTTACCATTGTGGAACAGATGACAACATTTACACAACTGCATACACATGGGGACTGGATGAAAAAAGCACACGAGTGCTTATCCCATTATCTTCGATATAAAAAATGATAAAAGTATTAAAAAAATAGAATAACTAGTCACTTCGTGTCATGTCACTGCAGCTAATAATATTATTTTATTGCTCCGGGCCATTCAGCTTCACCCTACCTATATTATATTTGTACACAAAAGCATTCCTAGCTGCCACTATTGCCTGTAGTTTGAGTGTTTGCTGTTTTCCTTTTTGTAGAAGGCAGTCCATTATTTTCCTTCTTTGTCGAACGCTCAGACAGCAACTACTGTTGTTGTCTGTCATATGAGGGAAAATGTGTTGCTCTGCTGCTGTCACGCACCTGACAAGTCAGGCCCAGCGCGTCCCTGTGGGAGAAAACTGTTCTATTCTAAGTTTTTTTTCTAGAAAAGGGGCAGGATAATTGACCAAAAAGGCAGAAAAAAGACAAAAAATGGGGTGACTGGAAGAAAATGAACAACGCAGAAACAAAGAGAGAGATAGAAAAGAGGGAATTTCTAGCACAGACTCTCCAGAAGGTGGAGATGCTATTTAAGCTGACAGGCCCCCCAACGTCCACAGTCTATTGATGACCTATCCATGTATAAAATCAGTCCCATGATCATACGATTTATTTGTAAGGTCATCGTTTCTGTCTAACCTCTACAAGTCATCCATGATTGTAACATTCTGTACTAGTTAATGTTGGTCTTTGTAGTGTATTATTAACATGTGCAACTGGCCTGGAACACTGAAGACTTAATGATCCATTACACAGTAACACGGTCTGTTTTCTTTCCCCCCTTACTAGCGGGTTAACTTCGGTCTTTAAAACTGCCTTCACTGGCAAGTCTTCAATTCAGAGACTGGTCCGTACGACATATCTCACCTAACAGCAGCGCAACGCATTTTTGCTCGTATGACAAACAACAATAGTTACTGTCTGAGCATTTAAAGCAGAAGAAGAAGAAAGAAAAGAAGAAGAGAAGAAGAAGAAGAAGTCCAGTAACATAAAAAAATAAGTTGATGTCAAGACATTGATTCTCATGACGTATTAACCTACTAACCCGTGGCGTCACACATTGTGCCTGATGACGTGTTAACCAGTGACAGTTTGGCCTCGTTGTCTGTTATGACACATTGTTCACCAACATCGGCCTCAACCATTGGTCCCTTTGACATATTGACCAGTAACGCTTGACCTCGGGGTCACGGTCCAATCTTTGCTTCATTTTCTCTGCCGACAGTCGTTGACGATAAAATTCATGATGCCTCCGTCTCCCCCCCACCCCCCACCTCACTCCTCCACGTTCCTTCTTTCATCAAGGTCTTCTCATTTCTCTCTCGCCCCCCCTCCCCCAATCTCTCTCTCTGTTCTGTCTGTCTCTGTCTCTCTCTGTCTCTCTTTGTCTCTGTCTGTGTGTGTGTCTGTCTCTGGTCGGTCTGTCTGTCCCTCTCTCTCTGTTCTCTGTCTCTCTGTCTTTCTCCCTCTCTGTCTCTCTGTCTGTCCTGTCTGTCTGTCTGTCTGTCTGTCTTGTCTGTCTCTGTGTCTGTCTGTCTGTCTGTCTGTCTGTCTGTCTGTCTGTCTCTCCTTCTCTCTCTCTCTCTCTCTCTCTCTCCTCTCTCTCTCTCTCTCTCTCTTCCCTAGACCTCATTTATTCTTCTTCCTCCAACTGACACACATGGCTTCTTCCCGTCCCCATCCCGGTCTCCCACCCTCTGTCCATCCCCCCCCACCCCCTTCCTGCCAGCTATTCTATTCCACCTCCCCCACCTCCCACCCCACCCCACCCCAGGGTTTTGTTTCCCTTCTGTCGTCTCTGGCCCTTCTTTTTTAAAGGCCGACATAATTTGATGACCATCCCCATCAACCCTCACTTTGTGTGCTGGTGGGTTTAAGTGGGGCTGATGTGTGAGGTAGGAGAGGCTTTTTTGTGGAGGGTTGTGTGGGGTGTGGGTGTGGTGAGGGGTGTTGTGTGTGTGTGTGGTGTTGTGTGTGTGTGTGTGTGGGTGGTGTGTTGTGGGTGGGGTGTGGGGGGGAGGGGGAAGGGGAAGTATGGAGCCTGAAAAAGCAAGAAAATAAAGGACAAGATTCAGATCAACCATTTTCTGTGTGTTTTGTTTTCCTACTTGTATTCCTTTTTCCCTTTGTTTGTCTGATTTTCTGTTTCACAGTATTTGTCTCCCTCCACCCCCACCCCACACCTCTCTGTCTACTGTCTGTCTATCTGTCTGTCTGCTGTCTGTCTTTCCCTCTCCTTCCCTCCCTCTCTCTCTTGTCTCTCTCTCTGTTTGTCTGTCTCTCTCTGTGTCTGTCTCTGTCTGTCTGTCTGTCTGTCTTCTCTCTGTTCTGTCTGTCTGTCTCTCTCTCTCTCTCTCTCTCTCTCTCTCTCTCTCTGTTATTCTGTTGTACTCCCCCTCTCCTCTGTCTGTCTGTCTATCTGTCTGTCTGTCTGTCTGTACTCTGTGAGTGTGCCTGTATGCGATCTTTTAATATTGCCTGGCGATTCTAGTTTGTTGTGGTTAAGGGAAAAGGATCACGGGATGCGAGGCTTTAAGGATTGAAAGAAGAAAAAAAGAAGAAAGGGAAAAGAGAGAGAAGAGGAGAGAGAGAGAGAGAGAGAGAGAGAGAGAGAGAGAGAGAGAGAGAGAGAGAGAGAGAGAGAGAGAGAGAGAGAGAGAGAGAGAGAAGAGGACAGATGGGTGGAGAGGAGAGAGAGGGGAGGCTGGTTTGTCTGTGTGTCTGTTGTCTTGTCAGCACTGTGGTTAGTGTGTTGACCTGAGCTTGTTTGCCTGAGAGTGTCGTCCCCCGTGCACACGCCTGCTGCACTGGTCTTTTCTTCCCCTGACCCCTCGTCCCTTTTTAATCTGCCTGTCTGTTTGTATGCTTGTCTGTCTTTCTGTCTGCCTACCTGTCTGTCTGTATGTGTGTCTGTCTGCTGTTTGTATGCTTGTCCTGTCTGCCTTGCCTGTCTGTCTGTCTGTTATGTCGTCTGTCTGTCTTGTCTGCCTGCTCTGTCTGCTTATGCCTGTCGTACCCGTCTGTCTGTTTGCCTGTCTGCTTACCATTGTCTGTCTGTTTCATGCCTTCATATCCGTGCCCAGTTTGCAGGATGTTATTGTGGTGCGTGTGCTGCAGTTTGGGGAGACTGATACATAGTAACTGATCATGTTATGTGACCCTCTAGGGTTCCTGAGTTGTGCTTGTTCCAGTGAAAATGTAGCTCCTTATGATACACTTACCAGAAAAATTAATTCCCCTGCTAGTCTCTGCCTGTCTCTTCTCTCGTCTCTCGTCTTCTCTCTTCTCTCTCCCTCTGTCGTCTCTTCTCTTCTTCCTCTCTCTTCTCTCTACTTCTCTCTCTCTCTTCTCTCTCTCTCCTCTCTCTCTCTCTCTCTCTCTCTTCTCTCTCTGTCTCTCTCTGTCTCTCTCTTCTCTCTCTGTCTCTCTTCTCTCGTCTCTCTCTCTCCTCTCTCTCCTCTCTCCCCTCTTCCTCTCTCTCTTCTCTTCTCTGTCTCTCTTCTCTCTGTCTCTCTCTGTTCTGTCTGTCTGTCTTGCTGTCTCTGTCTCTTCTCTTCTCTCTTCTCTGCTCTGTCTTGTCTCTCTCTCTCTCTGTCTCTCTGTCTCTCTGTCTCTCTTCTCTCTCTCTCTCTCTCTCTCTCTCTCTCTCTCTCTCTCTCTCTCTCTCTCTCTCTCTCTCTCTCTCTCTCTCTCTCTCTCTCTCTCTCTCTCTCTCTCGTGTATACGCGCACACGCAGGCAGTCTTTCTTGTACTCTCTTGTTTTCTTTATTTTTCTGTCTGTTTCATTCCCTCATTCATATGACTTAATCTTGCCTAAAACTAACTCAGCTTTCACTGGGGCTTGGCTATTATGTGATGTCACTGTCTTCTTTTTTTGCACTTAGAACGTTTGAATTTTTAACAGCATTCTGTTCAAATCAAATGGGGCCTTTTCATTAATAATCACAGCTCCTTCTTCACTCGATATAGTCCACTGCGGTTGAATGGGCTTTAAGTTTCAACGAAACTATGAGAAAAAATATTCTGTTTTGTTGCGTAATAAACTCATGCATGCGTGCGCACAGCATGCATTAAAAAGCTGTGCATGTGCAAGTGTGCGTACTTTCATTTGCGTTCGAGATAAATGGGAGAGGGAAAAGGGCGATGACGGTGTGTGTTTGAGGAAAGAGCCCCACCTTGTCTAGAGTTGTTTGTTTTGTTTGGGGGTTGTTGTTTTGTTTTTTCTCTTGTTTGTTTGTTTTGGTTTCTTTTTGTGTCTGTGTTGTTTTGTTGTTTTTGTGTTGTTGTTGTTGTTTTGGATGCATAGTGTGTGTGTGTTGTGTGTGTATGTGTGTGTGTTGTGTGTGTGTTGGTGTGTGTGTGTGTGTGTGTGTGTGTGTGTGTGTGAGAAAAAAGTAGACAATGTT
>CM060333.1:24764591-24772091 GCA_030674155.1 Stramonita haemastoma | reverse complement strand
GGGCTTTTTTTCAGGAGAAGTGTTCTCTTGGAATTGATTTGAAATTTGTTATAAAGTTTTCATGATTTGGCGTCTAGAAATAACACCAGTTAGAACCCGGCCCCGCCCCCCCGCCCCTTCTCCCTCCTCAGAAAAAGATTTTAAAAAGCATCAATATCAGCAAAAAGAAAAAAACGTGCATTCAATTTTCAGTCAGGAAGTTTACTGTTTAATTCTTGGAATCATGCCAGCGAGTAACAACAACGACAAAAACAAGCACTATCGCGCGCGGTTTCACCTTCCAATGATTTTACAATGAGGCAAAGTAAGTATTCCTCAGCATCTAGATACAGGTTTACAATAATTATGAATCATTTGGGGGGCATTTTTCAAAACCTAAAATATAAATAATGCTTTTTATTCCTAAACTGCGAGCGTTCGTGCTAGACATAATCCTTTTTAAGAGAAAAATTACCTCAAAAATGCAATGAGAAAGAAAACCTGCGATACTACCAACCTCAGTCAGCTAAAATTTTTGACCCCATCAGAAATATTGTTCACAACATCACGTCTTCACTTAAAAAAATACATCTGTTTTGGATAAAAGTTGTAGCTATTATTGTAATGCTTACGTTTTTAGAAGAAAACCCAAAGAAAGTTTCATCACATGAAGATTACATATTTTGAAACTAACAACACAATTTGTGTAAAAAAAAAACCCACTAGTATGCTTGAACTCTGATTCCATCTTAGATGATTTTGTCCATTAGTACAGCTATGGCAGTAACATGAAACCTCCTCAACAAGTAACATAATTATGTGGTAACGGTCTCCAAGCGAATCCTCGAGAACTGGATTACCAAAGAACAACACAAACTTGATGTCGCTTCAGCCTGTACTATGACCTTAATCACGGTCTTTTGTCTGTTTATTTCTGAAGCAGCACAGGTTTTCCGGAGACATAGTCATATCCGATCTGGTTCATGAAAGGCCATTTCAAAGTTTCATTGTATTGTTTTATGGCTTGTATTTCCACAGGCCTCTAAGCGTGCGGCTTTGGTCTTCTATGTCTTTCATTGTAAGGTCTCCAGATTGCAATTTGCGTTCGTTTACGGCATTAGTCTGGAAGTACCGTCCAAGTTCGAATGCGTTGGTAGTTTGAAAATATGAGTTTAACTTTCGTTTAGAAGTTAAGTCTTTAAATGCGTGTCTATTCAGCCATAATTACACAGAGAGTCGTGACCATTTTGCCCTTTTAGTATCCATTCAGGGCTGCGGAGTTTACTAGCAGTATAAAATGGTCTTCGTTTCCAAACGTTTTAAAAGCCACTTTGATTGGCCATTTATTTGATCAAATAGAATTCCATCCAATTATTGGCTCGCTCTTAGAACGTTCTGTTTTCCATGTACTTTGGTGGTATTGGTTTTGTTTGTCTGTCTGTTTCTACTCTTCTTTGTATAGAAAAGATCCCCCCCCCCAACATCCTCATACGCATTCAAATCGTTAAAGCATTGATAAAAAAAATTAGGGTCTTGCTAATCAAATAAAGAGATGATACCCAGTATTGAAACAACTCTTTACAAATTTTAGATACATGCAGTTTCACAATTGTGCTATGTTTACCGAAAGGTGGTCTAGTCTTTTTTTCTGGTATTTGTTTGAAACAGATGTAGCTTTTGCCTTTATGTTATCTAAGTGGTTATAAGAGAAGACCGTGAAGTAAAAATAGCATACTGTTCTCTGTAACACTCTTTTGTTGAAAAATATCATATTTTGGGGGCAGTGGATGACTGATAGATACACTGAAATATATTTTTAAAACTCACTTACAGACGAGAGTTGATAGTTTTGTGGATGCTTCATATAGTGTAACCACCTTTGGTTCACATCAAAAATACTTTTGCTTCCGAATCTAATGATAATTCATGGTAGGATCTTACACTGTTCAGTCTTCGACAACTGACATTAACTGAAAGACCTTTTTCTAGTGAAACGTGTCTTTAGATAAAACGGCTACCACGGCAACAAAAACAAAGCAACGACTTTCTGGACTTTCACTATCACAATTCTGTTCTGCTTAAAAGAATAAACTCGTTTTCTCTAAATTTCGAGCAAATTGTTCTCCTGAGTATCCTCACAACCTGCAATGCTATACAGGTAGCGCTTCATTTGCTCAGTGACAGAAAACTCTGAACTCTGAACTTGTTTAATATGCACATTAGCCTTAGGCCACAATACCTGGAGTTTGGGGGAAGGGAAAAAGTCCACACACTGGTATGTAAAATATTGTGGAACTTGAAAGAAAAAAATCCCAACCAAACAAAGAAAGCAACAGCCGATTCTTGTGAATTATGACAGCAAAGATCATGTCTTGGACACTGAACTTAATAAACAGAAAAGATATTAGACTGCATGAATATTGATAGTGTATATCAAGATTGGTATAAGTCAAAATGTAACATTCAAAATTCAGGTGGATAGAGACAATATTTGCAAAGAAAACTCTTATTTGATACGCATCAATCAAGTCACAATTTGACACAACCATTTCTTCCTTCTATTAATGGAATGGAATGTGTATCTGGAGATGTAATGACGTTGTTCTCCTTCTCCTTGAGTAGCTCTGGTATTGGCACAGTAATACATTCAGTTAGAAACTTTTCCCTTAAACTGGAGTTCATTGAGCATTAAAACATAAAATGGGCTTTATTTTCTATTTTGTTTTACAAAAGGGACAAAGTTTTTCTTGACCTTTCAGCACCATATCTGCGATTATTATTATGTTTATATTATATATATATATAGAGAGAGAGAGAGAGAGAGAGAGAGAGAGAGAGAGAGAGAGAGAGAGAGAGAGAGAGAGAGAGAGAGAGAGAGAGAGGAGGAGGAGGAGGAGGAGGAGAGAGAGAGAGGAGAGAGAGAGAGAGAGAGGAGAGAGAGAGAGAGAGAGAGAGAGAGAGAGAGAGAGAGAAAGATGCAAGAAGACGAGAAGACAGGACAAAGAGAACAAAAAGACAGTCATAAAACAGATACAAAGGGGAAAGAGAGACAGACAAAGGCAGACAGACATAGAACAGGGAACAGCTTTGGTCACGACGACAAGGGATTACATCCACATTTAGTCACAAGACTCTCACATCATCATATTCGCCCTCACGAAAGAAAATGTTCGGGGATTAAAGAATGCGTTACTCTCAGAAATAACTGACCTCTCTCTCTCTCTCTCTCTCTCTCTTCTCTCTCTCTCTCTCCTCTCTCTCTCTCTCTCTCTCTCTCTCTCTCTCTCTCTCTCTCTTCTCTCTCTTCTCTCTCTCCCCCCTCCTCTCTCTCTCTTCCCCCCCTCCCCACACCCTTTATCCCAGTGGTCACGCTTTTGGTCAGACGCATCTGTCCGTTTGATGTCCGGCACGATCAGTAGCATGCATACTTACAACGGTGTTAGCGTCTGTTTCGGACAGTCAGCCCTGACAGAGCTGTCCAGTTTGGGATATAATATGTCTGCGTGCATACTGAGTGATAATTTCCTCAATCCTCTTGGATTTCTTTTCTTTTTCTTTTTTTGCTGTCGTGGACATGCATGTGGCATGAGCCTGATTTGTAGAGGTCACTCCATTGGGCACGGACATTGATAGAGCTTGCACGCGATAGATGATTTGCAGATTTTGTGCTGTGAGAGGGATTTTCTTATAGTTTTAGAGGGTGGTGGTTGCGGTGATTGGTGGTGGTGGTGGTGGTAGTGGGGATGGTGGTGGTGGTGGTAGTGATGATGATGGTGGTGGTAGTAGTTGTAGTATTGATGGTTGTGTGTGTATGTGTTTGTGTGTGTTGTGTATTTTGTGTGTGTGTAAGTGTGTGTGTGTCTGTGTCTGTGTAGCTGAGCGAAAACCGTCAAGATCACACGCACCTACGCACGCACGCACGCACGCACGCACGCCGCACAAACACACACACACACACACACACACACACACACACACACACACACACACACACACACACACACACACACACACACACACCTCTAGCAAAAAAAACTAAACTTCAAAAATCGCAACGCCACTGAACAAATACGTTCTCCGATGACACGAACACATTAAAACTTTCTGAAAAACAAACAAACCAACAAAACAAACAATCAATAAAACATACAAAAACAGTAAAACAATAAGAACAGAAATGACAACAAAAAAAAAACACAACATCAACAACCAAAAACAACATCTTTACCACCCCTTCCTCCCATATATCAACAATAACAACATTCACCACCACCACCACCCTCCCAAAAAAAACCACACCCAACAACAACAACACCAATAACACCTTTCCAACCCCCCCCCCCCCCCCCCCCCCCCCTCTCCTCTTTCTCTCTCTGTAAACAGGTCAGCTCTTCGCGGACGAGCGCCACCTCCGTCACCCTCACCATCACCACCACCATCACCACCATCACCGACACCACCCCCACCACCCCCACCACCCCCCCACCACCCCCACCACCACCCCCACCAGACACATCCCTTTAGACATCTCCTTGGAGCCCAGCCCTCTGCCGGATCCTCTTCGCGAGAGGCAGCTGAGTCACCTGGTGGAGCTGGACCGCCTGAGGAGGAGCACCGCCAGTAGCAGGGCTTCTGAGCTGGACGTGAGGTCCTCGGTGGTGTCCTCGCAAGCCCTGTCTCACCTGGGCGATCTGGAGAGGCTTCGGAGAGTGTCTTCGTCGTCGTCCTCCTCCCATCCCGATGTCCGCTCCGTCACCGTCACCGACTCCAACGGTCATAAGACGTCTGCTGGTAAGTGGTGGGGGTGGTGTGGGGTGTGAGGGGTGGGGTTAGGGTAGGGGGGGTTGTTATATATGTGTGTGTCGGGGGGGGGGGGGTAGGTTAGGGGGAGTGGAGCCTATAAAGTGTGTGTGTGTTTTGGAGGGGATAGGTTAGTGTGTGTGTGTGTGTGTGTGTGTGTGTGTGTGTGTGTGTGTGTGTGTGTGTGTGTGTGTGTGTGGTGTGTTTTGGAGGGGGATAGGTTAGTGTTGTGTGTGTGTTTTTGGAGGGGGATAGGTTAGTGTGTGTGTGTGTGTGTGTGTGTGTGTGTGTGTGTGTGTGTGTGTGTGTGTGTGTGGTGTTTTGGAGGGGGATAGGTTAGTGTGTGTGTGTGTGTGCGGCGCATATGTGTGTGTTTTTGGAAATGAGTTAGGTTAGCGTATGTATATATGAAATGGGGTGTGTTTGTGCGCGCGCATGTGCGTGTATGTGTGTGCGTGCGTGCTTCCTTGTTTACGTGTGCGTATAATTTCCTATTGCGTTTCTTGCATGCATTTATTTGCCCTAGTGTTTGTGATAACACCTGACAATGTATCTTCTTACCTTTAAGGCTGTTATCAGCGTGTTATTCTGATTTGTTTTCCACCAGTCCCAGAGGTACAAGGACAAAACATATTGCCATGGAGCCAAACACTTCGTTTCTTTTTAAGATTTTTTTTTGGTTTGGCCCCAGAAACATAAAGAAAAGATATTTGTTACAGCCTGTTCTCTGCAGATTGTTGTTGGTGATACGAGTTTCTAGTTGCTTTCATACTTGAAGAGCTCGCATTCGTTTGAAGACTGTGCAGCTTTCTGTGGTCTTGTTTTGTTTAGTTTTGTTTTGTTTTATTTTCAGCTTTGCTATCAAAGCACGAATTTCTTTAGTTTGAGATAATAAAGTCTTCCTATTCGTATTTGTAAAGCTAAAAACTTGGAAGCTTCGTAGCTAGTCACGAGTGAAGTGGGTTTTTTGTGGGGATAGAATGTTTATTGCTAATCTTAAATTTCAATCTGCTTCTGCCTAGAAACTACAAAGCTAACTCCTGTTTTGTTTTGTTTTGTTTTGTTTTTTGTTTGAACACGAATTTATTCGTGAGAGATACAGCATGTCTGAACAACACAAAATTGGTTGTTGTTTTTTTTTGGTTTTTTTTTGGTTCCTCGGCAAGAAGCTCTGAGGTTCAACAATGGTTAGATTTTTGCGTATACGACCGTTTTTGCCCACCATTAAGGTAGCTAAATTCCGACTTCAGGATAATACAAAGTATAACATAGGGAATTTACAAACTTAGAGCTTACATTATAGCCAGATAATCGAAAACATCTAGCGTATGCAGTAATAGACAACCATGGAAAAATCTCAACTCCTGTTTCGTCATCTGCAACAGGCTGGAGATTTGTTTTCCTTGTATTATGGGTGAAGGACCTACTAGGTAATATTAATAGTAATAATGATAGTAATAACAATAATAATGATACTACTACTACTACTACTACGACGACGACGACGACGACGACGACGACGACGACGAGACGACTACTACTACTACTACTACTACTACTACTACTACTACTACTACTACTACTACTACTACTACTACTACTAAATGGAATTTATATAGCGCTATATCTTGCACAAAAACAAATCAAAGAGCTTGCATTCAACCAATTCTTACGTATGCAACCAATAAATTTTTAACAAAGTCAAATGTACACACACACACACAAATTTGAGTGTGTGTGTGTGTGTGTGTGTGTGTGTGTGTGTGTGTGTGTGTGTGTGTGTGTGTGTGTGTGTGTGTGTGTGTAGCATAAACCTCATAGTAAAGAATGTCCTGTAAAATTCGGAAGAAAAATATATTTCGATTACCAAGAAGGAAAAAGATATTGTTATGACCAGGAAAACGAGAATAAGGTAATAAACTACAAAACTTCCTTTTTTTTTTGTTTTCCCTGTCTTTCGTTTAGTCAGCAGTGTACTTCTTTAAGGACACGACATAATACAATTCAAACCCAGACATTAAAATAACAACGCTATAGTAGACAACTTTTCGTTGTTGAAAAGGTGGGTGGATGAATGGGGGTAATCCAGCCGAATGTATAGATCTAATCTTCGCTGTAGTATTTGTAGTATTTTGCAGGTAATGCAGTGCGTTCAGAGTCTACGCTCTTACGAATGCACTGTACAGAGATGTTCGGGGCCTGTAGTTCAGAGCGTTCAAAACCTGACGTTTGGTGCGCAATTTGTGTAAAACCTTAGCCACCGCCGTTAAAACGACATAGTCTGGTAAGAAATGACATCATAAAGCCAACCCACGACAGTGATCACACTAGAGGACATAGACATTCCTCTAAAGGCTGGTTTTGCACCAAAAGCCCCCTAAAGGTGGTCATCCATTGGTAGGTATTGCTGTACGACAGTGTGCCGGATGCACTACTACACAGCTGCTTTTGACATGGTGCACTGTGCATTCCGAATCCCACTTTCAGAGCGTCTGATCCAGACAATTTTCAAACCGCCGACACACAACCTCTGTCACAGCCAAGATTCGAACCTGTTATACCTGCTTAGTCTACTTTGATACCGTGGGCGATTTCTTGCCATGCCCATATTTGAGACTAACTTGAAGTCTAGGGGGAAAAGCCAGTTTTCTTTAAGAACGTGCCCACTTCATCCAGCTTTTTAATGGTAAATTAAGACACTACCCGCTGAAAGTGACTGAA
>CM060333.1:24757091-24759591 GCA_030674155.1 Stramonita haemastoma | reverse complement strand
TATCTATCTATCTATCTATCTATCTATCTATCTATCTATCTATCTATCTATCTATCTATATTTAAAGTGTGTGTGTGTGTGTGTGTGTGTGTGTGTGTGTGTGTGTGTGTGTGTGTGTGTGTAGTGATAAGCATGGTGGTTAGTTACACTTAGGCCCAAAGACGATTTTTTATTTCAGAAAATCATATTAGATCTATGCGCTCGGAGGTAGGCTAGTTCTATAAATGTTCACGGTTGTCTCTTGAGATTGTTGTTGTTGTTGGACGTTCCTCATGTGTATCACTGTGTGTCACGCTCAAATTATATGAGTATGTAAATGAACTTGTATAATTATAAGGTGTTTCCTTTCTCAAAAATTTTTTTTTCTTTTTTCTATAAATCAAATAATTATTACACACTCTATGTCACCCATCAGACTTAGGAATCATTGTGAGATCTGCAAGTGCACACTGTATTAGAAGTTTTTGTGCGTGTCTGTTTTCAAGTACCTCGCCATATAGGCAGTACTCTGATTTAAGGGGGTATTGGATTTGAAAGTGTGTGATGGACATTCTGACATTCATGAAGATATGGGTTCTTATAGGGATGTTGATTAGATTTAGGGGTTTTTTCCCCGTTCTGTGGGCGTTATGTGTTGAGTTACCTAGGGTTTTGTGTTTTATTCTCTCTTTTTCTTAGTCATGTACTGTCTGTTGTCGGCTAACTTCAGTGTGATATAGTGCTTTGACAAAAATGCTTTCTTTTATGGAGGTGTGTGTGTGTGTGTGTGTGTGTGTGTGTGTGTGTGTGTGTGTGTGTGTGTGTGTGTGTGTGTGATTCTTGATTCTCCCTTGTTATGCTCCGTCTTTGGTTTTTTTATTTTTTTTATTTGTTGTTGCTTTTTCATCAGCTTGTCTTGAGAGTTTTTCTTCAGAGCTCACAGATTTATGTCCAAAAAGTATTTCTCCTGTATAAAGAGTGAATGGTATGGTTTCCCTTTTTTCTTCAGCCTCTGACATTTACTAGTTGGCTAGATTTAAAAACTGCTGATGAAGTTTTTGTTTAATGATTTTTGCATAGTATATAAAGACTGTTTATTTGTCTGATGATTTTATTTTTATGCTTTTGGTCTGTCCGTTTTTGTTTTTGCTGCCTGTGGACTTTATTTTTCTGTTTATGTGTCTGTTGACTTCGGTTGCGCTCTCTCTGATGACATACAGGGCAAACAAAGATGGCAAGCTTTACAGCCTGTCTATGTTGCAGCGTGTTTTAGTTTATATGCTTGTTTGTGAAGGAATGTCCGCTGTTTTTCTCAGGGTCTGTGTTCATCTTAACCTTTGCCGAACGTCCAGGGGTAGCCCACGACCCAAAGGCACAGCACAGAACAATGTTCGATCTATCTTTCATGAAAATCATAGAATTTTGTCAAACATCTTTTTAACTAAGCAAAATTTCATCGATGTGAATCAAATACAGTTGAAGTGATTTGACACGTAACGTGAATAAAAATTCGAAGGATCAAGAATCGTTCAGATGTCACGGTATATTTTATACCCATAGTCATCGCAGATTTTTCGTCGTGCATGTGAATTATTTTTCCTGGGAGAACTTAACCATACTATGGTGCCTCGCCGCTTTTCCCTCCTTCCAGTCTGCCACTGTATTTGTTTGGTTCTCCAAGTAAGCTGTCCTTCAGAATTTTGTCAGGGTTAACTCTCCTGTTTCTGTGGGTTCTCTGGCCTTCATTTCATATGTGTTGTATACGGGACGTCGATCTATTGTCCCACCGGAAAGATTCTCGGAAAGATCAACACTAGTTATCCAGCTGATAGAACGAGAAAACGTGTGTGTATGTGTGTGTGTGAGAGAGAGAGACAGACACACAGACACACAGACACACAGACAGGACACACAGACACACAGACACACAGACACACACACAGACACACAGACACACAGACACACACACACACACACACACACACACACACACACACACACACACACACACCACACACACACACACACACACACACGAGAGAGAGAGAGAGAGAGAGAGAGAGAGAGAGAGAGAGAGAGAGAGAGAGAGAGAGAGAGAGAGAGAGAGAGAGAGAGAGAGAGAGACAGAGACAGACAGACAGACAGACAGACAGACAGACAGACAGACAGACAGACAGACAGACAGACAGACAGAGAGACAGAGAGAGACAGAGAGAAAACACGTTGATGGTTGACGTTGACAGCGGGAGAGATGGGGCTACAATCTGGCCACCCTGTCCACACACTGAGGGTAAACACAGTGCACGTGCTGTTCATCTTGTCTGCACACTACCCCCCCCTCCCCCCCCCACACACACACACACTGTCCCCTTACCCTGACATTCACTATACCTACCATAACAGCACACAACTGCTGTCTATGATGTCCCTTCCTGTGGCATTCGCCGTGTCTCTACTCCTGATACGTGATGTGGCGTTCATGGTGTTACTATTGGGATTTTAGGAAACAGTTTCACTCCTT
>CM060333.1:24747091-24754591 GCA_030674155.1 Stramonita haemastoma | reverse complement strand
CCGAAGTGTATATATACCATTGTGTGCTGATGGGAACAGATGACAAAATTATCAAAACTGCATACAATCGGGGGCTGGATGCAAAAGAGCACACACATTAAGGCTTATTCCAATATCTCCAAAATTTTAATAAAAAAAAACATGCACACACGCACGCACACGCACACATGCATACACACGCACACACGCACGCACACGGACGCGCACACACACGTACGCACGCATTCACGCACACGCGCGCGCGCGCGCGCACACACACACAACACACACACACACACACACACACACACACACACACACACAAAGAGTCACAGAGAGAGACAGACAGACAGACAGACAGACAGACAGACAGACAGACAGACAGACAGACAGACAGAGATCACTGACAGTTTCAAAGTTTGATGGCTAATCAGAGTTGAGGCAACATAAAAGGGGAATCCAAGGAAGAAGAAGAAGAAGAAGGAAGAAGAAGAAAGAAAGAAGAAAAGAAAGAAAAGAAAGAGAGAAAGAAAGAAAGAAAAAAGAAGAAAAAGAAGAAGCAGATTGCTGTCTTTGAACCTCTGGCCCCTGAGCGGAGGTAGATGGCGGACAGGTGAATGCAGGGAGTTCTTTGTGTGGCCACGTCAGACCTGAAAGACAGGGGGCACAACTTTGTTCCCAGGAAATGAACTTGGAATCTAAGAGTAGAAAGGAGAGCAGGAGAACTTGAGATGTGCATTGTAGTGGTGGCTGTAAGAATGTTGTTGCGGCATTACGACCTCGGTAACTGTGGCGATGTTTATCAGGTTTGTGATATTTGATCCCATTGTAGCTGGTTCGGGTGCTTTGAGGTGTGTGTGTGTTCGTGTGTGTGTGTGTGTGTGTGTGTGTGTGTGTGGTGTGTGTGTGTGTGTGTGTGTGTGTGGTGTGTGTGTGTGTGTGTGCGTGTGCATGGTCATGTGTTTGTGTGTGGGTTGTGTGTGATTGTGTGTATTTTTGTTTCTTTTTGTATTTAACATCTGTTAAGTGTAAGTGATATTAGACACATTGTGTGTGTGTGGTGCGTGCGTGCGTGCGTGCGTGCGTGCGTGCGTGCATTGGTGCGCATGTGGCGTTTTGCAGTCACTATCCTTATTCTTCCTCCCCTCACCATTCTTTTTGCTGTCTGCTTATGGTTGTTATAGCTTTTTCTCCACAGCTCATAACTTTATGACCAGCGTATAATGACCAGTATAGGAGTAAGTCATTTGGTCTGCCAGCCGGAATTTTATGGCAGCAGGCCTTTTTACATTTGGCTGAAGTTTGCAGTAGCACATCATTTTATTTCCTAGTGGTACCTGTCTTTTTCCACCCTTTTTTCCATCCCTTTTTGGGTGGGTAGGGGGGGGGGGGGTATACAAATAGTCCTGCTTACTAATTGTTTTTTCTGTCTGTGGACTTATTTTTGCCTTTTCTCTGTTTGTGGACTTTGGTGTTGCTCTTTATGTGTCTGGGGGCCCTGCTTTACTGTCTGATCACGTGACAGAGGCTGGGTCAACCGTCTGTTCCTGTTGTCACCAAAACAGCCTGTTCTAGAAGCAGCCTCACTTTCTGTTTTGTCATGGAACAGTCTTATATGTTCACATGCCAAAGACTTAGACATTTTAGAAAGCTGGGGTTTTTTTTTACATCCCATAAATATTCCACCTAATGTCATGATTTGGCATTTCTGCTGTCACTCATGGTAAGTCGACTGATTCCTACACTGTTTTCGTTTCGTCCGTTTACAGGTTTTCAGTTCTGACCTTATACAAAGAACAGAGAACTTTATGTAGAGACAAAAAGTGCAACTGGAAAGTGTGGATTCTGTTTAAGTATATGTAAAACAAAATAAGCAATTATGTATTCAAGTTTTATGCAAGAGTATTTTCTTCTGTCCAACAACTAGTAATAATTCATTACTTTACGGTTTCTTTGATAAGATTTTTTAATAATCCGTCTCTGTTTGCATCTCTGTCTCTGTCTCTCTGTGCCTCTCTCTATCTTTCTTACTCTCTCTCTCTCTGCCTACCTACCTACCTACCTACCTACCTACCTACCTACCTACCTACTACCTACCTACCTACCTACCTACCTACCTACCTATCTATCTATCTATCTATCTATCTATCTATCTATCTATCTATCTTTCTATCTTTCTATCTTTCTATTCATCTCTCTCTCTATCTGCCTGTCTGCTGTGTCTGTCTATCTATCTATCAGTCTTTCTTTCCAAGCTACTGTTAGTTTTACCGTGTGTTGATATACGGAAACATGATCATGTTCTTGGGAGCGAGGAAAAGAAAACCAGTAAAACACACGACAAACTCCACTGCCTTGATCTTTAAGGGTAAATGGAGAAACAGCTTCCTGCAGACAACTAATGACACTTGGCTGTTTTGTTGGTTTCTTTGTTTGTTTGTTTGTTAATGAGGCCATAGTGATCTGGACACCATTAGTAAATCAAAACATCTTTTCTCTGCAGGGCTTACTCTGCTCCAAGGCCATGTTTACAAATGAAAGAGAGAGACAGAAGAAAGGGGAGAGGGGGGGGAGGTACTGAGAGGGGGGGGGGAGGAGAGAGAGAAGAGAGAGAGAGAGAGAGAGAGAGAGAGAGAGAGAGAGAGAGAGAGAGAGAGAGAGAGAGAGAGAGAGAGGAGAGAGAGAGAGGAGGTCCACTGACAGTTTCAAAGTTTGATGGCTAATCAGTGTTGAGGCAACATAAAAGGGGAATCACAAGGAAGAAGAGGAAGAAAAGAAGCAGATTGCTGTCTTTGAACCTCTGGCCCCTGAGTGGAAGTAGATGCCCGACAGATGAATGGAAGGAGTTCTTTGTGTGGCCACGTCAGACCTGAAAGACAGGGGGCACAACTTTGTTCCCAGGAAATGAACTTGGAATCTAAGAGTAGAAAGGAGAACAGGGGAATTCGAGATGTGCATTGTAGTGGTGGCTGTGGAGATACTGTTTGACATGACGTTCCGGGCTGTGGAGATGCCTGATGTACTGGGTCATGGCTTTTCCAGGTTTCGTGGGGGCTTTGATATGTCTTAAACTCTGTGTGAGAGAGTGAGTGAGTGAAGGAGTGAGTGTGTGTGTGTGTGTGTGTGTGTGTGTGTGTGTGTGTGTGTGTGTGTGTGTGTGTGTGTGTGTGAGAGAGAGAGAGAGAGAGACAGAGGAGAGAGAGACAGAGAGACAGGGAAAGATAGAGACAGAGAGAGAGACACATAGAGTGTTTCTGGTCACTACTTCCACGTCTATTTTCACACTTATTTTGGCCACCTGTCTTTGAGATGTCTGCTCCGTCGCTCACAGTTCCTTGCCCTGCATTACATCTGCAGCAGCTGAACTTTGCCATTTAACTAGACTTTGCTGCTGCAGCTGATTAATTTGTTTACTCCCATCTTTTTTCTTCTTTTTTTTACAGAAATAGGTCTGTCTGCTGATCATTTTTCTGTCTGTGGAATTTTGCTGGATTTTTCCCTTAATTTGTTTGTGGACACTTCTGGGGCTGTCTGATTATTACTTGCCAGACAGAGCCTGGCCAGCAGACTGTTATCATGATCATTGTCACCAGTACACTGTCTGGAAGAAGCATCTGTTGCAGTCTGGTCAGCTAGCGGTACAGTTTTGTGCCCGTGTTATGTCTAATGGTAAGGGGGGATGTATAGAAAGCAGGCTCTGCTCCCAAATTATTTGAATACTTTGCTTTCCATCTCGTTTAGAGACACTGTATGTCAAAGAAAGATTTTAGAAAAAAACAGAATTCATAACAAGTTTTTTGTTGTTGCAAAATTGTGATGAAAAATTAAAGTAAAATACTCCCCTTCTCTGTCTCTCTCTGTCTCTCTGTCTGCCTGTCTGTCTGTCTCTCTGTCTCTCTGTCTCTGTCTCTTAATCTGTCTCTTCCTCTTTCGCCTCTCAGTCTTCTCTTTCACAGTCCCCCCCCCCCCCCCCCCTCTCCTCTCTCTCTCCTCTCATCTCTCTTCTCTCTCTCTCTCTCTCTCTCTCTCTCTCTCCCTCTCTCTCTCTCTCTCTCTCTCATCTTTTCTCACCCTGCACTTGTTGTGATTTAATGTCAGAGTGATCGTGTTCACTGGAGGTGAACACAGAAAACCAGTGACAGGACACTGCAGACATGCCAGTGCTTTGATCCCTGTGGGCAGAAGGAGAGGCATTTCCCTGCAGATGCATTATGAGTTCTTTTAAATCAGACGCTCATGGTTTAGCTAGCATGAACAAACCAAATCATCTAACACCCACACACCCACCTACCCCTGCTAAGCCTAATTTTCTCTAAAGCTGTAAAAACAGTGTGTGTGTGTGTGTGTGTGTGTGTGTGTGTGTGTGTGTCTGTGTGTGTGTGTGTCTGTGTGTCTGTGTGTCTGTGTGTGTGGATGTGGATGTGGATATGTGTGTAGATGTGTGTGTGATAGAGAGGGAGAGAGAGAGAGAGAAAGAGAGAGAGAGAGAGGGATCCACTGTCAGTTTCAAAGTTTGATGGCTATTCAGTGTTGAGGCAACATAAAAGAGGGAATCACAAGGAAGAAGAAGAAGGAGGAGAAGAAGAAGAAGAAGAACAAGAAGAACAAGAAGAACAAGAAGAACAAGAACAAGAAGAAGAACAAGAAGAAGAACAAGAAGAAGAAGCTAAAGAAGCAAAAGAAGAGGAAGAAGAAGATTGCTGTCTTTGAACCTCCGGCCCCTGAGCGGAGGTAAATGGCGGACAGGTGAATGGAGCCCTGAGTTCTTTGTGTGGCCACGTCAGACCTGAAAGACAGGGGGCACAACTTTGTTCCCAGGAAATGAACTTGGAATCTTAAGCGCCGAAAAGAGAGGAGGGAAGTTGAGACAGGCTTTTGTCGTTGTGGCTATGGGTATGTTGCGCATAATGACTATGGCAACTGTGGCGATGTTGGCTATGTTCATGATTTTCTCTACAGTAATTAATGCTGCTGCATCTTTTTTTTATATTGTTTGCCTCCCTTTTTTGGAACTTCTTTTTGCTAGCGATTTATTGATCATCCTGTCACTGTCATTGCTGTTTTTGTTGTTGCTGTTGTTTATGTATGCACGTATACCGTTTCTTATATTTGATCACCGTTTTGTGATTGCTTTCATTTTTATTGTGTTTTTGCTGTAGATGTGATTTTGGCGCGGTCTTATGTATTGGTTCGCATATTTATGACAATATAAAAGAGCATCAGTGCAAGAGCCAGTGATTTGGTTTCCTCTCATTACTTTTATTCTTGCAGCAGCCGATCTTTGTTATGTGTCTGGGTTTTAGAGCCGCTGATAAACTTTGCTTCTTGGCATTGTTTTTGTAGAATTGTGTATAGGTCTGCAAGACCGTTTGTCTGTCTCCTGACCTTGTTGTTCTGTTTATCTGTCTGTTGACTTTGTTTTTTTACTGTCAGATCACAGACAAGAGGAGGCTGGCATGTTTTACAGTCTGTCAGCGATGCAACCGTTTTTTGGAGAAAACGTCCTGTGGAAGTGTTTTTTTTTTCCCCGGTGGTTTAATGGTGTGCTCTTTGGCATCAACTTAAGGAATAAGTATTTGCGAAATTCTCTTTCATCGCGTATAGCAGGCTGAATTTCTTTTTGGTTTTATGTGAGGAGTGAGGGTTTGAAAGCTACTGTCTTTGTGGGGTTAATGTTTTTTTTATTTGTTTGTTTATTGAGGTTATTTGTTTTTATTATATTTTGTAGCTGAAGCACTTTGCAATATGTGTATTTTTTTCCTTTGTGAGGTGGGAGAAGACAGACGTCTTTCAGAAACCTAAAGAACTAAAACCTGATTCTGGAGCCAATTTGTGTACTCTATCTGGATGTGATTCCCGAGAGAGGGCAACCAACTCTTGACATTTCAGCCAGTATTCTATGTCCAGTGCTGTGTTCTTAAAGAAAGAGTTCACTCCTCAAGAATCACCTCTCTCTCTCTCTCTTCTCTCTCTCTCTCTCTCTCTCTCTCTCTCTCTCTCTCTCTCTCTCTCTCTCTCTCTCTCTCTCTCTCTCTCTTTCTCTCTCTCTCTCTCTCTCTCTCTCTCTCTCTCTCCATCATCCATCCATCCATCCCCCATCCACCCATCTCATCCTCCACTCCATCCCATCCATCCATCCATCATATCACATACCTATCACTATCTATCTATTCTATTCTATCTATCTATCTATCTATCTATCTATCTGTCTTCTTCTGTCTCATCACACACACACACACACACACACACACACACACACACACACACACACACACACACACACCCAACACAGGGGGTTAGGGAGGGAGGAGGGAGGAGAGAGAGAGAGAGAGAGAGAGAGAGAGAGAGAGAGAGAGAGAGAGAGGAGAGAGAGAGAGAGAGAGAGAGAGAGAGAGAGAGAGAGAGAGAGAGAATCTATTTATCATAGAGATGAATTTTTAACTTGAATCAAATTCCACTTCCAAAGATATCCCAGAGTACCTACAAACAAAACTGAACATGTTGATCATGGACGTGAGAGAGATGTGTGATGACTGCTGTTGAGAGATGGTGTGAGAACGATGTTGGAGAGATGCTTTTGGACTGCTGAACTTCCCACAGCCAAGGGGAACAGAGTGCACTGCTGTCATCATGTCTCTGTAGTCTGTATAACATCCATATGTCCACCACAACCTCCAGCACACGATCTGACAGCTGGGGAGTGTCTGATATTCCCTCTAGTCACTCACGTCTCTCTTTCTGACATTTAGCTTGTCATTTTCAACTTTTTCTTGTTTGGATATTTTTTCTTCCTTCAAGAGAGATTTCATGCTATAGCTATACCACAAACTCCGAAAGATTACTTTTTTTGTCCAAACTTTTGTGTAAACAAAACCAAAACTAAAGCGTGTTCTGATGTACGGTGCATGCATTCTTTCTCCTTACTTACAGAATCTGGCATCTCTCGCATGCAGCGAAATCTCTTTTCAAGATTCCTCCCCCCTCTCCCTCCTCCCTCCTCTTCCCTCTTGCAATCACACACAACACACACACACACACACACACCACACAACACACACACACACCCCCCCCACACACACCACACACGCGCGCGCGCCGCGCCGGTATCTTCCTCCTTCTCGGTGGTGTCTTCCAGCCTGGCGTTTGTTGCGATCTAATGTCAAGGTGATCATGTTCTGCGGGAGGAAGAAAGAAAACCAGTAAAACACACCACAAACACTCCAGCGCTTTTGTCCCTGGTGGGAGAGTAGAGAGGCAGTTTCCAAGCAGACAGGTAATGGGGGTCTTTTAATCAGGCAGACCAAAACACTTGACTCCTGGGCAAAGCGGACTGTGTTCTAAAGCTGTGAAAACAAGCTGGAATTAAAGAGGGGACGGAGAGCTATTGTCAGGCCCAGGGTTTGATGGCTGAGCACCAATGACCAAGCAACAAAAAAGGAAGGGGAGGGTAGGGGTTGCAGGATGGGGGGAGTGGATGTGCATGGAAGAAGGCTGCTGGTCTCTTTGGAAACTCGATCGAAC
>CM060333.1:24732091-24739591 GCA_030674155.1 Stramonita haemastoma | reverse complement strand
GCCAAAGCCAAAGTCCTCCCTCACAAGAACCTGAAACAAGTCGGAACTCTCACGGTAGTGGCGGCGAGAGACCGACCAACCAACTTAACCCACCGGTCAGGGCTCGGAGCTGGAAAGATAAACTGTGGAAGTCAGAAGTGCTTGATGGCAGTTCATGGCAGCGGCAATCGTTGAGGGAAAGAGGCAGGCTGGAGAGACAAAGACGGCGCCTTAAAAGCCGAGGTGATCTTTGTGTTAACTGTCGTTGGGGTCTTAGTAATTTGATCGCCGGACTTAATGGTCGGATAATGGCAAGCCGATTTCCGGTAATGGCAACGCAGGCGTCATTTCGGGGTCTTTAGTTGGCGTTTCTGAAAAGCCCGGATCACATTGCTGTCATGTTGTTGTTTTTTCTCTTCCTCTCTCTCTTGTTTTCGGTTTCCTTTTCCCCCCGTAAGAGGCAGTGTTTGTTTTCAGCAGTTTGGTGTTTAATTTTCTCCGCCGTTTCTTTTTAAGAGGGAGAAAAATAGCTCGAACTTTTTTTTTCTTGGAGAAGAATAGTGATAAGAGGTGGTGGCGACGACAAGATGCTAACTCAAAATTCTAGAAAGGTCAATTCATTTTTTTTTTTTTTTTTTTTTTTTTTTTTGGGGGGGGAGCTTTTGGAGCAGACAAACCACTTAGGAGAGAGGTGTATGAAATGGTGGAGGGGAGGGAACTTTTGTGGTAATTTTCATCCCTACATTTCTGTGTTTATTTAGAGTTTGAGTTACCTACTTCAAGTAATGCGTATACTTTTCCTTTCCTTTATGACCTGTTCTCGTAGACTAGGGTTTAACAATAAGCGAACGATGATGCTTAAAAGAAAATTATATGGTGTAGGTGAGATGGGTTGTTTTCATACTTTGCGAACCCGTTATTGTTCTGATATTGTGCTTACTGTTTGTGTATGGTGTTAATAGCATCGTGGCCATTTGCTTTTACCATTATGATTGCAGTTAGCAGAGGCATTACTGGTTTTGCTGGGGTTTTATTTAGAAAGTCTTTTACTCCTCGTCTCTCATCAACATCGTCCCCATCTTCAACCCCCCACCCCCCTTTTCACTTTCTTCCTCTTCTTCTTTTCCTTTTCTTCATATCATCTCATCATCATCATCATCATATCATCATCATCACCAAATTTGCGCTTTAGAAAAGGGGTAAATGTGTAAAAAAAAAATAAAAAAAGTTGTTTATTTTGTTTTGTTTAATTAGGTTTTGGGTTATTGTAGTCTTCAGCTAGAACTTTGAGCTGTGCCAATGGTTAGATCTAGATCATCGTTTTGTTGTTGTAGCTGTTTGTTTGTTCGTTTGTTGTTGTTGTTGCTTTTGGTTTTTGTTTTCTTTTTTTTTGACGGGGGGTGGGGGGGGGGGGGGATACGTTTGCTTCCACTAATCCTGCCTTAATGACAATAAACGGTTTAAAAACAAAACAAAACGGGAACGCGGAAGAGAAGGTTAATCACGACTCTCACTTATTCGATTCCCGTTCTAGGGGATATTTCCCCTGGAGTTAACCCCAGTGCTGACTCCAATCTCCCCAAAAGTCTTCGGATGAGACTATAAACCGAGGCCCCGTGTGCAAACGCACGCAGAACATCTTGCGCACACGTTAAATCCTGTTCCGCTTTTCGTCAGAGTAGGCCATTGTGTGCCGGTGGGAACAGATGACAAGATTTACAAAACTGCATACACACGGGGACTGGATGTATAAAAAAAACACCCACATGAGTGCTTATTCCATTATCCTCGATATAAAAGAATAAATAGATAAATAGATAGTTAAATAAAATACATCGCCGTCAGTAATAACCCAAGAGTGCCACAATTCAAAGCATCGTCTCGCCCATATCCACCCACCTACAAAAATGGTAACCACTTTTGAAGGACATTGGAATTGCTGAATCCGTGAGATGACTAGATTTTGGACACACACAAAAAATGATAGCAAAGCAAGAAGCAAACACTCACAATGTCACTTTGAGACATAGTGGGTATGTGAAAGGGGGAGGGGAGAGATGGAGGGATGAAAATAAGAGAAAGACAGAGAGACAGACAGACGGAGAAAGAGACAGACAGACAGACAGACAGACAGAGAGAGCGGGGAGGGAGGGAGAGAGAGAGACAGAGAGAGAGAAACAGACAGAGAGACACAGAGAGACACAGACAGACGGACAGACAGACAGAGAGACATAGAGAGACAGAGAGAGAAAGAGAGAGACAGAGACAGAGAGAGATTCATGAAATAGATAATAAAAGCCGCCATAGTAAAACTGTTGCGCTAAACATTGCCAGACATGGGAGTTCGGTATCGTTCCCGTCATTTGTCTATCCATCCATCCATCCATCTGTTAATGAGCGCGCGCACACACGCACTATACACACACACACACACACGCACGCACGCACGCACGCACGCACGCACGCACGCACGCACGCACACACACACACACACACACACACACACACACACACACACACACATTACAGAAAAACGAACACGCTTTCGGTACAGAAGAGTTAAAAAAAAAAAAAAAAAAAAAAAAAAAGTAAACCCACCATTACATTGAATATCATAAGTGTGATTGATTTATGAAGGAAAACTACACTGATTTTTGTTTGTTTTTTGCAGAGTCGTTAGTGATGCGCCTGGAAGGGAATGCTCGTGTGTGGGGCCCTGCAGGGTTTGAGGCGGTGCCCTTCAGCAAAGAAATGCGTTTCCCTGCCCTGGGGTCCGACGGCAGTTCCTTGAAAGAGCCCTGCCTCGCTCTGCGGCACAGTTCCCAGGTAAGACCAATAGGAGGAAACGTGTATATATATATATATATATATATATATATATATATATATATATATATATATATATATATATATATATATATGTATACATATATAATATATATATATATATATATCTGTGTGTGGTAGGGAGAGAGAGAGGGGGGGAGAGAGAGAGGGGTGGTGTGAATAAATTTTATTTTTCTAGGGTTGCACACACACACACACATACACATACACACACACCACTACACAACACACACACACACACACACACACACAACACACACACACACACACACACACATACACACACACCAAAACACACACAACACAACACAACACAACACAACACAACACAACACAACACACACACACACACACAACACAACACACCACAACACACACACACACACAAACACCACAACACAACACAACACAGCACACACACAACACAACACAACACAACACAACACAACACACTGCACGAAACAATAAGAAGAGGACAAACTACATAGAGAAAGAAGTTCATCTGGAATCTAGGAACTTATCTCTGGTCTCTCATCAACTACCTATCAGGCAGTTGTTGTTTTTTCTAGACTATGATCACCGTATCGTTTTCCTCTTTTATTTTTTATCACACCAAGGTAACTTTCTTCTTGGGATCATACTTAACAACACAGTGACAATACGAGTCCTCGTGTTTTTTTTTGTCATTCATCCTCTTCGACACTCATCTGCTAACAAAAAAAAAAAATCACATGTCCTTATGTGGAGTTGTCAAACAAACACAAACAAAAACGCTTTTTTTTTTTTGGGGGGGGAAGAGTAATTTTGTCAGACACTGGAGGGAAAGAAAACGAAACGTAAAACAGACGGTTAGTGTTGCTGGAAACATACAAACAGTAAACCAACAAACAAACAAACAATTAACCAACAAACAGCAAGTCAACAAACAAACAATAAGCCTACAAACAAACAATAAGCCAACAAACAAACACTAGGCCAAGAAACAAGCAGACATGACAGGAAAAAGGGACAGAAAAAGTCATATTTTGTGTGTGTGTGTGTGTTTTTAGTTTGAACCTTTCCTTTGCTCCCTGTCCCATCTTCTCTGTTTCATGGTTTTACCGTATGTACAAGTTTGTGAACTGGTGTTGTTATGGTATTGTTTCAATGTGCGTGCTGTTGTGTAGTGTGGTGTATGTTGTGGGTGTGTGATGCTGGTGCGTGCGGTGTGTGTGTGTCGTGGTGTGTGTGTGTGTGTGTGTGTGTGGTGTGTGTGTGTGTGTATGGCGTGCGTGTGGTGTGTGTGGTTGTGTGCGTGTCGTGCGTGTGGTGGTGTGTGGTGTGCTGTTGTGTGGTGTGTGTGTGCGGTGCGTGCGTGTGTGTTGTGGTGTGGGTGTGTGTGTGTTGTGTGTGTGTGTGTGTGTGTGTGTGTGTGTGTGTGTGTGTGTGTGGTGTGTGTGTGTGTGTGTGTGTGTAACGGATGAAGAAGGGAGGGGGGGTCTCTCCTCGCGTTTTTGCTTGTTCTTTTTTTGATAGCTCTTGGTTTGTTTTTAAATGTCGATGAACTGGAACTAGATTTATGAGTTTGTTGCTTGGATAGTGTATATACACCTACGAGTGTTCCTTGTTTTTTCACTCCCTTACATTACATTACATTACATTACGTTTACATTACATTACCATAGACTTGTGCGTGACATGCTCGATACAAGACGCAATCTCATCTGCATGAGGAAAAAAAAAGAAAAGAAAACTGTAGTAAAGACACAGCACTTTCCTCACCCACCATACCACACATTGACCACAGCCTAATTATCCTGTGTGTCTGTCCCCTACAGGCCGCAGCGGTGACTGCCACGAAGGCGGAGAAGCCAGTGTCCCCACCGGTCGGCTGGCAGCCGCCACCTCGGCCGAAGGGCTGCCCAACCCGATCGCCCCCCACCCCGTCCTCCACCCCCACCCGGAGCGTCCCCTCCCCTCCCTCCCTCTGGTACCCGAGGCCCACCACCCGGCCGCTCTCCCCTCGGCCCCCATGAACCCCCCTCACTTCCCCGTGGGTACCCGCCTGGCCCTGGACGGGCCCCTGCCCCTCGTGCTGCCCAGGTTCCCACCCGGGGTGGAGCTGAGTCTGGCCGAGTCCAGGATGGGAGACCCTAGGTGAGACAGGCTGACCGACAGACAGACTGACAGAGAGACAGAAAGACAGACTGACAGACAGAAAGACAGACAGACAGACACACGGACAGAAAAAACAAGAAGGCGGAGCTTGGGTTCGAGGAATTAATATCTTATAACTTGAGGTGACTCTGTAAAAGTCTGTGTACTGATTGATGGTTTTTCATTGTGAAAAAAGATTGATTGACACCACCCATGAAAATAGATAACGGTTATATAGAAGGTTGTTGGTTTATGTGTGAAGTATTTTCATGATCCTTGTAAAAATAATATAAAAAACCAGAAAAACAAAATGGTGATGTCCAAAACAGTTGTGTAACTGTTAAGATCAGACAGGTATGGGGGGATGGTATGTGTGTATGTGTGCGCGTGCGTGCGTGCGTGCATGCGCATGTGTGTGAAAAGTTGTAATTTTCACAGAAGTGTCCCTTAAGTATGCAGGGTCTCTTCTGAGAGGTGGTCTGATGGTGACCTAACGCAGTGAGGTAGATAAGAAAGGAATCATTTTCATTTTTATTTTATTTATTCTTTTATATCGAGGATAATGGAATAAGCATTCATGTGCTTTTTTTTTTTTACATCCAGTCCCCGTATCGTAGTAATAGAGATTTTCTCGAGGATATAGCTGAAGAGAACAAAGCTCGGGGTACAGAGTTTAACAGTTGGGTACATCCTTCACAAAAGACTGTATATAATTATAGACAACGTTTGAAACACAGCTCTAGCATCCTGTGCAGGAGGCGGCAGGGAAGAGGTTTGCAGCATAGCAACTCTTAAGCATCCCTGTTGGCAAGCTGTTACAGCAAGCAGAACCTTTCATAATTATTATACACCACACCTCATCTAGTACTGTTCTACAAATAATTAGTTCGTCATATGCACTACTCTGCATGCAATGTAGCCCTCTGCACGTCATGAGTATGTTCGTTTGCCCACAACCAATCGAGCACTGGTATGAATAATGGGATCTTTGACGCCCGTACTTAATCTTCTGCTTATGATATATTCAAAAGAGAATGCTGTACTGGTAGGTCTGAGCATAAACTGACCTGGATTTTGTAAAACAAAACAAAACAAACAACAAATCCCACAGAATACCACTGAGATTCGCTTCCAAGACCTACTGATTGACCAAGACACTATTGTTAGGATTAAAAGCTAGCTTCTCATCTCCACTAGCTTACTTTGCCTTGTGCATGGTGTTAGAGACTGTGTGTGAGTTAGATAAGCAGTAACCTTAGCATGCAGGACTGAGGAAGAACTAAGCTCTAACCGTTCGAGTATCTGGCTATATTTCCTAAGGATATTCACGTACCTCATCTGCAGTGAAGTTAGTCTTCGTTATCTAAGCAACTTCTCTGCCTTCTACTTTCCTTCTTCGGCTAGAGCTCCGAGGTTGAAAATTAGTGAGATTTTTGTGTATATTATATATGCGACCGTGTTTTTTTTCTTCCCGATGACCATTTAGGTAGCCGCAATCCGACATTTCAGCCGCCGCTGTAGTCTAGTGGTTAGGGCGTTGGACTCGTAATCTAAAGGTTGCGGGTTCGATCCCAGCTTTCGGCTATGGCGTTGTGCCCTTGGAAAAGGCACTTTACGGCTATTTTCTCACCCCACCCAGGTGTAAAAGGGGTACCAACCTTGTGTTGGGGTTAACCCTGTGATAGACTGGCGTCCTATCCAGGGGGGAGTCTATGACTCTCAGTCGCTTAACGCCACAGAAACCGGGATAAGCACCGGCCTGATGAGCCTTAGGCTCGGGACAGTCTTTAACTTTAACTAATCCGACATTTCTCTGTGATGCTGGACAGGACAGGACAGGAAAGAGTGGCTGGTACCTAACCGCTATTTTCTAAAACTAGTGATTGTTGTTGATTGCTTGTGCGTTGTATGGGTTGGATGCAAGCGCTTTGATTTGTTTTTTGTAAGATATAGTGCTATACAAATTCCGTGTATTGTTATTCTTATTATCATGACGATGATGATGATGATGAAGATGATGATGGTGATGGTGATGGTGATGATGATGATGATGATGATGATGATGATGATGATGTCTGTTGTGCATGTGCAGGATCGCGGACTCGCGTTCCATGATGGTACCCTCCCAGACGCTGACCCTGTCTGCTGCCGGCACCAACCTGTCCATCCTGGAGGAGAGCCGGGCGGCCGCCGCCGTAGGCTCCCTCCCCTTGCCGGTATCCCACGCCTCCTACAGCGCCCTGCTGTCCCAGCACCGCGAGTTCCTCACCTCCCTCTCCCTCCCCCGCCTCCCTCACCTCCTCCCTCCTCGCCGACTCCTCGGGACCCTCCCCCCTGCTGCCCCCTACCTTCCTCTACCCCCACCTCTACGCCGCTGCCGCCGCCGCCGCCTCCGCCGCCCCTTCCCACCTCCACTCCAGACTGTTCCTGCCTTCAGGGGACCCTAAAACGTTGGAGCTGCTCCGCGCTCGAAGCGGGTCAGACTCGGACTCTGGGGTGCCTCCTCTCCCAGCTCTTCCCGGGGGTCTGGCCTTGCCC
>CM060333.1:24727091-24729591 GCA_030674155.1 Stramonita haemastoma | reverse complement strand
ATGTTGTTAATTGTAGAGTTGAACGCTTCAGTATTATTTGGAAACCATTGTTAGTGGTGGAAATGAAATGTTTCTTTTTTTGTATCAGTAATATTCTGATTCTGATTTTCAGATGGTTTGTTGTTTAGTTTGCATTTGTCGATTTTTTTATGTTGTGCTTTTTTTTTTTTTTTTTACACGTTGATGTCAGCGTGAGATGTATGAATCTTTCTCTAGTTGGGCTTAACGTATATCTGTGTGTGTGTGTGTGTGTGTGTGTGTGTGTGTGTGTGTGTGTGTGTGTGTGTGTGTGTGTGTGTGTGTGTGGTGAGACAGAACAGACAGACAGACAGAATAATCTTTATTTTCCAAGGGTAACAGAGTAAGCATTCGCATACTTTTTTTCATGAGAGAGAGAGAGAAAGAGAGACACAAGGCAAGGCAAGGCAAATTCTTTTATTCAAGGATAAAGAATAAGCACCCGTGTGCTTTTTTTACATCCAGTCCCAGAGAGGAGAGGGAGAGAGAGAGGAGAGTAGTAACTTACATTCCTTTTACTCTCCAGTCACCTGAGACAGAGACAGACAGAACTCAAGAATTCAAGAATTTAATTGTAAAGGCCATGTAACCTGTCACAAATCCATGGGTTAAATTAAGAGAGACAGACAAACTGAGAGAGAGAGGAGGGTGGTGGAGAGGGGAGAGGCGTAGTTAACATCTTCACTTTAACCTTCCTTTTAACTCCCAACCCCCCCCCCTCACCTCCCCCCCCCGTCAGTTTTCCCAAAGCAGCCAGCAGTAGCCTAGCCTGGCCAGTCGTGTTCTTGGAGTTAGCATAAATCTGCCAGGCCAAGGCTTTTGATCTTGTTGCAACCTGCCCAGGGTTGCTCACGACCCGGTCATTGCCACGCAACAAACCTGTAAATAATGCCCCGCAAACCTTTTTGCACGCGCATCGCACACCCTTCCCACCACCACCCCCCACCCCCCCTCATGACTTCTAACCCCCCCCCCCCCCTCCAGTCCTCTTGTCGGCGGCAATTGGCCTTGCATGCACTGCCATGTTCTGCAGATAAATAATGAAAGGTTCATCTGACTCAAACAGGCCAGAGCATCTTTCCGCTTTAGCCTCTCCCCCCCCTCCTCCCCTCCCCCCTCCCTTAACCCTCCCCCACCCCCACCCGCCCCCCCCTTAACCCTCACCCCCACCCTACTCCATTTTTATTTGGGGCTTCTTTTTCTTTTTCATTCTTGTTTTTTTTTGTGTGTGTGATCCCTCACTCCCCTCCCACCTTTTTGCTGTCAATTGAGCAAATGAAAACGTGAACAAAAAATAAGATTCCTTTTTTTTTTTTTTTTTGGGGGGGGTGGGGGGGTGGGGGATAGAACGACCTTCAGTTGTAATAGTTAAAAGAAGTTTATAATGTATAGATGGAAATCTGCCTTTGCCTCGGTTTCTGCGCGTGCGTGCGTGCGTGCGTGCGTGCGTGTGTGTGTGTGTGTGTGTGTGTGTGTGTGTGTGTGTGTGTGTGTGTCTCTCTCTCTCTCTCTCTCTCTCTCTCTCTCCTCTCTCTCTCTCTCTCTCTCTCTCTCTCTCTGTGCGTGAGTGTGTGCGTGCGTGCGCCCGTGCGCGCATGTGTGAGTGCGTTTATTTATTTATTTATTTATTTACTTATCTTATTTATTTTATTCTTTTATATCGAGTGTGTGTGTGGCGCGCGCGCGCGCGCGCGCGCGCGTGTGTGTGTGTGTGTGTGTGTGTGTGTGTGTGTGTGTGGTGTTAAGAAAAGGAATGTTACTTGTTTCTTTTTTTTTTATGTGTATGGAATCTTTAAAATTTTATCGGTGCTATTTCACTTGAAAAGCTGTCGGCATTTTTTCCTTTCCATTCTTTTCTTTGAAATTGTTAATTTGGTTTCAGATTTTGTCGGTTGTTTGTTTTGTTAATGACTTGACATAAGTTTCATTTGATGGAATTTTTTCCTTGTGTGTGTTGGGTTTTTTTTGTAATAAACTTTTTCAGTTTGTTCAAATAGAAAAAAAGTGTTTATAAAAACAGGGGAATGAACAAATTGTTTTTGTGGAATAAATGAAATCAAACTGCATTTGTGTGTGTGGTGTGTGTGTGTGTGTGTGTGTGTGTGTGTGTGTGTGTGTGTGTGTGTGTGTGTGTGTGATGTTTTAAAGGGTGACTCGTTTTAAGGTTGATCTGTATTAGCAAAGGAAAGGTTACACCCAGACAATTTTAAATGTGTTCCAGTAATAATGTCAGCTGTATATAGATCTATATACTGAAATGTAGAGACTCTAGAATGTGTTCTCTTTTTTTCTGTTGTAATAATAATTTTTGCCATCTCTGGGTTTCGGTGTGAAATGACAACGCCTCTGAAGTTTGTTTTCTGTCGGTTTGTTTTGCTTTCCTTTGTTTTTTTGTGTGTTTTTTTAAGTTGTTTTTTTGATGGTGTGTGTGTGTGTGCGTGGTGTGTGTGTGTGTGTGTGTGTGTGGTGTGTGTGTGTGTGT
>CM060333.1:24709591-24717091 GCA_030674155.1 Stramonita haemastoma | reverse complement strand
GGCAGGGAGGCAAGGCAAGGTAGGGCAAGGCAAGGCAAGGCAAGGTAGGGCAAGGCAAGGCAAGGTAGGGCAAGGCAAGGAGGCAAGGCAAGGCAGGCAAGCAGGCAGGGCAGGGCAAGGCAAGGAAGCAAGGAAGGATGCGGGCAAGCAGGCAAGGCAGGGCAGGGCAAGGCAAGGTAAGACAAGGTAAGGTGATGCGGGGCAAGGCAAGGCAAGCAGGCAGGGCAGGGCAGGGCAGGGCAAGGCAAGGTAAGACAAGGTAAGTGATGCGGGGCAAGGCAAGGCAAGGCAGGGCAGGGCAGGGCAGGGCAGGGCAGGGCGGCAAGGCAGCAATGCAATGCAATGCAAGACAAAGCAAGGCAAGGCAAGGCAAACAAAAACTCTATTTCAACACCCACCCACCCCGGTGGAAGGTACTTGAAAGTGTGACATAATGTAAGTAAAAGATAAAAGATAAAGGTAAAGTGTCCCATAACTTATATGGTCGTAGGGGAGTGAAGCATCAGAGACCTCAGCTTCTCCAAGGGGCCAGCATATTGAGGGCAGCGCCCATCTCCTCTCCATCGCTGCTTTACCTTCCCTGTCCCTAAAGAGGGCAGGTACCCATTTATAGCTGGGTGAGCTGGGGGACTGTACTGAAGCCAAGGCGCGCAAACGGTCACCCGTTCATTTGGTAACCACGCTCGATGCTGTTTAACGTTGGCTTAGGGAAAGGGAGGGCTCTGACCACTGAACTATCCTGTCCTCGCTATTGCAAGTAATTAACTCCAAATGCATAACACCCTCTGACTCGTTGGTCAGTATCAGACTGAACAACAACAATACACCCTGTGTTGAGAAGGGGTGGAGATGTACATACGTGTACATGCTCAGTGGTTTGAGAATGCTGCGGTTGTGGGATTGTTGGCGGCGGTGATGGTGGTGGTGGTGATGGTGGTGGTGGTGATGGTGGTGGTGAGGATTTATGGCGGGTGGTTGAGGTGATAGTGGTAGGAACGGTGGTGCTGTGGCCTGTTGTGGTGTTGTGTGTGTGTGTGTGTGTGTGATGTGTGTGTGTGTGTGTGTGTGTGTGTGTGTGTGTGTGTGTGTGTGTGTGTGTGTGTGTTGTGTGTGTGTGTGTGTGTGCGCGGCGCGCGAGTGTCAAAGTCAAGTCAAAGTCAAACTCAAATTTTTGTTTACAGATGGTACATTGAGTAAGCAAAACACTTGCTTTTTTTCATCAAGCCATATTATACGAAAGAAAATTATGTAAGAAAATGAAAAAGAAAAAGAAAAAAATGAGTGAGTGTGTGGTGTGTGTGTGTGTGTGTGTGTGTGTGTGTGTGTGTGTGTGGGTGGTGGTGGTGGTGTGGGATGAGACTTAACTGAGGCCGTGTGCGACGCACGAGAACTCTTGCGACACGTAAATCCTGTTCGTTTTGTAGAGTAGGCTCGTGTCGGGGGAACAGATGAATATTTACAAATGCATGCAAGGGGCCGATGAAAAAGACATGTGCTTATTGTTATCTCGATATGAATAAAAAAGGGGAAGTGTGTGTGATGTGTGTGTGCATGTGTGTGTGTGTGTGTGTGTGTGTGTGTGTGTGTGTGTGTGTGTGTGTGTGTGTGTGTGTGTGTGTGTGTGTAAAGGCATGATGAAAAAAGTTGTGTCCACTGAATCTTTCACCCTAAAAGAGTCATCAAAGAGCTGCACAACAAGGCCACCAGTACAGTGTACTACGACAGCACATTGGAGAGTGGTTTCAAACAACAGTAAAGGCGGGGCTGTCTACTCTCACCCACTCTTTTCAACATCTTCCTTGAGAGAATCATGCCTGATGCACTGGAACACCATAAAGGATCAGTGAGCATTGGTGGCAGAACGATTACAAACCTCCGGCTTCGCAGATGACATTGATGGACTAGCAGGATCAGAACAAGAGCTTGCCAGCCTAACAGAATGCCTGAACAAGGCCTCTAAAACATACGGCATGGAAATCAGTGTAGAGAAGTCCAAAGTGATGACCAATAACGCCAAGGGCATCAGCACTAATATCAGGGTCAATGACCAGAAGCTGAAAACGGTTCAAAGCTTCAAGTGTTGGGAGCCGCTGTATTAGACAAGGGGTCCAAACCAGAAGTAGTATTGCAGGATTGCACAGACAATAACAGCACTGCCAAAACTGAACACCATCTGGAAAGATAAAAATATTTGACCAACTCCAAGATCAGACTAATGCACTCTCTTGTCATATCTATATTCCTTTGCCTTGAATCATGGACCCTGACTGCTGATTTGTAGAGAAGAGTACAGACGGTAGAGATCAGAGGCTTCCGGAGACTCCTTGACATCTCCTACAGTGACCACATAAGCAACGAAGATGAGTGCTTATTCCATTATCCTCCATATAAAGAATAGGTAAAAAATAAAAATAAATAAAAGAAAAGAAACTAAAAATCAAAAAGATAAATAGATAAAAATAAAAGAAAAGAAATAAAAATAAATAATAAAAAATAATAACAAAATACGTGCTTAACAGAATCCAGCAAACCATTGGTCCCTACGAAAATCTATCAATCGTAAAGAAGCGTAAACTGAAATGGTACGGGCATGTAACAAGATCCAAAGGACTTGCACAAGCAATGCTGCAAGGCACTGACTGTCCTTTACCTCTGCAGTGTAGACTACAGGAGTTGGAAAGCAGGAAGGACACCAAGAAAAGGGGGAAAAATCCTCCTTAGGTTCAACTAAATTTTAATCTATCCCTCTTAAGTAGGACCTGTTCTCTATTTAAAAAATGATGAGACAAAAATGATAATCGCACAATCTGACAGCTTTTATTCAGCAAAATAAACACGTACTTTAAATTTGTTTTCTAAATAATTTTCTGACTAGCAGTAAAACAGTTCAAGGGAAATAAGCGCTGTTGTAAATTTCAACCAATATTGAGAGTACAGCCGCATTGGCTGGAGGACATGGACGTCGACTGCTGTGCATGCTTCGCCAAATTTGCACTCTTCCTGAGAGTTGCATAACACAACAAGTGTAATTTGTGAAGCAGATACAATCATGGCATCTTTAACCCTAAAAGAGGTAAGAAAATCGAATAATTTATATAGAACTAATCTGAAATCGTTTGCAACGATGCCCATTTGAAAACCCGTCGATGTTGACTTCGAAAGTCAAATCCGAAGTTGATATTAAAATTTTGTAAGGTTAGCATGGGCTTACTTGAAATCGCTGGATCATTTCAGCTCATTGTCAATCATTCAGTATTATCCCATTGTTTATCGTTTGGTGTTTGTCCACTTTTCTTTTTTGTTTTGGTTTTCAGGGATTTGTCCTACTACTGTACTAGTAGAATTTTCCCACGTTGCCTGTTCCATCGCACAACCGGCAGTCATATCAGGGTATATATATATTTTACAAGATACAAAATTATGGTTTTGAATCTGCAGGACATAAGTTAACAGAATGTTCATCAGTGTTAGGCCTAGGCTGCTCTAAGGCCAACAAGAAAGAGCCCAGGACAGCTGCTGTGTCAGTCACATCCATGGTGTTAAGGTGGCACATGGGGGTCAAAACTGATGACATTTTCTGATTTTGTTTACAACCTGATGTTAAAAGTTATGCCGTAATTATTTTGAAAGGGCATCACTTGTATTGTAAAGCATAAAAATCTTACTCCCATTGTGCTCTGTTGCCATGGAAACAGTCCAATATGACTGCCAAAAATTACATATTTCAAACTCTTAAACCTTTTAATCTATATAACATTAACAAGTAGAGAAGAAGCCTGTTTCTACAGACATGTTTTACAACCTGAATTCTTTAAATTCACACAGGAAGATCGCCATAACTGTACCCGACAATTTTTAATTCTAAAAAAAATGTGATTTTGGCCCATTTTGGACCCGATGACTAACTTTAAGTGGTGTCTTTTCTGAGCCAATATCATGGAGACCACCTCTTACTAAACCTCCTACCAATGACGACAATAGACAAGTTTCAGAGCTAGACTGTGAGATTCCCATTTGGAAGTGGTGACCATCGCAGCATCCATCCAATAACCGTCTCCATGAATCTCTAGACTGTAATGTAAAGTTATTTATGTGAACTGACCATAGACATAGACGTTTTCAAGGGTTCCAAAAAAAGAGTTTGCCATGAGACCAGAGCAACAGGGCCTATTCAATCAGAGACAGTTGTTGTTGTTTTTTGCATTGAATGATAGTTGATGGTGATGAAAATATTTATATATTGATGTTTTGGCAGTATACCATGCTGTGAGATTACTTGACAAGGATACACTCTGTTTCCTATCATAATATACCAGCATCAACAAGGCCAGAGAGATACAGACTCCTTCTGTGTTAGGGAATGTGAGCAACACTCTTAAAATGACATTAAATGATTCATAAAGGGGTGATGCTTAGCTGTGGAGTCCCAGTTATGTTTCCCTGTTGAGTGCATTACAAACTCCCACTAAGTGGATAAATATTAAATGCCAGCAGAAGTCTGAAAATCACCTGCAACTCATCTCGGATTCAAACCTGTAACTATTCAGCCAGGCCATGTCTACACTGTACATGATTTACAAGTTGGGTTCCAGGCTATCACAGCATTTTGTTTACACAACAGTTATAAATGCAGATGAGTTCAGTTAATCACAGGGATATACACTGGTGTACTTAGGTAGAGCACAAAAGGTGTGAAAGTAAAGGAAGACAGAAGGCTGAAACACAATTCTCAGTGTCAAGAGTACAAATTTAATACTTGACCTAGCAGGATTTAGATTTTTTTTTTTTTTTAGCATACTGTGTCTTGTCAACATCCTTTTGGTATTCATCTACTGTTTCTAGGTTCTTCCATCATCATCTTAATGCTAAATTAAGACACTTAAGTTTTCTATGGAAAAAAAGAGTTTGCTTGGGATTTCCACAGCTAAGCATCCATCATCCCCTTATGAATCATTTAATGTGATTTGAAGAGTGTTGCTCACATTGCTAAATTAGACAATCTGTGCTATTACTGCAGACTTTGACCCGACTGCGAGATGGGCGTCTCAGTGCTCGCGAGTTGTGTGAGCGGTGCCTGGAGCGAGCCCGAAAGCTGAGCAGTCTGAACATGTACATCAGTCACACAGAGGACCTGGCCAGGCAGCAGGCAGAGGCAGCAGCTGAAAGTCTGGTGAAAGAGGGTAGAGAGGAGGAGGGAGTGGAAGGATTGTTTTGGTTTGTACTGTACTGTACTGTACTGTACTGTACTGTACTGTACTGTACGTACTGTACGGTACGGTACGGTACGGTGCGGTGGGGTGCGGTGCGTGCTGTGCTGTTGTGCTGTCTGTGCTGTGCGTGCTGTGCTGTATTGTATTGTACTGTATTGTATTGTATTGTATTACATTGCATTGAATTGTACTGTACTGTATTATATTGTATTGTACTGTATTATTATTGTATTGTATTGTACTGTATTGAATTGTATTACATTGCATTGAATTGCACTGTACTGTATTGTATTGTATTGCATGTATTGTATGTATTGTATTGTATTGCATTACATTGAATTGTACTGTATTGTATTGTACTGTATAAATATTGCATTGTATTGTATTTATTGTATTGTATCCACTTCAAATCATGGCAGATTTCTCTACTGCAAAATTGGGTTGCTCTTCCCGGGAAGAGCACATTACCACAAGAGCAGTGCCTCCTTTTTTTTTTTTTTCTTTTCTTGTATTGTCCAGCAGTAATAGAAAAGGAGAGAGGAGCAGGATGTTTTATGAACAGGAATCATGTTGAAATGATTGGTGTGAGGTTGAGGCATGAGTTATGTAAATAGTGCCGGTGTGATGTTGATGTGAATGGCTAAAGTATATATATGCTTATATAGTGCTGAGACAAATGTCAAAAAGTGGATAAATTAATAGTGATTGCAAACTAAAGGATTTGCAAACAAAGAGAGAGAGAGTTGCTACCATTCTTCTTGGTGCTGTAGTAAAGGCTTTATCTTAAGTTGATTCGCGCCCCCCTCTCCACTATTCCCTGTTTTAATTAAGGTTAAGGATTTGAAGTTATTTCAGTTCTAAACAAGAGACAAGAATAGTAATTGTTGTTAAGAATTTCTTATGCTGCTACAGGAACGAAAGAGTACAATTTTTGTTTTTGATGTAGCACAGGCTCAAAACCTTGTCTTTCAGATCACAAGTCTTACTGTCTAAACCCCTGTGCTACTGTGTCCACATATTTAATCCAGAGATGATCTCTTTCATTTCTTTTTGAGAGAAAGAATAGTAATTGTTGTTAGTTTTTATATGCACAGACGAAGGTCAATTTTTTTTGATGTGCCAGTGCTCAAAACCTGCTTTCCAGATCACAGTCTACTGTCTAAACCTCCTTGCTATTTTTTTTTTTATTCCTCAGGAGGTGCTAGCACCTTTGCATTTTTTCTTTTTTTTTTAAAGAATATACAATGTAATATGCATGATATTCAGTATCATGTGCCATATTTGTCCTCTCAGGTTTTCTCTTTCACTTGTTGCATGCAGGTGGGGACAAGCCCAGGGGTTGCTGGCAGGTATTCCTGTGGCCTTCAAGGACAACTTCTGCACGCAGGGCATTCGCACAAGCTGTGCCTCCCGCATGCTGTGGAACTACCGCCCCCCTTACAACGCCACCATGGTGCAGAGAATGCAGGACCAGGGGCTGTGCTGGTGGGCAAAACCAACATGGACGAGTTTGCCATGGGGTGAGGTTTAGTGCACCTGGCAGTTTTGATAGCGTAGCTGACAGTTTTGATGACATGAGTTTGTAGTATGTGACAGTTTTGACAGTATAGCTGACAGTTTTGATAGTAGTCGCTGATAGTATAGCTGACAGTTTTGGTTGTATATGCTTCTGTATGTAAAGGATTCAGGTTTACTGCCATGGTCACGCTTCCATCTATTGTGTCCGGGGGAACTGACCCGAAGATTGTAAATGATTTCAGATGCCTCCAACATGTGTAATATCCCGCAATGGTTCCCTTGACAAGGAGACTCAACGTCCAGGTTTATGCAAGGCATGCTAAGCTGTCAGCAGACTGGTGATTTCTTGTGTTGATTCAATAACATCCCAGCAGTCCATCAGAGTGGGTGTGTTTATCTGTAATCTGACTTATCCTTCAGCATAAGCGGACCTTTATGGGCTCTTAGATATATGTCTGTCCCCGTCACGTTCGATTCTGTGGTTTTCTAGTCTCGTGTCTCATCCAAGCCTGATGTGTTTAAAATTGGGTGTGAACGCAGGCCTTCTGATCCTGTGCTCTAGATGTTGTGTAGTGAGTACATCAGACGGAGAAAAGCGAGCTTTTCTTCCCGTATAGTCGACAGTGAGGTTTTCAGTGGGTCCCTTGGCATCTGGTGGCAGATGGGAACAGGGTCATGGCATGGAACACCAGGAGAAAGCAGAGGCCATGGCCGCTACAGCCATGATCTAAGTTAAAAGCGTGGCATTTACAGCCAGAGTATGATTATTATT